>JBBMJY010000008.1:4641519-4695748 GCA_037833715.1 Toxotes lorentzi
AACAGTTACTGAAAGCTGGAAGGAGAACCCCACTGTTCTCATTCTATATGCTGTCTGCAAACGGGGTAAACAGTTTCGTGCAACTTTCAGAAGGCAGCCCCCCCCCCCCCCCCCTCTTTTTTTGTTTGTTTTTTTTACTGTTTTTACAATGCATGTTGTGTTGCCTTAGTCTCTGCAAGTTACATTAAACAGGCTTATCCCTAAGTATGCACGAGAAACAAAACTGTCCTATGTCATGCTTAAAATCCAACTGCAGTATATCTGACTTGGGAGGGAGGGTGGGAGGCATCATATAACACCTACATTTAAATTTGAACACACTGTCTTCGAGACTACATAGTTTAGCTATTGAAAACTGTGACATCTCACTATAACAGCCCTGATAACTGAATATTTCATACCTGCCCATAATTTGAGTTTCACTTGCAAAACACAGTTTGTATCCACTAGTAATTTAAATATAATTACAACACATTACTGTGATGGGGAAAAAAAAAAATACATCAATTACTCAACTTATTATTTATGACAATGAAAAGACGAACTGACATGTTTAAATTATAGATAAATGTAAAAAAAGAAATTATATACTATTTGTATCTGTTTCCACATTGCTAATCCATTACCTCCTTGGAGCTCCACTGGGAAGCCTGCTGGCCGGCAATGAAGCCTACCAGAGCAGCATTACCACCAGGGCTGGTGGCATCAAAGGTAACACAGAACGGACAGTCAATGGAGGATCCTGCCACTATTTCCCCAGAGAAGCCTTTTTCCCTCCAAAAAGCCTGTAGACACACACAAGTAATTCACAGCTTCATCATGTCAGTATTGACAGCAGTTCAACACAAAACCCAGCCAATCACTTGTGCACTAACATATCTATATTGTGTAGGTGACATGGAAACAAATTCTTTGAATGAACTTGAATTAATCCAGAAATGCTTAAAATGTTGTCATCATAGGCCAAATCCCTTAAATGCCATAGTATGTCTGAGATATCCTGCTAAAAATCAAATACACACAGTGAGCAAACAGCACTGATATAAACTTTTCTTATTGAGCAGGACATTGTTGAGGAGATTACTGGTAGCAGTGGCATATTTATTGCAATACCTGGTGCTATTTCTTTTAGTCTGTGAGAGAAGAGACTGAACTGCACTTGAAAGCTAAGCAGGAACCTTATTGTCACACCAGGGCACCATACATGTAGCAGAACAACCTCTTCCACTTAAGGGCTTGTTTCAGTTATATGAACATTGTATAACCGCCTTGATACTACACAGTATAAGAAACCCCTTGAGCTTAACCTATTTACAACAAGAAAAGGCCACAGTGTCAACTGTGTTGTTCATGTGCCTGTTAGCGCTCCAGAAAAGAAGTAGTTACAAAGCTACTGTACTTTGACTTTTACTTTTGTCTCCATGGCACGTCGAGTGTTTGCTATGGGTGTCAAACGATACAATGCAACACTATGTGGAGCAGCTGGTGTGTGTCGCACTTCTACAGCATCTTGTCTCCTAAGACAATTTGTAGTTTAGACATTTCAGACTCTTATGTTTCAGACATTTAACATGCAATTAACTTATTAGGTATTAATGCACTAAAGGGTCCAAACCTATGTTCAGTGATGTAGACAAACATTGCATGTTCATATAAAAAGAATGCATTTTTTTTAAATATTTTAAAACACAGTTGATTTGAACACATTTCATAAGGGCAGAATTTATAATTCTATGGTACTTCCTAGCAACATGAAAAAAAGCATGAAAAATGTAACACTAATGTCTCATGAAATAATAAGCCTTTGGCTCTCCTGAACACGCTATGTGTAGCCTGCTGGCAACCTTGCTGCCTCATGTAATAATAAGTGACTCTGATGTTCCTGCAACCAAGGATTTTGGCCAGTGCAGAACCAGTTTTGAGTGTGCACCAAATGACACTTCCCTCTGACATTTTTTATTTATGCATGCAGTACATTAATTTACAGAGATTTACAGGGACTTGCAGTCATGTTATGGCAGTGGGAAACTTATATTAGCAATCTTTATATCACTTCTGCTAACTATTTTGTGTATATGCACATATGCTTATGTAATTAAATTTGCATATGCATGTTTGCCTACATCTGGCTGCATATGTATTTGAATGTGTGTTCATTTATCCATCGACACAGATTTACTCTGAGTCTGCATAACACCAAGAGCAAGGTAATTGTAAATCTGAAACCCTAATGGTTACACATTTATTTATTCATGTGGCTTTCGTTTCTTGTTTTGCACATTTTTATTTACCCTGAATAAATGTTGAGTTGATTTGGTAAATGATCGCTGAAGAAATTAATTCAGTATTCCAGTTGTCTAGCATCATCTTGCCTGGTTATTGGTTTGAAGGAACTTTGCTGAGACTTCAACAGAACAACAGAACGTAGGCATAATGAAGACACAATATTCTTTTACTTGACACTGTAAAAATAATTTGAAGTGGCAAAAGAATTCTAAATCAAATGAGATTCAGGACTCTCGACCATGGTGACGCACTATGCTTTTGTTCCTTTCAAGTGGCTTCTCCATCTCCGCCAAAGAGCACTGTGAAGGTGGCTCATTTTAGAGATCAACGTGTGAAGCATGATCTTAGGATACTCTCTGAGGGGAAGAGGCAGCTCCTGGCAATGAGGACGCACAGCATGATGGACAAATTTGTACTTCTGCAAAGACACACCAACAGTGAGGATCCTACCCTTGTCTTGGCTGCCTCGGTTTTCTTCCCAGGTCATGATTGTGACATTGTTGGACCATGTTCATGTGGGCACGCAAGCATCTTTTTTACTTCAAGGCATGGCACCTGCTGCCATCTGTAGCCTGATCTGTCACCTCACAACCATCCACTCCTGGGAGTGGACGGGTTTGCACACACAGACGGGCTGCTTCAGGCTTCAATTTGCTGATGTTCCTTCTTTTACATCCAGACTTCTCATAAGCACCATATAATGTGGGGATGATTCAGCTACTGTTAGTGTTGCCTTGGCAAATTACCCAGCATCGGGGTGCTTTGTCGCAGGTAAGTGAAGACACTGATGTGACGCCCAGCCTCGGGCTGCCTCCAAGGACTTGGAACGTGAGAGGGACGAGCTGGCGCTTCTAGGATTGCCCCCCCTGGAGCAGATAATCCAAAGCATAGATGCAGATTCAACTATTTATGCTGAAAAGGCAAAATCCTTGGCCTCGCACAAGTGATATGACAAGAGCGTTCCAGCAAACTGCTCAGTCAGCTCAGTGTTTCCTTCTTTCTTTCTTTCTTTCTTTTTTTTAACATCTTCTCCTCAAGAGATGTCTGCTGCCATCTGCTATCAAAGTGGCTCAGTGATTTCCTCTGGCTGTGGCTTTTAGGGAGAGGTTGATTTTCAACCGCTCCCTTCTGCAATGTTTCCGACATGAAGTAAGACGGTAGTGTCTGGTACTAAACTCACTCTTCGTCTCCCTTCTGTTGGGATCGCTGGTTGCTCTTCATGTCCTTCTTAAAGGAGCTGTTTGTGTGGTTTGTTTGACCACTCGCATTAGATCACCAACGTCATTAAAAGCAGTGGCTAAACAGGGGCAGCGATGTGACCCTGTCAATGCGCAAATTTTGACTTGTCTGGGAGAGCTATCTCTGCCGTCTTTTCATTGATTGGGTGCTGAGCCTCATTCAGACGGGATTAACATGGGAAATGAAATATTCACTGTGCTCCTCAGTAAATAAACTAACCCTTCCAAACACCATCTTAACCACAGGAAATTACTGGATATGGTCTGTGATGGACATGGACATTGCGCTAGACAAAACCAAAATAGAAAACCAAAAGCCTCCCCAAGGGCTGCAGGAGAATTGAGGGTGAGGTGTGAAGGGAGAGACGTGAGGCAGATGCTGTGACAGGAAAAACAGTCATAACACAGTGAGATCTTAACACGTAAACCTGAAACCTATTGGTCCAGAGGATATTACCATCATCTCAGATGTCCGTCTTGATTAACTGTCCATAAAAAAACATACAAAAAAAGACGCTTCAGAACTTGGCTTTGCCAAAATGTAAACAAATATAGGCTAAAAAACAATTATGGCTTAAGGCTACCAGTATGTACCATAGTTGACTGGCTCTCAAATAGTGTCATATATAGATGTCAGCATGTCTCCCTCCATCTTTCAGACTGGAAAAAACATTTTTTATTTACTTTATTTCACAAGTCGAATTTATCACTGAACTGATTAAAAAAGAAAAAAGAAAAAATTGATAGATATGCAGCTCTTAACATGGAAAAAAACTTAGACATCCACTTTAAACATCACTCCAGATTGTATCTAAATTACATTCTTTCATGCAGAACTGCTTTTCGCTCAGTGACATTTGTGGGTTTTCAAGCATGACCTGCTTTTCACTGGGCCTGAAAGTTCATCTCAAGGGACCTTAATCAAGGTAAGAGGCCTGCAAACCAGTGGACTCCGCTCATGACCATTGCCTGTGTGCTTCTTTGCCCAGTATACTGTGATTTTAAATTGATGTTAAAGGCTAATGTTTGTAAAGTGTACGCGGAGAAGGACTTGCTGAAACGGCTCTGATTGTTATTCAAAGAGGGTCTAAATTTGGGAAAGCAAAGCTACTACTTGTATCTGTTTATGTCACAATGTAAATCTGGTCTGAAGCGTCTGTGAAGAAAAATGAGAACACTATTGACAAAAAAAAAAACCAAAACAAGCCATGACAGCTCATTGAGACCTATGGCAGATTTTCGGTTCTGGAGGTTGTGTATGCAATGGGAGGAAGTCCAGACTAAAATAAATCTAGTTTGAAAAGTGTTACAACTATTAACAAAAAAAAAAGCTCCCTGGGCTCATTAGTGTGCACTTTGAGACAGTCCCCAAATTCAGTTCCTCAGTTTTCCACCTCCTTTCAAGTCATATAGTGTCAGGCTTGCAAGACTTTGTCTTTTTTCCCTGTGCATACTAACTGATGGTTTGCACCTGCCTTTTTCTTTTTTTTTTTTTTGAAACATTTTTAGGGAGACTTGCTTTTATTTGACAGCCATTAGAGACTGGAAATGTGGGGAAATATGGGCAAGACATGCAACAAAGTTTCCCCAAGCTAGAAATCAAACCAGGGTTGTTTCAGTTATGTGGTCTGCATCCCAACCATTAGGCCACTGGGGTGCTCCGTTGTACTTCATACAGGATCACTGTGTTTCTGACCCTGTTCTCAGCTGAGTCTGTTATATGTATATTTGCGGCATTCCACTACATCATCGCCTGCCACATGTCAGGGAAATGTATTCACACAGCTAACCTTCACGCTCTTAATCTTCACCATGCTAATCTAGTGTCAAAGAACTGCATGTTTCAGTCACGTGAGCCCCGCCTCCTATTTCACACTTGACTGAAAAATATCTCATATCTCTAACTGCAGGAAGAAACAGAAGACAGCTAACCCATGAAAAGAGATGAATAAAGTATTGAATAAACCATATTCTAGATCAGCGACCAATATTATAACGTGTTAATCAGAATCCAAATGCACCTTGGCAGCTCACCAAGGCACGGATCAAATAAATGTTTGCATGAGCACTAATGACTTTGGGTTCATTACAGTAGACAAATTTAATCTACTAACAATGTTTAGAAGCATTTTGTTAATTAATTGTGCGGTTGCAAAGTGCAAAATGGAGAAGATTAAACAAATCAAATTTCATGTGCAAGGAGCTCTTCTGTACAAGGTGTTGAGATCTACACAGATCTTGTGCCAAATGAGTCAGCTGCTGCCCACTACAGGCTTTCTGCCTCATAAAAATGGGTAAACAAATATATATTTGAAAACAGTTTCCCCTCACCTCAGCTGATGCTGGAAACATTTTTTGCAAAAAGCTGCGTAAAACTTTGGTTACAGCATCAGTTTTATTGAGCGATGGAACTCAACTCCTTAAAAATATACTGTAAAGCTGTCTTCTTTGTAACGGACATCAAAACAGCTTCACAAAACACCCTTGCAAGTATGACCAATTTAATAATCTGCCATTGCCAACCTACTAGAAAAACATGTAAAAGCTGTTTTGAGGACAAATGGTGATTGTATAAAATGAGTGTTTGTCCAATGATACCATTATAACATTATTCATGTAAACATCTGTTCAGTTGTGTTTTATTTTGTGTTACTCACCGTCTGGTAGGTAATGATGAATTTTATCATGTGGCCCACAGGCATGTTCTGGGTAAGGAATTCTCTCTGGCTGGGCAGGGCTGGCTCGTAGTGGATTTTTGCTGGTGGGAAAACAACAGTGCACCATGAATCCCAATAACTGACTTCTTAGTTCCAGTAATCCATCGTCCTCGTTCTCACCTGGTATACTTTACATGTAAAGGACAAATCTATGCTTTATTGGAGACTAAAAAGAGGGAAATAAAAATAAGTAAAGACGGATAGCACACTTGAGCTGATCTTTCTATTGATCAGGATGGTTTTATCTTGAATCACTGAATAACATTAATGGATGTACAAAGAAATCCCTGTGACCTAATACTTCTCCAGCTGTTGCTGTGCTTCAGAGGACTAATCACAGCTCTTACATCTGTAAAAGCTCTATCTGATGATATGAGTGCAGTCAAGTAACTTCATGAGTACCATTAGAGGTAGTGTATGTCATGCATGCAGAAAAGCCAAACTGTTTCTGTGCTTACTCTGGCAAGTGAAGTGACATCTGGCCAAAAGCCAGGCTTTTAACGAATGAGCCACTGGAAGATGTGAAACATCATTTAGAAACTGTCAGGAGCCTGTCAGCAAGCTCAAAATAATGCCCTAAATGCTAAACAAAATTGATGAGCCTCATGCAGTAAAATTGAAAAACAGTGACATGATAAGTGGCTCCAAACTAATTTGACATGGTCACTTAGACGTTCAACTGACATCTCTGTACACATGACATAAGACCTGTCAAGTAGTCTCATATCCATAATGCTACTTGTTTTGAAACCAAAACTCAATAATGCCTTCTGCATCAATATTTGTCGGGCAGATGTTAAATAGTCGATGGCTAAATGAGACGTATTCGGGCATCTTATTCTTTTGAAACACTGAAGTGCTCCGTGGTGAAAACATTGTCATCGTCTCTTACATGCACAAATGCGCTGTGACACTTTTGGTGGAACTTCATCACAGCTCATTATCACGGTTAAATCAAGATGACATGAATAAACAGGTTCAATGCGACGGCGGTTTATGTAACTTAATAACACAAATCTGCCTCTGTGTGCACAAAAGGTGTCCTCAAAAGGCTTGCACACAATAATACTATTATCAAACACTCTTTCTGCCATCAAGCAATTTCCACTCTTGTACTTCTGAACTTTTGAACTGTACTTTTTTTTTTTTTTTTTTTTACTTTACTGAAAAGATGGCCTAAATTACAAACCTTATCCACTCCAGGATAAATACTGAGGATTTCTACTCTGTTAATAGAACTGAAAGAGCCGCTTGGAAAAAAAAAAAAAAAAAAAAAGCCAAAATATCTTTGACTTTGCTGTTGGGCTGGTACAACTTCAAACCACTCGCACAAACATTAGGAGGAGGACACAGAAAAAGAGGCCCATGTTACTTTGATGACTTTAGCTGAAGAAAAAAAAAAAAAGGAAAATTCTCAAAAATTCAAGCTTATTGTCATTTTCTTTTCACAGAGGTTGATGAGGTGAGTGTAGCATATTCACATTTTTAGCCACGCTGGGAAATGTTGGGCTTTCAGTCAGTCATTCCACCACCCTGGACCAGACTTGCACCCCCAGCCTCCCAATTCGGTCCTGCCCTCGAGCCATAGGAGCCTTTCGCTGACAAGTCAAGTACTGACAGAGAATGGAGTTCTCCCATCTGTCTATGCCGATGTGTGGGTCAAGATTACATGTTCCTGACATAAGAGGTGGTTACAAGACATCATGAGATGGTGTTTTCAGTACATAGGATAATGTGCTTAGCATGCAGATCTTAGCATTTAGCTCAAAGAACCATTAAGACTAAGTGCAGCCTCACAGAGTAGCTAGCATGCCTGCAGACTTAGTCCTGTTAAAGCTTAATGACAGAATGACTGGCCTAATGGCTTGGTAGGTCTAATGGTAAGCGCAGTCATTAATAATTGGAAATTAATGTGCATCATACACTTAGACACTCAGTATTTTATGAACTATTAATGACTAATGTTACTAATTAAAATGACCAAAAGTCAATTACATTTTATGACGTTACAGCTTTAGAATTATTAGACCTTTAGGGGTATCCTATGGCACCTGCCACGGGTGGTGGGCCCATGGGAGGCGGTGCCACCCAAAGTGGGGCTCAAACCCACGACCCCGAGAGATTAAGTCTCATGCTCTGCCAACTGAGCTAACCAGGCAGCTCTAGTGATACATCTGATACTAAAACCACAGCATACATACGTTTCCAGCATTAATGTAATTTATATGGTCCCATTTAGACCCTTTAATATGCAGAGCTAGACAAATTTTGACCCAGCTGCAACCGCTACACCAACCAACAGTATCATGAACCATTTGAGTCAAAGAGTCCGTGCTTTAGAGTTTGACCACAGTGGATGGAAGGTGAAGGTAAAAAAACAAAACAAAAGACAAAATTTTTCCTTGGACCAAACATGGAGGAGGTTTCCTCCAAGGGATGATGACATACTTATCAAATGTGCCATTCTCTGTGTAGCCTCATTTGACAGCTCATCAGACTACTTTTTGCATCGCTCTGTCATCTTTGGAAAAACAGCTGCAAGTTCAAGAACATCTTTTGCTCCGAAGCAATCTGCACAACCGCTGGTTCCTGACCCCTAACACTCCGACTTCTAAGGACGCTGCTTCCCCCGTCTTTCTGTCTGTCTTAATCTCACTTTCCCCTTTTAAAGCTCTGTGGCATTTGATCCACTCTCACTTCATGTTTTTGTGAATGCACTACTGGAAATCATTGACCTTGCTTTCTGAGTGTCTTCTGTCACTGACCTGTGAGTCACATCTGCGGGAGACCTCAGTGAGGGGTTTCAAATTGCCATTACTTTCTCACTTGCAACTTTTAACATAGCAGACAGGCACTTTCAGTGTCTTTGTTGGAGGGATGAGGAAGGTGAAACATGAAAAGCCACTCAAATCAAGACATAACATCAAAGGGACGATGATTCATATATAAGGAGGGATACAAAGAAACTTTTAAAAAGTATGAAAATAGGTAAAGCTATCTATAACTAGTTCATGGCAGGGCCTGTGTATGCTGTGAAATTGGATCATCTCTTTCATCCTGAAAAGCCAACAGAGCAGTGCAGAGCATGTGAAGTAACAACCCACTGCGAAGAAGAAAAAGTAATCGCATGCACAACCTCTCGCTTAGGTGTGTGGCCGAGGTCCATGTGAAAAGGAAAAGGCCTTCATACTCAACTTAATGTTCCGTGACTGCCACGTGTCAACGTTTGATTAAAGCAAAGATGTGAGCACCTCCTGTACCATAACTCTGGGCAGGTATCCATACAGAGAGGGTCGATTAAAAATAAAAAAGGCAATAACAACAGATGGATTTTAAAAAATAGCAACTCTTCCCTGTCATTAATCTGTGAGGCCATCAGAGATAGGCAGCACTGTTCAGCAACCACTCAATCCAAACGTTAAAGATAGAGTCCTGCGTCCGTGCGTTACATCACTGATCTTTTATTGAATTACAGACTGAGCCCCTTGACACTTATTGAAATTGAAGGCTCAGCAGTAGCAGCAGACACCCTCCCCCATCTTTCCATACACGCACATTGTAGTTTCGAACATTACTATGTAATAATTTCTGCTGCTGGTACTGACCAAAATAGACTCATGGAGGATGACCGTATTATTGCCCTTTTTTTCCCCACTAATCAGTATTTAGAAATGGGACAGTTCTGGTTTACTTGCTTGTGTCCACATTGCACATCCCTTCTCCAATGCTTCGTATATTGTACAGTGTGTGTAATGGGATGGATCAGTTTGCTTAAGTTTCCAGAGAGACACCACTGTCAATCAAATCTGATCAAGAGTCCCAGTGAGGACGATTAACTATTATTTGTTTCTGAAAGGAATTTGCTTTCAAACTGTCTTTTGGATTGATGCTAATTATTAGTATTAGTAGTACAGTTCTTTAAACTTTAAACAAGTAGAGCTGTTACACAGAAACAGAGCTTGATTGTTGTGTGTCAGCAACAAATTACAGCACATAGAGGTGATTTTAGAAACAGTGTTACCATGGCAAAGTGTGTCCACCACACAGCACTTAATCTTTCAATTTTTTTTGTAGTGTCCCTCTCAGTTGGTATCTTCATCCCAACTCTATAACAACCAGATTTTAAAGGATACTTGTCAAAACTCTTTTCTTGATGATCCCCTGTTGAATCCGTCATGTTTTGTAAAAACTCTCAAACATCGATTGTGTTTTCGGCCTCAAAATCCCATTATCCTCAGGCAGACACACAGATGACAAGAGCTTTCGAGGAGAGTATTGACCATGTTGTGTCCTTTTGGGATTTGAACGTTTTCCACTGGTGAACCAAGCTCTGCAAAACCATATTCTCTATATTTGCCTGCTCAACATTCAACATCAACATTCGCTATATTGCTCATCAGCAGAGATGCAAAATGCACACAGATAGCTAAATTCATTTCCACAGAGTTTAAACTCAGCAAGATAAAAATCACATTGTGTTAGTTCACAATCTTCACAATCACTTCAGCTCCCACTTCATGTTTAATCCCTAAATTAGGCTCCATTAGTTTCATTCACAGCACAGCGGATACTGGCCTGGAATCCTGGCTCACACAGTGTCAGTTGGCAAATAAACACTAATGCACTGCTTACCTGTTTTCTACTAGTGTAAACAAGGCTCTGGACTAAAGTGTGACTGGCAGATGTAATAGTTTCCTCACCACTGCCCATGCCTGCTGTCATTACTCAACTCCTCCTCCATGAGAGGATGGATGGCAACATCAGATAGTGTTGCTCGGCTGCCTGTCAGGTTCAGATGTAATCAAAGGAAATCCGCCTTTAGTCAGGTACAACAACTTTTCCAAGTGACATCAAGAATTTTAGCATCACCCACTCAACAATAAAAGCCCACACAGACACACACACTGTATGTGCGCACACAAGCCAGACAGTTGGAATGCTCTGCCAGGGACTTCCTACTTGATAAAGAGAGACAGAAAAACACATTGAAACAAAATGTTAATTTAATAGCTGCAGAGCTGTCTCTGTAACTATCGCTGAATATTAGACTGTATGCCTAATTGCATTATACTCCAGCTGCATGCTGTGAAAGCCTAATTAGTTTTTCTTTTCCTTTCTGTTTTGTTATGCAGTCTCTGAATGAATATACGTTGGGAACCTACTTGTGTACCAACTAAAAAAAAAAATTTAAAAAAATGCATACTTGTGCCACGTTTTCAAAAGTCAGCACATGGCCAGAATTCTCATTCCCAAGACTGTCCTTTTCATGCATCGCTATCTGATATGCAGCGAAACCAAACACTTCATAAATCATTGAGATGAGTGAGAGAAGTGGTTACAAATAAGGAAAAAAAACAAAAAACAAAAAGCCTGACGGAACTCATTATAAAAGATGGATGGATGAATGGGGAGATAGATCCCAGAGTCAAGAACAGGACAAACATAATATATCAGGGAACACACAGCTCATTTCCAGCGTTTAGAATGGTGTATGTGTGTGAATACAGCGGCGGGTATCTTTTGATGCCAAGCACCTTGTGGACCCACGAAGTGTTTTGTTCATTCAACCATCTACTCATTCACTGATTCAAAAGCAAGTAACTTGAGAATTAATTAGGGACGTCAGAAACAAACATCTGTAAAAGAGGAGCCAAACATGAGAAGCTATGGATACTGTGAACAAAGCTTTACACTTCCACTGCCCATGAGAGGCTTGGAATCATCTAAAGTCATTATCATCATTCCAACTGTCTGTGTTAAGCTCTTCCCCCTCACTCTCCCACTAACTGGAAAGCAGCACAGGTTTACCCGCTTCCAGAAAATTAAAACGAAACATGTCACACAGTTGACTTCAAGCGGCCATCCTCTCTTTAATTTATCCCCGACTCCTTTTGGGGGAGGTGACATCTCAATCACTGGCCTGACTTTGGCTTTTGAGAGTCCCTGTCAACCTCCCTACACTGATTTAAGGCCAAAGCGTGGCACTGTGGCATCCGAGCCAGAGCAATCCATGCTGCATAATTCAACACTGCTCTCAAACCTGTCTCATTAAGGATCCTGGCCATGGTCCATGGCTCTGAGTATGAGGCTTTGAGTGACAGATCTGTTGCCAGCTTAGTACAAACGGGAACAGACCCAGAGTAAGCTCCTGCTCCAGCTTCAGCTCCGGCCCCTTTCAAACCTGGCAGACCTAGCCTCGACTCCAGCTTCAACATCAACCAGCACCAACTCCAGTCTTAGTATGAGTCCTGCACATGAGAGGCACTGGACAAAAGGCAAAAATCAAATTCATTTCCACGTGAAAGTCAACACTATTTTGCAGTTAATTGGTTGTGGGAATGCAGGATATCTATATTCTGACAAGGAAAAAAAAAAAAAAAGTAGAGTCTGTTGAATGGTTGGATATGCTTTCTCAAACTCCACTGCACTACATAATCTTGTACGCACGTGGCTGCCACACAGAATAAACACATTAAGAATAAACACATATTTGCGGGAATGTATGCTGCTAATTAAAAAGTCTTCACACTTAGATATTTCAAATGGCATGCTGGTAAATGTTATGCTAGTTGGTTCAATTAAAACTTTCTGGTTCTAGTGGAAAAAAAAAAAGCTTTTTCACAGGGGCTCGTATGTTTCCCTCCTTGGGAGCTCGATTGCAGCGAGGTCGGTAATGACGTGTTTGCCGCTTTCAACTTCCCACCACCAACCACCACGAATGTCACATTAGCCCCCAGTTAAAGTTTTGGCCTTAACTCTTGCTCTGGTTCAAAATCCAATCCAGGCAATTCCTCAGCCCAGGGCCCAACCTCAGACAGAATTTACTTCAGCCAAAGTGACTGCCACACCCCACAGCCAGAAAGGTTTAGGAAAATCATAAATTTATCTGCATGGGTGCACAGTTTGCCACGTTTGACAGATGTGGTGAGAGAGGAGGATATTTGCCCTCTGCATCAGTGAGAATTTCATTTAGCGAGTCGACCGAGGTGGGAGACGCACACTGACCTGCCAAATGAGGGGGGCAGGTGACAATCACAGCTCTGCACAAGAAGGTGGCGGTGGCGGTCGTCACCCTGGCCCACTCAGCATCCTGTTGAGACACACAAACAGAAATACAGCTTTGTTTAACGAGAAGTTGCACAGATTTGTTAGTAAAGTCAGTCTTATGTGGTGTGGTACAGCTATTTTCAGTCATTGCTATTTTCCAGTAGCTGAATCTCATCTTTCCTAAGCATCAGCTGTGCAAATTTGAAATTATATCGGCTAAATTATAATATTTTTAGAATATTTATAAGATGTTTACACATATACATTAATCCTTTGACAATCAGTTCATTACATGTGTAATTACATGCCATACTGTACATATCCAGACATGTTGCTGTGCATTTTAAGCATGTACTGAACAGTAAATGAAGAATTAGCTTCTAAATGATGCACATTTTAATTAATTAAACAGATCTCTCTATAAGACCACGTTTTTATGAATGTCAGTTCTGACAGTTTGGTAGGAGGAAGAGATATTCCAATAATTTATGCAAATGATGTGGCAAAATAAACTTTAAAACATGGTTAAATGATATTGTGAAGGCTGTTCTACCATACAGCATTCATTCTGACTCGCTGCAGACAGTCTTGCCCTTATAATTGCAGAGCTCTCATGTGCTAGCTCCCTTTCTCTCACATGTATTTCCACTAAACTTAAGCCTCTGGTGATAATTAAAACTCACCCACCACAGAGTGTTACTGTGCAACATAGAAAGCTCTTGTCTTCTCAGACTGTTAAACAGCAAGATATTTTTGGATGCTGAACATTAGAAATGAATATATTTTCAGCTCTCTAGACTGGCTCTCCGGCAACTTTAGGATTATTTAAAAAATAATTCTTTTGATTCACAAGGATTTAACACAGTAAAGCCCCTCTGTACTTTGGAGTTCATATCTCCCAGCACCACTAAAACAACCCTCTATTGTTCAGGGCTGAATGCTGTCCTTCTTGCTTCTTGAGTTTGGACAAGTTTTCCTCACAGTCTCAAGGAAGCCAGTTTATTATTTTAAAATGCTTTCATTAAATAATAGTTTTATATTTTTGGTTTGTATGTGCATGGTATTATTGCATCATGGCAAGAAGGCCCTAGATATGAAGTCGACCCGGGTGATTGGGGCCTCTCTGTGTGAAGTTAGCATGTTCTCCCTGTGCCTGTCTGAGTTTCCTCTGGTTGCTCTGCTTCAGCTTTAGTGAAGTGGAAACTAAATTGCTGCGAATGCGAGTGTGAATGTGTTTGTCTGTCAATATTTGTTGTCTCTGTCACAGACTGGCAAAAAGTCTGAGGGTGTGCCCAGTCTGGCACCCAGTGCATGCTGGGATATAGCCTCCTGTGACCCTGAACATGACAAGTTGCTTCCTTTACTTCCTTGCTTCCTTTACTCCAACTGTAGTGTACTTGGGAGCAGGAATGCAGTTAAAAGTGATTTTCATTATTCATTAATTTGATAATTGTTTCTGTTAATTGACCAATTGGTTAAATTATTTACTGTGTAAAGTGGAGGGCTGCAGCTAATGTTAATCATTTAAGAAGCTGCAACCAGTTAATTCTTGGCATTTATGCTTAATAAATAAATAACATAAAGGGCAAATAGGTAATCAGGACTGCTCTCAGTAATTTTATCGTGATACCAATTGCTTAGTTGACTAATTGTTTCAGCGCTGCTTCGGAGGAAATGCAGATGTAGACTAGGTGGTATTGGTAGATAGTTTTCAGTATTCAGTTCATTGTTCTTTAGTCTAAAACGACAATCACATTAGATATTTTTTATCATCCAGTACTCACAATTCATTGTTCTATTGTTTAACAATCAATAAGGACAAATAAATCAATAAACCGTGAAAATAAAGTATTATATTGATGAGGAACACTGGGTAAAGCTCTGTATTTAAGGGTGCACAGAGCTCTCTCAGCTGGGGAAGACAGTCAGGCGGAACAGACAGTGTCTTCACAGGAGACGGCCTGTTTCCCCACTGAGGAAGCTGTTATCTCTGTGTCGTGCCTCATCAATCCCTGAGAGAGCTGTTACTGTACTCTACCTGCCATATGGCTGTTACAGCAGAACCCAGCCAGACATTCTTCCACCCCACACGTTCTGCCAGACACACTGAAAGCTGCTGGGTGCCTCCCTGTGGAGACACAGATATTACAGTTTAAGGTGGGCTTAAAACCCACCCTCCTTCCCTGGAGGGACAGAGTGCTTGAAGTTCAAGGGTCACTACATCCAGATTACAAAAAACAAACCCTCTGGTGGTGTCTAGCCAGCCATGCAGATAATAGTTATATTTGCCAATACAACAAAGCATTTTGTTAGTGGTATGCAAGCAGTTAGAAATGACATTTAAAAAAAAAAAAAAAAAAAAAAAAAAATCTCCAGAAACAATGTCCTGGTTATTGCGCATAAGCCACAGAATCCAAAAGGTTAGAAAACACTTATTCACAGTGCGGGTTTTTTAAAATGTGAGAAACCATTATGTAATAAAAAATAATAAAAGCATGAATAAAAAGGACAACATGAAAGCTGAGTGTAAACAAGAAAGTAAAGGATTAATAAATTACAAAAAAATTCAGATGAGGACATATTAGAACTTTTTATATAACTTCTGAGGAAGAACAAAAAGAAAATACAGCAGATGTACATTGCACCTCTGATAGCCTTTATTCTCTATATGAATGATAAGAGCAGGCCCACTCCAGTTCACATTTGGTGCTGCTTTTACGGCATCTGTGGTGTTGTCAGGCTCACAGTGCTACTCATGATAATTCCTCCAGGAAAAAAAGCTGCAGTGCCATAATAGGCAAATTCCTGCCGATGAAAAAAGTGGAAGAAATTTGCTAAGGTGTGAGTTTGGAACTACAAAAAGACCTTTTGCCATGTTCTCTAAGGCCTTACTTGTCCCTCCTCAAACTTGCCAGCCTTTTTGGGCCCTCAGTCTTTTTTTTTTTTTTTTTTTTTTTAAATACAAAGAGAAGGTTCAAAACCAAGAGCACAGAAATAGAGCAGTATGGAACCATAACTTTCATGCTGAGGGAGCACACAGAAAATAGGAAAATCCAATACAGGACCACAGTTCAAAGCGTTTAAAGAGTCCCGGTCGATGACACTTTGAGGACAAAGAAAGGCAAAGTGCTCGCTGGGACATGGCTTGAACAGGATTGTGCAGACTCTGTTGAGAGGCTGGATGCCCAGTTTTATGAAAGTAGAGAAGGAACCCAATGTTTAAGAAAAAAAAAAAAAAAAAAAAACCCACTCAAGTCAACAATATGCAATCTGGAGAGGAGCATGAGCTTCGTACCTTTATTTTGAACTCCTGAGCACAGCCTGCAGTGCTCTCCAGGAGTGGCAGTAGCCCTCCAGCTGCTGCAGCATACATGAGAAAGAAGAGGAAGGACATCTGGGACGGCTCCATTCCAAAGACAGACCTGCTACACAGTCCTATCTCCTCTCTCAGTTCTGGCAGGAAGGGATGGATGAAAACAGTGTAGCTGTCAAACATGCAGTAATAATATGCGTTCCCCTGCAATGACAGCACCCCGAAAAATTTGCATATCATTACACAGCTAAGCACTATACAGTCCATTGTCAAGAACATACAATTGGACCTGCCACATGGAGGTCCACCATCGTTAGCCAGACAATGAACCACAGACAGGATGTAGTTAAAGAGACACCTGAGAGGATGACAGTGTTTATTTCTATAGTCATCTCACAAAGCAAACAGTGATGGTAATCATGGTAAAGTTTGTATTCAGTGTTATGAATTGAGTTTGTTGAAGGAGCTTGCATCATTCAGTGTGTGGCTTCCGAAATGTCCGAAAATCCATTTAGAATTCATTACAAGGAGACCATTCAGAAGTTGCCTGTGAATCATCACATTTTCAAATTTCCTTTCAGCCAGTGATAGCTGCCTGTACATTCATGGGTACATTGCAAACAGGAACCTGGTAAAAGCTAATTCAGCATATTTTGAATGGCACCAATTTGCTAAAATGTTTTCAAATATAAGATTAAAAAAAAAAAAAAAAAAACAGGGCTCAAAAGTGAATACTGAATAGCTGAAACTGTAGGAGCCCGTTTGAGGAGCTTCTTTCATTTTTTCTTCTTCTATCGGATTGGCAGGCCCATAGAGTGGCATTAGCACATTTCCATCTATCAGATTACAAAAAACATTTTTGATTTGCTCCATTTTCACACAAAGGTCAAATTTAACACTGAACTGATAAAGTAGAAGGCCAAGAGGACGTCATTCCGGATGGTATTTTAGTTACAGGGGGACTAGTAAGTTTGACATAAAACAGCTATACTTTATTACTGGTGTCTGGGTGAAAAAAAAAAAAATCACCCACATATGTTCTACAGATGGGATTAAAATCACGGACCAATGGAGGTACTGTTAAAATTACCCCACCTCCCCTCAAGAAATGTTTCAGTCCGAGTGGGGCTTTAGTCTTCTTATAAAATATTAAGAGCAAAAAATGTATTTAACCCTAGGATTTGCAATGGAAAGAGTTTTTTTCCCCCAGAAAAAAAAACAAAAAAAAAAAAAAACAAGAAAATATAAAGGTAGGAAATGAAAGTAAAGTGAACACAAGATACAAGGTTGATGAAATTTAAAGCTACTCTCAGCCCTGACCTGCAGTCCAACCATGTTGTTCAGTGTACGAGTGCAGGGTCATACTGTCCAATTGTACAGCATTGGGAGTCTTAGAAGGATCCTTGACGCAGACTGTGGCACACAATCTGTCAATCTGAGAGCAAAACACAATCACCACAACACACCCACACATGACGATTTACCACTGTGAACCAAAAGAGTCCCACTGATACAGAGAACAACAAAAGAGTAGTTGGAGACTGACAAATATGACTCAGTGCATCTCCCCCCAAAATCTTCTACTTCCCACTGCCACTATAACCATTTATTCTGCAAAAGAAATTTAGTGGTACTTTGTCGTGTGATAAATGTGCTCTTGTACTATCAGTCTAAATATACACTATATTATAAATGTAAAATGCCATAACCGCATCCATTTGGGAGTCACTGTTGATTCCCAGCAGAGGGAGGATACTGGACAATAAAGCTGATTATAAAAGTATATAGTAAATGGAATGTGTTTACACAGCACTTTTCTGGTCTTGTTGACCACTCGAAGCACTTTATACTACAAGCCATACTGACCCACTCACACACATATTCAAACAGACAGAGTACTTTACTATCTCACACACACACACACACACACACTGGGGTTCAGTATCTTGCCCAAGGACACCAACATGTGGACAGTCTGGTCTGTTATATATGATTACCGAGGACTTGCTTAGGAACACTGGTGCACCTACTTATTCACACAATTTCTTCTTCACAATTTTTTATTTTATATTAAAATAACCTGGTCTGATGAATCTGGATCTGCTAAAGGACGCAGATCAGGTAAGACTTTGTCATCAGCATCAATCCATGGATTCATCACAGTCCAGGCTGGAGGTGGTGGGGAATGTTTTCTTGGCACACCTTGGGCCCCTTGACACCAATCACTGTTTGAATGCCACAGTCTGGGTATTGCTGCTGACCATGCGCATCCCTTTATGGCCACAATTTACTTTCTAATGGCTTCTCCCAGCATGACAATGCTCTGTGTCACAAAGTGAAAGTCGTCTCAAACCTAAAAATTTGAGATGACGTGATGCCACCATGTTAGCATGGACCAGAATCTCAAAGTATTGTTTGCTGTCCAACATCTTATAGAATCCACATGACAAAGAACTGAGGCTTCATAATGTTCCTAATAAAGTGCTGTGAGTGAGCGTGAGTGGATCTTCTTAGTCTCTGTACACATGCAAAAATCAGTAAGAAAGAAATTAAACTCCTCCTCTGCTTTGCAAGTATCATATTAGTCCACTGAGAGATGTGGTTATTCAGCTGATCCTTATCAGAGCTTTCTCAGCATTGGGGAGAACAGCTCTGACTCAGTATAGTCCTAAGTACAAAACAGTGCTGTGTTAGTCTGTTGCCTCACCTTCCACAGGAACTGGGTGAGGTCCATTAACACTATTGGGGATAGAGCAGGGATACTGGTTGTGTAGGTGCGAACTCTGGCACCTGGCCCACCCATGTGGTGCACCTTCTTGCCAATATTGAATTGTGGGTAGGTCTCTAAGCCCAGCTCCTTTATGAGTTCCAAGATGTGTGTTTGGGTGCTAAAAGAGAAAGGAGGCAGTTTAAAGCTTTATGATACAAATGTTCACAGAGTTTCAGGATTTACGGCATGGTTAATATACTTGTGGTTGATAGAAAATGATAATTGCATTTATTTTGAGATCTTTGAAGTAGACTTGAGAATACAACATTGATTGAACAAGTCCTTGAACAACTGGAAAAAATGTAGACATGAAGTACCTGGGAGTGCCTTCAATAAATCCAAGAGTCACCAGTGTGCTCTTGTACAATACACTTAAGTTCTCCTTTTGAGCTGTTCTGCTGTGCAACGGTTGAATATGTGAGAATTTGTGCTGCAAAGGATTCTACATCCTGCCTGAATTTTCACATAAACCTGCTTGGTCAGACATGACTCTGAACTGAGTTTCTGTACAAGAAGAGCCGACATACTCTGTAGTCCTTATTTGTTGATTCATTTGGATCCCCATTAGCTGTTACCACTGCAAAAACTACTCTTCCTACATACATAAATACATAAACCCCAGGTAATAGATTAAATACACCAAGGTGCAGAACTAGCTTGTTATACAATGAGCAGTATTGCAGCATACATAATGTAATCCTAATCCTTGGCTGGAGCCAATCATAACATTCATATCATTTTCGCTGTCAGGAGACAGTGAAAAACGCTGCACCATCCAGCTGAATTTGTTCAAATTTTCATGTGGATGGAGCTCACTTGTCTAAATGAAGTCAATTTTCTGCCTGTTCTAACCTTACAAGCCTTAATGATTTCCATCAAGGTCTTTTTCTCGCTCCAGAAAAGAATTTAAGCTGCTGCTAAAAGAGAAAAGGGTTTCTTTTCTAATACTACAACTTTTTCTTGAATTGTCTCAAATATTTGTCTGTGTTATTCCTGTAGTTTCTGATCAACATTACCTTCCTACCCACTGCCCTCCAAAGTCCCAGCGATCAATACCATTGGCTGCTGGTATTTCAGTGGACACTGTGCGACCTCCCACCCGATCTGCGTGGCAAACCAAACATGATTTAGCCACAGCAATGCCTCTTCTCAGCAACTGTCAAACTAAAAGAGTCAAGCAGACAACCATTTCAGGTTACCAACTGCTTTCAATCATGATACAATTTTACGAACCTTTTCCTTCCAGTATCAGTATTTTCAGCTTGGCATTTCTTTTTCTGAGCAAATGAGCTGCACTCAATCCAGAAAGTCCAGCACCAACAATAATAACGTCCCAAATTTCTGCAGTCATAGTCAAGCTCAAGTGGGTTTTCTTTTTTTTTTTTCGTGCCAACTAAGCGTGTGCCTCTGGTAAAGCGTGGAGTCTGAAACAGAAATCCAACTTGTATTATCTTTTCTTCTCTGTATCATTTAGGTTGTCTTCCAAAGTCTGGGCTGCTTTCACAATAGTGCACTTTGGAACTGTGAACAACTGAGCTTGTGGCCTACTTGGCAGAGAACCAGTTGTGTAAATTCCAGCAACAAAAGTCAGGAGGGGCTTTTGAAATTTGAACTGTAGAAGCATTGTCAGATGTAAATAAAGTTTTGTATCCTTGGAACACTGTTACAAAGTTGTAAATACAGTTTTATTTTAACATGCAGAACTCTCTCTCTCTCTATATATATATATATATCTTGCAAAGCTGCCCCCCCCTCCATCATATTTCTGCCATTACATTTCTTCCCATTGCCTGGCAGTGATTATCTAGTCAGTATCCAGTTAAGTGATGAATTTCTTTTAAAAACTTCATGTTGTATTGGCTTGGGTTGCCTGTTTTCTTGTTTTTGTTCTTCTCCTCAAAAGCCTTTTTGTTTTTTGTAAGCTCAAGAAACATGAATCCCACAGAAGCCAAACTTGGCATGTGGGTGTGTAATGTCCAGCTACTTTAGCAAGACAAAAAAAATAAAAAAAAGTTTGCAGGTGGTGAATTTCGCTGAGCAGCTCGTAAACACAGCACTCCATGAAATCAGCAACAACATGCAAATGAATCCTGCAGTTGTAACTTTTATTCAGCGGTTGTTGATTTGAGTTAATCAGTTTCAGCTGAGAGTATAAATGGGTTCTGGTGGCTGTTCTGTTTAGTATTTGGTTTCAAGTTGTTAAAACAACCTGATCAAACATTTTTCCATTCAGCAAACATGAAGCAACATTATTCTTATTCTAATCTTGTTCATTTGGAATCATGTTTCTGTATTCACTCTCTCTCTTTGGCTTTGTTTTGGTGTCCATTTTTGGAGTTCCCCCCCCCCACAACAAAGACACAAGCCAGACGAGTGAGGGTTGAGGTGCCAGCAGAACCTTTGTCGTTAACAGATTTATGTTGATTCTGATGTGATGTATATTCTTGTTTGCCAACTGGAAACATTGTTAGTGGTGTTTAACTTTGGACAGAGGACCCTACTAAAACAACCCAGAAACATCAAAGGGGACACAAGTCATTTTCTACATTGAAACAGCATTATGTCATGTTATGCATGTTATTCAATGACATTCATTCATGTAACCCCCTTTGTAACTGGGTCATTGTTATGAGCCCCAAAAACACTCTCTACCAAAGAGCTCTGGCATTGCCAAAAGCTGGCTGCTGTAGCAAGAAAAAAAATAAATCCCATTCATTGCTAAAGAAAAGGAAAAATGACCAAAACCAAAACCCACAACAAACAAGCAAAAGGCTGATGGGCCGGCCAAAATAAACAAAAAGAAGAGAAGCCACTCAGACCAACCCACAAAGGGTCGTAGGATCTGGTGTCTTCCCTCTAACCTGAACCCAAATCAAAACTAAACCTAACAGAAATAAAGCCACGAAAACAGGACTACCGGACCCATCAAAAACAAAAAATAAAGATAACAACCAAACAGAAGTCAATCACAAAACATCAACAGCTGCAGTGGCTGAAAGGTGGAAGAAAGTGAGCTGTGCTCCCTGCCCCCTATTTATTGGTTTCCTCTCAATCAGACCAAATCAGATACACCTGAGGGAAGAAGAACTCATGAGTCCAGGATCATTTACACATGATAACCAACAGGGGGAGAGAGTGTGACCCCAGTCTGTGAGGTTAAGCAACCACACCTCATCCACCCTGATTGGACATTGGAACACAACCTACACCTCTGCACCTATAGGCTTATCATGACTGTGATAAACCTTGATAGAGAAGAAAGAAAACACAACAGTTGCACTGGTTCCTGCAAAGACTGAAGAAAATCCACCTGTTTCTAAGGATCCTATGTCACATCCACTGCTGCACCACTGACAGCATACTCACTGACTGTATCACAGTGTCATAAGGGACTGCTCTGTCTGCAGCAGGTGGAGAAACCTGCCCAGAACATCACCGGCGCCCTGCTCCCCACCATCATGGACATCCAACGCAAGCACACTTGCTAAAATGTGTACTAAAAATAACAATGCAAATAATGCAGCAGCATAAACTGCATTCTGTGGTACTGGTACCTACTCTGTGCCCTGACTGTAAAGTTGAATCTTATCTACTCTGACACTCCCTGCTGTGAGAGAGAGTTTGTTCGAATGTTTTTTTTTTTTTTTTTGTTTTGTTTTTTAACTTCATATTAAAGTCATTTGTAAAAAGTGAGAAGTAGCAGTTTCATGTTTTTAAAGCAATTAAATACAATTTCTTCCAGCAAAAATACAAAGCAAACAAATATCGTTGTCCACAATAACTTCTTCAAAGTAGTTTCTCCGAACACCAGGCATGTGAGGCTCAAATTAAAAAAAAAAAAAAGATTGAGTGTGTGAGGTCAGGGGGAAGTTGCTGGCTCTGTCTCTAACAATTCGACTTTATCAGCTGGTGGTTATAAATAAAGATGTTTTTCAAAAACATTGCCCAAAGCTTGTAATGTGACTGTGGCGACTACAAGAGAAAATTCATGTAAAGATTTAAAAGATGTGTTGGATATCTTTATAGAAGTGGAGATAAAGCTCTTTATCCTTTAGCACTACTCCATTTTCTTTATGTGTCTGCTGGATACCCTACTGTTTCTCATTTTTAAAGGATGCTTCTCTGTAGATGTGGCACAGAAATAAGCTCTGCAGTTTTTTGTTTTTTTTTCATACATCTGGGTAATGTATACAAACTGGTTTGTGTTTTTGACTGAACAACCAGTTTCTTGTCACTTGAGACCTCAAGTGTTCTCTTTGTCTTCCTTATTATTTGAAACCACGAGCATCTGAGAAATGAGAGTTGCTAAAGTGGTGTGTGGTGTATTGTGTATGCAATAACAGGAGGGAGTGTACAGTAGCAGCGCTTATGTCCTTGCGCTATTAGCAGATGATTTTTTTTTTATGTTCATTTTCAAATTAATGAAAAAATGAAGTCAGTGACTAATGAACATGTGTGTGAACAGAGAGACGGACAGCGAAATAAAGGAACAAGAGAGTAAATATTACTGACTACACACAAAGCAGCATTGTGTTCAGTACAGTTCGGTTCCCATCAAATTACCACCCTGAGTTACGGACCCTCATCATCAGAAACCCTGCCTAATTGTTTGGTGGTTCCTCCAGTTTCACTTGTTTACCAAGTGATTGCTGTGCATTGTTATTCAACTGGCAGGGCACTAATTTCCTCAAGCACATGTTCATTGGTTTTAATGTAATTTGACTCTAATCCTGATTTACATTTTGTTTTTCTCTTGATTTTGTTTAATTTAGTTGTGGTGGTTGTGATAAAAAAAAACAAAAAAAAAACAGTGCAAGTATTTAGTAAAGGCTGTTAGAAGAAACTTCCTGGTAAACAGGTAAAACAGGTAGAGCAGCCGTCCACTCAGAAGGCTTTATGATAATGAGGAGTAAGTAAAGGAGGAGCACTGCAAAGCAAGAGCACTAGACAGCACACTGCTGCTTGATCCTTTGTATTCCATTCAAACGCGTTTGGATGTAGTATCAACAATCAGGTAACATCAATATAACCTTCTTCAGCAGGTTAAATATAGAAGTTATTTTGCATCCATGTTTTTTTTTTTTTTTTTATTCTCTTAAAACTGTTGGTATAAAAGACACTGTACTGTCTGTGATACTCTCTATTTCACTTTCTCTCAATGATTTTATCCCAAACAGGACCGCTATGATCAGACAAAGCTGCGGTCGCTGGAGGCTGCCTTGGATCTCTGGCTTCTTATGTTCAGTTGCTCTCGTAAGCACAGGTAAGAATCCAAACACACAAGGAAATAAATACATGACAACACATATACAGGTATATTTTATCTGCTACCCTGTATTTCATGATATGACTTCTAATGAAGCATCTTTTTTTACAAGTGTTCGCTCTTAGCTTCATGTCTTTTCTCTGCTGAACACTGCCGAGCTTTAGGCCTCAGTGGTGTGAGATTTCCCATGTGTAACCATGGCGCTCACAGTCTGTCCAATCAGGCTTTGAGATTATGCCTCCAGATGACTGTTGACTCCCTAATGTTCCAGGGATTTGAGCTCATATGTTGTTTTTTTTCTTGAGGGTGTGGCTCTTGGTACAAATCTACACCTAGTTTGATAAAAGTACTTTTTTGTACCACATGCAAATAGTATATATATATATATACATATATAAGTAAACAGTTACTTTTCATGCTCATTAATACAAACTGGAAGAAAAGCACTGAACAGTTAACAGTATGGAAAGGGCTGATGGGAGATACACAGATTAGCCACAACATTAAAATTAGTTACCAGTTGAGTCTATCTATCTAGCTATCTCTCTCTCTCTTTTATATATGTATACAGACCTTGCTGGTTTGTGTTTTTCGTCACTCCACCTCTGTCTAAATGGCAACTCTCTGTTTCCCACCCTCTGCATTTGGCACATCTTTTAAAGAAACACGTAGAAGCCAAGCGTCCAATTACTTTTGAACCCTTGCAATTCAGCCACTGGGTGTTAAAAGGGCTATATCTCACACACGGTTCCTTCAATATTGATGTAAACCCACTCAAATTAAAGCTTAGACTTGGCACTTTCATGTAGTATGCATTATTTTTTTATTTCAAGCCAAATCTGCTGAAGCACAGAGCCCAAGGAACAAAAAAAACTGTATACATACTTACAGTCTGCACTGAACTCTCTTTTCTTGTTTTTTAATTTTAATAAGTAACTACTGCATGAAATTACTCTTAAAAAGCTCTTAATGTAAATCTTGTAAGTCTCTGTTGTATTCCTGAGTGGCATTTGGCTGCAGCTAACATGTTTATGTTTTTGTTGCCGTCTCAGTCAGACAAGAATGTGAATCAGTATTAAATTTACCCATAAAACTGTGCACATGGAGACTGTGGTGCAGTGAATGTGAAAGAATAATAGTTTCTCGTCCTTAAGGATTAAAAAAAAAGGGGGATTAGGAAACAACTAATATATGTGTGTGATTAATTTTAATGCTTGTCTGAATTTCTGGAGAACTGAGATGTGTAGGAGGGATGCAGGTGACATCCACGGGCCCACAGACTATCTGGAAGGCTGAGGGAGAGAGCGTAAATTTGGGCTGCAGCTACACACCGAGCCCCTTAGACACCGGAGAACTTGACATCGAATGGTCTGTGGTCAGTCCAGACACCACACAGAAAGATCAGATGGTAAGACTGAAAGACACTGGTGCAAATCATTCTATAAATGCACACTTTGGGTCTGAAATGTGGGATTATAAAGCAGAATTCACTAAATCATCATGTTCTGGGTCCATGATTTCTCGATAATTTTCCAAGATAATTTCACATTATTACAACTGATACAAATTGTACAGAAAATAGAAAAGTCCTAAAAATATAAGCTCTAAGTATTCATTCACGATTCATTTATTTTTGGGAGCTTCATTCTTCACATATGCTGAAGGTGCACAATTAGGACAACATAAACACTAGAAACCCCTATACAACCCTAGTCTCACGACACGCATCTTTAAAACATCCAATCCATTCAGATTTCACACCTCTTTTCAAATTCTCCACCTCATGTGATGATGTGTGTGCCTCTTCTAGTCTAAATTCGAGTTCAGTCCAGGAGATGGGAGCAAGGATGAACTCCTACCACCTTTTTAATTTCACAGGAATTAGTTGTTTATCCCATTTGCCTTTTAAATTAAATAAGTCATTAGTGTTGGAGACTTGAAAGGATGTTTTTTTCCCCCATTTCTTCCCGTAGGCAGCCGACATATCACAGTCAATACAAGGCTAGACCAGGGGGCTGTTGTAGTAAAGTGACCAGCGGAGATTATTGGTTCTTGTGCAAATTGAATACTTTGTACTGCAGTCAAACACTTAAACAGTACTTTCCTTTCCAACTCTTTACTGTAAAGGGGTCAAAGTGTTTATTCACCCCAAACTTAAAGCTGCTGTAATCGATTTTTGGCCATTAGAAGGCAGAGGAACTGATTAAACAAGCTGAAAGGCACACAGCACTGACATACTATCACACTACAAAATCATACACTAATGTGTTAGCAGACAATAACTTATACAAAGAAAAAAACCCAAAAACATTATCATTCATCTGGGGCTGTGCTTCTGTCCTCCAGATCAATGTCGGTCCACTATGCACTGTCCTTACTGTCTCTGGTTTGGTTTCAATGAACAGAGAAAAATACTACTTCTAGCTGCCAGCTATTACACATTCTTCACCAGACAGTTGCAAACTTGTTGTTTGCAACTGAGTTGTTTCTTGCTTATATTTCTTTTTTTCTTTGTTTTCCTGCAGCTAATGTCATACACAGGTGGCACTAAATACATCCATGATAACCATGCTCTTGCAAAAGGGTTCAGCTTTGCTGCTCCTGACCCCTCGATGGGTGACGCTTCGCTCTCAATCTCTGTGCTGTCACCCACTCATAGCGCTACCTACCAGTGTAAAGTGAAGAAATCACCTGGAGTGGACATGCACAAGGTGTCACTGGTGGTGATGGGTAAGACTGGGCACTGGGTTGCATCCTGGGATTAACACATGTCGCCTGACTGCATTATTTATGGCCATCCCCTCTGGCAACTGTTGTGTTATTGTTTGGTTTCATGGGAAAAGCAGCTGCACAATTTACTTTCAAGATTTTGTTCTACCAAAGGAGGTAGAAGATTTCCTTGTCATGTGCCAGTGTGCATTACACTTGCAGTTCGCCACTAAAGACATTTTTGAGATATCTACTATCCGCTATAGTTTTATCTTTCAAGACTACTACATCATCAGTACAATGATTCCATACTCTGTATTCATTAGTGGCTTGCGGAGGTCAGTTTTGTTAAAGGTCACATGGATGTGAGCAAAAACCAGGATAATGGCTCACTCGGTCTCTCCTGTTATAAAAGTCTGACTTTTATATTTCAGGTTTTGTTCAGTTAAAGAAACATTATTTAATGAGAAATTGCTGCCCAATTTTGAGTCAAATTGTTGCAATTTTATCTAAGGCTTTATGCATTTAATCTGAAATACAGTCAAATTTCACCAGTATATGAGAAAATGAATTATATTCCCTTGAACAATACATCAAAAAAAAAAACATCACCCAAATCTATACCTTTACTATTCTCACACCTTTTTTTTTAACAGTTTCCCACAATTCAATGTTTCAGAGAAAATTCACATTCCAACAATCACGAAACGTGAAACTTGCCTCATCTGCCGACGGAGCAAACAGAGATGGGTGCCTTGATCGAGGTAGCTGAGGTGACTCTCTCTGAAAAGAAAACTGATACAGAATAGGCATTTGATGAGAGACGACAGTAATTTCAAGTCCCACTTCACTTAGAACCATTTGTCAGGGTATTAAGTCTTAAAGTTAGCCAGGGAAGTAAAGTAATTTACTTGATTCTAGTCCAACTCGTCTTCCCTTCCCTTCCCCTCCAGGCTCGTGAAGTAGCTTGGAGGGGAAGAGGGTCACTTGACTGACAGATTTATTTATCACGATTCTGAGTCTGATACTATATTAAATCACTTCTTACAAAGATGTTTCGTGATTGAAGAAATAATTGGCCCAGGTTAAAAAAAAAAAAAAAAAGAAACTACAGAGATATAATACAGGGTCCATCAGAATGTAGTTTTAAAGGGGAAGTTTTGATGTGATGTTAGTTATATATTTTCATACAATAATTTCTCATTTTATCAGGTGATCAGTCAAAGTTAACAGGGTACTGATTTCATTTCATTTCTCTATACAACTTCACTGATCTTAATCACTTGCTGTAATTAGATAAACAAAAGATATAGTACTGTGCACATGAGACCTTGTGACTTGTGTCCATTTGTTCAGGACTTTTATACCGCTGAGCCTCCAGCATTTCATTTTTATTGAGCTTAATATTATATGAGCCTGCCTGGACCATAAACAGTGACAAGAACTACAACTAATGGCTAAAAGTTGCTGTCGTTTTGACAGCAACTTGCTGTCGTTGCTGTCGTTTTTTCTAAATACGAGAGAAAGTGAAAGGAAGAAACTAAAAACAAAATTCACAGTAATTTTTATGCTAGCATTGATTTTCTGTTGGAAGAATTTATGTGGACACATTTGATTACTTATTTAATGTGCGTCATGTACATTTAACCCTAATTTAATGGGGTTTTTTTTCCTTTAAAAGGAAAAAAATAACACACTAGTTCACCTTCCTCTAGCTCTGCCTTGGTTATCTCACCATCATTTACACAGAGTTTGGAGTTTGTTTAACAAATCATTTCCTAGATGAAACTGATTATTTGATCAACTGACGCATTCATTTTGCATAATCAGTGGGACAACTGACTTGTTAGACCTAAATTATTTCTTAGGACTCTACTCTCATACTGACTGTAAAGATTCAGTTTGGTACAAAAGCTATCAAAGGAAACCACCTCCTAGGAAACGAGCATCTTGTTAAATAATTATGCATACCAAAGCCTCATATGGCAGCAGACGGCCAACAGCTAGTTTCATGCTGACAACAACACACAGTCCTGAAAGGCATTTCACAGACCAGGTTTTTTGTGTGATCCTGATAAGCGTTAATGAAAATCCATGAACAAAAGCATGGCTGGGTTCCTTTGTATTTCTCCTACTGTTGTGTAGATTGAGAGGAACACACTTAAATGTGTGAAATATTGCAGATGAAATTACCTTCAGTTTCATCAACTTAATGTAATCAACCTCACCTTAATCAACACCTGTTTCTATCCTCTTTAACCCTTTCAGGACAGCACTGGATTTAAACTCAAGGTTTCATCTTTGCCATCATGAACTCATTAACCTTTCATCCTCATATTGATTCTGATGTTCAAATATTTATTTATTATTTCTAACAAAGGTACATTTCCTGGTAACTCATACATTTCATAGAATTTTTGAGGAAAAAAAAAAGCTTCAAATTGTTGTTGTTGTATCACCTATCAATATGGTGTGAATTCTTGTTATCAAAGCCAGAATCAAAATGGTTCCTCCCATTTCATACTGAAGCTATGAAGCTCTACTGTATTTTAAGAAAGAGATTGAAAATGGCAGCACGAAATGATCCATTTGTTGTGTGATTTTAGTGAAGCCGTCTGTGCCTAAATGCTGGGTGGAGGGAGGGGAGCTGGTTGGCGAGGCTGTGTCTCTGCACTGCCAGTCTGCAAAAGGCTCCACTCCCTTAAAGTACACATGGAGGAGAGAAAGCGCAGGGCCCATCCCTGCCATAGCCACACAGAGTAAGTGTGACCTCTGCTGATGTCACAATGCTACTACAGATCAAAGAGAACATGAGTGTGCATGTGTGTGTTTATGTGTGTTTGGGTGGGGGCTGGCGACGGGTGCTCCTGTAGTATTTGATTATGTGTAAACAAAACTCAATGAACGCCGTCTTCTTCTTCAACATACAGTATGTGCTTATTGTTTTCAGCATTTATTCTTAAGGAACACAAGATTAGTGTTTATGTTCTGACTTTGTTATATAAAAAAATCATCAAAAGTAATAGAAAATTTAAGTGAAAAAATCTGTAAGAAACAATGATTTGCAGAACAAACACTACGTAGTAATAACAGTTTACTCTCTGGTCTACTGTTTACTGCTACGGTGCAGAATAAGCAGCTTATTGACATTTTCTGCCCATTTTCTTTTCACTCTTTATAACGAGTGAACGTGTTTACTGTAAACTGCATTGATCAGTGTCCTCTTGCAGTTTTGACTGCAGGCTTACAGAAAAGGTAAATCTATGTGAATAGATGTACTTTTAAAAAAAGATAATAATAAAACCTATATGGCTTTTGTATGTAGAGAATGTACTGCATGTATTTATCTGTGTTTGTGGGTGTGTGTGTGTGTGCATGTTTTCTCAGGCAGTGTGACTGGGGAGCTGAAAATCAGCAACCACTCGCAGAGTTCCTCAGGAATCTACCTTTGTGAGGTGAACAATGTTGTTGGAGCTGAACACTGCAGGATCAACCTGAAAGCGAACAAACGTAAGGGAACGCACCCCCACACAGAATGGTTCCTGCTAACATCATGCATGACACACTCATGTCATCATCAAAGACCTAGATTTCATCCTCTTCTCTCTTTGTAGTTGTGCCACAATCTCCTCATTGCTCCACTTCTCACACACCAGGTTTTAATCATGATGCTCAGTAATGTCTCATGTAACTTTATTTATAGAAATTTTAGGGCATCCACTCGTCATGATCGTGCTGCTGAGTCACTCATGAGTAATGCTGAAGTGATTCTGCTGCCTTTAACTGTACATCAACGGTCCCTAATTTACGCTTTATGAAGCATAAATGAAAGAAGGAAAAAGGCAGCAACATAAAATAGGTGCATTGATTAAAAGCAACCTCTTCAGCTCTGAATGGTTGACAGGCTGTATAAATGTAAATAGAAGCAAAACTATCTTCATAAGAACATCCAGGAATACCCTTACAGTAATGCCTGTGAAGAGCTCTGAGCACGGACAGAAGTCAGAGACATACCAAAGCTGTCTCACAGGGAATGGATCTGGTGACTGTGAGAGCACTAACAGAGAATACAGTCAGTGATTCAGCATACCATTATAGAATAAATCACCGCTGGACTCAAACAAGCACAGTGCAATCTATGGATCCATAAAATGAGTTTGTCTTTGTGTGCCTCGTGATCTGTGATCTGCAGATCCCCACCTTACATCTCGTCGGGAACGTAACTCCTAGTGCCGGTGCTCAGATGTTTGGCTTTAGGCAGGGAGGTATTCATTTTCATTTCAAGTGCAGGGTGCTATCCTAGAACAGCTTGCTAAGCTAAGCTAACCTTCTGCTGGCAATTCATATTTAGGGCACAGATGAGAGTGGCATTGATCTTCTCATCTAACCCTTGTGCAAGAAAAGCGAATAAGCATATTTCCCAAAATGTTTAACTACTCCTTTAAAACGAGATTGTTTTTCTTCCATGAAAGTCATTTCACAAAAAGCTGACATTTTGGCAAATGTCATACGTGACTTTCACTGGACAATGACAATAAAATCTATAATGGGGAGCTGGCATTTTTTAACTTTGGAGGGTGATAAGCTAGAACAGTTAGGAACCAATTCCCAAGACAATATGGATTCTTCACACTTCTTTTCTATCACAGAGCTTCTGAGATGATAATTCCTTGTTATTCATACCGATTTTACAGCTCCAAACAGAGCAGCTGTGATAGTTGGCACCGTTGTGGGCTCTCTGCTCCTCATCTTCATCCTGCTGGTCATCATCGGGCTTCTTTACTGGAAGTTGAGCGTCAGATTTCGCCATGAGAAGGAGTTCTCCAATGAGATCAGGTACTGTACAGAACTGCGGAGACAGCAGAGACAGCAGGGAAGACTTAGAGGTTTTGGCTACTGAAGGGAAGGAACAAATCCACACATACTGTATTGTCTGGCCAGTTTCTCCAAGTACCTCATTTAGCACCAAAAAGTCCCATGAGTAAGAAACTCCTGTCTCTGTTAGTGTTGAGTAGTTTTGTCAGCTTAGGTTAAAGGATAGGAACATTTGGTTGAAACAGTATTGTGTACACTTGATCAGACTTATACATCTGCAGGAATAACAACATGTTTTTGGCTTCATGAGACACAAATAAAAAAAAAAAAAAATGAGAACAGAGATCAAAAACATGACATCAGCAACTGAACTTTAAAAGACAGAGAGGCAATTATAAATGTGTGTTACAAGATACAAAACAACACACTTCAAAGCCATTCGGTTAAGAATAGAAGCAAAATCCTAGACTTGAATTCAATCCGGGACAGAAATATGTAAATACAACAAAAATATAAATGGAAAAAGATACATTTTATTTAAGACTCTTTGAGACAACACAAGTCTAGACTCCTAGACAGAATAATTTGATGAAGTCCTGTGGAAATCCAAGGTTTGATGTGATCAGTGTGAAAGCAAATTTTCTTCAGCTATACTGATGCAAATGTAAGTGCTGACATTATAAATAACATCAGTTCTGCCGTACGCGCTGTCTGAAAGTCTGAGTGGGATTCATTAAAAGTTACAAACTCTTTCTTACTGTTGATCTCCATCTTTCTTCTGAAACACAAGACTCTCTAATGTCAACAAACTCTCCTGGGTGGTCTTGTCTTAGATGTGTAGCCTTTATATACAGTTTATTAAATCATGGAGACATATCTGAAAATGACATTTCCAAAGGACATTAAAACTCCTTCCCTGGGTAAAACTAATGCCAGTTAATTTAAGTTTTATTTTCAGGTTTCACTACATCTATCATGCCATATCATATCATGCTATGCTGTGCCAGGCAAAGAACTGGTCAGATACATAAACCGATTAGCCATAACCAGGTACCTGTTTTAATGTTGTGCCTGATCAGTGTCAACCACTGTAAAACTGTGGATTTTTCTTTTCACACAAATGAGATACAACGTGTTGATTAGTTAGCTGTAGAGGAGAGAGCCAGGTTACCTGTTTCTCCCCGTTTCCAATTTTTGTGCTAAGCTAAGCTAAGCTAACCGGCTGCTGGCTGAAGCCTTATATTTCACAAAAACATGTGAGCGTGGCATTGATCATTCGTCTAACTCCTCGCCAGAAAGACCAGTTACCAGTTGCACCACTGTTTTTAAGCCTCACAGAGCTGCTAGCACGGCGGTAGACTCTTTTAGCCCTCATATGCAAATGTGGCTAAAGTTTGGCCACAAATGATAAAATGATTTCTTTTGGCCTGCGAAGTTCTTAGTTCTCTAGTTCTCTATTATTAACCTCTTCTAGGTTAATAATAAGATAGGATGATAAATATCAAGCGGCAAATTACACCTTTTATAAGAATATTAAGTTTACGGATGGTAGGTATCTAAGTCTGGGACAAAACTCCACAATCCACATGGGAGTATCTAATTTTCACATTTTCACTTGCACATTTTTAAGTTATTGGGCAATACTGTTTTACTTCAGATCTCTCTCCTGCTCTGGAACAATGTAAACTGTGTTGAAAAGGGCAGCATGGGACACTAAGCTTCAAACAGAAGGTCCCGTCTCAGGGTCTTTTTGGTCCTCCGATGACGTAAACCGCCAAACAGGATGCACAATACCGAACGGCTCCAGGGGCAATGTTCTGCAGCTGACCTCCCATCCTGACATCTCTGAGTGGATTTCTCCTTTTGCAAACAAACAATGTCTACCAAAAATAAATTGGAGTTGTGGTTCATATGCAGTTGAAAACAGCCCACATGCTTTCAAAGTACATGTCAAAATAGGAGCAGTGTCAGTGTAGGAGGACAGTGTTTGTCTGCAGGAGACGAGGAGGCACTTCAAGCCACAATCCTGATAAGAGCTTCTCCATATCAGTGACATACAGGAGTTAAACTCTCTTCACATGAAAATGACATTTTAAAGAAAAGCGCGTACAACAGAGATGGCAACACATAATAATTTGAGCCACATAACAATAGTGCCTCTCATATCTGTCGCTTACCAGAGTTTTCAAGGTAAATGCAACTGCTAGAACAATTTGGGGATGAGTCATGCAAAGCGTTGTATCAGTTCAAGTACTCAGTTCTCTGCATCTAAATAAATTACATGAATACATTGAGAAAAATAAGACTAAAGTTCTCCTACAGGACAAAACATCAGAAGTGCAAATCTGAAACCAAACCATGTGAATGTATGCTGACAGGCAGACAGGCAAACAAACCAATATGATATCAAAAGCTTTCAGCATAGTGTAAAGGGCAACTTTTGATATCCATCACATGTTCATTACACCAAACAAATACACTTTCATTTCTACAAATGTCACTATCCACACTAAATCTGACCACCAACTGTGCTGCTGATTGTAAAGCTGATGACGCCAAAATGGAGGTTGAAGTTGGTGTAGACTGAATGTAGTGAGGTCCAGCGTTATTTACTGACACATCTAGCAAATAAAGAGCAACATTAGGATTCATTTGGAGTTGTGTTTCTGTCCACCTAACAAATAAATCCTTATTTATTTTCAGCAACTCCTGTGGGGAAACACCTGGCTCTTTAGCTATAACCAGTTCACCAGTTGACTGCTACAACTTTATCTGCCTCTTGTTTGATGTGGGACAGGAAGTGCACAGTGGGTTTATCAGAGCCTTTCCACTGAAAACTGCTGCTTGCTGAGTCTTGCAACAACACAAATGAGAGCAATGAAATTAAGCCAAAAAGTAAATCTGGGGGCCTTAAGACCAAAATAGTGAGCTGAAAGACACTATAAAGCTTCATAGAGCTCAGGGGAACCAAAGAGACTGGAGATAATTACTGTATTTGTCACTATGGCTTCCAATTTTTTTTTTTTTTTTTAATATTCATTATACAGCAGGATTACAGACAATATTATCAAAGTACACACCACAGGTATAGTGAAAGTTTTTTTTTATAGTTGTTCCTGAAGCAGCGAAGAAAATGTTTGTAGTTCTTTCCAAAACATTTCACTATAAAGCCACACCTATTAAAAAAAAAAGACTTGCAGTTAGTTTAGTTTCCATGTTAACTGTTTTCATAACAGCCTTGTGTAAAAAGATAAGACATAAAAATTAGACACCTAATTGAGGTTTACTTTGATTGACTTTGGTTTGTACACATTCTTGTTTGCAGCAGCCCTGTTTTGTTGCATGGCAACAGAGACACACCCAAGAAACATAGCCCCGAAGACTTGAGGCACATTGTTTCCCAATTCATCTTAACAAAAGCAAATTTATTCCCTTTACCAGCAAAATTCTGAGTCCTTGGCCTCCACAGGAGTAGAAAACGTCAAAGTCGATCAGTTGAATGGGTGTTTTCTTTGACAAAGGAGCAGATCCCAGCTGGTACTGCAAAGTTACATAAATGCAGAATGCAAAGTAGCTTCTAAGCTTGAAATGTTGGCAGCAGTGTTGACGAGGGAAGATCGTACTGCGTGCTTCTTGTTGGTGTCTGCTGGTTGAAACCAGCACCAGAGTGATTTTCATTCTTCAGCAGAAGAAAGACAGTGAAAGCAGGGTTTCGCTGAGAGCAGGCACTCTTAGGAAGAACCTTCAAATAAGCAAAGACAACAAAGACATATACTGTTCACCTGTGGGGCAGCGGTATTGTATATGGATTTAAGCGAGCAAAAGTCAACCAAAACAACAACAACAACAGCTGTCTTTCATAAATAATAGCACTTTCAGGAATGCACAAAGTAAGCTGCGCTAAAACATTTAGTCAGATTAGTGATTAGTCATTCAAAACAATCAACAATAACTTTGATAATCAGTCTTTTGAGTCATATATCAAGAAAACACTTGTAGGTTCTAGCTTAAAGATGTGTGAATATGCAGCTTTTCTTTCATTGTTACCATTGGAAATAGAAAATTTTTTAGTTTTTAACTGCTTCTGAAGAATGTCACCTTCACTGTTTTGTGACATATTTGATTATGAAAATAATTATTTGCCAGCCTAATGATTTGCATGAACTATTTCAATTTTTTTTTGTCCATGATGGTCAAAGTAGCTGTACCCATAAAGTTTCATAAATGAGTTTTACAGTTTTAATTTCATATTCCAAGAAAGCTCAGTACATTAACTCAGCAGGTGCAGTTGCCTTCTAAACCATTTTACCATGAAAGAAATCAAGCACTAATTTCCTGAATTCAAATAACTGAACTGAAATTATTTCCTTGGTGGTAAAAACCTCCAACATTGTTGTTTATGTCTCTCCGTTCTGCTCTGAACATCAAACAGGGAGGACGTTCTGCCTCCTGAGAGCCGCCCTGTAAGTCGCCAGACGAGCCAGAGTGCCAGTCAGCACCCACAGGTGACTTACAGCCCGGTGGGTGGGACAGACTTGAGGTCTTTTAGTGAAGTATGCACACACACACCACCGAGCAACAGCTACACACCAGTCAAATGCAAACCACTTGAATATGACCTCAAGTACGGATATGCAGTGTGACAACCACCAACCCCAGAGCTAAAGTGAGAAGCTTTCAGCTCCCGTTGCAACGTATCAATAGACTGGAAACCTGAAACTGAAAATGTGGAGCAGCAACAGTCTCACAGAGCTTAATTAACTGAACTCAAAGCTGTGCAGTGTGATGGTTTTATGATAACATTGTTCATGTTAATTCCTTTAAGACTACTCTAGTCACATTCTATAAGAAGTTTTCTTCTTTTATTGGTAAATTATGTGGGCACTATGATTGTTCATTCAAATGCCAATGAATGTCAATGTAGCTGATCTTATATATATATATATATATGTATGAATAAAAAAATCATTATAACAAAGATTAAGTTGGGGTGTGGTTTTTTATCATTTGCAAAATTCAAAATAATGCAATCTCATATTTAAAACAAAAGAGAAATATTTATTTCATGATAGACCTCATTTGGAAATACTCAACCTTTCAAAAAAAATGTACACAATTAAGTACTCATTTTTTCGGGGATGTACTGACAGGAGTTGACATAATCAATAGCCACATGCAATGGGTTTTTGTCCACTACATAAACAGCGACTAGACCCCCCCCCTTCCCCCAAGTAGGACTTTGTGTTTTTCAGGCCGGTCGGCCTTTGCAATAACATACATTACAGACAGTCAAAAGTTTAGAAACTAAACATATCAGCATCTTCTGCTCCATATGTCTTTGTGAACCAGCCAGTGTTGACGTGCTCAGTGTTTGCACTTTACTTCTCAGTGGGTTGCCTGAAGCCTTTTATGCTTTGTTGTGTTTTTTGACCCTTTAGGAGCAAGATGACATTCTCCGTTTTATAAAAACAGCTTCTCTACATAAATTCCAATTTTTTGTAAAGTATTTCTTTTTTTTTTTAACTTACATTAAGAAGAGACAGTTCAGTGCAAGCTGCAAGTTATATACCAATACTGAAATGTGTAGGTGGAAGATGTGAAGGTTAAAGGTAAGGCTATATTAACAGAGTTAGTCAATATATTATTGTATATTAAGTGAAATGTAAAATTTATTTGAAATAAACCTTTAATGAAAGCTGGGCTGACAGGCTCAGTAAACATCTGAATATCTAAACATAACATAATGCAAAGTCTGGTACAAATATGCTAACAGTAGAAAAAAGAGTAAAAAGCTGTATGCCAACTCACTGCGGTCTAAATGACTGACTTAATGGAAGTAAATGAAAACACTGAGCACTGCACCCCTAGAAAACCACAAAGTGATTAAGGGCTCCTTCTGTGGATTTATGGTAATTAGCACACAAAGTTTTCCTTCAGACTAAAACTCTTCTGACACTGTGTAATTTTCACCTTTCTGCACAGCACCAAAATAGATTTCACACACGTAAGTTGATTGATATTGAGAAAAAACAAAAAATCCCATCACCTGATCATCTGTAAAAATAAGGCAAGGTACAAAACTCATAACAATCGGTCAAACTCCATGCAGACATTAAAACATGGCTGAATTTGGCTTCAAATAATAATAATAAAAAAAATCTGCTGGTCCAGTTCTCCAAATTAAAAAAAAAAATCTTGATTCTGTGCAAAAAAAAAAAGATCAAAATATAGAACAATGAACACCAAGATTTAAACATGTGAAGTGGTTGTCGAGTGGAATGTCTAGATGTTCCCTTTTGCATCCAGCTGATTGTAACCATAGACTCAAGACTGATGTGAACTGTGTATGTGATTGTTGTTGGCTATAAAAACCCTCCAACTGTTTCAGTCCATCCAGTTAGGATGGGTTAAATGCTTCACCATCTTATTTTCAAGGGCTCAGAAGGCGAGCCGTCCCCCGTATGCTGTACGTGCCTCTCCCCTCCTTTAGCAAAGTCCTCTGGATGTGAGACGAACTGTCTTTACGGGGATGGCAATGTTCTTTACTGGCTGAAGTTGAGGTTCGGTAAGCAACAACCATTCTTCAAAGGCACCATACTGTACATTGGTCTGTGTGTGTGTGTGTGTGTGTGTGTGTGTCTGTGTTTGTGTGGGCCGCACATGGGCACATGCACACATGAAGAAGTTAAACCAGTCAACAAAGTCGATTCCCTCCACTGGTGTCAGCCCACAAGGCATCACCATGACAACTAAGGCAAAATCTCTCAACATGAAATCAGAGCATATGTCTTTTTTTCTTTTTCTTCTTCTAGTTTTTCCTCATCTGATTCTTTGCTGTTGCTAAAATCAACTTCCCCACAATAATCATTAGTAATGATAATAATCTCTATTCAATAAATTATCTATACTGTACAATTATTTCACCTCACATAGACCTGCAACAAAGGGGGGCCTTTTTCAAAGTAAAGCTATCCATAGTCAGTTTCTGCTGTGTCTTCAGTTCAGTAAAGCCTCTGCAGTGCACACGGAGGCTGACAGACAGCAAGCCATTTTTTTTCTTCTTTTTTTCCTGTACACAAATTAAACAGGACATCCTGCAAAAAAGAAAACACCCAAAACAAAAGCAAAAGCAAAGCTGATGCATAATTGAAGATAGAGAAACAGGGTAGAAATCCTCGCTGAAAAAAAAAAGAGTATCCAGCATAAACAACAACAAAAAAAATTTTTTTTCTTGTGTTGTTTTCCTGGAGAGAGTGACTAATTTTCTCTGAGAACAGTAGAGAGAAGATGGTTCCTGATTTAAAAGGAGCCAGGCCAGCAAACATCCAAGCCTTACTGCACTCCTTCCTCGTCCACGTAGGTTGAGGGAAACCATCCAATCTGAAACATAAGGCAGTGATTATCACAGACGCGAACTCCTTTATATTAGCCAACAAAAACAACGGACAGTAACTGAGCTCCTTCAAATGCCTTTTTACATCCAGTTTAGCTGTATATGCAGAAAGGTAACTGTTGACACTAAAGTGAATCTATTGTATGTGCAGCATAAATATGTTAGAGACTAAGGTCACTCTGAATACTTTGATCCAACCGGCTGAGGGATGTGCATTATTTTCAGGTAACTGCACAGCTCAGATGTAGCAGCCTCAACCCCATTTGAAAAAAATAAAATAAAACACTTGAAGGCTACTTCATATACTACTTCAGCTGTTGCTAGGCAACGACTTCTCCTACTTGTTGGAATACTAAAGTGAGTACTGAGCTAACGGGGAGTACCAACACAAAGGCCGTATTTAAAGAGCATATTGCTCTAAATCATAAATAATCAATACTTATAAACTGAAAATAGTAGGAGGTTACTGTAAAAGAGACTCTGATCAATGCAGCTATGAAAAACAATACACTCCTCTCAACCTGTTTTAATACCTGCTCAGATATCCATTGATTATTTCTTCAATATACAGAAGGGCAGAACTAGATGCTGATGTAACAAAAAAAAAAAACAAAAACACAAAAAACACCCTGGCAACACTAAAACCAAATTCACGCCTGGTGTGATGTGTATCTGGATAATTACACCTGAGACCTTTCAACATGCTATTCTTAAATCACTGAGCCTACGATACATAGCGCCGTTACACTTGGATTAGGACAGACCACCACAAGATGTGGTCAAGCTGATTTGATAGCATTCTTATTACGAAATGTTCTGCCTGAATTTACTTTACACCTTACAATGACATGTTTTCTGTTATCCATCATCAAATTATCATCCACATATAGATGTTAATACCAGGTGAAGATGGGATCTTAATTACTTTTAGTTAACTGGTGCACAGATAGCCTGCCTAAACCCCAGACTGCACAACACAGTGTGGACACAGTGTGCACCACTACAGGAGTGGATACTCTCTTTCTGGCTGCACAGCTACACATTAACACTGTCAAATTTGCAGCCTAATGAGGAACATTCCTAAAACAAAAAGCTGAAATCACATCCAGTTTTACTGCCAGCCTATTAAACTGGCACACATCCCAGCAGCCAGGCTTTTACATTTTTCTTTCACCACCTGCTTTAGGCCTGCTTCTAATATCAACAGTTTAATTGTTAATTCAATCACTGCAGTTCTCAGAAAACCCAATATCGGTGCTGTACTTCTGAGGTGGAGTTTGTAGAACTGTAAACTTTGCTTGATCTTATGCACATCCCTAACTTGATGAAGCTGGCAGTGAGATCTGTTTCTAATCAAATGGCAAACAGGACTCATCTACAAAGATTACAGCACCCAAAATCTTTCTCTTTCTACGTGAGCTTTTCAGCCTGGACCGTGATAAATGAACACTTTCATGGCTAACTCACTCGTCCATTGGCCTCTCCCTTCCACCAGCCCTGGTCTCCACCAATCTTGCTGTAGATTTTGACAATGTCTCCTTCTCGCAGTGACAGCTCCCTCATGTCTCGTGCTGCAAAGTTATACCTGGCCACCGCTGTACTGACCACCCGAGGAGTAAACACTGAAAATGGAAACAGTGAGAGATCAATCCAGTCACAATTATCACAATGTTGTACTGAATCCAGAGACTACAGTCATTAATCACCGGTATAAGCCGGTGGAAAATAACAATTTCTACACACGGGGGACACGGGTGAGAAGGTCATATTGGACATTTGGTAGTAATTGGTTGTGAAGAATGAACAGAGGGATGATGGTCAGTTCAGTGTTCAGCCAGCATAGTCATAAATGAGTATGATGAGAAAGGACAAGTTGTTTCATCAAGGGGGAGGAAATAGGTTTTCTTTTCATGTTTTAATGAGGGAATGTCATTCTGGGAAGGACTGAAATGTTCTTGCTAATGAAAATAGCACCACAGAGAGCAAGTAATGAGTTCAAGAGCGCCGAGACAACAGCGAGAAAAGACAGAAAACAAAAGGAGTACCTGACCAAAAGGGAGCTGAGCTCTGAGAAGAGGAGAAGTTGAGGCCTTGTGGACTGAGGAAGGAGAAGTTGTAGGAAGCGCAGGTGGCTGCTGAGAGGAAGAGAGATAGAGACAGAGGGGGAAATAAAAGTGTGTGCATGCAGAGCTGGAGCCCGAGAAGCAGAGAGTTTAAACAGAGAAAGCCTTAAGCATTGCCACTTACTAGTTTTCTGTTCTTATTATATATAAAATCTTGACAATGCTGGTGTTGAAGCTCGACTGCTTTAATGGTGTGAATGAAAACAACAGTTTGTTATTTAAAGAAACAGACATTCATTTGTGGATTATAAACTGGATCATTGTGGGAATTATTTGTTTATTTTATAATGAGTGTGAAACCAAATCGTGCAACGTTATTGTTTAATGTGTGAAAATGAAATTAAAAAGTGATATGACTATGGTATGATCTGTGTATGACATCTTTACTGATTCTGTACAGCTTCTCATAGAACGTGTGTTTATTCACCCCATCAGATTGTGAGTACATAATGGTGCAGAAAGCACTGTTTTTAAGGGAGTGAAAGAAGTGGATTTGATTGGCCATGGCTGTTAGCAGCCCCATACACAAACCCGCTTCCGGATCATAACAAATTCTTCCAAATCCCGCCAGTGTTTCCATGCACACCTGCGGGGTGTGATGTGCCTGCAGACTCAAAAATACCAAAAATGCTTGAAAACACAGACAGAGAGAAACAGAGCAACAGCACATTGTCTCCATTCATTCCCAAATTTAGCCAAAGCAGGAGGGAAACAATCTTGCTGTAGTGGCCAGTTGGGTCATCCTGCAGAGCGGACAAAAGGCAGGCCAATGCAGGACAGAAGCCAGTGCAAGGCCAGAGCCAGTATTCATACAGTCTAATGGACAGAGAGGGCAGCCAATTCAGACAGCCGGTCCACAGGCCTCTGAGTTAGCTGACAAACTCTTCCTCTTTGTCTTTCTGTCTTTATCTATTTCACACTGTAGCCTCCTATTCTGGCCCTTTCCCCTCTGGCCTCCGTCCATTCCTTTTTTTGTATGAGTCAGGAGAGTCACTGGTTTATGAAGGCAAAGGAAAAGAGCACTAGGGAAGCTGGGGAGAGAAGGAGGCAGTCTGTCTCAATTATTTTATGTTCCCTTGCAATATCCACAGCCAAGATGGCAAGGGATTAAATTTGTCAGCTGGACCTGCACATTATAGCATCTCTTCAGAGTCAAATTAGTACTGACACAATCATTCACAGAAGCAGGCAGATTTAGAAGATGACACATAGTGTCCCCTCAGTCCCTGAGCCAAACGTCTATCCATCCATTTTCTGCTGCTTATCTGGGTCCAGGTTACGGTGGCAGCAGGTTAAGCAAGGAAGCCCATATGTGCTTCTCCGTAACCACATCCTCCAGTTCTTCCTGGGGGGATTCTGAGGGGTTCCCAGGTTGGGATGTATTTGTAATCCCTGCGGCATTTTGTGGGCCTGCTGGGTGCTCTCCTCCCAGTCAGATGTGCCTTGAGGGGAGCTGTCCAGGAGGCATCTGGATTAGATGCCCGAACCTCTCTACTTTCAACTAACTCCTTTCAGTGCAAAGGAAGATATACTCAGAGCTTTTTCCGGATGCCTGAGCTCACTTTATCTTTGAGACTGAGCTATGTTGGAAAGGAAAGTAATTTCTTTCTCTCAAAACCCAAAGGTCATAGTTGAGGGTTCGAACCTAGATTGATCAATAATAAAGAGCGATATTTGGGAAGAATTTGGGCCAAGGGACCAGTTGCTTTCAGCGCAAAGAGACAACACTGGGCCATGGCCTTGTGGGCAAACCACTCAGGACGCTTGCTAATTGGGGTCAACACATTGTACAGAAAACATTTTTTGCATCTATTCTCTGCAAAGCCATCCTCAGTCTTTGTACACGCTTTTCCATCAGTCCCCTTCACTCTTAAACCAAACCAGACAGTGAAACTTTACAGTCGCTTAATTACTGCTGTCCTTCCACATATTAACAGAAGCTTTAAAAAAAAACAACTAAGCTTTGTGTGTGTTAATGTTTAGTAGCGTTAATTTTCTAATGAATGCTGTGGGAGCATGGGTCAAGCAATAAACTCACATAAGCAAGATAAGAAGGAAGCACAGAAATCTCTGTGTGACTCTGTGTTGACACCTCTTGCACGCCAAATGCTTGGCCATGGCCAGTATGGCTCAGCTTATTGTACCAGGCTATTCATTAGTGTAAAAAAAGTCTGTGCTTGTCTGTGACTCAAGCAAACTACACAAGGTGAAGGTAAAGTATCAGAGAGAGCAGACAGGCTTACCTGGTGACCGTGTACTGGCCCGTGTTAGCGAGCGTTCTCTCGACTTGTAGGGGTATCGCAATGTGGTATCTAGGAGCTTGAAGCTTTCTTTCAGTGAATGGGACTGATAGTACTCTACCAGCTCCTGTTGTGTTAAAAAATACAGAAGGATAAAAAGAAATGTGAGCATCTGATTTCCCCTTTTTTTTTTTTATTTCTCTTTTCACACTGACATCCAGGTTCTGTGGGCATTTTTGTACAGGCAGTGGTATATATAACTTACCAAAAGACTCTCAAACTTCTTAGCCTCAGTGATGTGAATCCAGCTGTCTTTTTCAATGACTTTAATGTGTTTTACCTCATCATTGAACCTGTAAAGTCAAACAACACAGTGACTAAAGAGAAATCACTAAGAAGAGGGCAATAGTTTTTGATTTTTATTAATAAAATCCTTTTTAATACTTTATCTAAAAACATTTTCTCTTACATATTGTAGTACCTTTACTCTCATGTGCACTCGTCTACCTCAAATATTCTGTTGTATATCTGAAGGACTTTCCTTATTTGTCTAAAGGCAGGTAGCTACAGCCCCTTTGTATTTGTCTTAAAAACTTGAAGACACATATGCAGAAGCATTTCTTCTTCCAATAAATTACTGTGTGACAGCTCCAGTAAGAGCTAATACATTATTTCTCTTTGGGGTGCATTTTCACAGAGGGAATACACACATACACACACAAAAAACAGGATTAAAAAAAAAAAGATTAGAAAAGAAAAAAATTACCGAGTGGAAATTAGCCAGAGCGCACTGAAAGATGCACTGAAAAGGCTGACTCGGGGCATCCCGTGAGAATTTTTTTTTCCCATGAGATATGGATAAAATCCTTCCCTTGAGATTTTCCTCTCCTGTAAGATGTGAAACACTTACTTGATGCTGATGGCGAACCTCTCTGCCTCAGCTGTCCTCTCTCTGATAAGGTAAGTCCCGCTGCTGTGAGATTTTAGGAGGTTGTCAGCCTGCTGGCGCTCCATGTTCCCTGCAAACCTACAGAGGAACAGAGAATAAATGTAGTGACCTCCAAATACAAAGTTACATAATCAAATGACACGGTACAGGCTTTACAAATCCTTGACATCAAACGTTTGTGTCTGGGGTCAGTTTGCTTTAAATTCGAACTACTGCATGAAGTTAGCAGCAACAGATTCTAGAACAGTGACCTCGGGGTAATCTTCAGTCCACAACCCTGAAGTTAACGGTCTTACCAAGGATATCCATAGTAGTCTGCTTCCCTTGAACACTGTCGGCTAGATAATGACTGGAAGGGCTGTAACAAATAACAGACACCGCACGTTAAGGAAATTATTAACAGAACAAAAGTATGCTATAGATATAGATAATTTATACGTATGTCCCACAAAGGAAGTTAACTGTACACTAAAGAGAAAAAGCCGGGGCTCTGGTACGAACTCAGAACTGTAATGATTCACTGTACATGTATACAGGAGATGTATACCTTTGGGTCCAAACAAGGCTTTACACAGGAACTGGGGAAGAAGCCACTCTTTTGTGTTTGTATCAGCTTTCCCTGGTAGATAAAGGCAGGGAAAGTATATTTGAAAGGGAAATTGATATTAGTTATCAATTTCAGTTTTGGAAGTAAATGTAAAATTTCCGAGTAGTGACAGAGCAATGATAAGCTGTCACCAAATTTTAGAAGAAAAAAAAAGAGAGGAAGAGAAAATTAAATGATCACAGGTACATTCACAATAATAACTAAAACAGAAATAAACCACTGCATGCTTTGTGAAATAATATAGTAACATACCAGTTTATAAGTATAAAAAAAGTCATTCACAGAATATGTGTATAGTTTTATGTATAGCATTTAAAATTTTGCAACTTTGGTGCCTACTAGTGGTAGATTCAGACAAGATTGCACCAGTTTTCATCTGGACTGGCTCATTTTACTACAAATAAATTATACATTTTTAATACATCAAACATCATATTACAATCAAACATTAGATTACAAATTACATTTCACCTACAATGAAATGCACACACCTGTCAGGTTGACCTGTCAACGTCAGACAGCTGAGACATAACTTTACAGAAACGCCTTCACTGTCTGCTTCCTGAAGCTATCAATTTTAAGATCAACACACTCTTTGACATTGAATGGAGAGATTAAACTGTCATACCATAGAGGAATAACCGGAATAACAGCTGAGTGTATAAGACTCAGTTATTTAGCAGGAGTACCAAAAGTACCCAGAGCCAGTAGCGCTCCAGCTTCTGCTAAAAATAAGTGCCTCAGTAGTTACTGCTAATTTCTGAATCAGAAAAAGAAAGAAAAGCAAAAAAAAAACTCTGCACACATCAGCATGTGACAGGTGCGCTGGAAGGCAGCCCGCCTTGAATAAACACAAACAAACTCCCATGTGTAAGTAAGCTGGTGCCAAGCAAGTATTGTAGGTGTGACAATGTGCTGGTGTTAGTTTCAGAATAAGAAGAATCAAACATTTATTACCCCAGTAACATAAAAAAAGAATCAGACCCCAGTTCTAGAGTAAGATAACTAGTCATCGGTCCCATTTTATCATACAAAATCTCTTTAAACTTTTTACTCTGGTGTGTACTGGTGGTTCAGCACTTTTCGTACCACATACCTGTAACACCTGTGGTTCTAATCTCTCGATGTTATCTCTCCATGTTTCCTGTCTATTTTCACTGTGTCTTATCCAAACAAAGTCCCCTAATAATTATCTTAAAAATTATCATCTGTGTGCTGCCAATCAATGTCATTTCCAGTTTAACTATCACTCAAATTCAGAATATTCCTGCAAACTTATGTAGCAGAATCGAGACAATTAAGAGTTCAGTAATCTCCGTTTCACACATACATATATTTTATACAATACATAAAAAACTTTTCATGATCCAGATCACAGCTCTACCATGCACCACAACACCACATAAGTATTACTTAAAAAAAAAATAAATAAAAAAAAGACACAAGTTCTTGAATTCAGCTTGTATCTACAGTTTACCTGATGTGGTTTAACTGCATATATTGAAATTATCTTGAAAAATACTTGTTGAGTCTCAGGCCTGGGGCAATAATCTTTTATTTATAGCGCAGTCAGCATTTAGACAGTTCTGTTCTAGTTCTGTTGCACAGCACAATATTTGCTGCTCCTGTTTGTATGCTAACTATGAGATGCAGCCAGTTGCAGCTCGTTAGGTTCTGTTTAAAGGTTAAAAAATTCATGTGTCAGCACCTTCAAACCTCTGTAATTAACACATTACATCTCATGTATTTAATCCCTACAGAAACCATGGTGCGAAAGCAACAATTTTCAGTTTTACTTGGGTAGGTGCAAGACTATTTCACATTGGTGTGTATTAAATAAATGACATATAGCATGTTAATTAGAGAGCTTTAGAGGTTCTGTGAGGCTGATTTTGCTATCATTGGACAGAAGACAGGCTACAGTTTAGGAACTGTAGCTCTTTTTCTTCACATCCCACTAGGTTAAAATGGGCTACATGTTCTACCATGTTCACCCAGTACAGATGTGAACACCTTAAAACTTCTTTAAAGCCCGAGCCAGCACTTTAACCTCAAAGTCAAGCGATCGATGTGCTGGAGTACACAGCCAACATCAACTGTCTAAACAATGACATTCCTAATTTACATGCTCATGTGACTGAGTGCTTTACCTCCCACCATGTGGTGTCCGGATCTCCCTTCAGCAGCTCGATAAAATCTCCTGTTTGAAAACAAACCGGCGTCTTCCCTGGAGGTGCTGGTGTGCCGTGGTAGTTCCTCACTGCCACCATCTTTGGACCTGTAAACACAATCAGGGATTTGAAGTGCGTATTAATAGAGATGCATGTGGGAGAAGCAGTTACTCTGACTTTTCTACTGTATTTAAAAGCAGGGAGAGATTCCTTTTTTTTTTGTCAGCATGTTTAACTTGGCCAGTTTGTGATGCTTTGTACTAGAACATACCAAGGGATAAAAGAGGCAAAGATCTAATGTTAAGCACGGGTTTCTCTGAACAGCTGCTCACTGTAGTCTGGATTTCCCTCTTTGGTGACTTTATGATTTCTGCTCATAAGGCAGGAGTGTTTTTGCATAAAAATTCTTGCCCTTTGAGTGATGCAGTGGCCTAAGATACACATATTATAACCATAACATCCTGGATTCAGGATTTTTATTACATGATCTTCCTTCCTCTGTCCACTTACCAAGAGCAACTTTAATCTGCATCTCATTCTCTTCAGACACAGCAGTGTGTATTGAGTATTTTAAGATACAGTAGACCAGCTCTGAGATCCCTCTAATGCCAAAGGTCTTCAAGTATTTGAATGCCAAATAATATTTTAAACATGTATTATCACTGTGTACATTTCCATTGCCACCCACTCTATATGTCTGATAATGTTGTGGTTCACATGTAGGGGATCTATCCACTAGATGGCAGTGGAGAGCTGTGCTGTTCATAGCTGCCTACAACAAGCTCCTCACTTGACAGCTGACAATATCCACCTTCATCTGTGTGTGACAGTGTTCTCTGTCATGTTAGATGACAGGAAGTGCTCTTACCTGATGACATTCCAGGTTCCTATAGGAAAGAAAGGAACAAATACACAAACATCAGTACGGTTACCAAAACAAACATTTACTTGGATCCTTTAATGACAAAGACAATATCTCTGATAGACATAATAATTAGAGGATGATAATAATAATGATAATACTGCTACAGTATGTTGACTAATAAGAGGATCTACTCACCAAGTCATGGGGATCTGAAACAAAGGACAAAGGGACAAAAGACATGGACACTGTTTAGAGAGGATTCACAGAGCTGGCTACCATTTTTGATCAGGGATGAGCTAAAAGCAACATCTGACAATTACATTTCTTATAATGTGTGACAGAGCTTCACGTGGAGTGCTCCTTTTAATCTGCTTTGTCAAACATGAAGGCAGTTTCACTTGTCTGGCTGTATTTTGGTTACATCCTGCGTGTAAAGTCTTATCTTAATTTCCTGCCTGGTCAGATTATCTCAACAGGTATAAGGCTTTTAAACACATAAGAGGCAGCGTATGAAATGTCAGGTACTTTGGGAAATAGTGCCAACATCCCAGAAGAAACCTTGGGAACCCAACCACCACCTTTTCCTGCTGGATAAAGCACTGGACAGTTTGCCACACTATTACAATGTCATACACATCAGTGATGTATGTTACACAGCATTAGTTAACAGTTTTTATCCAAACATTGCTCAACACAAAACCTCAAAACATGAATCTGAGTCGACTGACATTCAACTAGAAGACAGAGAGAACACTTACTGATTTTACAGATGGTGATGACTTCCAGACACTCTTTGTGTGCTCCTGTTCCACAGCGAGAGCAGTAGTAGCCCTGATAGAAGATGCCCCTTGAGCACACACGTACACAGAGAGACACACACAAACACACACACACACACACTTAAGTAATGCAAACAGGAAGTGTCTCAGACACGAATTAACTCCTTGTAAGTACCACCCACAAGGGAACCTGCTTCTGCTTAGCATAATTCTGTGATTGTGGTTACACATCCTCCATCATTTCCATTCAGTGATCCTTTTAAAAAAACACAAAATCAGCTCCCACCATTTAAGATCATGTACTCCAGCACTGTATTTGTTACGGATACTGTAACACTGCATGCATTGCACACTGCCATGTTGAATATTAAATGCCATAAATCACGATGGGATCCACTGGGGCTGCAGCAGTAATTAGCATCTAGCAGGGAGTGAGAACGCTGGTCTCCTGCTTCCACTGGCTCACTGAATTTAGGTCAGCCAAGCCATGAAATTTGTGGGTCAATACACAGTGTGGAGTTTAGCCGGCTGACTGTAATAGAGGTGAAAGTGGTGATTCAGTGACACGAGTTATCCCCGCTGCAGTGGGGCTGCACTCTCACATGGGAGGAGGTGTGCAAAGTGGTGTAGGGAAGGGGAATGTTTTAAATATATAATCTGTCAGCTTCAGTCACACCTACTATAACATTTTCTAAAGATTGCTCTAATACTAATGAGGGGCTACGTTAGCTAAAAACATATTCCCTCTGTGATTCAAGTCTGTTTCTTGTGACTGTTTCTCTTCAGTTTAGCACTTCAATTCTTCCCTTTTATTTGAGACACATAAATTCTACTACAACATACAGTGCTCTGTTACTGCTGCATAAAAGCAGTGGTGAACAATAACTAAGTAGATGTACTGTAGTACTACACACAAGTACCATATTGAGGTATTTTCCATTCTCTGTAATGTTTTACTTCATCCCACACAGTTTAGAGGGGAATGTACCTCAAAACATGTATATGACAGCTGTTATTATTAACTTTCCAATTTAAAATATTACATGACAAATAACAATGCAATCTCCACTCAAGGCCCACTTACTCACTTGTTTTGGAACTTTCAACTATATTACATGGTCGTCAATTTGATCAGCTAAATCTGCTGATGAGGGCCTTCATACAATGTAAAACTCTAGAACAAGCAAGCAAGTGGACCTTTAGTGGAGACTTTTTAGTCAGCTAGTTAAAAGCAGCTCTGACACAACTCACTACACATTAAACAGCTGCTTACATGTTAATGCATCAATGCATCATACAACTATTTAATAAACGGTGCAAAGATGATATAACACTTTGAGTAGTCGTTCTGCATGACAGGTACTTATGTTGTTGTTGTGTTAAACACATTTTGCTGCTCATACATCTGCACTTAAGGAAAACGTTAGACATTTTAGAAAATGTCCTTCTTTGCTTTCTTGCTACATTAGATGAGAGGACAGATGCCACGCTCCTGTCTGGCTCTGTCCAAATATAACAAAATCTGCCTGCCAGCACCTCTAAAGCTAATTCAGCTGATTTACACGGTGTGCCTCGTTTGTTTAATTTATAGCTTTAGAAATGAGCTGGTTTGTTACCGTTGGATAGAGCAAGGCTAGCTGTTTGAACTTGTTCCCAGACTTTATGCTAAGCTAAGTCAGCCAGCTGCTAGCTGCAGCTTCATATTTAGCATACAGACATGAGATTGGTATTAATCTTCTCATTGAGTATTTTTACACTGTGGTATTTAAGTGAATGATCTGACTGCTTCTTCCACCACTGCATTAAGCACAGATACAGTAGAATCCACATAAAAGTGTGGAGATTGTCCAAATGACACTCAAAAAGAAATTTACTTCTATTTTCTACTGAATACTGCTGGATACTTAATTGTATTTGGAACTTCTGGATGAGGAAGCACTCATTATTCATCCATTATTCAAGGTCAGATGTGAATCAGCAACAGAGTTTCAGGGTTGTTACCTCAAGAGCATCTTGCAGGCTCGACAGTTGGTGTTCTTATCAAATGTGTGCATCTGGAAGTTATGCTGATTGGCTGTGGCTCTCTCTGGCTTGATGTTGGACCTGGATGAAAGGTTTACAAGAGTAAATAATTCTGACGATTACACACGATGACATTGATTTTTCTGGTGTTTAATTGGGTGAAAAAGCCAAAAAGCAGACAGTCCCATCTGGTTATTTTAAGACAGTTCCTCAATTGAATTTCCAGGGAAGTTATTGTATTAGAATTCAAATTTCACAGTATTACATTTCCCTAACCCGATCATGTGATCATACTCACATGGCCATTTCAAACTGCTCCATCCATTTCCTCTTTGTCTCCTCAGTTTTACAAAAGAACTGGAAGCCCTGCTTCCCTTGCAGGTGGATCAGGTAGAAACCGTAAGACCACTGCAGAGAAAAAGTGAGTGAAATACAGATGGCAGAGAGATGTGTGGATGGCGATGGCAGACAGAGATAGGCAAAGAAGCTTGTGATACAAGCATTTTCAAATAAATATGTACAAAAATAGTATTTATATATATGCAGTCTGCACAATGATCACATTTAATTCAGAACTAAAAGATGCTCCGCATGCTTTAGCGATGCATTTGATCAAAAGCCGGAGAGCCAGTCACAGAACCGGTGGGTGCATGTGCAATCATGGCATGATACCCAAAAAACACCACCGCCAAAAATAGGCCACTATGAGAAGATGAGTTAAATAAAGGGGTCACTTGAGCTTACCATTTTTCCACTTGACTGGTAAGCATGCAAAAAGAAAGACACCAGAGAAAGACCCAGTTACACATGCAAATATGGCGAGACACATGCAGATTCAAAACAAAAAGCCATGTTAGACCAGTGGCGCAATGCACTGCAGTACGATTTCATGAATTCTAAATGACTTTCATTGCATTTACATGATCTTTCAAGCACAGGCGAGCGCAATGCATATCTGACACTTCAATGCATTACTCATAAGTTCCATATCTGAAATTACCATCAACAAGCTCCTTCAGCTCAAGGGTAACATTTGTAATGATTACACAGGATGTTTCATCACCTGGATTAGCGAGGCTGCCTTTAGAAAGATTTCACTGCATAAGAAATTGCTCTGCTCGGTGTCTTTTTAAACCAAACTGACAGTTTTCTTACCTTTTTCATGTCCCTGTTGTTCATGGGGTCGTCCGACATTTTATATGACTGTAGTTCAATAATCTCTTTGAGCTCATAGCTATAGCCTTTCCTCTTGCAGACAATGACCACTTTATCAAACAGGAATATATACCTGAAGAAATACACATATATTGATAGATAATTTGGTGGTGAGAATATATCAGCTTTTGTTTAATTTTAGTTTTTTTTCTGAAGACTTTGGACTCACCGGTCCTGTTTTGTTCGGTTGACGATGGAGCACACCTTCAGCTCTCCATCTATCTTTGGCCTCCCGTACTCCTCCAATTTCACCTGCTGCTTAGGTCACAAAGACACACTGAATGTCAATCTACTGCACATTATAACTGGTAAATTTAAAGAGAAACCGTAATTTAATTCAGCTACATCTGAATTTCAGAGAGAATCCAAATGGATATGTAATGAATGGCACAATGTGGAAACTATTAATCCCAGTTCAGTTTCATTTCCATCCAGCTAATCTGAATTTCAAGTTGTTGACTGTATCTATAGCACACGCACAAATCCAAAATTAACCCGGCGACTTTGCACCTCAGTAGGAAGCAACAGAAAAAAAGAGGTGAGGGAGAATAGTGACAGGAGGAGGAGAAAATGGTGGAGAAAGACAAAGACGGGGAAAATGAGAGCGTTGTTAAGTACATAATGGGAACTGAATATGCATTTAAATTCAACATAACTTCTCCTGTTTGCGTTCTGCAAGACTAAATGATTTATTGGAGACATTCTTATGGCAGCGAATCATGACAGGTGGAAGCTGGATGATCCAAGCATTCGCAGACGAGGAAAGAAAACATGGACATTTTCAAGAATGGGTGAGTGCTCTGTGATGCTCAGTGACTAATCACTCTGACAAACTTTATATTCCAGCCTGTTTATAACATTAGTGCTGGTGCATCACTTTTCATACACGAAAAACTGACTTCTATAAAGATTTCAACTCTAACAAGGTAAATTACAATAGAGGCCAGAAAACGGGATTAGAAATGTATTTATTTTATGTCATTTACTAAGTGGTAATAAGACAACTCATAATCCAAGATAAGAGAATTAGAGGAACCTAAAATGTGGTTTCAGATTTCAAACATTTTACTACAACATTAAAGCAGCAGGTTGACATTTTATAACATGAAGCTACAGCCAGCAGCCATTAGCTTAGCTTAGGAGAAAAACATAAAGAGAGGCAAACAGATGCCTGGCTCTGCGCAAAACGGACCACAATGCCAGGCACAGTCAACTTCTGAAGTTACTACTCACAGTAGTTCACAATACTTACAAGATTTTCTATAGAACTTTGGAATTCGCTGATTTTCTTCAGTGTCTCATTGTCCCTCTTGACTTCATTGATGTACATGGCCAGGTCCTGAGAAAGCGAGACAAACGTTCTTTCAGCCCTAAACTGAAAATCTTTCTGACAGCTGTCATATCACGGCAGAGTTGCGGTACTCTGGGCAACAGTAGCGCCACACAGTTATTACGTAATATTTTTGCAGTCGCACTCGTAAATGCACACATATACAAACACTTATAGAACAAAGACCTGCATAGCTTCCAGCGCCTCCTTGAGTTGTTGTCTCTCTGGTCGGTCAGTTGAGTGACTTAAAAGCTCCTGTGGATGGAGATTATATCTCATTATATATATCTCATTATTGTTCTTGTAGTTGTTGTAAAAAAATACATATACACACACACTGATCTGGAACATACTATAGCCACCTGGCAGCCAAT
>JBBMJY010000008.1:4695848-4733287 GCA_037833715.1 Toxotes lorentzi
TGTTGTTTGATACTTTCAAGTTATACTTAAAAGAAAATCAAGAGAAAATCTACCTCTGATGTCTCTAACGTACCCTTACTTCATCAGAACAGCAAAAAACACAAGTTAAGGAACATAATGTCTGAACAAAAACAGAACATACTTTGAAATAATGTGTAATGCAAACATTGAATCCCATAATAATAAGAGAGGTTTACTGTGAGAGATATATAGATGCTCTTTACTGTGATTATGGATGTGACACTGATGTGTGTGGAGAATAAGCTGCAGTTGGGGACAATCATCAGCAACATACATAAAAATAAAAGACAAGAGGAAGCTGGAGAGACTGCTAACTAGCCTCCAGGTCTGAGTATTTTTTTATGGTAATAAGATAATGGTAAACGTGGTGTCCTCTGCAAATTATATTGTCCTCCTCATAGCCAATCAATAACAAGTATGTTACATTGTTTACATCAGTGATTGTTTGCCTCCTGTCTCCAACGCAGGCTTATTGCAGTGATTTATAAAACGCTGCAGAGGCGTGGTGAGATGCAGTCTGCTTCGTGACACGTTTATAAAGAAAAATAGAATCCTGTCAGCTTTCCAGCACTGTCGAGAAAAACATATGTGATATATTAAAAAACAAACACCCGTACTTCTTTAAAATTCCGGTACACAGCGGTGAGCTGCACCAATTATGTTCAGCCAGGTTTTGTCAGCGTCTTTTCAGTTTTGTCTGACATGTTGCAAGCAAACAGAGGGAACCAACTTTCATAATGACACATATTCAACACAAAGAGTGTTCCATTGTTACTCAACAGTTGCTTCAGACTTTTCATACAAAGTACATACTTAGACTACACGGGGTATCTTGGCAGAGCTGTGCACAAACACTTCATATTTTCAATCTCATATTTGTATCCAAATCTAAACATAATCCAAATGGCTGCACCAGTCAGAGATGTTCAAAGATCTGCTTTACTTTGTTGTTAGCTTTGACTCACAGCCTGAGGATTGTGATGTAGCATTTAAAATGTCAACCTTCTTTTTAAGTTATATTTGTTGGTATTTGATATTTTGCCCATCTTTTACCGATCTGGAATGTAGAACAGACCTTTTTCATGGCAGACATTTTGACTTGTCAATGCAAGTAAAGCACAGATGTGATTTCAGTCCAAAGCACAATACCAAGACCTTGGTAAAGGCCCAAACAATAACAGTCTACCGTTACATAATCAGATTGCATGGTAAACCTGTGTGGAAAATTATCTATTAAACATTATTCCCTAAGCCATGCAGGTTTGGCAGCAGGTCAACAACTGCCCTGTGCTGAGGCCCAATGAACCCAGTCCCAGTACACACACTCTGCATGCTGTCATGCGCACCCTGAATAACAGGTACACAGCAAGGGCTGGTAAAAAATGTATGGATGTTTTTTGATGGTCCACTGGTGCACTGATGTGGCAGCCCACCGGGCTTCGTGCCAGTATGCCCAATGGCCAGTCCGATTATGGTGCAGGGAGGAGGTGGAGGGACCAGAGAGTGTATTTGCTTGTTTCTTATAAAAGGGGTGTACACCCTAACTTTCTGGTATGTGCTGCCCCCTATTTGTTTGGAGTATGAACTTGACAGTTGGCCATTTCTCACACATTGACCCTTTGGAGTGCAGCTACAGTACATAAAAATAATCAATAGAGCAGAGTATTCACATTGTGACCAAATAGTCACTACTGTGCTGATATCTATGCAACATCAACTGACGATGTGCCCCTGGGCATGACTGGACACACACACAAACACAAACAGGACTTGTCAGTCTGACATGCCCCGATGCCACAGCAGTGTTATACTGCAAAGCTGTGGGAAGCAGTGAAATGGGGTGCATTTAATCTGATTAGTGCACAGTTGATTTGACTTCAGTGCCTCGCTGCGACTCCTGCGGGGGTTCGATACAAACTAATGCAGAAGTGGCAGCACTCTTCTGTGTGGACCTACAATCACCTGACACAAACACTCGCCTCCACCCCCGTACATTATGCACCGCATCATGAACTCATATGCTCATCCATAATTGAGATGCAAAGCCAATTAATCATTTATTACAACTACAATCAATTATTTTAGTGCCCAGCTTGTTTTATACATGAACACCAGGAGGGGAGCTACAGGGGAGAAACGTTGGCTGGGACATTGTCCTTAAGTACATTTGCATATTAGGAAAACGGGCATCAGTGGAGGGCTGCAGTTAATGATCACAGCGACCAGCAGCTTATTATTTCGAAAAAACAATTCAAAAACCCAAAGGGATCCAGTTTTTAATGGTATGAGATAAACAAAAGCTGCCATCCTACAAATGTTCGGCATTTTTATTTGATAAATGACCCAAAATGATAAATTCATAATTCAAATTATTGTCAAATAATTCAACTGACTGACTAATAGATCATCAATCATTTCAGCACTTGAGCTGAGAAGTAACTCACTTCTAAAATAATTTAAATCTGCGAAAATGATATATACTGTACAACAAATGCAAATAAGACTTTATAAATATATACTGTCACTGCCAAGGATAGCGATATATTTATCTGCTGAGAAACACCAGCACAAAGCTTAACCTCTGATTAAATTATTTTTAGTTGCTATTTGTACTTTCAGCATAAACATTTGAACCAGACGGCAGAGCAACAATAACAGGAACAACAGAGGAAAAGACTGAGATCTGAGCCGAAGCAGTGTGAAGACAGACACAGAGTTAAGTTGTACTGAGTTAAATTCCAAGTAGCAGTTTGTGTTACCACAGTCTTTCTGAAGTTGCAAAGTGTAAGTAACAGTTTCCAGACAGGCCAAACAGTCAGTGTCCAAACTGTTGGTGAACTGCTTATGAAAACAACACAACACAGTTTCATGTGGTAGGGTCAAACCTCTGGAAAAGTATGACAGCACTGGCCAGAACCAGAAGAACAACTGCCACCAGTCAAATCTCAGTGACAGGAAAACACAGACTCCTTTTAGGATAGCTGTTAAAACACTGGCCAGAATTACAGCGGAAATGAACCCTCACCTCTGTGATAGGGTCTCAGCAAAATGTGAGTCTCACAATGCAAGAACTGTTTGTGTTTCACATCCAACAACTGAAAAATGAATTACCTGATGTACAGAGCACTCAACTTTAATATCTGAGTGTAAATTTTTTTTTTTCTTTCACTTTCATTTAGAAAAGTTTCCATGAGGAAAAAGCCTAACCGGTGCCATTAATCTACAATGTTTAGCTGCAAGTGTTTAACATGTAGGATTTAGAATAGAATTCAAAGTTTTAAAACCACAGTCAGGTACCAAAATGAAGTTAGAAACAGCTGTTGCTTACTGTAATCATTCCTCCTGTTCATACCAGCTGTCAAGAAATTATTTCCTGAAGCACTTCCATTGTAAGTGATGGGGGACAAGATCCACTGTCCTCATTCAGTGTATTTAAAGGCCCTGAAGACATATTATCTCAAGGAGCTCCTTGTTTTGAACTAAGAGAGCTAACACGCAGTCCTCTGAACAGTTTTGTTTATTTTACGTGAGAGATTTGTGTTTGTGTTTTATTCCGTTCTCATTGTATTTCCAACCAAATTTAGCACAAATCTTAACCAAATTCTGAAGGCCACAGATCAATTCTGATCAAACCACACCCACACATTCCTGATGAAGTAGATTAGCCTAACATCAGGGTCACAACAATCAATTAACTGGGCATGTTTCTTTTGTAGTGATGCATATTTATTTGTGTAACAGAGAAAGATTTAAGATTTGAAATAAAGTTTGCTTTAAAAGGCTTTAGCAAACTGAACCATCCAAATCAAGAGGATATTTTCCAGGTTGCTGGCTTTTTGGTATAAAATCCCCTCTTTGTGTTACTGTCCCTCTGATGCAACTCAATAAGGAAGAACTGTCTTTAGAAGCACAAAAAGTGGATTTTCACAACCAGACTGTAACTTTGTAGATTTGGGCAAATACATCTTTGCTCTTAAGGAGGACTGTGGATTTTGTCCCCCATCCCCTGAAAGTGGATTTGGAAGGGATCTTATTTGAAACCTTTTCATTTAAGCACTCAAGATAGACTGAATCTGCTCTGAAAACAAAGGATGGTGTTATATTTGATATATTAGCTGTTCACTTTACTGTAGCCTCTTGTACTGTAGCAGATATGAAATGCCTCCTACCTTCAGTAGTAGGTGATACTTCAGCACCCTCTGCATGGGAACCACCAGAAGATCCTGAAGCTTGAATTTCCCTTCCTGCACTTTCATAGTACATTCCTGTAGAACGACGACACAAGGAGCAGAGCGATTATTGCACATTGCATAACGCTGCATTGTGTATTTCCTGCTAACAAGCATTCATTCATTGTTTAATAATTCATTGTGTCTTGTTGCGCTGCCGCTGTTGCTTCCACACATTCACGTGGCATTCCACTAACAACAACAAAGCCAGTTTATTCTCCCAGGGCACAAAAGCTCTGGTCGTGCCAGCTATTTACGACACAATTACTCTACATGCTGACTGAGAATCTCCCCTGACTAATGTATACATTTCCGTAAACTCTACATAGGCTCTTTTGTCAGCATCACCCAATAAGCTTCCCTCACAGTAGTGCAGTGTGTAGGACTCTTTATTCAGTTTCTATAACAGTGCAGTAACAAGGACAGCTTATCCCTCTGTAAGAGCAAGGTTTTAGTGTAAAAAGACAGTACGAAGCTGTTTTATCCTGTTACAAATCTGAGTGTCAACTACGTGTGCTGTAATCATCTTTTTTTTTTATGTCAACATCTCCCACAGTCATTTCTCTGGCCATGACAAGTGCTTTTGTGCCTTAAACCCACTATCACAGGATGCTGTTAGCGCTCTGTTATCATAAATTGAGGTTCTTGTAAAGAATCCCGGTTTAGAGAAGGTCAGAGAATAACAGTTGCACACACAGAGGGAGGTCTTGCAGCATAAAGGGACTATGAATATCTCCCAAATTTAAATCATAAATGTAATACTTTTTCTCTTTAAAATCCTGTGGAGATGTAACAAGACAAACAAGATGATACCTAACTAAGTCAGTTACTACAAATCCATTTTTGTAAGAGAACACGGTATTATGAAACAGCTCTGAGGGAGTATTTGTGAGTCACGTTATTTGCCTTTCTGATTTCATCACAATTTACATATGACGACAGCAAACCTGGACCCCATTCATTTATTTATTCGATGCCATCACTTATTCAACAGCAACTTATACTTTCATACTTGTGTAATGATTTTGTAAGATGTCAGAATCTGTTGTATTTGATTGGTATTGGTATTGTATTTGCATTATCTCTCTGGAACATGGTTGCATACGTACTTTCATGTATGACAAAGAAAAGCATAAAATGTGAGAAGCTTGAAGCAGCAAATGTTTAATGTTTTTGCTTAGATAAATGAGTGAAAGGACATTACCTCTACTTTAATCTTGACGTCTTCACGTGTTGCTATTAGCTCATCCAGTGTCTTCTGGGCGTTTTCCATGTGACTGCAGTACTGGCCGTAGATCAACAACCTGGTGAAGGACCAAATTCAAAAACTGTGAATCTAAATACAGTATCACAATGTCTCGTCCTTATGGGAATATAAAGAGGAATTAACACATTTTGACAAAATAAACAACCAAAACAAGTGTAAATGTTTGACTGCAGCTCCTTCTGTGAAACCTATTCACATCGTGTCCCAAAGAGACAAACTACACTCCAGTGTGGTCACACTCACATTATGTCTGTATCTTAAAAAAGTCTACACACCGCACTGTGCCTCATGAAACATATACCTTCAATCAACCTTCTGAAGCTTCTCTATTAGACCAAACACATTTTTCCTTAAAGAGCAAAGTGAGTAAAGACCCATTTTGGTCTATGACTCAGAAGTACTGCAAAGAACGATTAAAAACATTGGATTTTTTTTTAAAGCAGTTAACTACATTAACTCCCCAAATGCTCACTGCAGCTAGGAGCATGTGCACTGTTCAGAGCTCAGGATGTGGTTAGTAATCTGAAAACAAGACTTAATAAAGACTACAAATCTTTTGTAACGAGTCCACAATTAGCTCTGAACCACTTAGTGTCATGGAACCTTTAGGCAATGCCCTGCACATTTATTTTAAGATTAATAACACAATTTGAAAGGTCAGCCTGAGAGTCATTTGGCACTATAGGGGGCGGATACATGAATATGTGAGTAAATGTATTACGATTATGAATATATGTGAATACCATGAATAAGAAATGACTGCATTCTGATCCCAGGGCAATATTTGGAGGGGCATCCTCTTGCCAATAAGCTGTAATCACAGAGTACTAATGAAAGATGCTGCTTTATATCAGTTGCTTTGCAGAGTTCCTCTTATCAGCGTGTGAGGGGGGAAAAAATCTCTTAATTTTGAGCAGTGAGGATATGAGAGCTGTGTTCATTAGATATTACAATGGGACCCTGACACAGATCTGTGGGTGCGGCTGGGAGGGAGTTCAAAGTCATCTTGCCTGGAGGATGCCACTGCACGTGGCACACATTCCTCTCACTCACTCACTGAGTCAAAGTAGGGCATTGGCACGGCTGGTATAGTACTGAAGCCCCCCCCCCCTCAGTAGAGTTGGCACTCCAGTCTCTTAATCTGAATCTCGAATGGGGCAAAGCGGTGCAGAGAGCTGGCACCCTGAAGACTAATCAAGCCTCTGATAGACCTGTGTCGCAGAGAAGAGCAGCACTGCAAACAGACCGACCAGGGAAAGGTTGTATGACGGAGCCGTGGTTCAACCTCAGTAAACAAAACTGCAAAACCACATGGATTTCAGCTCTTTCCACTACTTGTATATGCACAGTAACACCTACTGTATATGTTATATACTTAAAGTGAGTCAAACATACATAATATTTTTTAAAGCATCAGAGTAGTTTAAACTGTTTTTCACTCACACACAAGGTCCTGTTGCAACAAGCGCAGCTCTAAAAATCTTCCACCAAAGGAAAGTGAGGATAACAAGGTGGCGAAAACACAAATAATGTTACAACAAATACTGACACGATTTTAAAAGTTATGGAATATCATGTGAAATAAGGCTTACTTTAATACTGCTTTTAGCAGAGTTCAAAATGATTCCACAGCCTGATTCTGCTGCTCCCAAAACACTCAAGTACAAACTCTATTATTAATACAAAAGAATCAAATGAATATTTCTGCTCCAGAAAACTTTCAAAAATGTTGAGGCTGTAAATGTATGATTCAGTGTGATTTCTGCCAGAGGTGGAACGCTGAGGCATAAATCCTCTCCTCAAAAGCAGCATTTCTATCACACCCATTCGTCAGAGATCTACCGGGGATGATCACTGGAGCTTCGTTGGATCCTGGGCAGAGTTTTGACTAAGGCCCCCCTGCAGTGAGGCTCCTATCTCCAGTTAAACTGGCCCTGGGCTAACAAGCCCCAGATTAAGATTTGATCCACATTCGGAGAGACAGCTTCCCTCAGCTCCAGCTCCTCCAGGAAAGATGAATAAGGTATCCACAGCAAAGTGATTGAGATTAATGGGTGTCTTGATCAATTAGAAGACTGCAGACAGACTGTGCAGTGTAGCGGGGATCCAGGGGCACGTGCCCATCATATAGTAAATTATGAGGACATAATGAGACATGAAGGTCTTCTTTAAAGAAGCTGTTCCAAGACGTTAATGTGGGAATCACTGTGGCAGTTCAAGGAGAGAAAATGTGGGAAAGATGAGGGATGAAGGAAGGAAAAGCAGCTGCTCCTGAGGTTACACAGACCAAAAATGTCCAACACTACTCTGTAAAGGCCTTGTTGTACAATGAGTGAAAGCAAGATCTCATGGAATTTATTTGGGTACTCATTTATATTCATCAGTGCGCGACCTTAATAAGAAAATTTACTCAGAGGGACCAATCTTATGTTTTTCTCACAGCAATGGCAAGAGTTCAGTCATTGAAAATGATTAAAAGAGTGATTTGTATGCTTATCTGGCTGGACTGAAAAGAAGGCCAATTTTTTTTGTGTGTATGTGAGTGTTTGTGTGTGTGTGTGTGTGTGTGTACTTTTCATGTGTACCACTGGGTGCCTGGAGCAAGCAGCTCGTTCTCCACTGCCTGAAGGCTGAATTTCTGAAGGTTCCATTTGCGGCCAACAACGCCATATCCAGTAAGACCGCCAGCTCTGTGATGCTCGGATGGGGAGGCGTTTTAGTCGCTCATAGTTTTGTGGGGTTTTTTTGTAGCATATTTATGTCATGGTTCAAACTCAGTTCTCTCATCAGCCCCATTTCCTGCAGCAGCAGGCAGCTGTTTTCAGCAAACAAGCTCTGATTAGCTCAGTGCTTGTTACCTTTTCAGCACCTGTCCACCAACTGGTGGAGACCAAACCAGAGCTAAAAGGAGAGTGACTATTGGACTTACATTCTTCAGGTAGACACAAAGACAACACTGAATGAAATCTAATGATGGCATGTGCTGGATGGCTAATCGTTTACTAAAATGTTAGCCACAGCACTTTGTTGTGAGGTGCTTCGGTCCCACACATTATGTAGATGTAAGGTATTTATTAAAAATGCAATCCTTTTTTTTTTTTTTTCAAGGGGATTCTCTGCATGTTGACATGGGGTCAGTGTGGTACAACTGTATCCATGTTATTTTTTTATCACAGTTGTGCGATCAGCATCTTGGAAAGATGGAGGAGTAAAACACTGTATATGTGGATGTTAATACTGTTTTAAGATGAATGAAAAAAAAAACATCTTGTAGGTTTTCAGTGCATAAAAAACAATGACGACATCCCTTTCTGCCATCAAAATATCACACCCAAGGTCACTCAATCACGTGCAACTAGTCAATAAACAAATGGCTCTTTAGACAATACACTGTGTGGAAATAAGTTTAATAACAGCCTTTCATCTGAGACTTGAGAGGCCAGTCAGTGGCTTTGTCCTCATCCCTAAGAAAGACAGTGAAACAAAAGGGCTAATGACACACAAGCACACTGCAGCATGCATCCACTCTTGGCCCAGTCAGCCATAATTAGTCCGTGACACTGTGATAGGTACACTCTTTACTTGACACCTCGACTGGACACATCGCAGTGGGAGGCAACAAGTCATCATTTCCTGTTTTCTCCTTGTATTTCTTTCTTGAATATTTATGGTCCTAAACACTGTGTTGCGTATACAAGAAGAGAAAAAAAACTACTACACTCTGAATCAGTATCAGTAATTAAACTGAAAAATCTTAGGGTAGTATTGAAGCTCCTTATCAGCCTTTTTCCAAAACAACTACAGTAACCATGAGAGATTCAAAATGGTATAATATAATCACAGTATTACTCAAAACATCTCATACAGAATCGTTATTCGGGCAAACTATTACAGAGAAATTCCACAGGTCCGATAGTATCTACAGTGGAGCATTAATGATGAAAAATGCTGTCTTTTTTTGTGCACCTTCTTTATGCCTTTGAGCAAAATCAATTTTCCACTCACAGATAAGAATGGAAAGATGAATGAGATATGATTTCTTGACAAAAGATAGAAGCTGCAGAGGGAGGATTATATGTTTGGGGGAGACAAGAAAGTTCTCCCAGTCCCTGAAACAGCAGGATGGGACCCGTTCTAACTGTTAACTAACTTAAATAAAGAGCCAACATCTTTTTTCCCCTAGAATGGGCCGATTGAGTTTTTTTTTTCACTCGTGCCAGTAGAAAACCTCCCGAGGATCAAAAATTAGAAAAGAAGTTTGCAAACAAGCCGTGAGTATACACAGGAGGTGAAGCGATACAGCAACCTCTAAACAGCACAGCTGTTTAAGACTATATAAACAGTAAAAACGTGCTGTTTATATTCTTTTCAGTGTCTGTGATATCACCCTGCTGTGCTGGCCTCTTCCATAATAAGGATGCTGTATTGCATGTTATTTCACAGAAAATGCAATTTTGAGTTGCTCGGCCCTGGGCCTTCACCCCCCCACCCTCGCTGAGACCTGTGAGCCAAGTCAGGCGGCTGAGGAAATCTCCCAGCAAACCAGAAGTGACAGGCTGTGGAACCAGCTAATATTCTCTGACACATGGCATTGGGACTCCCTCACCTCCACTCAACATACCCAGCACACAGTAAATGGAGAACATAGAGCAAAGACCTCCAATAAAGAGTCTCAGAGTGTAGCCATGATTAGGCACTGCAACGATATCTGGGAGCCACATTACTCCGGAAATGAGTTGGGGAAAGTTGCAAATGAGGATATCAACAAGAGGGTACTTAGATGCCCATTTAGTTTATAGAGCTTCCTCTGGGTGTGCTTTTCCATTCAGCCTGGTCCTGGCTGTTTAAGAATTGAGAAGTAGTCGAGATAAACCAGTGACATTTTCAGCATGGCATTCAGTTCAATGACAAATCGGGGAAAGAAAAAAAAAAAAAAGGAAAGAAAGCTTTTCCTCTTTTGCACTGCCATGAGATACAAGCACATTGTTGTAAAGGTCACAGGGACTTACAAGCATAGATAACCAAATTATTTATACCACCTCAGGAAAATTGCCAAGATGCTTGATGAGAGCGGTGCTGCGCGAGTCCAAATCCCCTGGTCACTCTTGTTTATCGCCACAGAGAGACAGGACACCACAGCGGCTCATAATGAGGCAGGTATACATGTCAATCACATACACAGAATCAAAGCCTGTGACGCACAGAATCTGCAAATCTAATGAATCGTTTTCTTAAAATAACCCTGCGTCGCATTTTGGAAAGGGTAAACAGTAACAATGAACGGTATATCATTAGCAAATTTGTTCATGAATAGAAGTTAAATGGTAGATATTTCTGTCAGAGATAGAAGGTTAAAATCCATTACAAAACAACCAGCTAGACTCTAGGAGTAAGTTTGGTTTGCGGCACTTTAGCTCCACGTAAAAGAAAATCTTAATGCCGCAGGATACAGTAATACAGTAAAAAAAAAAAAAACATGACAATGTCATGGTGCACGAAGCCAGGCCAGCTTCGTAACTGCCCAGCACAGAGCCCCGAGCTCAACCCCATCCGACACCTGCGGATGAACTGGAACACCGACTAAGAGCCAGACCTTAGCACCTGACATCAGTGTTGGATCTCACTAATGTGCTCATAGCTGAATGGGAGTGAATCCCTGCAGGTGGGTTCCAACATCTTGTGGAAAACCTTTGAAGAAAAGTGGAGGCCATTATATTGGCACATTAATGCCCATGGCTTTGGAATGGCGTGGTTAAAGGGTAAAAGGTTCAGGTGTCCACATACTTCTGGACATTAGTTAGACATTTAGTTTGCACAATTACCTTGCTCATAATGTAAACCAAATCACGCAATAATGTGCCTAAGAGAGTCAAAGGAAGACAAATGGCCACCATCCTGAAAAAATGTCCAACTGATTATGTATTTTCTGCAATGACTTTAACCTCAAAAAGACAATTATTCTTGACTGGTTTTAGTCAGTTTAAAAACAAACAAACAAAAAAAAAACAAGGTTAAAATCAAAATATAAACAGGGAAAAAAAGTAATTTAATCTACTCGATAAACAATAAAGATAATGGAACTGTAGAATATGCTGTTCCTGCTGAACAGTCTTGTTATATTGTCCGTGCTTCTGCCTCTCTGTGTGCATCTTCTGAGCTTTCATGTGACAACCTCCCAGTCCTCTGCAGGGATCTTTGTCTAGCTGGACCTTATCTGGGATTGCGTGCAAATTAAGACTTCAAACCACTGCGCAATCAGATCAGAGAGTCAGATGAGCTAAACGAGGAAGTGGATACAGTAGGAGTGTGTGTGTGTGTGCATGTGTGTGTGAGATAGAAGGACAGAGTATGTGCCTGCCTCTGTCTATTAGTAGGAGCAGTCTCTTGTGTCGCATCAACTTTGTGTTATATGGCCCTCCGGGCTTAAGGAAGAGGCCTGCGATGAGCCTATTACCTATGCAAACTGATGTCGCCTAAAGAAATACTGTGACTGTCTGTTTCAGGTTAGAAGGATAAGCATGGGGGAGAAACGTGTGATATCAGGAACACAGCAGAAATATAATATGTACTTGTGTATGCAAGAACAGGTACATACACATGCACTTGCAGGCAAGTGTGTGACTCACTCTTGCAGTATCGAGCAGAGTGGCACATCCATAGCTGTGTATGGAATCATGACTGAACCTATGATCACCATCATTACCATGACCTATGAAGCAGCCACATTCACACACAGCAGGGAGGCAAATCACTACTCCCCTCAGGGATGCAAATTATCCACACGTTGCTCAGCAGCTGGGCAAAATGGAGACCCATCTGAGACAAAACTCCGTTTGCCAATACGCCTCAGCTGTCTCCTGTTTTCTAATCCCCATGCTGAAGAAATCTCTCTCTCCTCAAGTGATTTCTGTACGAAAAGCCCTCAACTTTCAATTCATTTTGTTTTTAGTAAAAATGCACTTGTTGCAAGAATTTTTAGTTTTTGAAACTGAGTGGATAAGACAGGTGGCTGCACTAGAACTGAAAAAAAAAAATGAAATACCCCTTTCACTGATTTTAAGAGATTAATTAACTGATTTTAACAGAATTAAAAAGACGATTTTTGTACTGACACCAGAGGAATGCATTTGAAAAGCCGAATGAAATCCAGGTTGTTGGAGAACCTCAGTTAGGTTTAAAAATGATGAACAACAAATGCAAAGAATGTACTACAAACCAAACAAAATGATATGGTGGTGTAAGAGGAAAGACAACTGTACAGGATTATGACTGTGGCAAGCTAATGTAATCTTAAATGGATTAACTCTGACTGGGGAACAATTGGTTATCTGCTGTCTCAGCTTTTTCCTCTAACATGTTTTGTTTTAACTGACTTACTCTTTGAACACTAATCCCAACAATCCTCCTGCTCTTTGAATACTCAGCTGGATGCAGCCTCCAAAAAAAAATGCTTCCCCTAAACTATACAAGGATTTTAACTCTAAGTACATAGCATAACCCAAAATTGCACAACCTGTATGTACACACACACACATCATATATGAATTTAAGGTTACTAACCTTTCCTTGAAGTCGAGGAAGATCTTCCCAAGGCCGCTTCCTCCGCTGACCATGTTCAGGTCGATGGCTCGCAGGAGGGCAAAGTGGACTTTGATTACATCCTGAGTCAAAATCACAGCAAACATTCGAATCATTAGCTTAAAGCTTATTCTTTCCTTTATACAGAGTTACAGGCCATACGTCATTAAAAACGGGTCACACATCTACTGCATTGTCTATTGTTTAAAAAAAATGTAAAAACAGCTGGGCACTGTAGTTTTTACATTTTTTACATTTTACTCAAATAGAACCTATGGTGTATCTATTGAGGACTATTTTCACCTGCGGATTAATACACACTTGGTGTCTCTGGTGAGTATTTACAGCAGTAGCTGTGTTGTAATTGTAATAAAGGGGCAGTGTGTGCAGTGGAATGTGTTTATTAGTAAGATCAATAAAAAATTGTCCATGAGCTGCTGTTCAGTTAAAAAGGAAGAAAATAAACTGATTTTTTTTTTTTTTATTCCGTCACTGTGATGGCAACACAGATCCATGACACCAAAATCTCTTTATGTACTGAACTGTGAATTAGCATGCAGTACTGTTAACGCCCATGATATACATACAGTATACACAACACATCCCGTTATTCATTCAGCCATCCATACACATATTGAATTATTCACTTGGCGTGTGACATATCCAGGCGTGCTGTACGGAAAACATTTTCTTTCCATGAGTGGTTCCTCACCTCAAGGTTGACAAAGATAGCCTCCATATCCTGTGGACTCAAGACTTGCTTCAACGGGATCATGTAATTCTTGAAGAAAAACAAGAGACAAATAACGAAAATGTGTTTTTTTGTAGTATATTTAAGTATATTCATAATTTTCTTATAAAAATGTATTTACAAATCCAGACTTAAGAGTTTTAAATGAAATAAAGCTGTGGCCGAGCTTTTGGCAGATCTGAGGACAGCACCAATGAAAGTTAACTGCAGCAACATGGAATATCAATACCAGGCTACACTGTGAAATATGGAGCCACTCTATTGCTGTTCACGGGGTGTGTGGAGTTATTTAATTTCAGGCTATAACACTAAGTATGCCATAAAAACAAAGCGTACAGCTGTTCTGTATGCTGCACGTATGCTTACAGAAGAAAAACCTGACTGTTATTTCTCTAACATTGTTTTATGGTTGTCACATTCCATCATCAAAATAATAACAAATAGATCAACTAAGAAGCAATGAAGAGATGACAGGCTTTATTAACCCCAACTCAATTAAGCTTAACGAGTCCTCTGATCATAAGAAGGTTATTTATTCTCATTTAGTCCTGTGTTGGTCTGACGCGGGAAACACAGGATACACATTTAGTTTAATGAAATTAGCGGAGCGAATGATTTGTGGCGCTCCATCAAATCGCGAATGAAATCTGTCAACACGGAAACTGATGCGTTGGCAACACATCTTAACAATGGTCCATTACTGCACAAAGAGCTGGTGTGTGTGACTTTAGGATGCTTTAAACACATAGTTTGGTGTTTTATTGGGAAACTCCATGACTTTGTTGGCATTTGTAGGAAGCTATGTTGAGGGTAGTGATGTCCAAGGTGCTGTGATCACATTACTTTTCTACATAGTGCAGTAAGTAGTAAATTCAGTGAAGTCCCAGATATGGTCCAAAACAGACGTGGATGTGTAACATTGTGAACATGCACATGGTCCTTCTACTGTCATAAAGTATGTGTGACGACACACACAAGCTACTCTCTTCTTCAAGCGAACTTTGAATTCTGTTGTCAACTGATCCTTATACAAGAACACAGAGGAGACGATTAATTTCTCTGGGGCCGATGTTGTCAACATGTTAGACAACATACGGTGCAGAGGAAAACATAAGGTGCCAATACAAAACAAAACAAAAACAGGGCAAGGACAAAACAAACAGTGTCAAGACAGAACAGGGCACAACAGTTGTGTAAAGAGTGTGTGCGTTCTGCTACCCGCTTAAGAAATTTATGAGTGCATGAGGCAAGAATGTGAATAAAGAGGAAAATGTCAGAGGAGGCTTCATGCTCGCCGTTCTGCAAACACCATTTAACAATAGGAATGCCAGCGTGAAATATGTCCAGATTCTCCTGTCTACTCCAGCTGACTCCACAGGAAACCAGTCAAAGATCTTAATCAGAAAACAGAGACTACTGTTATGGAAAATCCTAAGAATATCTAAACCTCTAAAAGGTAGATGTTTATGACTTTTTGAAAATAATGTAAAATTCTCATCTCACTATGTTAGGAGATGTAATATGTGCAATGTGTAATAAGTAATGCATTCGTTTTTTGGATAACTTCCAAAACACTCGCTGACAGCACAGTGTGTGTGTGTGTGTGTGTGTGCTCACGTAAACTTAAAAGCCTCAGGGATCAGTGTCTCTTGTGGAGGCTGAGTCAGTAATAACCATATCGATAACCTCCTGTGACATTTGTGTTCCCAAATCAATCTGCCGATAGCTGACATTTCCATGCTGTGACCCGGCCCACAGGCCCGAGACACCAAGAAAGAAAGACTGACAAAAGGAAAGTAACACAAAATAGCTTGTACGGATAAAAATGCACACACAAATTCACTGTATGTACACACACACACACACATTCTGACACTCACCTTCTCAATGTCCTCTAAAGTCTTGTAGTACTTTGCTTCAGTCTCCTGGATCTCCACTAAGCAGCAGTTTCTCTTGTCATCTTCTGTCATACCCATTTTCTATAGTGGTAAGACACATAATGAATAAGGACTGCATGATTATTTATGAACTCCTTATCTGTACTACTTTATATTTATCATTACTATCTGCCATTGTTGCATGACCGTATCGTTCTTGGTGTTTCAGCAATGACTTTTCATGTAAATAATATTCATATTAAAAGATACAAGAGTTTGTGTGATATCTACATAAAAGAAGAGTTCGGGCTAGGGCCACAGTTACATTCAGTATTTAATTTTGAGGCAAAATGCAGATATGATGTGACACCACTAGTTGGTAACATACAATAACTTACAGATATTCATTTGTCGTGCTGTAGTGTTGTGAAATTTTAATATATTTTAGGCGGTTATTATCAGTAACATAACTCAACCCTGTCTCCTAAAAATTTCATTTATATATACAACTAAACTGCAACAGCAGTCATCGCTGGCTGGATTAAGTTCAGACGCAACGTATTTTTCATATTTATTAACAGCAGCAGAGACACCAGGAGGGGGTCAGGGTGGATGGCAGGTGTACAAAGTGCACAGCTGCCACACATGAGACCTGGGTTTGCATCCAAGTCCCATCTGTGATTAGGTTTAAGCAACGAAAGCACTTTGGTTCAGGTTAGGGAGGTTAGGGTGTTTTTTTATTAGAGGTACACGCTGTGTCTGAAGCCACTGTGAACTTATTCAGCATTAAACCAGAGTCGGTCCCTGACCTGAACCAAGTGATGTGAGAGCCTTAAAATAACCATTAAAAAGTTTAATAATGCTGTAGTCACAAGTGGATGCTTACTGCAAGATTGGATATTTTGGTGGAAAACAAATATTTTACTGATATGTTCAGTATCAATGTATTTGCAACAGTTTTGCCTCCATTGGCTTTGGGGCTATATAATTGACTGGCTTCACTTAACGGTTTTCGTATTGTTTGGAAATTAGTAGAAAGAAATGGCTGCTGGAACAGAAGGAAAAACACACCCAAAAGGTTAAACCGTACACTTGACTGACACCTGATTTTCAAATCAACCAGATACAAATGTTCACCAGCTGACTGCAGCTGCTGGCATGACTTTGAGTAAAGCGAGGTGGCGATAACACAGACTTTGCAGGATGCATGTGAACTACCGAGCTTTTGAGTGTGAATGTGTGTGTGGGCTGGCAGGCATATGTATGTAAATGTAGATGAATCCAAGGCAATTAAATTACAGTCATGCGAGCAGATTGCACATTATAAGGAAGCAGGGGAGGATGGGAAAAGACACAAATTTATCTATACAGAGTGTTTCTCAGGAGGCCTCATGTCTAAGAAAGTCTGTGTGCATTTACATTTTCATTCTTTAAAAGAACAATATCCTGTTATGCATATTATAAGTCAGCCAACCTAATGACCATGGTAAAAACACACACAGGCTTTTTTTTTTTGTTACCTGTAAGATTTTCTATGCAGTGGCAAAGATATGAGCAGCTTGACTGGTGAATAAGCAACTAAGTCACCTGGTGCAGATTTGGCTTTTGATAACCAGAGCTGATTGGGGATAACAATGCAGAAAAGAAAGTCCAGTCCAGGCCTCTATCTAGCATTTAATCAGCCAATCAGAACCAGGGCTGAAAGCCAGCAGGATGATTTTTATTTGTCTCATGCTCTGAGGTTCGATGTGGCAGCTGGTGGTCCTCGCTGACGTCAAGTTAACATTCAGTCACCAAGCTGAAGTCACAAACGTGTCCAGTGGGCCCTGAGTCAGTCTTTAGACCAGATGGGGTCTTCTGTTTTTTCCCCCCTATGCATGGGTCACTAATCTAATTGGCAGGGCATTCTCATGGGATGCTATGAGTTTGTTTTAAATGAAGTGGTGGAGGGAGTTAGCTGACAGGGTGGGGTGAGTCACAAACACAGCAGCACTCACCTGCATGTATCTGATCTGCAGCATGAGAAAGGCAAAGCAGTGCAAGTCAGAAGTCAAAATTAGCACCAGTTACGGAAGACATTTACCGTGAGTGCGTTTAGAAATACAAATACTGTACAAGCGTTGACTGATGGACACCTGGAGTGTAAGAAAATGAAATCATGCCAAAAAACAAAACTCCTGCACACTGTCAGCACAGGAAAATGCAACCCTTCACCCGCAGTAAGATTCACAATATGACAATTACATCGTCAGTAACTCATAAAACATTCACGATGATAAAAAGGCAGAGTTCATGGCACAAAGTTCTCACCATGGGTTGTCGTACTTCCACCTTAATGATGTCCTCGTAGATATCATCCCCATCGTCCTCACACGGCACGCAGTCATAGATGTCGTCCTCACCCAAGTCATGCTCACTGGGGAAAAGCACACACACACAACACGTTAGACAAACACATGTATCTAAACACAACCTTAAACTCAAAGGATGAATCCTTCTGCTCTACCAAAAAGGGCTCATATGTTGCCTTTAAACTGCTCTGACATCGGAAAGAGAAAGCAGTCAAACCAAGCTCGTTATCTTTCAAAAGCCCTGACTGAAGAGTGATATTGTTGCAGGCACGGGGACACTGTACCCGATGTTCACAAACCTCCGCTGAGTTGCGTTATTGAGTGGCATTTCCCTTTAATGAGTTTACGTTGCTCTGGCACCCAGCTAGCTAACTGACCTTTAATTAGGCAAGCAGCCAGCAGAGCACAGGCAGTTAAAGTGGAGAACAGCATCTTCAGGGAAAGATGCTCCAGCTCCAGGAGCTCACACTGGATCTCCCTCTGTTCTGGAAAAGTAATTATTGTTTGGGAAACTTATTGAGGTGGTGGAGATGCCTCAGCAGGAAAAAAACGCTTTGGCAACGGGCCCGTATTGATGTAGCTAGTAAACCAGGAGCTTTAAGTCATTACAAAAGAAATAAATGATTAAATAGTGTAAACAAATAAAGGTAGTAAGAAGGGCTTGGTAAATAATGGAAAAGTTTGAACTGGCAAAAAGCAGTTTCCAGGTCAAACTCGGCAACTGCTTGTCTGTTTAAACTAAATTTCATTCACATCAATAGCACTGTAGTGGAAGCAGCTCATGTCTGATGGTACCATGGATTCTGTGAGTTATGCTGAGGCCTGCAACTCGAGCCCTTTTTTGTTTTGTTTTTTAAGTATGCCATATTAGCTGTTAGCAGTTCCTGCTTGCAATGTGCCCCTGGATGAAGGACAGTAATCACCGGATTACTTTGAAACTGAACAAAAGATAAATCTGTGATGATTCTGAGGCAAAATTGTAAGGTGCAGTTGTAAGGTATGCTTTTCAGAGGAAAATAATATCCTCAGCAAGTTCAAGTCCCACTTAATCTAAAAATAAGAGTATCATGTCTGTGTGTTCAGCTTTGATTGAGATATGACTCGGAGAGGGAGTGCAACTTTTGGCACAACTTGTGGCAATCAGTTGCTATGGGTTTTAAAGTATCTTGCTGGTTACTGCGGCTGCTCCAACTTCTGACGGTGTTAATAAACAGGCCAAATACTAATGATAAACTTCCTGTTGTTTTTAGAACGCTACAATTACAGAAACTGGATTTTTTGTAATTTGGGGGAAACGGATAATACCATAAATAAATACAGATTGCACTGTAGAAGCTGCAAACCCTCTCCACCTACTGAGAAAAGAACCAGGGTTCAAGCTCAGCAACTGCCCATGCCGATTAAATGTCCTTGAGCAGGACACTTAATGCCAGATCACCAGTCCGAGGGATGGCATGTAAAAATTTTAGTATTCTTGAGGAAGATACTTCACACCTGCCCTCCATAATCCACCAGAAGATCTAATTTCGCTTTAAGACCCCCTTAAATGCCATATTTTCTAGGGATTTCACGCACTTTGTTAAATCATGAATATTCTAAAACAAGATTTGCAGCAGAAAATGTTAAAAAAATAATAATAATAAATTGCAGAATTTTCTCCACTGTGACATGGCTACATGTGACCCTCTACATGTGCCATCATGTCAAAAATATTCCTCCTTTTACTGTGAAAAGGGGATTTAAAAAATGAGATATTGCCCCAAATGAATATTCAGCTTTGTCGTCATGCTCGTGCGGGGGTTGTTTGAAGTTTTAATTGAGGTGGACGGTTCACCCTCAGCGATGTGCTTCTTCCTTCTTCATTAAGTAAAAATGGCTCATGTTCATACTGAGGAGGCTGTGTGGGAGGACAACGGCCAGCTGAAGCTGACCCATCAGTCTCCTCTCTGAACTCTGAGACTACAGTGCGCTCCGCAGAGACTGATGTGCAACATGGAAGAGAAGTTCTGGGAAAGCAGATGTTGTATTTCATTTTCCTCTTACCCCTCAGAGACAGTATTATGTGAGGGAGGTCTAGTGCAGCGATATGAATGTGACCTATGGGGAGATCTGAAAGGAGCCAGACCTCCAGAGAGACCATGGAGGAGGAGCTGAAGGGCATTCTGAGTACTCTTTTAATAAAGCAGTAAATATTATAAGATTAAAAAAAAAACCATTAAGAATGAACAATGAATAGAAAATAGAAAAACTGAGCAGAATAAGTTTGTCCTGGTTTCCATCATCTGTATCTGTTGATCTTGAACTTGTACACGACAGTTTGTGAAAGGGAAATATTCTTCTGATTGGTGGTGACATTTAAGCCCCTTCCTCTTTCCCTGTTGGTTATTTTGTCGTTGTCCCATTACTCCTTTGGTCCAATCAGTCAGTTCCAGATATCTGTAATGCTTTTCATCATTGATTACTGACTGATCGCTGCACCACACAGATGTGGTTGAGGGCTCCTCAGGTTTGAAGGAACGCTTCCGATCGGCTGGTGTTTTCATTAAACTTCCCTCCCCCCTTCTTCTAATTCCCTTAAATTTGATTTTCTCTTTTTACTAATCCCCAGTACACTTCACTGGTGTGGTTGCTTGCATACGTTGATCCCAAATACACACTGCACAATATTTAACTTTGACTAAAACTTAGGGTCCTGGATATGTGGCTCCTTTTCCTAATCGTCTGCTTTTCCTTTGATGCACTGTCTACATTGATTTTTCTGAATACTTTACTGACAGCATCAGGGGAGAGTTCCCTGCTGTTCTGACTCCACTGATCCAAATCTTGTATTGACGTATCTGATTACATGTTAGCCAGAGGAATCAGGAATCTAAAGACTGTGTATGCCCCAATCATCAATCCTGATTGTTTTAAATCAATCAATCTCTAGGTGCTAAAACCTCCTTCAGATTTCTTGATTGACTGTTTTCACCGTCAATATGTATCGATCCTCAAGCTATGTAACTATAACCTCACATCAGTATCTTTATGTAGAGACCTATAAGCCTGACTCACATATTGTACTGGGTTTCACAGAATCAAAAAGGCTCCTGCTGATGAAGGATGGGTATTATTTTATTTTATTTCTATCATTTTGATGTAGGCTACTCATAAACCTGTCTAAATTAATATAAAGAAATTATTCTTACTATTTTCATTATTATTATTATTATTGTAAGGTTAGGATAGGGGATGGGGTCAAACAAGTATACCTGATTTTTGTTAAAGTTATCATCCTTAAAAAATGTTGACAAAAGATTTGATGAAGATTTTATTATTTTAGTTTGAAAAAAAAATCTGTATGAGAAACAGCTTTTCATATTATAGACCACAACTACAACAACAAAGTACATAGAGTCTCAAAAATGCCTGTATAATGCTGTAGCTACAGTTTAGCACGTCACATGAGAGCTTAGAATTCAGTCTGGACGGTGCAGCAGTAAATACAGCATATTTTAGTTGCTCTTTCTTCCTTCACTGGATATTTCTGTGATAAAAGTCTGTAGACCTGAGCTGATCACACAGACTCAGTACTATTTTAATAGTAGCAAAGCAGAAAACAAGCTGTACAACATTATCCTGCAAAATAAACTCAGACAACCTGACTGGTGTTGTTATACTGGACTCACTGGAAGCTGTGGTCCTCAACACACTCTGCTGCTCTGCTCCTCCTCTCTGTTGTCTGCAGAGTTACTGCTGCAAGATGCACAAGTACTGGAAGCAATTTGGATTTTTATGGATTTATCTTCCTTTTTCTGAGCTTTTCAGCCAGACCTTTATGTATGTTTTTTACTTTGTTATTCATGTAAAACGAGTCAGCAGCAGTCCACAGCTGGCTGTCTCTGTGTTTAAAAGATGATATAGACACCAACACATAAATGGTAAGTGTGTGGGCAGAGCTGAGGGACTGAACAGAGCGTAGTTAGCTGGGGAGACAGACAGACATGAAGTATATGACAGATGACGGCCACATAGAACCAGGAAGGGCCGCATAGCCAACGACCACACCACGCGACCACATCTGTCTCTCTCTCTCTCTCTCTCTCTCTGTTTACGTTGTTAACATTGTGCCACTGGTCCAATTTGTGTGACAGCCCACTAAGATAAGTCCCTGTTCTCCCGATGGATACTCCATCATTAATTCTGTCACACGCACAAGTGATTCACAGGAAACTGACAATTATCTGAAGACAAAAATGTGTCCTTTTTTAAAAAACATTTTGGGTTCGAAGTTAGAACAAGTTAATGTTAGGTTTAGTTTAGAAATGCCGTACTGATGCTTAATGTTTCAAGGTGCCAGGATTCACGTATTACAAATGTGTGTGTGAGCAAGAAAAGAGATGGAGATTTATCAGCCACAGCATAAAAAACAGTAACTGGTTTTAATGTAATAAATGAATAAACACACTGTATGTATGTGTGTATGTATATATATAATTTTTAATGCTGTGGTTGATTGGTTTATGTCTAACCAGTGTAGTAAAACTGTTGCACTACAACTTTTCTAATTATATCCCTTTGTGTCTTAGGCTTTAGTGGATATTAATAAATCATTCAAATACATTTATGAGAGTGTTTTTGTATATGTAGGTGTGTGCTTGCGCATTTACCGCAGTGCATCAGGGAGATAAAGAGTGGGAGCAGAGTCCGGAGGACTCATGAATTAGGTCTAATTTTCTGTTTGATTACACAGTGACAGGCCAGAGTGTTTGCACGCCATTGGCCTGCTGGCCTCTGCTCCTAGCCCTCATTGACATGGAGTTTCATCCGTGGAGAGGAGGTGCAGAGTATGACTCACCATATCTGAGCTACTGAGCATATGTCCCCAAACACTTGGCTGCTTTACAGGTTTCTATTAAAAATAATATTGTTTCTTTTATACTAGACGTTGAGTGGGGAGTGGTGATGCTCCAGCATCAGCCTTCACTGCATCATAATGCTCCCACACTGTATCTGTTCGGAGGATAAATTAAACCAGAACCTTAAAATCCAAATAACAAAAGTACATGTCTAAGGCCGCCAGAATTCACAAATATTACTATACTGCCCTCTCTAGTTACAAAATAGTTGATTCTGATAGTGATCGTGTGGTTACATAAAGCTTCATTTAAAAAAAATGTCTCTTGATACCTTGCAGTAAATATTACCAAGACTGAGCTTCATCCATTTTCAAAATATTGATTTTTCATGTCAACCTGCCCAAGGGATTAATGGAGCAATATAAACTGCAAAAGAGTGACACAAAGGACTTGTGACACCGTTTGCCAAGGAATGTAAATCTATGTGTGTCTTTCTCAGAGGAAAAAGTCCCTTGGTGACTGTGCCCGATCCACTCCCATTTCATGCTTTGTCAACTCCAGGATGGAGTCATTCCAGACGGGGAGGACTCCGAGTTAAGCAATGTGAAGACTTGACATCACAAAGCCAGAGGGAGGAAAGTACGAACCAGGTTTACCACATTAACCCGGGAGACCTCAATTAGATAGAGGCTGGCCTCGACCCCACTGAAGATACTCCTGCAAAACAGTTTTGGTCCAACAGAGTGCAAACCGGTGCATGCTCTGTAAAAATAGACCAGCACCTATCCTGGAACCTCTATACTATTCATTTGGAGCAATAATTTCCAGGTGAGCTCATACTGACAGCCTAAAGCCTCAATTCACTTCACATTACATGAGCTCTTCTGACATGATATTGTAAATATGGAAATCATCCAGCAAGGAAAGTGACCTCTACTAGACCTCTGAAGTGATACAGTACCAACCACAAACATATCCTCACATCCTTCAGGCGAAGCTGTTTGCACGTGGCATCTTTGACAAAAAAAATCTAATAAATGAGTTTAATGAGTTTAAATGCCATCTTTATATTGGGGAAGACTGAACTTCCAGCTGTCCTCAGAGACCTCAGAGGTTCACCAAGTCTGGCTGCTCCAGATTAAATGAAAAAAATCTTGATCGATCTTTAGCTGCATGGCTGCTGGAGCAGTCGCCCGTTTAACTTTTGGTCTGGTGGCATGCCCTCACCTCAAAATCCATTTTTTATAGATTTCTTTCCATAGCTGTTAGTATTCTTTGTCATCTTACCCCTGGACATAATGATGCCATTTTGATTATTTTTATTGTTTGCTGTTATATTCTGTTTAAGTCCATATTTTCTCACACCAAATATTTCAGGTGACAATATTGCTGTTTTATCCCTTAAATATTGTTGTTTTTATAAGACCATATGTCCTGTCATTGAATTATTTTCTTCCTCTTGGAGGCTTTTGTAAAGTACATCAACCATCATAAATGATTAATACTGCTGTAAGTAAGGTCATCATTGTCTTCTCCCTCACTCTCGCAGTTCAGTCATGTCGTCATTGTAAATCATGCATGCATCAATATTTCAGGGTAATTAATAAGTCTTTGAGAGCGGGGTTATTGCTAGCGTGGCCTGTGTGCTTAGTGTGTCCAACTATATTAGGTGAAGGACCTGCTGATGAATGAATTATGCGTCCGCCCACTGACAAAACGAAATGCATACATGTTCATTGTGAAAGGTCAAGAGAAGCTGTGCTGCAGAGCCGCGTGATTAATCCAACAAGAGCCTGCCCTCTGCACCTATAGGTTACACAAAGAGCACCGTGTTACCATACCACTGAGCATTTCAGAAAAAGAACAGTGTCTGAAACCCAGTGGTAGACAGAGGAGATTTCGCAGGTTAGAGGTTGGAGGCAAATTAAAGGCACAGCATCAGCTATAGAAAAAAAAAATACACTATACATCAGGCTCCTTACTTTTATGCTCACTGTGGACCCGGTGACACTTGTTGCTATGGATACCATGCACTTGCCGTAGCCACCGGATGTTTCAATGGTAATTTCCACACTTAAGTAGCCAGTATTCTATGCAGGCAGCATTTCTATATGATGGATTTAGAGTAAAATAAGTGAGCTAACTTTAGACACTTTGATATTTCCTGATGCATTTAAGGGACTTGCATGAGGACTCTGACTTCTTTGTTGAGACAGAAGATAAACTTGTCTCTTCTGGATTGGATTTCCTGCCGTCAGACCAGGGGTTTTCAAAGCCTGATATCTTCATGCTCTGAATTTTGGAATTCACTGTTCAACTCTTCCACACCCCCTGAGGCTCACAAGCCTAAAGGCTACGTAACAAAAGCCAGAAAGGAGCCTATCTGGAGGTTCTATTTTTTATCCCTATTTTTCTTGTTAATAAAAACTTTAAATCAACATGTTTGAATCAAAAATCAAAAATGTCCTCTAGTTTCTACAGGATCACTTCAGGAGTTCATTTTTCAAGGTAAGGGCCTGTGTTCCAACCGTGAAGGGCTGCATGTTTGGCTAAACTGCACTCTAATCCAGCATTAGCCTGCTTGGCTGGCAGTCTCCTCCAACAAGAGCACATTCCTCATCCCCTAAAGAACATCACAATCATGTATTCAGCAGGCATATATCTATAGCTCTCCTCTCCTTTCGCCTTTCTGTCTCTTGCTCTCCTTTCTATCTCTCGCTCTCCTCCCTCCTATCTCTCTGTGATGAATGACACCCATCTCAGAGCAGTTAACTAAGTATTGTCCATTAATCTGAGTCGAGAGGTTGCTGTCACTGCTGGAACCGCTGCCAGCTCCCAGACCCCATGACTCTCTTTCACACCCAGCGAAACCCACCCACCCATCGAACATACACCAAGCCAGGGAGCCAGCCACTGAGACAGGCGGAGAGGCAGCCAGGCTGAAAGCCAGAGCAGTACTGGTGTCACCATGGCAACGGGCAGAGTGACAGAGGGCTCCACGCTTATGTAATTAGGCGGTTAGAGGAAATTGGAAGAAGCAGCAATCACAGTTCATTTTGAAACATCACAAGATGTCTTGTATATACATGATGGTTAGAGAATTTTTATGAGCATCCAAATATGCTCTTAATAGATCCAGAAATTCATCTGTATTTATTTATATTGACTGTACAAACACACTTAAAATCGGATCTAAATGCCAGTGGTGCAAAAACACAAACATTCTGTGGTTTCATCACTTATTTATAAATATTTATTTTATTTTCTGAGCTGTTCTGAGCCTGTTTACTATAACATGCAACAATTTTTGATCTGCAGGAACACAAAAATATCAATATTTTGTGACAATAAATAAAATGTGTTTGCATCTGTGAGTTTAATTTGATTAATCACATTGTGGGGACTTTTAAGCCAAAAAGCTGTTCCCCACAAGGTAAACCATTAAATTCTAGGGTTAAGACTTGGTTTTCACTTAACATCAAGTTAGGTTTAGGTTAGACAAACTTGGGTTGGAGTAAATCAGGTGGTTTTCATGTGTAAAGTTAGAGTATGACTGAAGAGATTTAATCTAAGTAACTGCGATGTTCTCTTAGGTGACAAAAACAAGTTTTTATGGGTGTCTGTAGTGGAGCTCATACTTACTCTGCCAGCTCCTCAAGGCTCCGGTACACATCATCCTCATTCAGAGCTGTGTCCTCCGATGGAAAGGGCCTAACACACAAACACACACAAACACACACAAACACACGCACACACACACACACACACACACACACACACACACACACACACACACACAAAGAGATACAGAGAATGAGAGAAGATACAAAATGCTTTATCAGTACACACACCACAGCGTCCCAGGTAGAAAAATAACCAGTGGAAAACTACGTGTTCTATCTGTCAGGTTGTCACTCTTAGCTCCATCACTTCAGCAACACAACAGCAGAATGCATTCAACAGAGGACCCCATCAGTCACAAACAACATTGTCAAAACACATCAGCACATTGCTGCTGACAGATTAGAAAAAAAAATGGTATCTTCCCACAGCCAACTTTCTCAGGAATTCAGGGAGGAAAACAGCCTTCTTCCTGGAGATGGATGGCCAGGTGTCTTACAAAACCTCTCTGGGGGTTTGGGCAGTCTTCAAGAACCCTCAGGGACGGTAAACTTGACCTTCTTTACTCATATGTTCACTTTCTCTTATAAAATATTAGGGCTATGAGACGCACTGTGAGTGACAACAGCCTAAATAAAAGCATTCATGTCAGCTCACTGCACGATAATTCCAATGATTGATCCTGTCCCATCCTCTTCTTAAACTTTTCATTTCCGCCCACACAGTGTCACTCCTGGGAAGTGGCAGAGCATAAAACTGGAAGACTAATCAATTAGCTCATTAAACAGGGCGGATTTATTTCTAATCTTCTGAAAGATATCTGTTTTCCGCAAACATTATCTTGAAGTGCTTGGTATGGTCTTGATCGGTCAACCGTGTTTATAACATTTCATTTTTCTTTCACAAGAGCTGATTGCCACAAATTACAGCCTATTAGCTTAATGCCATGCACCATTGAAACCCATTAAAATCAGTGAGGTCATGATCGGCGCTAATCATCAAGCACGCTAAAGCTACTGAAACGGAAATAGCCTGTATAATTAGAATGAACCCTGAGTGCGTCTTACAAACAGCCTACCTCCATGCTGTAATCATCTAAAATGTTTAATGTGGAAAAAAAATCTTTGGGAATGAAGCATGTACTGTACAATTTACTGGTCATTATTAGTTTTCATAGGAAAAATGTGATTATTGCATAGTTTTTTTTTTTGGTATCAGCAGGCTGCTTTTACCATCCTCTACTCAGACAATAAATAACACACAAAGAAGCAGGCAGCAGTGGTTTGCTTTCTGCTATGGTAAATAGGCCTGTAAGGTTGACCTTGACTCCCACTGTGTAATGTAACTACTGAACATGTGATTTGTTTTTGTACTGTCAAACACACACACACACACACATACATGATGCACACATACACACTAAAGACTCTATAGTACCATTACTCAAAAACAAACAAAAAAAAGGAGATGGAGGACAGAGTAGGGTGGGTGGGTGGGGTGCGGGTTGGGGGGTTTCGGGTTTGTGAGGTGAGTGATACACAGGCTGCACCTACATGTTTGACTATCAGTTACAACACAACAACAGCAGGACTGTCCATTCACAACATCCTCCTAAGGCATTTATGCTTTACCCTTTAATGCAATATCAACAATCTTTAAGAAGCATTAACTAATATTTGACCTTAATCTGGACTTGCCTGTGACTAGAAGGAACAACAACATACTGTAGTCAGTTTCAAACATGCCTAACTTAATAATAAATTTAAGGAACAACCACAATTACTCTGGAGTCGAAAATGATAGTATTGTGAGCTATGACACCATGGTAGCCAAACCGGTTGCAATTTGGTAATCCTCAGTATGTCTGGAATGCATAACAAATCAATGAAATTCAACCAGCTATGCTGCCCATTGTGCAAAGTGGGACATACCACATTCAAAAACTTCTATTCAGCAAGAAATTCCTGTGCTTCCAAGCCCGCATGAACTGACATGTAAGAGAAATGAGCACAGTGAGAGTTGCCTCTTGATCCACATTTCCTATACCCCCCCCCCCCCAAAAATGCATTTTTAAATCATGTGAGATGAAGTCTGACCAGATATTGTGTTTAAAATGGTTAAGAATGTTCATTTTAGCACGAGTAGACAGATGTTTTCATCCCTCATCTTTTTTTTAATAGTTTTTTTTTTAATAAAGATTTTTTATAAAGACTTGATTTGATTTTTTTTTTTTTTTTATGTGACTGTTTTAGAGCAGGGCTCCTCTTTGTTGTGCTTCCTAATGACTCCTGTGTGTGTTCACTAACAATTACATTTGTATAGTACTAATCTGTTTATGTTGTAATAGGAAAGATAATTTAATAAGGTGAACATTTATTGTGTCCAGCGTCTTCATAAAGAGTCTACAGGTACGACCTGTTAAACAGACACCAAATAACACACTATTAAGTGAAAGTTACAGTGTGAAGGTAAAAATTAAAAAAGACAGTAGTTTATTGTATCATTTCAGTTGTGTATGCAGGTTTGTGCGGTTTGTGTGTGTGTCTGAGACATCAGCACTTAGACTCCGTATTAGTTAAAGCAGTGGTCACACTGAAAGAATGTGTCAGGCATCAGGTTAATGAATGCTCAGCTAGACAGTCACAGGTTAGTTCACCACCCTCAAGCACAAGAGCACACACGAGCGACTAAGTGGTGTAAAACATTAAAACCTCTGCATTTTCAAGAGCTAATTAGTATTATTTTTAAGAAACAATAACACAAAGACTGCCTCATCTGATTTATGTTACGTTCTCACACACTGTTATGAGCAGAAGCCCAACGCAGGAGGTGCTGCCTCCAGAGTGAGATAACACATGCAGATCTGATGGCCCCCTCCAATGAAATGTGCATTATATTATGTTATTAATGGAGTCCCGCAAGGCAAAATTTAATTACATACTAGTTGGTGGAGATATGCGCTCACATCTATCAGTGCAGTGTTGTTTTGCGGAGCCAAGCACTGTCCAATGCTGCCGTTTTCATTTCTCTTAAATGGTGCAACCAGGTGCAATTGAACTATGTTTATAATTACATCAGAGCTCCTCTGATGAGCTGTCTCTTGGCTATTCAGTACCGCTCTATTGTATTTCCTGAGAGTATGTTACTTCATGTTGTTCAGGTCTGTGCGCTGCGTGGTAACCCAGAGTGAATGTTGTGGTATTTGACAAAGGTTTTTTCGAAGTAATCAGTTGTCTATTCACTGTATTTGTTTATCGTCTACACACTTCCACTGAATTAATTCCAATTAATAGCAACCCTATTTAGTTTTCTACAGGCAAGCATAAAAATCCCAACAATAAAGAACATGTTACAAGAAGTATAGAAAATTACTCAGAAATCCTGGCCCCATCTCATAAAGCATTATCTGTCTTTTCACTCTGCTGTGTGGACTAAGATGGCTCTCTGATCTATGAGGTATGTGTGTGTGTGTGTGTGTGTGTGTGTGTGTGTGTGTGTGTGTGTGTGTGTGTGTGTGTGTGTGTGTGTTATTGTCCATTTAGTTGTTTTGTCTTGGGCAGTTTGAAAAATAAAGAGCTATACTGTATAATGTCATTGAAGCATTCCTGGTTAAATAAAGGTTAACAATAAAAGAAGATTTAAAATCAAGTGAAATGTTTGTTCTGTGGCTTTAGTAAATGAGCGCACACAATGTCCTAATCCTCAATCAATCTCTCTTTCCCACCTTCCTGCTCTGCCTTTTCTAGATGACGTTCATTATTTCAAAAACCCCAAATCTGCTTGTGATCGTTTCAAATTTCTTCTTCACTGTCCATAAAACCAGTGCGGGTGTAAAGGGAATTGCTGGCACACGTGTGCTGGACAAAGCCACAGTGAGTCAGTCCCATTGATCAACTACGGTCGAACAGCAGAACAAAAGTGTTGTCGTTAGGTGTGAACTCAGCTCAAATAGTTAGCGTTGGAGGCAGTTTCATGTCCCAGGACACGGCTTTGTTTCTGCAGGGGTCGATAAATCGCTGGAGCTCGAGAAAGCTAGTGCACTTATTGTACCACGCCTGTCCATAAACCTTCCCCTTCCTCCTTTAAACCTGGCAACTGCAGTTTCATTTCATAGACACTCTTATGTGGGGAGGGTGCGTGTGTGCTAAGTAACACAGGAGAAAGAGCCTTTTTTTTTTTTTTTTTTTGCACGTCTAAGATATTTTCACAGCATTTACGTGTGAAATTAGCATGTGGGATGTATTCATTCGGCATGAGTAAGAATGAGGAGCGGATGTACAGCGTGATAACTGTACACCGATGTGAAATAATTCAGTGGTGTGAGGAGGCAGAGCTGTGCCTACAGGATGAAGAAAGACAGGAACAGTAATTCTTAACACTGTGGCTGCGCGTCCTCCTCCTGCTGGGAACTGCAAACTCCTCATCTGCTGTAAAAATAAGAAGTTGAGCTGAGGTCTCTCGCACTCTACTAGTCGGATCCCAAGAGCCCACGAGACGAGAAACGCTCAAACCGCAGGGATCAGCGATGAACTAGGACACTAGAGCGCGAGCAGGTTGAAGGTTAGAGTGGGGTTAGGTGAGGATAGCAGAGATAAACAAGGGGAGCAAGGCTGAATAACAGGACAGAGGATGACGCAGGCTTATGCTGCAGATAAGCTGTGAGAAACACAAGGTCAACTGCCAGGACACACAAAGAGATGGTAACATTAGGTCGCACACAAGAGGATTTAGGGTTTTGCCTGTCTGTCCAGGGTTTTGTCTCTCTGTCAAAAAATTTTCCTTCTGACAGTTTTAGAGGTGAATTATTCACAGATAGTGAGATTTTAACACAAGGAAGTTAGAGGTTCTTCAACCAGACCAAATTAAATACAAAATTAACTAAAATATATTAATAGACATGCAACTGAAGCATAGATTTCAGTTACGAAACATGGATTCTTTTCCGTCAGTGCTTTGACTGATGTTCAACATCTTTTTAGGGAATGATTCACACTGTGTGAATTCCAAAAAGAAATTTTTAGGATTTCTTTGCCCAGAAAATGTACAGAAGATAGCAGTACAAGCCCTGAATGAAGTGTGCAAGGCTTCCTGTCAGCTGCCTGAGAAGTAAAAGTGAGGGCAAAAAATATGTCAAAGTGGGCCAAAAAAAATATTGGTATATTTAAAAAAAAAAAAAAGATAAAAAGAAAAAGAACAAAAAAGTGTGGAACATTCCTCTCTGTAACCAGCAAAATGTATGTTCTTGGATGTAAAAGCAGAACTCAAAGCTGGCTGCAGAGTCCACAAGAAGAGAATTTACATAATTGAATGAATACATGATTGCACGACTGTGGTTTCGTTTGTGTGTGTGCGGAGGAGCACGCAAACATGGTTCTAAAATAAAGCCCTAATTTCGGAGCGGGACTGGAATGCTGACACAGTGACAGAGACGTGAACAATTGAGGCCCGGTTACAGTGAACAGACACCAAAGACTAGATCAATGGGCTTCAACAGAACGTCAATGAACACGCCTGTGGCAACGTTACCCGGAGATTTAACAGAGTGAGGAGCTCTCCAATCATTTAAAGCTCAATAGGCGGCCTGATGGCATGCCTTTACTTACATGATTTGAGACCATGGGGCTTTTTTTCAACTCAGTTATTTTGTTATTTTCTTCATAACAGCAGCTGATTACCTGCTGTATATTTAAACTCACACTAGTTCAGCTCAAGCTCTCATAGCTCTCTCCTTCCTTTAGCAACTTTCTTGCGAATCCCATGATTGTTTACACACCGTTCACATCTGCAGGTTACTTTAGCGATGGCTTCTCTCTCCCTCTCACTCTCCTGCTCAGTGAGCTTTATGTTTAATTATTCTTCTGGCTTCTTTAGTGATACATGTAAATGTTGATTGAGCTGGTGTGTACATACGCAAAGATAATGTTGGATTCTGTAGATTTCTGCTGGGCCCTGCCAAATTTGACCAGTGACAACATGGATAGCTGAACGTGAATCGCTGTAAAGGAGGCGTCCGTAAATTAATTAAATCAAAAGTAAACAGAAGAGCAGAAAAGTGCAGAAAAACCTCATAAAAAGTAACATCACCACTGTGAAAACTACAGCAAAATAAGCAGCTGTAATTGGACATCTTCTTATTCTTGATTCAGGTGTTTTCGCCAACTATAGACCTATATCTCACCTTCCTTTCTCCCTAAGATCCTTGGGAAAGTCAGTTGTGCGATAGGAGAATAACAGCATATACTATATACAGCAAAAAGGCAAACACGAGAATTCTGACATTTCTTTAGATTTTCAATATTTTTCTTTTAAGAAACCTGATCATTCTCTTTCCTGAAGTGAATTTTGAAGCGGCATTCAAGGTCTTTTCTAAGTCACCCTACAGAACAGAGGAGCGGTAGAGTCTAGATCTGTGACTTCAAACCACCTACTGCCCCCATGATCCTGCTCATCACCCACTGCTACAATTATTACTGGTCTAATTATAATATTATACTATATTATACGTATTATTGTTATCAGCATACATCTCTGTGTGGGACCTTTAACTGTTGCCATGCGCTTGCTCATGGGGCAATGTTGTGTGTCGGTCTAGACCAGCTCTAAATAAAGAAAGTGCCCTGAGATAACTTCTGTTATGATTTGGTGCTATATAAATAAAAGCGATTTGACTTGACTTATTGTCTGAGCACCAAGAACTCCACTCTGAGGAACTAAAGCTGGGAGGGATGTTTTAAATCACTTTCTACAACAATTTCTTTCAGGCTATATGTTCATATATATTAGTTTAGTTTCTACAGCAGTGGAGACAAACAGAAGGGAGACAGAAGATGAGTGAATTTCAACAACCCTGATTCAAATACAGCCGAATTCAAAGCTACACAGGGTACATGGTGCAATTTGTTGTTTGCTGAAAATAAAGTGAAGAAAAAAAAACTAATCAAGAAAAGAGGTGAGCCTTTTTATTATTACTGGATTTTCCTAATTTCTTTTGGGAAATTAGGAAAAAAAGGGGAACTGAAATATCCATCTGAAAATTGAGTGAAGAAGAAGAGCACTTACTACTTTGCCAACTGAGCCTCATCTTTCTCTTATTATAACCTCAAAAGAGACGGGTGACTTAGAAAGACCTTGAGTGCCGCTTCAAAATTCACTTCAGGAATGAGAATTATCAGGTTTCTTAAAAGAAAAATATTAAAAATCTAAAGAAATGTCAGAATTCTCATGTTTGCCCTTTTTGCTGCCCTTTATTAAGCGTCTTTATGATCAAATGTGGAGTCCTCGGCTGCAGTACAGTTATTCTCCTATTCTGTCGTCTCTTCATTTGTTACCTGTTCACTTTGTAATTGGCTTCGATATTTCACTGATTAACGTTAAAGCACTTATTAGGTTGCACCTCCACTTCCCCATGTGCCCTTACTGTTGTCAGTTTAATCTACTTGGTTTCATTGGATTCTACTTTACTTTTTGATGCTATCATCTCTAGTTCTAGCCCTGAAATGACATTCCTCCGTAAAGCACTTTGCAACCTTTTTCTGAAAGGTGCTATACATGACCGAGTCAGCGTACTACAAGTAGACCTGGAGGGCACGAGCATGCTGTCTATATGGTACACCATTTACATATATGACATGGTGTGTGTTTGAATGATTATAGCTGTTGTCAGGCCTGTACACAGTCGACAGGGGCTGACCTTGCCCTAAGCAGAGTTACCAGGAAATGGATGAAGGTACCCTGTAGAAAGGCCAACTTGGATCAGTGAACATTCATGTTTTGTAAGTGCTATCCTTAATAGCGGCGTCCTGTTCGTGCTAAATCATTCAGTACATGGCCTCAGACCTTGTCATGCACTTGTCATATGTCCCTGTGCATATCTGCGAAGCCTGTTGCAGGAGCAGTGAGAGACAGGCGACTGCTTAAAGCCCCATTAAGCCCCGTTTTAGATATCAACGCTAAATATGTCCTACTGCTGATAGCACTGAGAGTAAGCACTCTGCAGAACTTTGTTTCAAAGCTGCACTACTGCCGATACAACTGAGAATGAACATCTAACCCTGCGTCTCGTTGTTGTCAGTCTGTACCACCAGTGATACCACCACGAATCAGCACCTAACTTTGATCTCTAAACGTGCAACAGTTATCTTAAGCCTTCCCATATGAAAAAGGGAGATGAATAGCAGCCGATTGTATTAGCTCAAGCAAGGCAATTGTATGGGGACTTCCCAGCAGGAAATACAGGGAAGCTGGAGTAAGCTGACAAAAACCAGTCTCACCACAAATTCCACTCAGCTTTCGACTGTATCAAATGATCATCCTCAGCAGATGGAGTAGTGATAAGTTTTACATTAAAATTATTTTAGTAGAGTGACTACATTTCAATTCCTATATTGACACATTCCCGTCAGAGAATGCTGCTCAGTGTACCGTTAAACAACCTTAATCAATGTTTCCAGAAGTCAAATCTGACCTCGCTTAATAAAGTCAGACTTCACTGATCTCCCTAAGGTTGGTCTGTTTTCACTCATTTCCCTCCAAAAGCAGGGTACGAGGTCAGGTTAACCCCCGGGGCTAGAAGGAAATCAAAGTTTTTCCCAAGGACACGTCAGCAGTCAGGTGCTTATCCTTCGGTTAAAGGACAGCAACCCTAACTACAATATTCCTTTTATGATGAAACTAGATTTGCAGCCATCTTGGTTCTGTCCCCTGACCCACAGTTTGAGAATCTGAACTTAAAATACTGTTTAATTAACATTCTTGATTCTTGAATTGAGAGGAAACTCTGGATTAGAAACCCAGGAGCCCGATTTACACTGGGGTCAAATGGGCATTGATTTTGACACCTCCCAGCAAAATGCCCAATGTGGACAGGCAGTGAATTAGCCAGCAGTCAGCAGGTTGTGTTGTCTTTATTAATGGCAAGGGACCTCCTCTCTCTCTCTGTCACTCTCCCTCTCTTTCTCCTCCTTTCATTTCCTGGCTTGGCTCCTAATGGGCACGCTCCATCAAGTCATTACTCAAATGGATAAAATGGCTTTTTATGTGGCGCCGGTGAGCCACCAAGCTCCAAGCAGATTGAACAAATGAAGAGAAATCAGAAGACCATTCCAGGCCTGATAAAACAGTGCGAAGGATTTTCTCAGCTTCACCATTATCTGAGAAAAAAAAATGACTACCCCTGCATACAATGTAGTATTATGACTCAGACAGCAGAGCCTATGATGTACTGCTACTACATAAGCGGTGTACTGCAGTACTGTATGAGTGACAGATGGAAATGAGATGTGGATTATTTTGTGCCCCTGCAAGATAACAGTCACTAAAAGCTGCTGCTAATTGCCTAAAAATGTAAATTGACTTTTAAATGAGCAGCAGATGTTAACAGCCACCTCTGTTTTAATACAGGCTGGCAAGTAAATGTGGAATACATTCATGCAAACGGTTTCTTTGACACCGATACTCTTGAGTGCGGCGGCTGCTCAAATGATAAATGAGAGGGCTGCCAATGAGACACATACCTGATGCCTTTGATTTGTGCAATGCTGTGGTGGGAGATCCTTGACAGTGCAGAGATGACCTGAAACACACAAAAAGACTGTTTGTCACACAAAACAATCAAGTCCATTTTTTCAGCGTTTTCATGCTTGACCATCCCCACATTTTTTTTTATCCACTATTTTGTCTTCGATGTTAATTTCTATGATAATCTCCATACTTTCCCTTTCTCCTTTTTTGTGTTTTAGTACAAGAGGAATAAATCTGTTCCTGTTTTTTGAAGCTGACTCGATGCTGGTTATGAGTTACACACAAATGGGCTTATAGCGGAGGACTACAGATGGCGTGCTTGCTGGGTCTGCAGAGGCTAGTTCAGGAAGATGAGGAAACCACCACCCCAAAACACACACACACACAACAAAACACAAACCCTGTCTCCTATGCCTCATTACCCACTCCTGGGTGTATTTCCGTTTGCAACACCGTGACAATGCCAGATGCCTCCTCAACCCCTCTTCCTCGGCAGGTGTGTCATCTACAGCCTCTCATCAAATTCCCTCTTCTCTAAACACACAATGCAGCATGTGACCGCTTGTGGTATTTAAAAGTCCAGATGAGCCGACGCTAATGGCTGTTGTGAAGAGAAGACCACCACTTCTGGGACTCTGGAGTAATGCTGAAGTGGTGTTGACCAAAACACTCTCTCTATTCAAGTTGTTCTCATGTTTAACATAATCAGTTGTGGAGAGTGGAGGGATTACAAACCTTCTCTCAGTGCGAATGCATCACATTCATTTAGATCTAACCACTCTATTGTCACGGGGGGGGGTTAGGGGCCTTGATGGGGCTATCGCTCGGCAGGATGATAAGGAGTTACTTCTCTGTGTTGCTAAAGACCCGTGTAATAGGCAGTCATGTTCATGGTTAATGGCTCCAATATGTGCCTAGTCTACCATTACACACCTCTCTAACATATATTCTGACTGCTGAGACCAAAAAAGGAAAGAGCGAGGCAGACAAAGAAGGAGAAAAAGGAGAAGAGAGAGGGGAGAAGAATGGATTGCTAATTTATCTTAGAGCCTCTGTTTAGTCAGTGGTTAGGGTGTTTAATAAATCACTGTGGATAAACCCTTTGTGCTGCTGGGTGGCATGCTGCCCACCTGGCCATGCTGCAAGGAGGGACCACATATGGCATACTGCCCCCGCATCATTATTAGCTTCATTTTTTGGGTCTTATTAGCCTGCATTGTCTTTGTGGAGGGGTAACAGCCAATAAAATTTAAACACAGGACAGCAGAAAAACCGACATAAAAAAACGAAATTTGTGAAAAAGTATCCCTTGGATGGATAGATGGATAGATGGATAGATGGATAGATGGATAGATAGATAGATAGATAGATAGATAGATAGATAGAT
>JBBMJY010000008.1:4736951-4763002 GCA_037833715.1 Toxotes lorentzi
ACACACACACACACACACACACACACACACACACACACACACACACACACACACACACACACACACACACTCAGAGCTGGTTCACATGTGCTGTGCATGCATGTGTATTTTCCTACACACAGGCGTGTACACAGAAACACACACAGATCAATGTTACTCTACAGGCTGCAATAGTGGTAAAGGGACAGGTCCTGGTAGAGATGAGGCTTAAAGGAAGTTGATCCACGAGTCTAAGGTCCAGAGAAGAGGCTGAAGAGCAGAATGAAAATGGGGAGGAGACAAAAAAAGGAGCACAAAAATAAAGATATAGTCTTTTACTGCAAAAGATTTGACCCTGCATGTATAATACGATGACTTAAAGTCTGTTAACCTGTCCAAAACCTTTATTACTCTAAACCTCTAAAATTCATCTGACATTGATGCAAACACCCTCAAACTAAAGCTTGAAATCCGCACCCCAGAGTCATTATTTTGATTTCACATTAAATGTGCTAGAGTGCAGAGTCAAAACAGCTAAAAATGGATCACGGTCTTAATGCAGAACAGCAGGAGATGCCATGTGTTTACTCTCTTTGCGTGCAGCATTTATTTTCACCATAAACCGTAAAGCTACATGCTTTGGTTTCAAGTTTGACAGAAATGCCACTTGAATATCTCTGCATTACAGAATCAGAGCCATGCAGCGTTAATAACCCTTACAAATGAGCCCAGATTAAACAATAAATATCGCAAAAAGATGCGCACTAACTGATCACTTGTGATTGTTATGCTTGCAGCATATTTTGTTGCAATGCCAGGCCATTCATAATGAATGAGGAGGCGATGTGTTGAGAGTATCGCAGAGCAGTGTTTGGGCTCGAGGCTGAGCAGGGAGGTGGGAGGTTTTTCGGGAGCGAGGGGGCGGTGAGAAGAACTCGCAGGCATTTGGTGACTCAGCAGCGGGAGTCGGACAACACTCCCTCCACCGAAGAGCTCTGCTGAGCAGGCACAAAAAGAAGTTGAGATGCGGCTGATTTTAGTTGGTTTTGGCTTTGAAAGGAGTAGTTTGATTCATAAGCAATTTTGATAAATGTTTAACATTTTAAGGTTAAATAATGTCAGATATTTGCTGATTGGCTCCAGCGTCTCGAACATGATACTTAGCTATTTTTCCTCTGTTTTAAAATGCTGTAAGTGGAATATCTTTGGGTCAAGAACTGTTGGTCTCACAAAATGAATAATTTGAAGACCTGACCCTGATCTGTGGGAACTTAAGTGCATTTTTAAAAAATCTTATCAATCAAAGAAATGAAAAACAATCGCATCAATCGAGTCATCACTTAAAAGCCCAGTTTACAGCAGGTTATGCTGCATATGTGAGTTTGAATGTCTTGTGTTGGGATTCAAGACCAGCAGCTGATGTTTATGTGTGCGTGTGTGAACCCTCTCTCTGAGGATGTCAAAATAATTTTCTAAAGACTCTTTAGGTGAGAGTTCAATTAAAGGTTAATAAAAGGCTTGGGTGTTAATGGGATGTGATAAATGTGTGGCTGAAGGAAGACTGGATAACTCGGAGCCCAAAGGGTTCAATCAGAGAGGTGAGTAAGTAAACCCCTCTTTCGCGTTTCGCATTTTAGTCTGAGCAGCCTGCAGGGACGCTGCGGCAGGCTTGATGGCAACAGGACAACTTTGCACTCGGCAAACAGCGGATGACGGCTGCATTTACACGTTTTCGAACCAAACAGCTCTTTAGGGAAACGGCGGCAGCTGACGAAACAGCAAACGGTGCGAACAGGCGATGCAGAACCAGCCTTCCCCTGCAGATGAATTCTGAGCTGACGTCTTTCACAAAAACACAGAGGCAGAACACAGTGCATGAAATTATCTCACAATGAGCTGAAAATGCAACTGTGACTGGAAGAGAGAGACGAGCCAAAAAAAGAAAAAGGGAAAAATAAATAAATAAATAAAAAAACAAACGACTACTATTCATCTGTCAGGCAGCGTTTCATTATAAAGCCATGACACAGGCTTGGATTATCAGTTCTGAAAGCATCTTTGGTCTTTAGCTGCAGGTTTCTCTGCAGTTAGAAAGATCAGACATGCAATCTGTCCACTGCTGCTTCTGCGACACAACACCAGGTCCGTTTCTTGCACTATTACTCACGACATCAACACACTGCTGAGAAAAATCACACCCCTCCCTCAAGTGCTGAAAGGGCTCCACTAAAACAAAAATAAAGGAGGAAATGAGGAAAATGTGGATGTGTGCACAGGCGTGGGTGTATTTGTCTAGGGCTGCATGCGTGTTTCAGTTGGCCCAGTTTTTTTTTTTTTTTTTTGCCTCTTCCCAAACATGTGTTTGACATTTTGCATGCTAGAATGACTGAACCTCCTGCTGTGACGAAAATTTCCCAAGTGTCAATCTATTGTTTCAAAGTCTTTCATCAGCTCTTCGTAGGCCATGAACTATCCAACCTGCTGGACCATCACTGACATTTCAATCAGTGGCACGTGCAGAGACGTGTACGGGGAGATCCATGACAAAATGTGTCATGGAAAATGATGCTTTAATGTCACTTGCTGTTAAGCTGAGCCTCGAAAAATACAAACAGCTGTAAGAAAGACGCTCAGATGCAGTTTTGTGCAGTGAAGCAAAGTGTGTGGATTAGGTCTGAATCACAGACTAAATCTGAGCAAGTGGAATCCAAAATGTTTATTATGTGGTTTAGTGCTCTACTGCTCTGAGACCAAACCTGGATCTGTGGATTAGAGGCCGACCGATACATCAAACAGGCTCACATTACTGGCTGATATGGGGTCATTGGTACACTGGTATGTGTTGAATGAAGGCAGAGGGAAAATATAATAATATCCTCTCTCTCCAAAAACAAATCATGCACATGAAGTCAGAGCAGCTAAAGCTAGTTGGAGGAGGGAAGAAAAAAAAGATTCACCCCTTTATTTTCATGTGTGTGTCACATGCATTTGTTTGTAAGTATGTGCACATGCCTTATCCACGCCTCTGTCTGAATTTCCTGATGTTGCAGCATTCTGTAGGCTTGTCAGGCCCATAATCTGTTATGTCTGCTCACTGTTTGCAGTGAGCAGTTCCGGTCAGGTTGCAACACAACACTGTCTGGCTCACAACGCAACAGCAAACAGCTGCTGCCTTCAAGCAATCTATTAGTTATTACACAGTCTCTCCTCCTCATTTCTCAGCGATGGTGGGCCAGCACAGCAAGAAAAGTGCTGTTAGGACAGGAAACAAACCGTCAAAGTAAAATCCATTATGATTCAGCACAATTCCTTGTAAACAAAATCATAACAAAGTGAGTTTGTCCAATAAGCAATATTCAGACAAATCACTGCACTAATGATACAATTAAATAACTAAAATAGTTTTTGATACTACCGCTTATGGTAAAAGTGATAGTTGGGTGAAACAGACGATGAACACACATGTATATGTATAATATATACATCACAACACACACATAACACACCTGTATAACAAGGTGAATTTGACATAGTTTGTTTCCCTAACTATATTCTGTGATGAAGCCTTCCAGAAAAACTGACCCTTAGACATTATTTTGACCAACAACACCCCCACAAATAGAGTTGACCTCATTACCTGTATCACAGATAAATGGTACAATATTTTTTTACTGACAACGAATTTTATGAAGGTTTTGGAAACCACAGTACACAAACATGCTCCAATTAAAAGGTTTAGCTCAGAAAAACACTACCTGAAATATCTGGCCGTCCTTGGGTCAGGGTCGTGGCTTGGAAAAAAAAATACAGTGCCACAGGTCGACCCTCAGGAATAAAATGTCTGGCAATCATGAGCCACTACATGTACATGTGTAAACACACTCAGCTGTACTGTAATTATACTGAGTCCTTGACAATCCTTTGGATTGTCTTTTTAATTTCATCATTATACACACGTGCAGTTTTCTGAAAAGATGGAACCTTGTGATCACATCACTATTTCATCAGTGGCGAGACTGAAACACAAACTGTGTGATCATTAGCAGAAGACGGGCTGCGTCAGTCCCACTCCTTCCCAGATCACAGCCGTCACGCACGATATTTTGTCTTCAACCGAAAAAGGCAGAAGAAGAAAACGCGCAACCGTTTCAGAATCGCCCCGAAAATGCCAGCGTCTGCTGAAGTAGTTCAGACGTTTAAACAGCATTTTCAGATTTACTGGCCCTAGTGTGTACATCAGAGATGATCCCTGACACAAAGCTGCTGGGGGGGGCGTGTGGTGACACAAGGGTTTAGGGCTTTGAAGAAGGTCGTGGTGATAAGGGCAAAATGGGGATCATGGGAGGAAACGGGGGTTTCCCATGATGAGGTGGGGCTCAGCTCATGAGGCTAATGCTTCTACCACATTGTTCTTATCAGACAGAGGCACCTGAGCCTGTGTGTGCCTGAGAGAGAGAGACTTGAGAACGTGATGGTCCAGTACATGTCGGTGTTACAGACAGAGCTGAGAGAATGAATGGGATTAGACCAACATGAGTAATCCAGCTGGCCTGTGGGAAGGAGGTCTGCCCACACCCCTCTGCTGGGGGAGATAAGGAGGTGGAGGGGGAGGGGGGGGGGGGGGGGGTGTAAAACCCTTGTACCATGCACACATCTGAATTTAGTACTTTAAAGAGGAACCCCTATGATTTTTTACGCATAAAAGTCAGTTGTCTTGCAATGATGTAACCAGAGGTTAACTTGAAATGTAGGATCCAGCATGTTTGGAGTTTGAGGGGACTATGAATCAAGACATCTCAGCTTTCACCTTTTCACTTTTGACTGTTTGTGTCTAAATCTGTCTCTTTCAATTCTGCCAACTTTGTGGAATAATACATTGCTGGAATACCCATTAAATTCTGATAAACTGATAAACACTGTATTTATTTTCAGTTCCTTAGGGGACTGATATTTTTATCACTTAAGTAATAGAATTATTGTAATTTGGCCAATTAAGAACTGCATTATTTAAAGTTCTTGGAAGAAAGCTGAGACATAGCACATTCACAATTATTTCGACACACTACCAACAGCTCACCTCACATCTTAAAGCACCTTGTGTTTCATAGAGATAGTCAGTTTCCCTCTGTATTTCTAATGTACAACAGGGGTGTTCCTCTTCTATACAGAGAAGGCAAACAGTACTTTCTAACACTACACTAATGGTCTCAGATCACTACAGATATATGACAAGTCCAATGTAGAGAACATAAAAGAAAAGTTATGGAAATCATTTCATTCCGTTTATAATCTTAAACTCAGGGCGTTCTCATACATGCTTGTAGTTGTTTCTTTTGTTGTAGGAAGCATATGTTGCCTTATTAATGTCACGTTTTATTCCACACACAAGCACAAGAACACAATCACATGCACATGCCCAAATACCGCACATGTGCAGACCAGGTGTGGGAAATGAAATGTGATATAGTTGAAAAGCAAATTAATTCTACACGGTATATTTTAATTATCATCTTTGATATCTCACTAACCATCAAAATAATATTGACCAAGATGATTTTGATGGGGAAAATAACATTCCCTAGAACATTTTCCTAGGCACGTGCCTGCAGCAGGCACTCATGCACAATTACACTCCAAATTCTTACAGCTGAAGTGCCTCCAGAGTGTAGAGCTTATTGGTATCTTTTTTCAAACACAAGTGGATGACTTTCCCTTGTCTGACTGCGCCTTGAGTCCCGCTCCACTGTCTTTAAAGAAGTTGTATTTCTGGAAGATGAATCCTACAGCGACCCGCTGGTGCTTTATATTCCAACTGGCTGCAGCTGAGTACAAAGATACAGATGATCTTTTTTTTTTTTTCCTTTCTCCCCTTCCCTTCAACTCTGCCAATACTCTCTTCCCTATAAAACCCTTATCACAGACCACAATGTTTGCCCGGTGGGAGAGAAGCATGTAGCCGGGGCCACCTTTGTATTCACCTCATAGAAAGTCAAGTGGGAGGTATTCATAACCACTTCAGGGAGGGGATAAGCTGGGAACTCTGGCATCCGAAACATGAAGGAATTTTAACAGAACAAAGCTTTTATTCCAAGCTTCACCAAAGCATATCTTGACACTGCAACAATACAGCTTTCGGTTTTGTGTACATAGGGTTCAGCGTTGGAAATACCATTCTTCCTTTTACGTTTTGACATGACACAAAAGCTAATTTTCTCTTATACACAGTATAAAAAGTACATTCCTAAAACATTATCACTGTTGGGTAAAGCAAGGGCTGAGTAAGAGAAAAAGAGAGCAGGAGGGAACAGAAAAAGGAACTTCAGATAGTTCAGCGTGATAGATGTCTTTAGTGGAGCAGTGACAGAAGTGCAGCAGCCGCTACCTAGAGGGCTCGTCTGATTGGCCAGCAGGATGTTTCCATGGGAGCAGTGAAAGTGACAACTGAACAAAGGGCTTCCATTAAAGGCCCTGTCCCCTTCGCTCTGCTACTATTAAGACCCTGTCTGTGGGGCGCCTAACGCTGCTGACAGATGAAGAGGAGCACGAGGCAACAGGGACCAATCCAAACTATCAGGGCAGATTCCATTCACTGCTGCACCTAAATGTCCAAATAATATCAAAAGCAAAATAAACAAAACAAAAAAGGTTCACTAGAAGTAATCGGATGTTGCCGTGGGATACAAAGTGGATAGTTTCCTTTCTTTTTTCCCCATAAAATTATAGATAATTAGAGTTATTTTAGCGGCGCAGCAGTTTAAAGCAGTTTAAAGCAGTTTTTACTCATATAGGATTCAGACACAGCAGGCAGGGCTTAGTATACAAACTAGGAAATACCTCACATTCAAAGAATAAAATGAAAATACTCAGGCTAAAATTCCAAACCTGAAAAAAATGCAGAAGCATGTCTTTTCAATCATTACTGCATGTGCATATTCACAAATCCCAAATTCCCAACACTCACTAAATTGGAAGCTCTTTCATTGGAACTTAATTATCATGAATTATACTTTATTACTCAACGGAGAACATAATCATAATCCTTCAAAATTTAATGACTTTGCAGAAGAGGGAGGAGCAGGACAAAGGGAAACCGATCAGGTCATGAGGACTCAAACGTCACCGACACCTGAGCGGGACTGTTTGATTTTTAAATGTTCAATAAACAGACATCACAGACAATCTAAGGAGCATAATCAGAAGGGGAGAAAAGGGAAGTGTAATATAAAGTCCTATGGTGTTACAGCCATTAATTGTCCCTAATTAAGTAATACAGAACAATGATTATTTAAATGGAAATTAGACCAGCATCTAAGTCATGTCTAAATTAGGTTTAGACACAACAATTTGGAGATAATAAACATTCTATATGGACAGAAACATCCTTAATCCCACTACTGCTGGCATTCCTCGAATAAGGAAGCAGCAGTAGTGATAAAAAAAAGAGGCAGATTGAATATGAAAGCAGCTCAATGCTTTGGACATCATCTAATATCCACACAAATAATCTTCTTTACCTCACCTTTACATTATTCATGAGATCTGAGGATCTACAACACCAGAAAGTCTCTGACAATACAGTGTTTTACCTCATAGCTGCTTCCTGCCTCTGTATTCTGCTTATGGCTCCAAGTAATGTGGGCATCCATGGACCAGGATGAACATGGACTGTCCACATGTGTGAGGAATCACAAGCCAGGGGTTCACAGTCCGGCCCTGACTGAGCCTCTGGGAACATGTCAGTAGGAGCAGAGTAACATATCATATCTACCTAAGAGCTGATACATCCTATACAAAAGCGATGCAAAATTAGTGTTCTGGATTCAGTTGGATCAAAAAAAAAAAAGATGATCAAATTAGAAGAGGAGGTGTTCCAATAAATCAAATCACCTCTTATGAGTCATTGTAAACTCCTTCAGTTTGCTGTTTGCCCATGACTTGTTAACAAGGACACAAAATTGTCAAACAAAAGCCACTGGGGCTGCGGATGAACACTGTGTCATCACCGCTTCTTTATGCCTCACCTACATAACTGTACACAGTACAGTGAAATCATTTGTGTTCTCATTGCACTTACTGTATGTTAACCTTAGGTTAAAGCTGGTTCTGTATTAATGACGCTTCAGTTTAACTCAAAGGAATGAATGCACTCCAAAAGCAGGCTTCTCTGGTGCATGTGGGTGAACAGTGACAGAGTAAGTGTGTTACCATCTGTGCCTGCAGACATGAGCATGTTCACGTTATGTATGTAAGTGTACTTGTACATGTGTGTTACAAGCATGCATGCAGATAAACAGCAAGTAAAATAAGCACACTCTGTCTTGGTGACGTCTGTGCAGAGACATTACTGGTAATTTACAGGTTTTCTAAGCATATTGTGTGACACAACTGGTACCAGCACCAGAACGTGAATCCAAAATCCACAGCACAGGGAGAAGGAGGGACGCGTTTCCTACCAGTCTAAGTCGAGCCTGGCAGAGAGGTGAGGAAGTCGGAAAGTGTGAAATGAGCCGGAGGTGTGAGGGGGAGGAGGGCGAAACACCAAGTCTGACTTTATCTATCAAACTGATGGAGCGGTGTGACATATTATGGACACAGTATGCATGTCTTAGAGGCATCTCTCTGACTGTACTGGTCTCTGATAATACACTGGTTATTGCATGTATGTGTTCCTGCTTTATTCTTAAACTTCTGGAAAGTTGCTCAAAAGCAGTTTATCGCTAAAATGAATAAAATGCTATGATGTTTTTATTGCTAGTGTTTTGAATATCTACAAAGCTAAAAAATGAATATGAATGAATAAAATTGCTGGATCTTATTTGATTTTTCCTCATGCACCAAAAATGTTGGCATGTTGTCATCTGCAAGAGCACACTGATCACCTCAGCTTGCACTAAATTACATCCTCCTGTGACACCGGGAGAAGCGGTAATGAGCAACTCATTAGTCACCAGAGTCCCTCAAAGGTAGCAAAAAACAAACAAACCATTAAACCACAGTATTTCCTCTACAAATTGCATTTTTTTTAAATAATCGATACATTACAATATTTTCATAACTGAATAAAAATCTAGAAAATGAAAATAATGACCCAGATGACTTATTGTATAAAGCGGGGTGGGGGTTTGGGGTGACAGAGAGGTTACAGGAATGCCTCACATTACCTGAGGCACTGAACTGACAGACTGAGCTTCACACTCATGATGTACATCAATGACAGCTCTGTGTGGAGACATCTTTGCTTTCTGTCATGTTATAAAGACGGTAAAGACAAGCAGCTGAGTGGGGGAAAAAAAGCATTCACTTCAGTCTTCTGTGTGTTTTGGAATTACCAGTGTGAGATTTGGAGGATTTCAGACAGCTATAGAACATCCAAAACGTGCTGAGAAAAGCTGCAAAACAATCAGATTGATGCAAATAATATCAAATAATTTGACAGTTCATAAAAAGGAGTTACACAGGCCTACACTGTTTATTTACATCCAGTTTAACATGGAGTAATGCATAAATGCAAGCAAGTCATAACAACAGGGTGTTTTTTGCTGAAATAGTGTGAACACAGAACTAAGTGAGGGGAGCAGTGGGTGCAGGGAATGTGAGAAAAAAAAAGTGTTGCTAGGAAGTTGGCGGGGGGGGGGGGGGGTGCTGGAGATGATTACAGGAGGGGGATGCAGTGTGTTTTGAAGAGCTGGATAAAGGCCATTTGGATTACACATTAAGAGGACACCTTTGGATACAGAGTCGTCTTACAGTGCTCCATATGCACCGAGGGAGGCTGAATGTGTGGGAGTGTATGTTAAAAGGTGGGAGGAGGTGTTGTTCTTGGGGTTGATTATGTCAGTTCAGATCTGACAGCCCAGAGCCAGACTTCAAAGGGATTCATTTCTTATTACTGTCCTCTCTGAAGAGAGACAATGCATTTCAGCCGCAGGGGGTGTGACCATTATACTGTCTTTGAGTGTGTATGAATGAGTTTTTACGGCTGCATGTGCACATGCTTGTGCATTGCTTGTTCCTTCATGCATGCATGCATGTATCTGTGTGTGACAGATCAAAAGGGGTAAAAAAAAAATTCAGAAAATAGTAAACTGGATCCTCTTTGTACTGCCACTCTAAATGATGTCCTACACAACACAAAGTGAAAGATCCTTCCCAGAGTTCATGAACCGTGAAAGACCGACGCATCAAACTGGGCAACGAGAGTGGTGAGAGAGTCATGTCACATTGGACGGTTGGTGCCTGTTAACCTTTCAGGATGGCCAGACCCGTCAGCCAACACTGGCAGTCTGTGTGGCGTCGCACTTCCAAAGCGCTCCCCGCCCTCCATCCCATCTTCTCCCCTTTGGTCTTACAACACCCCCCGCCCTCCCCTCACTGAATATTTTCACATTCCCTGACTCTGAAAACACTGTTAACAGCCCGTGCGACTGCGAGAGAGTGAAGAAAATGTGTGCACTGTATGTGTGATTTGGTTGGAGCTCCGGGCTAAGCCGAACAAACTGTGCTCATCAACCAATGTGAACAGACACCCCAAAAAAAAAAAGAATAATGCATGCTGATGAGGGGGGTGCAGAGGGATTGGGCTGAGGCTTGAACGTTGGGTGGCCACCGTTGTATAGCTCCAAACTGGTGAATAATTCTCTCTCATGTGGCAGAGCAATGTCTCCGTTCTGCCAGTGCAAGCATGTCACTCAGGAACACCATGGCATTTTGTTGTTGCCACAATTGAACTTAGATCTCTGTTCTACACAAACAGATCCTCCGATAGCTGTAATTTATTAGAATCAAAATCCTGCACGATCCCGATGCCCAGATTTAAAGCTGACTTTTTTTTTTTTTTTTTTTAAAGAGCGAGTGGCATCTGAGCTGGACGCTAACATTAAATGGCTTTGATCACCTGGAGTTCAGTCTCAGAGATTTGTTAAGATTTGTTCTCAGAGAAGTCTGAGTTTCTCAGACGTAATTATGACTCGGATGTCGGATACTTTTTGCAAGTTACTTAATTAATTGTCAAAATATTTGGTAGAATGCCAGATAGTGAAGATAATCAACTGTACCCACAAACCCTGTATCCATTTTGCTGCTGAAAAAGCACACAATGTTTGTCACACTGTGTTTGATCCCTGTTAGCTGCGGAGCACAGCTCAGCAGAGCCGTGATGTTGTATCAAGGGAATGTTTTTAGACGGAGACTGCCAGGTTAAGCAGAGTGTGGTTAGATAAGTGCAGGAATCTGAGGATTCATACAGCTTCTGTGGTCGCAATGCAAACAATCGCTGTGGGTTGGGGGGAGCTCGCTAAACAGGATGTAGGTAGCGTTTGTTTTTTAACTTTTGTCACTTATGTGTCAGTGTGTGTGTGTGTGTGTGTGTGTGTGCGCGTGCACACCCAGTGCATGTGTGACAGTCCGCTTGCAAATTTCCATATGAGCATATTTGTGTGTGTGTCTCCTCTTTGAGTTTTTGAGTCAGAGAGAAAGAAAACAAGTCTTAAGAGATTCACCACAGTCTGACTGTCAATCTCAGATGGGTGGGGCGATCTAAAACAGAAAAAAACAAAAAAAAAAAAGAGAAGAATGTTGTACGTTATGTTTGCTAAAGATAACATTTATGTTTTAACCAAAATTATGGAAAAATGCTTCTGGACATGTCAGAAAGATACAAATCTTCTGGAGATGATGAGCATGTGTGAAGAGCTCACAGACTCCACCCAAGATGAAAACACACTTCAGGAAGAAATAAGGGGGAAAAAAAAAAAAAGACCAAATGCCAGATATAAAAGGAAAATCTGATGCTCGGCTGCGCCTGTCTTTATTTTTGATCCACATGAGTCAACGTAGGCATTTTGGGTTTAGCTTAAATTTGCTCTTCCACAATGTATCCACTGTTAGTTGACTACAATCCCCCAGTTGTTACTGCATGGCCATAACAGGCCTTGGACAGTACTGCTATGTCATGGAATACACTGGAGCAAATGTCTGAGCAGATATTAAAGGGGCCGAGGCAGCAAGACGCTGCTATTCAAACATACAAATCCATTCTCCATACATCCTGAGCTACTCCGATTCCTGGGATGCTATTCATCCTGTATATGATCAATAAACACTGCATAATACGTCAATATAACCACATCACTGAGCCGCTTTATATAATTCTAAATATGTACTCATCACCAACCGAGTAGCTCGATTGGAAGCAATCAAGCATTGCTTGATGGGAACTTTAACACTCGGTCCAGATGATTGAGTCTACGTTTCTTGAACGATCTGGAAGGCAGACTCGTTGCTTGAAGTGCATTTCTACGCATCAATATCCCACAAAACCGTGGACTGCGAACACTGCACAACATATTTTTCTCCCATAATCAATAAATAAATTAACAAATGATGGTACATGGCCTGGGACCGGTACCAGAGGTTAACCAAGGTTTTTGTGTTGGATCTCAGACCAGCTCTCTGGACCACACCCATGTTCACATTTCACCAAATGTCTTGGAACTCTCTGGTCTTGGGCCTAGAAAAATCCTCCCCACTGGAGTGCGAGAGGGATTTAAACCAACGATCTTCCAGAAACAATCTCGCCTCTTGAGCCTTAACAATATCACCCACCCTGTAACGGTTTCTCAGTATCAGTATGCTCCCTCAGATGTAGAGGCAGACGCTGCACTTCCAGGCAGAGGTTGTCAGGCTGTCGTTCCTGCTGCTGCTGCTGCCAGACACGTGTTCTCGCCAACTGCCTCACTTACTCTAATGAAAAACAAACACTGCTTTGCACCACAGGGACCATGCGTTGAAGAGTCTGATTTGGGCAATTTGCAGCAATGCATAGCAGAAAGTGACAGGGACGCAGCAAACTAAGTTGTTTTGCTGTGATTGGTTTGAAGAGTGTGAAAGCTCATAACGCAATCCCTACAGTGATGTACAGCAGAAACAGAAGTGATGTAGAACTGTTAGACAGGCGTTTTTTGCAATTATCTCTCTTTTCCAAACAAAACAAGAGCGAGGTTAGATCTTGGAGATAAAAAAAACAAAAAAAAGTCTTCACTGTTGTGAAGATGTGTGATGGAGTGTGACTGGGACACAGGACAGCACCGCAAGAGGTCCGAGCCTCTTCCATCCCCTCATTGCAGTTGGAAGCATTTCTAGGGAGGAATCCGTTTATTCAGCACACACAGAGAGAGAGAGAGAGAGAGAGAGAGAGAGAGAGAGAGAGAGAGAAGCCCCTGCACGAGTGACACATCACAGCCTCAGACAGCTCACTGTGTCAGCTGGAACAGACAGGGGCTCATTATGGGTCTCCATTCAGCATGTCTCACCAGGGACAGCATGTGGGGAGACTGGGGGAAGGGAGAGGATACAGAAAAGGGAATCCAAAATCAGGATTTTCTTTCTTAGTTTGGGGAAAAAAAAGAAAAATACAAGTTGCAGACAGAAAGGTCCTTGCCTTGGATGATCAGACAATGATAAAAGAATGATACAAAAGTCAGGAGGAGGAGGGAAGATGCTTTATGGTCTGTGGAGGAACGATTTGGGTATTTTGCTGAATCTACTGTCAATACCGTGGAACCGCAGCTGCATTGTTTAGAGATTCTGACATTACACACACCTTTCACAGTCTCAGACACCTCTGACAGAGAGCAGGAGATTTGTAGGATGTGCACAGAGAAAAACCAACAACAAACTAGATCGTTTTTCAGTTTGACTCAGATGTTTATTTTCTGATTTGCCACTCCTGTGGTTAAAAGGGACTTTAAAGGCCGGGGAGATGCAGGTGCTGGGGAGTTGTTCGACATAAACCCTATTGTGTCTCCACAGGGAGCTGCATGAAATCTGATAAACTGCCTTAAGTGAAGTAACATGAGTCAGCGTCGCGCAGGCGTGTCAATCAAAAATGTACCTCACACCCTGTTCTCTTAAACCCCTGTGAGGTTATTGACCATTAGTGGTGCTGTAGGGCAACATTTTGAAAAGCGAGTCCACAGATTCAGATTCAGAACAGGTTTAAAGCCAGAATCATTGCCTTGTGGGTGGTAGTCCTCCGCCAACCAGTCAAGTTCAGGTTTACGTGCATGTCTGTCCAGACTCATATAATACATAGTGAAGACTTTGAAGGAATCAAAGGTATTAAGTGTATTCTTAGGCAAAATGGATGTTATCATTTTACTGACATGTATGATTCCTGTTGTGTGTGTTCACACGTTTGGCAAATAAAGCCGATTCTCATACAACACAAAGCTGTAGCCATGAAAGTAAACAATACTTCAAATATGGACGCTGCTGTAAAGAAGCTGCAAATTCTAAAACGTGGATGCTTCACAAACATCTTCAAACCGGCAGCACAGCGGATCTACACTATCATTACCACGGTTTCAAGGTGGGCACCCAATTCAGCATCTGACCAAATGTGAAATATGGTCATAATCTCCCCTTCTGTCTCTGAGTTATGGTGAATAATGAATAATGGCCAGAAAAGTGTTTTTGTGGAACATTATGATATAACGGTGAAGATGACCCTCGACCACTTTATCCTATTAAATGTTTGTATTAAATTTTGTCAGAATTAATCTATGAATTTGTGGGCTAAAAATGCATTTTGTGAGGTCACAGTGACCTTTACTTTTGACCTCTGATGCCCAAATTGTAATCGTTTCATCCCTGAGTCCAAGTGAATATTTGTGCCAAATTTGAAGACACTCCCTCACGGCATTCCTGAGACGTACAACAGGAAAACAACGACGCCTTCGGCTAGGACTGTCGCCAGTGGGGAGGCATTAAAAAAGGTTTTGCTAATTTACATGTACCCAATGTCTTCTTCTCGAGACACGCTGAATGTAAGTGTATCTTATTGGTTACAGTGGAAATCCCACAGGGTGCCTTTAACTTGAAGAACATACACCTCATTATCATAAAATAATCATGAAGCCAAAAACTAGAAAAGGCCTCCAGTGAGGCAGCAGTTGTCAACCTGGACCCCAAAGGGGCTCTCAATTATTTACACTGCACTTTTCGTACAATAGAGTGGAACAAGTAAACTTCCTTTTGCAAGCTCACAGTGAAACGTCCGGCTGATAACAGAGGGACTCGGGGTTTCTCTCAGAACACTTGTTTCCTCGTGGGATCTCATGAGAGCGAACATCTCTTTACGGGCCCTGCTGTCATGCTCAGTCTCATCCTCTAACTCCTCTTTCAGAGTGAAAATGCAGGAAACTATCCCTCTGTGGCCCGGTGGCACTCTGTTATCCCTTCAGCCTGATCACACCCCCCCCCCAAAAAAAAAAAAAAAAAAAAGAAAGAAAGAAATTCTTCTTTTCTCACGTTGAGTCTTAAAGTTTTGTGTCTTGACAGAAATGCGAACAGAAAGGCAGGTTCCCAGCCCAGTCGCCAGCTTTGCCTTTTCTCCTCCACTGACACAGGGGGGATTTTATACTGGGCTTTCAAAACCAGGGAAATCCATTAAGTTGTCAGTTGTCGCAAAGTGCTGGGAAATTGCCGTCCACATCTCACCTGTCTAATTTTAATGCTAAACCATGCTCTTTTTCATAAAGCCAGTGCTATTAGAGAGCATGAGAAAGGCTATAGAATCACTATTTCTCTATAAGGCTGTTTTCACAATCCCCTGCCACTGCCTTGTGCATTTTAAGAGAAACAATGAGGTGTACACATCTTAATAATGTAAGACAATCTCCAGGGGGCCTTGACAACAAAGGACCCAGCTTTTTCTTCCAGCTCCCTCACACTGGCTAGAAAGCAATCTCATAAAATAAACATTTTGTTGGTGTATTGTGTTGATTTCACATGCTTAACATATAGTTTATGTATGTAAGGATGGTAAAAATGTATGACACAGATCATACATGTCAGATCTGCCTGTTTCTCATGCCGTTTCCTCTTTCACATAGAATTTGGTACAAACGAACACACACTCTGGCCTTCCATTTGATGGCATTTCATTGAACAGACCTGCTCACGGCTATCAGAGCACATTACCCAGAATCTTTCTCAGAATCACAAACAATAAATCAAACGCACACATGAGCATTGAACAACACTGAGGCAATATCCTGCGCTTTGTCTCCGCCGCCTTAATGGCATTACTGGTGTCAGGAAGTGAGTCGCCCTCACACATCGAACAATTCGGTTTGACAGCAGGTTTTATTGTTGACGGCTTACCTCTCTGAGGACGGCACTGACCTGCCTGTCACTTAGACGGTAACCCAAATCACAACAACCTGGAGTGGACAGGACAGCTACGTACACATATATACAGTTCGTACACTAGAACAAAAGTTGTCAAGAAAACAACCCCACAAATGCACAGAGAAACAGGCTTCGAGAGAGGGCTGTACAAACCCATCTGTGTGTGACACACAAGCACACGCACACACACGCACACACACGCACAGACACGCACACACACATACACACACATACACACTCCTTAGCACAAATAGAAACAGACAGTGACATTCTCAATAACCCTGAATCTAGGGGATGTGGAAGAATCTGACAAGCAGTCCTGTCATCTAAGAGGGGTTGGAGGCTACTTGGATCCAAGGCTATTACCAGTCTTTTCATTCAGTCTCTGGAGAAAACCGCAACATCACAACAAGCAGGGACGTACCTTTTATCTATTCAGTCTTACATCAGAGCAGGTCCTCCTTAATGGACGTCTGTGTGTCACTCTGTACACACACACACACACACACACGCATATAAATGTGTAAGCGTAGGTGGTGTGTTATCTATGCTGTATGTGCTTCCCCAATGCAATATGCATATCATTGCTGCGGGGTAGGGGCGCCACTTAAAGCACTCAGAGTGATGTAATCTGGCCATGAGGCCACTGACATGACACCAGTGGACAGATATGGCAACCGCAGCCATCGTTAGCTGAGAAACAAAGCAGCTCAGACACACTATCCCAGCGCTCCAAAACCACTGCTAAAACAAGAGTGGAACAAGAGGGGATGAAGGAAACCACAGAAGACCATGGAGAGGTCAATAAAGTACTGTAATAGTTCTCTGCAGAGAGTTTGGATTGAAAATTTGAGCCCGATTTGATGTAATCCTACAAAAATTTGACTGCATGCCTGAATCAAGACGTGCTAATAGAGTTCCGTGAGCCTAAACAAGATGAAAAATACTTTCATTTGATGATTTGGAGAAACTGGTAGAGTATGACTTTGCTTTTCATCATCATTATAAGTCAAAACACATTTATGCAAAACCTAAAAAAACCAAAAAAAAAAAAAAACTTATCTTTTGACTGAAGAACTCCAAAACAAGTTGACTGACAGTCAGATGTTGTCCACCTGATCAAAAGTTCAACATATAAAATTTATATCTGGCTCTTTAGCTGCTAGATGTCCTACTTTCTTCACCAGCTAATAGCTAACTGTCTGCCTGCTTTTTGGTCCTGGACAGATAGGATATAGTGGGTTTATCAGAGCTTATTTTGCTGAAGCAGCTGTTGGTTGCAGTTGGAAATGGGGTTGATGAGAGAAGTGCAAGTGAACCATATTGTAAATGTGCTATTAAGCCACTGCAATGAGCTAAAAGAAGCCAAAAAAGCTCAGTAGAGCTCCTCAGTTGGGTGTAATTGAGGTAATTCCCTGGGTCTATAACTGTGATCACCTCTTTACACCTTTACACATAGGATTTGCTGGTAATACAAAAATATAAAATGCTACAGGGCCTAAGTATGACTTCTGGTTGGTTGGTTATAGGTCAAGCCGCCTATCCCACACCTTAGTCAACAGCAATATATCTCAATAACTACTGGCCAGATTGCTCTAAAATTTGACATGGGTATTCACATTACTAAAAAAGGAGACAGGTCAGACCTGTACTTTAGACTAAGCCCATTTATTAAAGGCTTTTTAATTTTTGCAAAGCACTGTGCCTTTGTAAAGTACAAGTCTAAGCTCTCTCCTTTTTTAGTTTCACAATATGTCCTTCAATCCAAAGACCCACCTGTCTTTGAAAGCTGGATTTGTGAAGCAGCACTCCTCAGCCAATCTATTGACATTTACTCTCCCTATAGCTGGGTATTCGTTTTATAGTACAATGTTCCACAGGGGACACAAACAAGGTTAGTTAAATATCCCATGTCCATATTGTCTCTTTTGTTCCCATATGCATGGCAGAGCATTTGCAGGCAAACAAAGCAGTAACTATTCTGCTCAAGTTCAGATAAATACCATAGTGTGTGCTTGAAAAAAGGATTTTTGTCTTAACATCTCAGGTAGACAACAGTCCAATGACCCTGCGCCATCGCCACGGTCAAACACATCTCCCATGAGCATTAAGGCTTACAGTGAGGAAGACCAAGGTCAGGGTCTGTGACAAAGCCAGTCACTGCCAAATGAATAATGCAAGACGCATAAAGGAAGGTGCCTTGCGTATCGAATGTGTCAGGAGGTTTACGTGTATGCGGTTCCTCATTCAGCCAGACCTCATGGTGTAAATGCACTTTCAGTAATGAGCAATAGTCATCTGGTCTCTAATGTGTGTTTGTCTAAGTGAAAAAGCGTGTTTAGCTTGACAAGAGCTACAGGGTGAACCAATGCACATCTACAAAACAAATCTACATTCACTTCTTTCACAGCCATATATAAGAGTAATGACCTAGTTTTAGAACAAGGTTTTCTTAGAGGATGAGATTTAATTAATATTAATTCACTTGCTCCTGATGGCTGATTGATTTTTGTGCAGTTTTCTATAAACTTTGCCACTGCATCACAGTCCTCCAGTGCCCCAATATCTCCAGCCCTCACTAATTGAACACATTAAGCCTCTAAGAGAACCGGGTTTGCCTTTTGAAAAGAATCTGTTACAAGCTTCACCTTTGTAGAATAAGGTGATAGGTTTAATGTCTGAAAGAGCACAAAACAAGGCTGAAAAGCAAGGACAGCTATTAAAAGAATGTGTTTTCTCCTGTTGTTGCCCCAGGGGAGCACCCACAGACTCCCTCAGAAACACAATAAGAATAGAGACATGTAATCTGTATATATTGTATATAAAAAAAGGTTAAATTCAGTCACCTACATGTTATCTTGAGTCAAAGGTGAACGTTTGCACCACGATGGGATGTCTTGGTGCAGTTGTTTCACCCAGGATTCCTGCTCTGACTGCTGATAAAGCAATGAAAGTGTTTGGATGGCCTTACACAGTGGCTAGGGTCAAGGACATGATGACAATGCATGATTTTTTAATTTTTTATTTTATTTCATTAAATGGTACATTAGTCTAAATGTACCTGAGAGGAAGGGGGTAAGACGAGGATGGAAGGGGCTGGGGTTGTGGTATGCTTGAGGAAATAGTGGAAGTGCCATAGGAGGAAAGGCAGATGGGAAGAAATGTAAAAGCAATAATATAAAGTTTCCAGATCGCTGGGCAACAAGCTGCTTCAATTACTTTTTTCTCATCCTATTTTCTCTATCCTTCTTTCGCTCTCCCTTGCCATCATATCTTCTTTCCCTCTCCTCACAGGAAATATAAAAGCACTTGGTGGGTTTTGTTTGTTTTAAACCCCCTTCTTGATAATGGAAGATGGTGCATCCTGATCAGACAGAGCCCACCCAACCCAGGAAATGGGATTTGTCAAATAGGCACAAGGCAGGATGGAAGACATGTGGAAGCACACCAGCCTACATGTTTAGGCTCTGGGCTGTGCATGTAATACTTGCTTCCCGTATTGTTTATTCATTGCTTCCTGGACCTCACAGAGTATTGGAAAAGCCACAGAGAAAGAGCAAGTGGGCAGATGATTGCTGTTTTTCTTGCTTGGTGACATTTGTGTTCCTTACAGACTACAACACATAGCCAACTGCTCCAGGCTGGACCCTCACATGGTTTCGATAGGTTTAATAGGAGACAGTTGAGTGCTGGCGACGCTTTCTAGTGGCAGGGGCCTTTGAAAACAACTTGTAAAGGGAAAGGATGGATGGCTTTATTCAGACTGCAATTGCAGAAACAAACAAAAAACAGATCAGAGCAGGCGCAGATTCTAATTAAATTCTATCCATAATACTGTGCGTGTGACCCTTGTGGGAGTCTGGGTACTGGGTTGTGATTTAGCTCACTTTGCTCAACGCATTGCTCACAAAGTGCTTTAGTATCTTCCACTCCTCAAGGCTATTTTCAAAGCCAAAAATCCTGCTATGTTTCACATGCTCTTGAAACATGAATGACAACAATCCACCTCTCTCTACCTTTTCGGCCCTCAACTCTGGGAAGCTTCAGACTCACAGTCATCCACTTCAAAGCTGCTTGTTTTCATGTAGAGATTCGGCAAGGTAATCTTTCACTTTTTATGCAACAGATTTGTAGTTAAAAAAAAAAAGGTGGTGTCCTTGCATAACAACTGAACCTGTCTTAACCTTGACGTCAACACAATACATCTTCCAGTCGCTGTACAGCGTTTACCAACCAAATACGTACAAAGTGATATGCAAAGCTTTATCAAACAAAATCTGAAACAGTGGTGTTTAAATGGTTTATAGTCACTGGGTGTCACCCACTGGGTGTGGCCTCTGTAGGACTAGTCAGTGTAAGAAAAAAAAAACAGATGTGCAACACCGATAGCTTGTGCTAGCTAGTTTGTGTTATTTTCTGCAAAACACCAGCAAAGAATTAAATGCAACACAGCACTTTTTAATCCAGCTCTGGATATGCCCCCCTGGCTCTGAAGGTGACAATAGGGCTTTTCCATGGATGCTAAGGTCGAAATGAGAAACATGCTATTTTATTGCAGCACTAATCTGTTGCAGACGACTAATTCATTCATGAGGCCATTTTCCCTACTGTTCAATTTCTCCAAGCCATAAGCCATTTTATTAAGAGAGAGCAAAGCACGGGGCTTCTGTTCAGATAAAACACCCAACTGCTCCTATTAAAAGCTCATCTGACTAATTTTGACAAAAGTACAAAAGCACCAACAATTAAAGGCTTTGGCACTGTTGTTAAATGTGACTTTTTAAAAACTGACCAACAGCTTCTGGAGATTATTCTTCTAAATTATTCAAATGAAGTGATGCTAAAAACTCCAGGACAAAAAAAAAAAAAAAAAGAAATTCTCCAAAACCCATTAGAGCTTTTGTGAGCTATTGATGAGTGCTTGGTGATAGCATTTAGCAAGCTTGATGACTTACATCATTTAGTGTGAAATCTCTATCTGCACAAAGGCAAACACAGTATTCTGAACCAAGCTGTAGTCTCAGACCAAACAGAATATTTCATCCATTGATCAGTCTTTCTATTTATTGTTCTATTAAAATTAAATACTGCTCTTTAAGGAGCACAGCAGAAAAAGGCCAGTGGACTTTACTGCGACATTCTACTATAATATTAATAAACGTGCGAATACAGTATTTATGGCCTTATAGATGGATTCTTATAATTGCTACATGTCTTATTCATACATTTATATTCATATTATAATAACATGAAGAAGCTACTGTCTAAAGTCTGATACATACAAACATACATGTATATTCCTGTTACCTGACATACAGCCCTCTCAACTGCTTATCAGCAGTTTCTAACCCACCAGCGTGAAACCTATAGAGCAAATGCATGTGCCTGTGAATGGATAGGGACTTGCTCTGAATCCTAAGGAGTGTAGTAACAGTGGTGAGGCGGAGAGGAGAGTTTGGAGAGGCTCGGTCTAATTGGCAGGTCCGAGTGCTCAGCAGCGTACCCATAAAACCTGGGTGCTCTTTCCTGAGGAAAAAGCTCGCTTTGAGGCAAGCAGGCGAGCATGCAGCAGGCAGCAGGCTGCGGACACGGCTGCACAGAAGAAGAAAACTGTCTCAGTTCCAGCCTCATACAGCTCTTCCTCTGCACCTCTCAACTGTGAGCTGGGAAAACACACACACACAGATATGAGTACTTAACAGCTGGGTAAGGTCCTGGACTCCCACTATGTGCATGTCAGCTAATGGGCTTAAGAGCTACTGTGCCACTATATACGCAAATTTCTGGTGTATGTGCAAGCATGTGTGAATGACATCTCTGGCCACCACATTTCCCAGCCTCCTTCTAGGAGAAAGCAACAGACAGAGGCAGCTTTGTGTGTGTGTGTGTGTGTGTGTGTGTGTGTGTGTGTGTGTGTGTGTGTGGCTTAAGTATTGACTTTATATACAGTCAATGTACTGGAGGAAGCTGTACCAGTTGGAATTTCCACTGGGGCTCTGTACTGTATTGGAAAAGACAGACCTCTGTGCTTGTGTCAGTGAAACAAACAAGGGATTATCAAACACAGCTGATCAGGACAGGAGACGTTTGGTTCGAGCGTTTCGTTCAGTGACTTCTGTCTCCTGCATAAACCTGAGACATAACAAACTTTCTCTACTAGCTCGAGTGCACTTTCTCTCTGCTGTATGTTCACAAGTTTGACAAGGTTGGCAAGAAGTGTGTGTGACAAGTGTGTGGTATAAACAAGAGCAACAGTCTACAGTTCTCATCTACACCACTGGACACTGGAGACCACGGATATCTGCACCAGGTTTTACATGCATGAATTATACAGTCCATTTACTGGGAAGATAATGGTCATGGTCAAAAGAAACCAACGCTGACTCTTAATATGAGACGGGATGTGAGCCGCAGTCTCCGGTGTTTAAGTCAAACATTATGTATGCCAAACCACTCACACCAACCTCCTCCATTAAGGGATTTTCTTTGGTATAACATATCAGTATTTAAACGTTGGCTTCTGAGAGCACTTCTACGCTATTTGTAAATCCATCTTTTTCTCTTTGTTTTCAGTTTTTGTTCCAGACTAAAACATCTTTTTCTAGCCCAAAACCTGAGGATATAAATCTTAAAACACTGACTTGATGTTTCAGCGTCTCTGGAGAAAAAAAAAAAAAACTGACCTTTTGAAAAACTGTGGCTTGGTGGGCTGTGGGGCAGTAAAGGACTTTGTGTCACCTCAAACACTCTGTGACCACACATTTTAAATGCTGATATGGTTTATGATGCAGTGTTGTTATTTATTATGTTCATTTTGCCAGACAGTGTCGCAGCCGTAAAGCTGTCTGTCCCACTTCACACCAGATGTCGTCTGTGATGCACATTGTTCTCGTTTCCTAACTGAGGCTGAGGCAGTCTCCACTAAAACTACCTGGAAACAGCTGAGTAGACGCAAGTCGTTTTCATGAGTTTTAAAAATGAGACTAGTTGCAGAGAGAGGACAGTCATCATTCACATGATAAAAAGAGGCCACTTATCTGGTTCAGGTTGGGCTATGTCCCATCTATCTGCTATACTGTGGGAAGATGGACTGATTTTCTCTCTTCCAGCCTCACTGTGGGACTCCCATGTCCATTAAGCATTAGTTCAGAGAGGAGCCCTGCTGCTGCTCAGACACAGAACTCTTAACTCGTGAGACATCCTGCCCTCCAAACCGGTGACGGCTGCTTTAGCAGTCAGAGAACCGCGCTTAACGAAAGGACAACCTCAACTTCAAACCGTTTAACCTCGCCACCGAGGGAGCCCCCAGAGGAGGAGAGTGCAGCGACGGACCGGAGTCTGCAATAGGAAGAAGTTTCATGAGTCCAACGCCTGAAGGGGATGCCATTAAAAATAAATGAAAAGTACACTGAGATACGCCACCTGTGGAGTGGAAAGTTTGCCCGGAAAACACAGAGCGCCCTATTCTGTTTGAACAAATCAAACTGATCAAACAGTTTGCTGAGAAAAGGAGGGAGAACGGGAGGGAGAGAAAATGCTTGGTGACAGGATTTATTCTCGTGTGGAGATAACTTGTGGTGTTGCAGTGGAAAGACAGAGGGTTCGTTTCCTTGATCTGTTTGATTTTTTTTTTTTTGCATTTGCATAAAGAAACGAAATCTTTCAGAGTAAATCTTTGACTCGTGTCACATGAAGTGAAGTGTGGCCTACACTGTCTGCAGTTACAGATTACAAAATAAAAGCTGTATATAACTTGCCATCTTTTGCAAGTTGTCACTTCCCATCATTCTTCACATTACATCACTGAGCGCCTATAAAATGTTGAATGCATTCATGTATAGTAGATGCCGCCTGTCAGTTTCTATAATATCACCATCTCTCATAGTTCCTTGGCATTTTGAGTCATCTCCTGTCTTGAAATATTTTTCATCAAATATGTTGATATGTGTAAGATGTCAATGTACATTTATCACCACAACACTGTCACATAGGCAAAGTTCAGTGTGTCCAGCTAGAGCTATAGCATTAGCCCCGACTGCTGGGAAGAGACTCAATCTGACTGGGCTAAAATAGTACGCACAATAATCATGACATCTACCACCAAAGAGGATGAGGGAGAGCACAGAAGACAGGAAAAGTCTGATGACCTCCACACTGCAGTATTACCTTGGTAGTTTGTTCAGTGAAAAAGGAAATCATTCTAGAGGCAATATATCCAAGGCCATCTGAACCATTACTCAGAGTAGTGCCCTCCACAGTGGAGGACGACAGTATCTCACTGGAGAAGCGTGGCAGCAGCTGGTGCTCGAACAAAAATATTATTCAGGAAAAAAAAAAAAAAGCTCCAATTCCGAGTGGAGATCAGAAAATATTGAATTCATTGTAAAAACAGAATCAGGAATGAAGGCAGTTTCCAAGGCACATGTTTTTCATGATACTCCACGTAACTGAAACGCAAACTCAACATTTTTGATCTCATGCTTCAGAAAACAGAGAAAACTTTAAATCATATACACGCACATACATAGATGGAAAACCATGCCATCCATCCATCTACAATGTCTGGATCCATCCAAATTCCAGTCCTGCAGACTGGCTCAGGACGTGCCTAATTAAAACCCTCACTTCCACACATGCCAACATGGTAATGCTTTGTTTTACAGATTCTGTATTTTCCAGCTAATTTCCTGAACACTTTCCTCATAATTTCCTAAAAATAAACTGGTATTTAACTGTAAATTATTAGAATATTTACTACACAGACCTACACAATTTGGTACAAATTCTATGGGATATGGATAAAGTGTTATTATTTAAGGACCCACTCGTTATATTTGAGTTTTCAAGTGAAAAATATTTCATAAACTAACACCAGTATCTTTTGGAGTTTCCTAGAAAGACTAAGAACATGTTAATTCTTAATTAACTTGAAAACGTGTTTATTTTACAGGTTGTGTCTGTGGATATTAGGTAGAACTATGCTTATAAGTATAACTGCTGAGTAAGTGAAATGAAGTGGGGACAAGTGGGAACTGAATAACTGCTAATATGGAGAACTTCTTAGATCTGCCACGATGAGTGAAAAAGAAAGAGTGAACAGTTAAAAATGATGTAACAAAACTTTTCGTATTTTAGTTTTTATCAGCTAGGATGTAAAACAACTTAATTACAAAACTTTTTGAACTCTGTGATCTGATCCAACGCGCGGGTCAGTGCTCTATGACATCTGTGTGAGTGGCAGGGAACCCAAACAGCCGTAAGGGGTGTCTGGCCTATGTCCAACACGGTTTGCTTCTGTCTATCCCTGTGCTTCTGTTCTTCCTCCACTCGTCCCCGGCTGCTCCTCGGGGGGGTGTCAAGACGGGACAAGTCCCCCGGGGCTGATGTGCTCTCGTGCAGACTGCTGGCATTAAGCATCACCCGTCACTTCCAGCAGAAAGAACACAATTAAGACACAAATGTTTCCAGCTGAACAATGGTTTCTTTCTTTCCCCTCGAGAGAACAACGACCGATTCTATAACTAACGTGTGACTGTAAATGACTTACTGTAAGTTTGATGTGAACCAGGCAGTGAAGTTAATGCACAGAGCATGTAACAACTTTAGAATCATCTAACCATCAAAAAGACAACTGTTAGTGACTGAAACACGGGTTGAAGTGAAACATTTTTCACAGGAAACCATGTTTATAGGCATTTACAATTTATATAGCATGACATTAATGTTAATTAAATGGCAAATAATGGCTGCAGATGGTTATAATTACACTTTTCAACCTAATTCTATATATAATTGGGGCAATCTGTTGTGTGTGTCTCTCAGGAACAAGATAAGACCAAATCAGTGATTCAGACCTTCAGTGTGGCTCAGTCTCTGGAGTG
>JBBMJY010000008.1:4763010-4779752 GCA_037833715.1 Toxotes lorentzi
TAAAGCATTGAAGTTTCACAATAAATCCAATAACAACGTTTTGGATAGAGTAGGTTAAAACTGACTCTGTCGTTATCTGTACCATTGTGTCTGCTTTTAATCCAGTCGCCTCCTCTTCAGTGTCTGATAAGAAAGAAAGGGGTGGCCCATCCTTTTCTTTTATCCCTCTGCTGTCTCCTCACTGCCACTCACACAGGGGCTGAGAATGAGTCCTTATCTGCTGTGTGTGAGCTCTGAGCAGACACACACACACACACACACACACACACACACACACACACCTATACACTTATACCATACATGGGACTGGCATAACAATTAGGAATGCCTGAGAGATGGGCCACAGAGATACCACACAAGCCAGTAGGAATGCATTAATAGTCAAGTGAGATGAACCGTGCAATATTAATCAGAGCATTATCAAACATCATCTCAGATTTACTCTCACATGATGAGGAGCGGCATAGAGATGTGCACACACACGCACACATCTACTCAACGAACCTGAAGTGGGTCTCTGCAGGAGGTAATTAAGTTTAATTGGAGGAAAATGAAGGGAGATTACCATTGTTGGTTTAAGTTCATAGGTATAACCAGTGTCAGTGAAGAATGGTGACATGGCCATTCCCTGAAGAGTGCTGAAGAGTCGTGTTGTACTAACATACAGTGGCTTCAGAAAGTATTCAGACCGCTTAATCTGGCACACTTTATTGTGTTGTGGGTTTCATTTTGTCCATTAATCTACACCCAATACATTACATTGTGAAAACACTGTTTTAAGAAATATTAGCACTTTTATGAAAAATCTAAAATCTGAAAACTTATTTACAAACATAATCAGGCCCTTAGTTCAGCAAATATACTCAAATTGGGTTCACTTAATATTCCTCTGAGTAATGTTCACCTTCCAGTGAACAAGGGATATATGACAATAAAACAGCTGTTCCTCATCGCCAACTCATCTGGGAGTCAGGGTGAGTTCCTGAGTCTTAAGTGTGGGGTTACAGGAAAAGACTGGCTTTGCATGATGACCTCTGTCACCTCTGTAAAAGTCGCTCCCGGGCCTGTGTACACCTTCTTTTGAGAAAGACAGAGGAAGGAAACAGGGTAGTCTGTTTGTCCCACTGTCAACACATTTGAAATCTGAGAAAATGTCTTTTGTATCACGAAAAAAAAAAAGCACTTTCTAAAGCTTTTTTTTTTTTCAAAAGCTTCTAAGAGACTGAAGCACTGACACTGAAGGACATGTCCACCAATCACAGTGTCCGACACTCTTCAACACCATGACTCTGCAATCTTGTCTCTATATGTGACAGATAAAATGATGGAGTGTGACACTGCTCAGTCCAAAATAGAAAAAAAAAAGGAAACACAGCATTCCTACCATATGTGAGAACCATATCTAAGACATAATTATAAAAAGAATTTCTCTAATTTTTACTGGATTATGTTTTGTGTTGACGATTAAAACAGATCCACATCCAAATGTTCTACAGCAACAAACAAAAACATCTTATCATGAAGGAGAAAACAAAGACAAAAAAACCCTCAAACAAATAAAAACCTCATACTATGTAAGTGACGTATAAAGCTGCCTGCTTAAACACCAACACACAAGCCTCGCTTCTGTTCTCCCTCTGATTTAATGCACACTTGCCCTGGTTTTCAGCAGCCAAAATCATCTGTGCTACATAAAGACACCGCAATTTGACAAAGCTTTTTACGCTGAGACATCGGGCTCATATTTCAATTACTCAACTGGCTTGTTTGTGTCCTAACAGAGTCACATAAATCATTACACTTAATCTGATGTGCCTGGAAGGAGTTTTTCAACCGGAAGTTGGGCAAGATTTTTGTTGCGGTGACGTCAAACTGATTAACGCAATCCAATCTGTATCAACCTCGAAGAAAGGAGCAAAAGCCCCAATCTGCGAACAAACGGGATCATCATGTGCTTAGTCACACACAGATGCTTTTCAGGCGAGCGTCTGGGCAACGCACAGAAGGAAAGTACTGTTTTTCATTGCATACAGTTGGATGATTTAAACTGAGCTGCAACAAACCGAGGATGCAACAAGTCATAAATCCAAAAGCACTAAGCAGCAGTCTGAAAATGAGTGTGAGAGGAAATATTACAGAGACATATGACACCACGACTGTTGTTTATTAACCTAACTTTCCAGAAGCGCGCTGTTTTCCAGACATCGTGGTGTTTGCACAGGAAGTCGGAGAGAGATGATGTATCTGTGTGTGTGTGTGTGATGACAGAAAGTAACCGAACAACATAAAATATGCAAAGTCAAAGCCTTGGAGCGAAAATGCAAACAGCAAAATGAAAACAATGTAAGACTGACTGCTGAGGAACCACTTTACTATATTTCAGCTTTATTTTTTATGCATGTGTCACAGTTTAAATCTTCCACACTCATCTATATCCTCTTTACTGACCCAGGACAGCTGAAGTTAGAAATCCAGGAAACTAAAGTTAAACTAAAGTTAAAGTTAAAAATCATAAATATTAAAGTTAAACACTGAAACCAGCAAAACTAAATACTGAAGTACTGTAACCAGGGAAAACTGTAGTCCTTCCTGGAAAAGACTGGCTGCATCAACAGTCTAAGGGATGAGAGCACAGAGCTCTCCTATTAAATACATTATATACAGACAAACGTAGTGAATATAGTCATCCTATTGAACTCCATTTAATCTTGCTTCCAGTGAAACAAATATTCAGAGGTGAATTAGGCCATTTCATTAGATTCAAATTCAATTTGCTCCAAACATTTCCTTAAATTTAGTTTGTAACTTCATCTTGGTGAAAGAAGAAAAAAAAAATCGTAGTGAGTGTATCTACTTTAACACATACTGTCACCTCTGTCAAGGGAAATCCAATTAGAAAAAAATAATTATTTTAACTGGTTTGGAATTTGATTATATACACTCAGCTGCCAGTTTACTCCCTTTGGATGCAGTCTAATGCAGCAGCCCTGTAATAAATCCTACCTGCATGAAGACTATAATGTTCAGCTTTTGCTGAAACTGTTTTCGAGGGGTGTTCATTCAACGTTAGAGTCGTTTTGGGGGCTTTAGTTTGCGGTGCTATTGAACTGCTATTGTGTCACTGTGAGTGTGAGAGGTGCACTGAAATAATCTCACTGTTGAATTCTGTTCAAAGGAGAACATTTACAGGTGACAAACATTTTTTGCACGCTACATTTCTTATAAACGGCCCTTCCTCCCTCAATATGTGACGAATATACATGTTTCCTTTTACAGTCCTGCAGTAGGTAGGGTTGTACGGTGTTGAGGACTATTTTCTTTACAGTTCTTTAAACCCCCGTCACTATAAAGTACTTCATATGCTTACTGAACCAAAACACACAGGTTATAGTGAGCTATGCAATAAAATAACAGATGATGAAAACAGCAGTTATGTGCTACTCCGTCTTTCATTCCTCTCCTGTGCAGATCCATCTCCTCCTATCGGCTCTCACAGGACTCTGAAGAGTCATTTCACCAGTCTGTCAGAAGCTTCTGCTTGAAAGGATCCCATAAGAAACTGCCATTTATACAGTATAAAAATTCCACATTCGCACCGTCAGAGTTATCGTTTTCTTCTTCTCCATCACAGAGGCAGAGGAAGTAATTTAGTGACGGAATATGGAGACCGTTGGCCAGGGGGAGATAAAGATGCTCGTCCTGCTTCCCCCAATGGAGAAAAAAAAAAAGAAAAAAGATGGTCTTGCATTTTCACAGACAGGCTCTGGTTGCCACCATGAGAAGCTGCTGTTGGTTGCTAAGCGGTATACTGTCACAAGTACAGCATTAAACCTCCAAATATCACACCTCGTAAGCCGTCATGTCAGAGCTGCTGGATCTTGCCGAGACTGTGCAACATGGTTCCGAACAACTAACCGTCAAAGGATGTGCGAGCAATGGGATGTGACTAAAATACTGATAGAACAGAAATGCTTTAAGAAAGAAGTGAATTTTACAGGCGGCACGACTGGATTCAAAGTTAATGTAAAAAATGCAAGAAGACATCGACGGATACAAATTCGCTGTAGGCAAATTTCAAGTGTTTCGTAACTTGAGCAAAAAAAAAAAAAAAAAAAAAGTGTACTTGTTCCAAAGCTGTGTGACTTAAATTCATGAGCTTACAGCGAGAAGGGCGAAAAGGAAGGGGAGGGAAAAAAAAATATGGAAGAAAACGAGAGAAAATCCAGATGCGTTTTGACATCAGTCTAACTCTGGGCTGTCGCTTGAACACACACGGTCAGTGCACACGTTGCTGGCGAGGTAATAGTGGTGGCTCATGCCCATACAGTCAGTACACTAGCTGTCTGTGACTAATGCAGTTTACAAATTTAAATCAGGGGGGGTTTCTGACTGATTAGCATAGTCTACACGAGCAGGTGATGTAGCGACTGGACAGATGTCAGACCAGATCAGACTCGGACTGGATCTCAAAACTTACTAAGAACTCCAGATATTTTCCTCCAGTTACTCTGTTTTCTTCTTGACTTTGTACATTTATGAAGTGAGCATTTCTTTTGCTCATGTTAAATCATTTTCAACTCTCACAGAATCAGTCTCTGCTTCAATTTGTGTCTTCCAGTGCAATTGTGTGTTCATGTCCACTCATGGCTTCTTATTGACTTCATATGAAATCAGAGGAATAGGATTTTCAGGTACTATAAGACTGGATTTTCTGACAAGACATTAAGCTCACACAAAGGCGTGGCGTTTTTCTTTTTAATCCAAAATCTAACTTTAAATAAACTACAGACCTAGCTCCTTTATGACTGCACAGTCCTCTTTTTTGCAGTCTGGAGGGTGCTGCCATCATGACACCGAATATTGCAGGGGAGAGAGTAATTGATCTGATATGAGGCGATGGGCCTGCGTGTGTGTCTCTGTTGTTCTAGCTGCAAGATAATCATGATCCATTTCCCAGTCGGCCATCCAGGGGCCAAGATGTTGCATCCTAATATAATCCATCGAGGTGGGTTTTGTCTGGTCAGATAAGTACTGTAATTAATTATATTATGGGGGGAAACTTCATTAGCTTGCTAGACCTCAGCTTCGGCACACCTCAGCCTTATAAATCCAGCTCATGTATGAACAGCATGCTTGTCTGCCTACAGAAATATGCACATGCTTAGGTAGTTACTTTCATGTCACCGTTTTGTTGATCCTCAAAAGAAAATTGGAATTATTGTCACTTGTCACCTTGAAATGAAATATTTTTACTTAAGAAAGAACAGACTACATCTCACTGTGTTTTAAATCAGGACATCAGGTGTATAGAACTATATTTATTCTGCAGTTCTTGGAAATCCTGTCTCCTCCACAGATTGCTTTTTGCACCCTGAGGTTGTTGCATTTTTTCTTTTCAACTCTATGGTTTAAAAAGCCTTCTTTAAAAAAAAAAAAAAAAAAATGTTCCCAGTAAAATATATATAATTTAGCATTCACTTTGAAGTAATAACAGCTTTAAAAGCCAGAATCAATGGAATTCTGTTTCTACAGGAGTTTCTACAGGAGCTTTGACTATGTATTGAGTGGAAGATGAAATAATAAGGAAGAAGAGAAAAGAGCCACAGAACGCATATGCACACTAGATGTTACCTACACAAAAACTACACAACACAGCTATGCTGCTGATAAAGCAACACATTTATGGCGCGATGTCAAGCTGTTAAAACCTCATCATCGCTGTTTACTAGTGAGTGTAGTAAGTGTCCTGCAGCGCACATTTTAGATTTATAACTTCCACAGACAGACACAGACTGTTGCATATATTACATGTCACACATAAAAGATCACATGGTGTGAGCACAATATAACATTGTGCATTCAACGCTGCTGAGATGTGAGGACTGACAGCCATAGGACTTAAACAGGGCTATGAAGGTAAAACATACATGAGGACTCTGACCTCTACTGCATCACTGAACCCTCTGGAAACACCTACTGTTGATGTACTTCAGGCTACACATACTATTGTTTATCAGGTTTTCTGAATTCCAAGCAATCAGCATGGATATCGGGTATACAGCGGGGTTACTCTCAGTCCTGAAGCACACACATAATGTGCAGTGCAGAAGCAGCGGGGGCAGCAACACACACACAAACACTGGCAAACACATTGGCAGAGATCATAAACTTGATTGAAATGTAAACACGCTGCCTTGACCCTGAACGGCAAACACCACGGCAAAGCAGCCACTTAACAAGTACTGCAACCTGATGAACTCAAAGGACAAGGGGCTTTGTTCTGCACACACTATATTAATGACACAAGTACACAAGACAGATCAACAGCTGGACTTGCAGAATCAATAAAATATTCAGCCGGCGGCTCCACACTCAGCTGAACAGCAGAGCTGTCCTAGTTGCTTATTCAGAGGAGCAGTGGCTTGTTTGTCCATAATGAGATTCCTCATTAAGGTATGGAAGGACGGACTGGGAGGACGAGTGCATGTCAGAGGGCAGGGCGTGTGCGTTTGGAAAGAGGGTCTGGTGTGCGAGTGTGTTTGTGCTGTGTATGTGTGTGTGTGTGTGTGTGTGTGTGTGTAATGTATGCTTGTTTTGTACAACAATCATTTGAACTCTCAGGAGTTTGGAGGTGATAAGAAGGAGCACAGAACTGAAAACACTGATCCAGGAGTCTGCCCTGTCCCTGAAAATGCTCCATCGATTTCACTTTTTTTTCATGATAGATAGAAATCACACAAACTAACTTCTAAAGAAAAAAAGTGACTTTAGGGCTGGAGCTAAAACTACTATTTTTTTCTTTTTAATTAAAGTCTTATTTTTCAGATTAATCTATAAAATGTGAGAAAGCAGAGAAAAATGATGAATTTCCCAGAATCCAAGGAGCCATTTTCAAACTGACTCCCTCACCTTCAACTGAATCTGTTCTGACCTGTTTATTGAGTAACTGATTGATCATTTCAGAAATTGGTTTCTTTCAAAACTGCTTCAGTTTCTAGTCCCGGATTTTAGTGTAGTCATATATGTAATATGATGTGTCTTCGTCCTCGAGTGTCATGATTTTGCTGTGTTAGTGTAATTGATGGGACCTGGCTACAGTAACAACACAGTCTCTCAATGGGAATAACAAAATCTTCTACACATTACAACACTTAAACAGTCGAGTTGAGGTGTCCCCTCAGGTTTTTCTGTTACTTAACCTTGAATACTAATGAGAAATTCATTGTTCAAATAATAAACTCTGGATGCCACTAAGCGTTGACAGGCGATGAAAACTGGTTTGCTTTTCAGCAACCACTCTTAATCAAACTGAACTGCACTCGTCAAATCACCGCAGTGTTTATCATTCATGCATTTAATTGCATTGATTTGTGCCACTGACTTCCACCCCTCACACTCGTTCTCACTCTCTTTGTTTCACTGTCTCTGCTCTCTGATTTTGTCTCCCGCCCCTTTCCTCTCATTCTGGCAGTCAGTCTTTTGGGACAGTGTAAGGGTTTGAGAGTCAAAGCGGGGAGTCCAGCTGTGTGAAGGAATCGATCGTAAAGTGGTGGCAAGAGGTGCAACTAACTGGAGCTACAAACAGAATTTAAAAACACACCTATGCACAAACACTCAACAATCAAGGACAGGGCATGGGTATGAACAGCGAAAGAACGGAGCGTGGTCAGGATTAACAGTGAAAACAGCAGAAGGATAAATCCACAAACTATGGCGGATTTTCCCCTTTGGCATCCCTGAGCTAATATACAAAACAGGTTTACCTCAGCTGGGGCTAAAACAACACCGCCAAGGTCACATTCGGATGGACAAAAACTATACAGCGCTAATCCAATGAGAAAGTCCGACATATCCTGCGCAGGTATTAACAAGCAGGTCGAAGGTCGAACCATCGGGATACGAGCAGAATCCGCTCAAATCACATTTTCTGGTGAGCTGAAAGTAGGCTACGAGGGTCTATAAGGGATTCCAGGACTATCTATAGTGAGTGTGTGATGATAACCCACCATGCAATAAAGTCTCTATTCCAGGAGGCCTTACAGGATGGATTTCATAAGGGAAATTAGTCATTTTGACAACCACTTTATCTGCGTTCTGCTCTACAAAGCCTTTCACTTTTTGCCTCAGCCAACTCCTCCTCCTCCTTGTCACTTCAACATATGCAAAATTACATATAATTTTTTTCTTGAAGTTTTCCATTAAACAGAAAACTGTCAAAAAATATTTATTCAGTATATCTCACCCCCCCCCCCAAGCTTCAATCCCCAAGGACATAGTGTAGAACAGTAAGCTCCTGTACTCCCCCCTGGCTGGTACTTAAGAGAATTTGCTTTACTGTCTTCTCTAACTTTAAAGTGTTCACTTCTTATTTCTGTCAGTCATGGAGGGGTCACTGTGAAGCTGCTACTGGTCAGACTGTGTTCTTGCTTTTTGCTCTAATTCTCAGCAAGCGCAGCAGGCAAGAGTCAATTACAAAACACAGATCGTGTCAGTTTTAATTAATAAAGTCAGCTTAACCAGCCGCGAGCATCAGAGTGACATGAGTGTTGATGGACATTGCGTATCTATTTTAGACGTTCGCGTCAGCTATTTCAGCACTCAGTGACACAGAAGGGCTTATTCATGAGCTATGTGGTTTGTTTAAGCTTGACAGCTACAGTGTACAAAGCCTCCGGGCTTCATAGTAGTCCATACACATGCATACAGTACATGGCATATGGTATAAACGGAAAGTCAGATAGAAACACAGCGACAGATCTCTTCTGTGCTTTAAATCCAACACAGACATCAGCATTGCCTGCAGCACTATCTATAGATTAGGAGAAAAATTCTGTGTTCTGGCTCAGGCTGCAGGATGGGGACCTGACATTGACCTATCCATGTAATAACCTTTACTTGGTTTAAGATTAAATTATGTAGTACCTTGCTTGAACTGCTTTTTGCTAATTTTGTCAGGGTTAGTATTTTATATGATGCGTTCAGAGCAGATGTTTGTTTCTTCAAATACCTGGTTTTGTCCGACCAAGTCCAAAACCCTAAGAGACAGCCAGTTTACAATGATGTAAACTAGATGCAGATTAATTATTTGTTCATTGGCTAATCAGTGTAATCAATGAGTAACCTATATGTTTGCACAGCCAGTGACCCTAAATACTTGCATTCCTAATGAATGATTCAATCCCACCCAATGTCAATGCACAAGACCCAAGGGGAGCAGCCCTATATGCAGCAAGACAGAAAGTAAGGGTGTAGAGGTCGTGGTGGTGGATGGGGGCGTGTGTGTCAGACTTTCTTAGGGCAGACTAGAGTTTGCATCCTGTCACAAAGTTGCTGACTGAAATATGACAGCCATGAAATTTGGCACATACTGTATATCCACGGTGCCCAGAGGATGACTCCTTAGGTGTTTGGTGATCCGCTTACTTGCTTACTCATCTAGTGCCGGCAGCCGGTTTACAGTTCAGAGTGAAAGGTCTTGACAACTGCTGGGTGAATAGCAAAACTGCACCATGCAAATTAGTGGAGACATTCACGGGTTTATGTGAACTTTGGTGATTTCCCCACTGTACTCAGATGAGTAGAATTTTTTTAAACCAGTGGTACTGAATGTACAATCAACGGTTTTTCAGAATCATCAGTTCTCTTTGCAACAGGAACTGTATGAGAAAAAAAACAAAAAAATAAAATCAATTTTTCCTCATTTGACTTCAATGGCTTTTTCAACACCTTCTCAGCTACTTGTTTTCAGGCTGTCAAAATAAAACGCACCAGCAGCCTCATCTGAATTCACATCGTTTACCTCAAAATCATCCCAAATGGGACTCCCTTTCTCCCAGGTATTTTCAACGCGAGTTGTGCAAATACAGAGGCTGCTGTCAGCAGGAGGAGTGCTGTTTTGGTATGTTAAACTGAACCACCATGGGACAAATGAAAGCAGAGAAAGAGGAAATATTCACTTTCAGGAGATCATATGTTGTTTGTATCCTGGCAACTGGCTAAAACATATTATTGAGGTACTGTTTTAATAATTCCAGTAGAAAGTTATATTTAATATGGGAGACACGCGGGGACGCAGAATATTTCAATGCAAAGGTTGGAGATGGAAGTCAACATTTCAGGACACTGACAGTTTCCAGGAAGCTGTAGTGTATCCGGTGAATGCCAAGTAATCCCAAGACGAAGCAGCAGGGAACACGGGGACGTTCAAGCTGACAAGGGTCCATATGGGACACTGTTCACCACCTTGACAGGTCACAGCTCTGTTTTCTACAGCCCAGAGGTTGATGTCTGGGTGTTTACCTAGAAAACTCTCACTAGATTTGGATCACATGTCCAGCACAATATATAGGATGTCTGTCAGCATACAGAATGAAAGTTTGACAGGTATAAATAATTCCATATTTTGATGTTTAAAAATAAATTAATCTCCACAACAACAAACAACAAACAAGAGGTAACGGCCGCCTCAGGACCACCAGCTGAAAATCTGTGTGTGGGTTTTCCTGTCAGGCCTGATCTTAATGTTATTTTGGTCTGCAGATTTGCCCACATACTGCAGGTCTCAATTAGCTGAAAGGAGATCATTAAAAACACAGACATCATGAGGGCCAGCCACTCACTCACTGCTTGGCATCCAAACCCTGGCTCAGAGACAGAGGAAAGATGATGTTTTAAATGTCAGGAGGGAGCCGCACAGTGCAAGTCTAACAAAAGAGGAAGGAAGAGCAGGGAAGAGGGAAAGAAGAGGGAAGAATAATCACAGCAGGTGCTGACTGATTTGTTTTGCCATAGCTTGTTGCATACTGCCAGCCTGCACCAACATCAAGCAGGCAGCAGGGTGGTGATGGCATCACTCTGCTGCATGCTGGCACGTTGCCACAGATGCACAGTCCTGCCCTCCGGGTACCACAGTGCATGGAAAGTACTTCCTTGCCAAAAAATTGATGTCCAGTGTGTAAAAAACTGTCGTGCAATCCCTTTCCCTTCTGCTCCTCTTTTTTCTTTTGCTTCTTTGAAAGTTTGAAATGAAAGTCACTCTTCAATTTCATTGAGATAAATAATACAGAGTGCGTTTTGTTGTTTTGCAAACAATGACATCAACATCATGTCCAAATACATCTAATTCGTAATACTTCAGTGAAGTGGGCAGAATTGTGATAGTTTTCCTCTCTGACTTCTCCCAGTCTGCTGACCCTCAACTATCTCATGACTTATCCCGTCCTTCCGATGCGTTGTGTCTCTGCTGTGATGATGTGATGCTGCGTTAGCTTCATTGCTGTATTTGGCTGATATCGTGTCCTGTCCTCTATGCTGCATTACGTCTGACTGTGGAGCGGTCCATTAGGTCCTTAACGTCTCTCGCAATATATGTAATGTGAATCTAGCAGCGCACATCAGTATCTGTGGTAAGCGGTCTGTTTTACACCTGTGATTCACTGACAACCTTCATTAAAATCTTTTCTTACAGCAGCGATTGACCCCAGTTGTGGAATAATGCTCACCGAACTTCTCTCATCAGATCCGGGTCAAAAACTTGCAGAGCTCTATTTGAAAAGATCTTAAATATTTTACCACATTAAAAACAAGACAGAGGAAAATGCAGTCACTGCCAGGTCACAGTAAAAGATCTCAACATGACTGAAATGTTTTTTTTGTTTTGTTTCAATTAGTTATCATCACATTTAACACATCAACATCTTTTGTCCAACATCACAAGAACATATCAAAATAATTCCAAAGTTTAAACTATCACCAAAACAGCTTTATTTAGCCATAAAGGGTAACGCAGATGTAATTCATATTTTTATATCAATGGATTACATAACTAGTGGTATGTGAAAGGGGTTGCTTGTGGTGATGAACACACAGACACATATCGCCCAGTTCCCCTCAGCACATTAACGTTTTTGGCCCAGTTCAGTTCAGCTCTCTCAAGTGTCTTCTTCAGCTGCAGCAGCCAAATGCTTCCAGTGAAAAACTGAGTGCTGCCGGACAAGCTTCAAACATATAGTTTGCATCTAGCTGGTGAACACAGTGGAGAATTTAGCAGCTAAAAGAGCCAGAAAAAGAAACAAGAAACAAGGAGGGTGATTAGAGGACCTACATTCACCGTTTCAGAGGAAATATGACTCCAAATAAGTGCTAATGTTCCACAAATCAACTTAGGAGTTGTGTTTACAACTTGTTTCCGCTCCCAGTTTTAACAGCTCGGAGGAAAGAAAGTTCAACCAGGATTTAGTTCTTAAGAGCTCTCGAATGAGTACAGTTGGACACTTCTTGCTAATCATTTGCAGGTTAAAAGCTTACTAATGTTTGAAATGTTTAATGATTTGGTGGTTGCATTTGATGGTTACATACTGTGCTGTTGTTTCACTACTCTGACACAGTAACTGAAACACCATTGAAGAAACTTTTAAAAGTAACTGCAATGTCTAAAAAAAATCTGCTTTTAAACAATTTTAGCCTGGTTTACTTTCTACTGGAATGCAAACAACTAAAAGCACAGCTATCGGATTTAGGCAACAACTTTAACACTCACACTTCAGCTGCGGACTCGTTTGTGCAGTTGTAGCTTTCACTCTTTACTGCTATGGATTATAAGTTACATTGGGGCATCTCAGAAATAAAGTCGGCAAGAAACCTTTATAACTGATAGGAATGACAAGTCTCAAGTTTAAAAATTGAAGGAAAACACTGAAGCGTGCTTTTGGCTGTGCTTCCTCACCTCGTCCATCTCCTATTTAAAAAAAAAAAAAAGGTTTTCAGAAAACATTAGGAGTGATTTGCCCTAACTCCATAATGTGGGTCTGCATGTTGGGGCGCCCTTTTAAACTGCTTTTGACCCCGTTCACTTATTGAACGTCACCACTGTCACCAGACCCTGGGACTCACACACAATAGAGCGTACACTAAAACGTTTTACTTAATTCTATTGTTACATTAGACGATGAGGAGATTATTCCTGTTCTCCATCATCCTACTGGATTACACATTGACAGTACAGTATAGGACTGCAACTGTTCAACTATAACTGTTTGTAATTTTTGTTAATTAATTGAATAATAATTGGTCTATAAAGTAGCAGAAAGAAAAAAAAAAAGTAGTTTGTTTCATCCGACCGAAAAGCAGCAAATTCTCACATTCAAGAAGCTGGAACCACAGAATGAAAGGCATTTCTAGTTGATGAATGACTCAACTATCAAAACTAGCAACTCTGACCCAAACACAATTTGACTTCGTGAGCAGATGTGACGAATAAAACCATGAGCAAAACGACAAGAGAAAGAGAATGATAAACTGAGATTAATGGCCCTGATGGATTTTTGTCACACTGAAATTTATCCTAATGACAACGATTGGAGGAGGAGCATGAAAGGATAAATTGAAGTAGGAAAAAAAAAAAAAACCCCAATCCTTTTGTGTGATCTTTTCTGCCACGGTAATCTCTTAATACCTTTGTAAAACCTGTGCCGTGTGATATTAATGATGGCCCAGAGACATGAGCACTGATCCACACGGGCACGAGTTGTAACAGCGCCAGGTAATGAAGCTGAAAAGGTGTCTGCATCAAACACGCCACCAACTCATTCCTCTGTGGTTTCACTTTGTGTCCTCTGTTTCTAGATTATATTAGCATCCGTTAATGACCCAGGCCATACCGCAGCAGTCAGGGCCTCTTTAGCTCCCACTGTGCGATGACATTCATGCTGTCACCAACGCTTTGATTAAAGATCATATCAAAAACGGGCCTCTTCAATAAATTCAAACCGGGTGAAAAGATTGTCTTCGGCTGTGAGGGGAGACGGATTCAGACAAATGAAACGCCACACAGACGGTGGACTAAAATGTCTACGAGCTTCAAGTGTCTTTGGTGGAACCGCTTGGTGGGAAGGTCCCCTGGAGGGACTGACTGACTTATGGAGATTGATCTTCTTCAGACTAATACTTAGATAGAGCAGAGCAGGTGAGACATGGACTTGTATTGGGACCCAGGAATCGTGATTTATCACTGATCTATAATGGATCAAGCCCTTGAAGAGGTAGAATAGAGGAGGAGACAGGGTAGACGGATACACAAATGAGCCTGAAATTGAAGATGAAAGCGAAAGGAAGGAAGAGAGACAAAGATTTCCTTTAAAAAAGAAACAGAAAAAGGGGCATAATGATTGAAAGAGATTATAATATTGTCTGTGTCTCAGATTTAAAGCACCATATAGCGGTTTTCTATGTCTGAAGCAATAAACTACTAATTGCAAAGTCTGCCCTCTAAGCATTGTGTTAAGTTTTACATTGGTAACCTACTGTCTAGGCAGTCATTTGTTTCCTTGTGTTTTAATACCCTATAAAAATCAACTTGCAGGCTTGAAACACAGCATTTAGTCATCTTAATTCACAGAGTTACAGCATGTTATTGCTGCATGGTAAAGCAGCTGCAAGCAAAGAACATATTGAAAACTCTCCTACATGTTAATTCCTATTAGACAGCATATTATTATCTGGGGAAATGGTAAGTTAGCCAAGTGCGACATACAGGGGGTATCTGACAGTGACATGTTTTGGAGGAAATAAATTCCTGAGGGGGGGAAGTTAGTCAAATTAATCTTCCTGTAATCTTCGCTATAACAACAGAACTGGGACCCAGTCACCGAGACCCATATTGGTTTCTGAAATCCAACAATCGGACAGCAGAAATCACTGCAGTCATACTTCATTACTAAATATGTTTTCGATTGTTTGACTGTTTAGCCTATAAAGTTTGAAATATATTGAAAAAAAGCTGAGAAAGGCAGAAAATTGCAGCAGCTCTGGAAGCTCCAGAAAGCAGATGCTTGATGTTTTTGCTTGAAAAGCGACTTGGGTGATGCATCAGTTGTCAAAGTCCTTATGCGATAATGCGACATATTGCTACAACACTACATACATGAACAATATTTTTGAGAAATTCACAGACGACATACAGTAAGAAAACACTGACAGACCATACAAAAAAAAAAAAAAGATAATGTTAACACTTTGTTCCTTGCATTGAAAGATGCTGCCAACTCAAACCTTGAATGCTGAAGTGTCAAACAGGAAGTGGTTTCACAAGCCCTGCTTGTGGAACATTAACATATTTTTAATTAAAAAAGGATGACACATCCTACAATTGCTGAATGTAGACGACATAACACCAGCCACTGTGCGACGAAAGCAGTCACCAGCCGCTCACTATCCAGTGGGCACGGCACCGAACTGTTGGTACTGTGCGGCAGTAAACATACAGTATCTGACTGAGACGTGAAGCAGCACTAATGTCACTTAATGTGCATGTTGATGTGTGTATTGAACACGTCACGAACGAGCACGACACGGCAGGTTTTGATGCGTTTCCTCCACCGCTCGTCGCATTGATTAGCATTCATCCCTGCGTGAGCAAGTGGAGGACGAGCACACAGCTCACACTGCGTCTCGCACGCCCTCTGCGATCGATCCCGCCGTAAGGAGAGGAAAACACAGAGATGGTGGTGGCCGAAAGTTAAAATGCTGAGAGGATGGAAGAGAGGACACTACAGCAGGAGGAAAAAGAGGGAGGGGAGGGGGTGAAAGACAGGAAAATGAGTTGGAGGACATTAACAAACTGTTGAAGTTTTTAACCAGGCCTGCAGAGAAGCAGCAGGATAGCCTGTAGCAAAGCACTAATGACTGTGAAGCATCTAGCACACCTTCACACCAGGGACAATGCACCACTGAACAAGCTATGAAATAGTTACACTGAGGAAGAGCACAGACTTGATTCAAAACAGAGGGCACTGAATTTAGCATAAGAGCCGACTCTTCTGTTGGCAGGCTGTAGCTATTACAAAGCCAGTCTTTTGTTTGTCTAGCATTCTTAAAACAGACCATCCTGACTACGTGTTTAATGAACAGTGGCAAACCTCACAGGTCCACCGGCGAGGTGGGGGCGACTGCCTTGTTTATCCGAGCTCGCTGCTCATGTGTGTCTGTGCTGTTATCTTAGCAGCTTAATCACCCCATTCTCTCTGTAACTGCACTCTTCAGACTCTGTCCTTTTCATCTTTGTTTCATCTAACTTTCCCAGTCTCTCGGCTAACATTCATCAAACATGGACGGCTTGTTTTATGCTCCATCATTAGCTCGACTTTACTTCCCTCTATCTTTGTGCTCTTCTCTTTCTCACTCTGTCTTGCCAAAACAGCGCCTGACGCTCCATTTGACTTGATTTAGGTGAACACGACAGGCCCAAGACGGACAGCTCCAAGAGCAGCTGTCACATTTTGACTTTGCTGTAAATCCATTATTGGTACATTCAATTAGCGCGGTGTAGGGAGAGAGCACCGTCGCGCGGTTACATCGCTTGGTAATTAATGGAGTCATTATTTTAGAAGATAGTACTCTCAGCAGCTGCAGGTTGGTGCCTTGTGCTCATTTCCAGTCGCCATGGTGATTAACATCAGTGGAACATGATCATTTGACTTTGTATATGACTAGTGTCTTAATTAATGAGCCTAAAGTGACAGAGTCCTACAGATATACCTGTTATTTTGCATAAATGAATCTCCCAGACAGCAAATCTAAATGATGCATTTGAAAATAAATTTACTTTACAGTTGGGAATGACTAAAAAGCTGAAAAATGTACCCATGGGCAATTTGTTTTCAGGAAAGCAATGCAGGTGTGTGTGTGTGTGTGTGTGTGTGTGTGTGTGTGTGTGTGTGTGTGTGTGTGTGTGTGTGTGTGTGTGT
>JBBMJY010000008.1:4779852-4790108 GCA_037833715.1 Toxotes lorentzi
TGTGTGTGTGTGTGTGTGTGTGTGTGTGTGTGTGTGTGTGTGTGTGTGTGTGTGTGTGTGTGTGTGTGTGCGCCTGAGGCATGTACAGTAGCATTTTTTTTTCCTCCTGGACCAGGTCATGTGTCAACCAGGGATTTCTATTTCTGACATCACATCTCAGGTTATGAAAACCAGAGAAAGTGAGAGTCCCCAGTCATAACATAATAATAGCGAGTTGGAAACAAATTGGCATCGCTTAACGTTTCCTGCTCTTTGCGTCAACTCAATTTACGACGACGACGAAAAGACTCTTCTTCAGGATCAGGTTTGTCACAGCGGTCGTGTGCGTGTTTAATTGGAAAGAGTAATCTGAAGTCAAAGATTCCTCAGCATTTGTCAGGAAAAAAAAAAAAAACTTCTGGTCTGTTGGGTGAAATCTGAGAAAGGCAGCGCTCAAGGGAAATAAAGACTAGGAAACTAGGAAAGGCATTACATTTGGAGTTTGCACAGTGGCTGATTAAATCTTCCTGATTATCAGGACAACATAAACAGTCTGAAGCCTTGCCAGAGCTGAACAGGTCCAGTAGAGTGCCTCTTAGCTTGACATAATCTGCTTTGTAATGGCTGGCTAGCTTTACAGTTAATGGCCGACAATCCAGCCCTCGAAAAGACATGAAAACACCATCACATTATACCCATTCAATTCTCTAAACACCCATTCAAACCACCCTCAAAAACACTAAGAACAAAAAGAAGTGCCGTGTGGGCTATTCCTGTCCCTTGCTCACAACTGGAGTCTCCATCAAAAATGTTGTGTCTGCTTCTGCCTTCCTCTTAAAATTGACAAGCACTGTGATCATCCATAAACTTTTCCATTAGGACAAAACATTTAGCAAAATATTGAATGTTCAGCCGTATGTAGCTCACAGCAGTCAGTAACATATTATGGGTTCACTTCAGAGTTCCAAAATAAGATGTGCTGCCTTCGCAGTGCCGTGAAAATACTAAAATATTGATTTGTTTTCAGATGCAGCACATTAGATTGTCTGTTCGTCTGGGTGAAACTCCGTCTTGATTGTTGGTCTGATTTGAAAATCTGTCTTTTTATCTTCTGTATCTGTCTTTACCAGCTATATTCTAGGGCCTCAGTATTTCTGACTTACTGTTGTGCTGCTCTGCTAATTGTTGAAGCAATGGCTTCATGTTACGGGGGGGAGCTTAAGCCCTAAATGCGATCAACGGAATCTCCCAAAACATTCTATTGACTAAGGCCATTAGTGTTACTGTGTGACACTTTTATCGCTCACAGTTTAATCTTTGTTTGTTTTTTAGCCATTTACGCAAACATTCAAAATATCATCCTACAATTACTGGAGCATTCACTGAAACACAGCAACTCAACAGTCCATTATTACCATGCCTCACATGCACACAAAACCTCCGCTCCTTTTAAATAAGCATGCAACAAAGCAAATAACCCCAGCAAATCAATTAAAGTGTGCTGTGTGTACGACTGTGCGTGGTGCTGTGTGTGTGTGTGTGTGTGTGCATATGTTTGTTTTATTGCTGTAGTACTCTAATAGGTCACAGAGATTATTCCGCTATTACATCTCATTTATATGGTCATTTATGTGTTAATCCTGAGTCAACACGAGACCAAACAGACAGTCGATGGGCAGGAGGCAGCGGAGAGTAAATCCAGTCGCTGACTACTTTCACACACACTGCAGACATGAATGATCCAGGCATTATTCACTCCACAAACTCACTGCAGGGAAGCTTAGCTTTTAGCTAGACTATACTGTGTCCAACCACTTTCACCAGGAATGCTTTTTACGTGCATCTATGAGGTTTCCAACAGCTGATGAAGAAGAATTAGCCTCGTCCCAACAGAAAACTCTGAAAAGTTTGCTCTGCCGCATATTCCACTCCTCCTCTGCTCAAATACACAGCTTATGTTGACAAATGCAGACAACAGCTAACACGTCGAGCTGTGAAAACATGAGTGTCTGGAACAAACAGATGGACAGTGGATGACTGGATTATGCTTCAGGAGTCTGTAGAGTTTTTTTTTTTCATTGCTGCGTCTTTGGGCTGCATTTTGAATCCAATGTAGCTGATGTGAGGAAAAAAAGGAATATATCTCCTTCCCAAAGGAGAAAAATACAAACTTTTCAGAGCCAACAGAGTGCTTGTGATCTTTTTTGCTTAAGATAAGAGATGCGACCACATATGAAAAATCTGATCTCTGTAAATAACCACCTCTCAGCTCTAAGCAGGAATACAAGCCTTTTTTTTTTATTTTTTAGCACAAAGTAGAGGCTGGAACCACAGCAGCTAAATGTCAGGTTTATGTATTCCCTATGTGTGACGAAGGGAGCCCGTTTAGACTTGAGGCAAGTGGGTTAAGGACTGATGAAGTCCAAGGCCCTGTCAGTTTTGTTAGAAAGAGGACATTCTGAGGAGAAAACACAATTTTTGGAGGCCGACCATTAGAAAACCAGCTGTCAACGAACAACCATCACGGCACGTGGCATGATGATGGCACATTAGAGCCTCTGGGAAAAGACAGGATGAGGGATGACCGTCACGGTGACAGGGGGTGACAAGGGCGTGGTGGATCCTACACTCCAGATGCTGCCGCCTTGTTTCCCAGGAGATAAGAGACGATGTACGGCCGAACTCTGTACTTACTCCCTGACACTTACTTGCCCCAAGGACATGAGGTCATATCCTTCTGTACACATGGGATACTACTACAGTATTCCCAGACATACTGTAACTAGGGCATGAACCATAGTGACAGGAATCCCTGGGAAAGATAAAAAAAAGCACGGTTGTGGTGGATGTACAGGAATCCAGAGGGTGGAGGGTGAAGCTGTGACACACAAAGGAGGGAGAATTTCCATGATGTACTTCAGGTTGGAGGAGTTCAACGCCAGATTTGCCAAAACATCCTAGAATACCACGATAAATGTGCAATCATTTTGTAAAAAAAATATTTATCTCTTGACATAAAAAGCTTGTTTTTTTTTTTTTTTTAAGAATCAGAAAGTACTTATTTCAGGACCGAAATTCCAAATTGACGCACCAAGTTATTCATCCACAATCTTGGTATAATTCATGTGTCAAAGCTGTTTTGTTGTGATCACAGAAAGCTCCGAACAGAGAGAGATAATACACGTCTTGGATAATAACAGAGTACGAGTTTACGGGTGGATACCGAAGTGGGCTTATGAAAAAAAACCAAAACAAAGCATTTATTGATGCATTAGTTTGGGAAAGATTAACATCTCTTATTCCAATTTTCATTTAACACAATGAGCCAAACTGTTCAACGCATCAGTTTTAAATAAAGACATTTGCCTAAAACAAATACTGTCAAATTTTAGAAAAGATTCCCAATTTATATCAGGAAATATCTTATAGAAAATATGCAAACAGCTCTAAAGAGGGATTCAATGTCAGATTTTAATACTGGGTATTTCTCAGCCCTCAAGGGCTGACATTCAAAAAGTACTGTTTGATACCCATCGCTAAATACACAGTACATTGCATAATATGGTAGCAGAGTGTCATTTACCTTTTGCCATGTAGAATAAAAGCTGCAGATTGTGCCCTTCTGTTCACTGTATCTTGTACACACATGCTCATGCATTATGAATGAATGTTAACACATTTTAAGAAATGTGTTAAATAATCTAAAGCCGTGATATTAATGTAAAAAACAGGAGAAACAGACAAAAACATCCAATCATTGGTGAGGTCTTCTATATGTCTTCACGGCAACAAAGAAGATTGATCCAGCAGGATCTTTTCTCGGGGCTGTAAATTACAGACTGTCATTGATTTCTACTTTATGGTCCTGCACAGACAATGGCTCCCTTTCTCAGGGACAAATAAAATATATAAATAAAATAAAAGGAAACACAAATGTTGCCACTGTGTTGTGTTTAAGCCTGGGGTTATTACTTCACAGGGAGATATTTCTATTCATCCTTACCCGAGAGGAGCATCACAAATCACAATCTCACACTCGCCAATGAATAAAGAGGTAACACAAATGCATTCATGCGCACGCACACTGATAGGATACCTGCTCGGTGTCCTCATAATCTTCAAAATCCCAGGGTGTCTGATCTAATCAGTATTTAAGTGATGGACTTAATAAACATGGCTCCGAAGCCCACAAGAGCTGGTGGTTCTATGGAAGACAAAAGGGGCTCAGGGGCGGACAGTGTATCCTAAGCTGTCTGAGCACAAAACTATTTGATGTGACATAATGGAGCAAATCACACATCACAGAGAAAGTGTGGTCAGAGAGAAGGTGGAGAAGATTAAGGGGTTTTGCTCAAGAGACACTTGGGGTTATAGGAGACTGAACCAAGAAGTTTCAATTCTTAATAGACTTCCTGTTTCTGACCTTTGTGTCACCGTGAAAGTACAATGTTGAGTAAATGAAAAAATAATATTAATACAAATGTTGCATCAGTGTTAAAGTAATTGAATTCTATTCATCTATAAAGAACTAGAGGCTAACTGTATGTAGTTCAAATCAAGGGAGTGAAACAACACATTATTCAACAAAATTAATCGCAACAGTCCAAGTCATACATGGAATAACACAATTTCAGAGCTGCAGCTTCAAACAAATGGTTATTATTGTGATGATACTACTGCAGATTACAGTGGTATCATCACACTTCAGGAAATATGGTCTGTGACCAGGGCCACAGTAGGTGTTAGCAGTGACAAGGATCGTAGGGCGAGCACAATGAGCCGAAGGGCAGGAAAATGGGGAAAAAAGTATAAAACGTAAAAAGGAAAAACACTTGATCTACCTGCCTATAAAAACAAACAGCTGAAAATACAGTTTAAAACTTATATTGTAATGTAAGCCTCTCATAAAAAAAACAACAAACCAAGAATATTGTGATTTATATCTTAGTGTGACTGTGCCATGTTTCTGATTATCAAATGCACAGCTGCACTTATGTGATGAGTGAACGAGACACACACACCCACACATAAAGACAGAGGAAGAAAGAGGGGGCATGAGATTAAACCTACTTACATGCAATGCATTTCTGTGTGGCCGAACATGTGCACACAAGCATGTATATGTCTTTGTGTTTAATACGCCAGTGGATGCATCTGTGCACCACTGTATGCACATGTGACCATGTCTTTGTGTAAACCTGTGAGCCCGTATGGGGAGTCTCATAGGACGGAAGCTGGCCTGAAGCTGGTCAGGCTACAGACCAGTCTCTTCCCCCCTGCTCTCACCTTCCTCAGAGCAGAGAACCTGAGAGGGATTGCAGCTGACGAATTGGAGGAAATGTTTAAGACAGCTAAATTAGGATCTGTAACTGGCAATTTACAGGGGCTGGTGTTAGCTGACATATTTGACAGTTCACTGTCATCCCAAGAGGGCCTTACTTTAATCAGCACCTGTCTTTGCTCGTGCTGAATGACCTCAGAGACTTGCACCCACTGTGGGTGGGTGGTGCTGAGAATCCCTAAAGGGTTATCCTGGTGTGGTCCGTTCACGAGAGACTGACAGGCCGTCTGGAGGAGCCTATTTCCAGCCTCTTGCGGAACCCAGGGTTTGAGGTCAGCCATTGAAGGAGGGAATCAAGATAAATCCACATTAATATGAAAAACTTTGCTTTATTAAGTTTGATTTTTGGCCGTACAATCAGAAGGAGGACAAGTCGGTCTGTCTGTCTGTCTGTCAGTCGATCCACCAAGTTGGTCCGGACTGAAATATCTAAACAAATATGTGATCCATTGTTGTCAAATTTTGTACAGACATTCACAGTCCCCAGAGGATGAATCCTAATACTTTTCCTTGAGCTCTCCCAACAGCTAGAATCAGAAAAATCTGAAATGGAATATTGACATTTGTCTTCAGTGTTGTTTTACTTAATACTATCACTGTATCCTGTTTATGTTTATTTGTTTGTTTTGTACGTAAATAAACGTGAGTTGCATTAGATTATATTTTTACATATATTTCTGCAGTTATAATACGTTTTCAGATTTACTTTGTAGTTATAATCTTGCCTTTTAGTAAAATACTATTCAGTGTAGTTTGGTCTATAATACAAGTATTACATGTATTGCACAAATGGAAAATGGTAATGGTGCTTTAGTGGATGGCCTCACCTAAATATAAACATAGAATTGGAGTGTAATTTACAAAAATTAGATAAAGAAATGAATAAGAAAAAAATCTTTTGCTCAGAAAACAGAAAAGGTTCTTTCAAAAAATGTGTAATCAAATAATAATCATTACAAGACTGCAAACAGTGTGAAAGCAGAAAGTGAGAACAAATCCTTTTTGGGGCTCATTAAAAGGTCCACCTGCCAGCCTGTGATTAGCGTTATATGCACTAATTGTCTGCTGCTGCAGGTAAATACAGCAGCGTAGCCTTTGCCATCCACTTCTAGTCTCATTATCCCACAGAATTAGAAGGCCAATTACAAGGCATTACCATGACAGCAGGACAGCCAAATCCCTGCCCCTGTTAGATTACACATAGAAATACCACCCAGCTAGCTTCAAAGGAAACACAGAGGAGGTTAGATAGATGTTATTAGTTCGATGGCCCCAGCCCATTAGCTTTGTTAAGCATGAAATCACATTGTCAAACATCTTTTACTGATGAAAGTACTATTTGTGTACTAGTTAAATTAATTCTCCTGGAAATAGTGCCGGACATATGACAGCTATTGATATCTTAACTTCAAGGCTCTCTGAGGGGAAAGTCGAGGCAAACAAGCTGAGGATGAGTTCAGAGATTTCCCTCTAATGAGCCTTGTGTTTGCCTCTGTTAGTGCCGGGTGTTCACTTACAAAACCCACACTCGACTGCAGCGAGAGTGAGTGCTGCAGTGAAGTAGACGGCTTAACTTCTGCAGCTTGCTGAATCAAATCTGACCAAAGATGAACCCGCACTGAAAAAAAAAGAAATGAGTGGACACTCATGATGGGAGAGGTCATTCACAGTGACCGAGCTCTTCATTAAATCACCAGTTCCAGGAATAGATGGACTGGGAGGAGGTGAACAAAAGAGAGAGACCGAGGCAGGGAGGAGATGAAGAGAGAGAGAGAGAGGGAGACACAGGGTAGTCATGTCCCTCGGGAGCACTATTAACAGACAGATGAGATGAACAAAAGAGAGTGCGGCGGCTCTGGTCAGGTGAGGTCATGACGAGGACAACAAAGACATCCTCAGGAACAACACTGCTGCCCATTTCAAAGTCTCTGTTCAAGACTGACTGTAACCTGACCTTTGCCCTCCGTATCCCAAAGCTTTAGAGCAGCCCGTCTGATGAGTTAAATGGTGACAACATGTCATTTTGGCTTTCATACTATTTCATTTCACCCTCGAGGTTTTAATTCCTTTTTTATTTTTCCACGTTATTGTTATTAAACCCAGCATTTTATTCAGGTCATGTATTTTTATTTTTATTTCACATCATGTTATTGCCTTTGGAGCTTATTAATAATATTTTGAGCAATGATACAGTTAAATATGGGACATGCTGGGACTTGCCAGGTATAGCAAACTAGCTATAAAAATCATTGTCTTGTAGGAAGTACATCTTAGCTCATTTACAGTGAGTGGTAAGGCCATTTAGCTTTGGCACATTAATTATTTTTATGTGGGAGATTTACATTCTGTGCCTTAAGTGCTCAAATCAAAAACCATATCTACACTATTGAAAGCATTCTGTGGCCCCTCTTATTGATGTCTGGTATGTTCTTTCTGCATTAGGCTGACGCTTCAGTATGGTTATCAATTACTGTGCACTGGGCACATTTAAAATCCAAGCCAGACAGCTCATTACAATAAGTGCAGAGCTGGTAGGCAGAATCGGACAGTTCAGTTCTGGTCTTTGTGGATTGATCATGATGATGCAATGTTCGTTTAGTCAGAACTTCAACTTGAAAACATGAGACACAGAGAATTATGAACGTAAAATGAATGTAAAATTCAAACAACAAACATTTGAAACTAACCTTAGACTAAAACCTAAAAGGTGCCAGAGTTCGGACTGGATGAGGGGCTGAGCATGTTTTTGGAAATTCTTAGTGTGCAGGAGCATGAAGGTGACTGGCTGAGCTTACAGAGTACAGTTGGGGTGTTCTGAATTATCATAGAGCTGGGGTTACAATATGTAACCACTGTGTTAGATCACATTACACACTTTTTTACTCTGTGTATTGTAGTGCTTGTAAAAAGCTACAGCAGCTGCCAACATGGATTTAAAAAAAAAATTAAAAAAAATTACAACAGACCAAAGCATTATGAACTGCCTTGCTTAGCTGGGAAGCCTATTAATGTCACCAACATGAGTGTGCACATGTGCCACGTGCATAACAACGCCCCTCTGTATTCAGCTACAGTCATTTTTGGATTGTACTGTCAGATTATATCAGTGATCTATGGCTTGCTTCACATGCGTCCTCTCTAGCATTTAAAACATCTCACAGCCTGTTTTCGTTTTCTGTCTGTCCACGTTCACGGTTCAGTGGTGCCAAAAATGAGCTCTCATCCACCCTGATGTAAATATGCTCTGTTTTTTTCTTTTTCATTTTAGTCTAATTTCACAACAAACTGAGTTAAGTTAATCTGCTGCATGCAGATAAAGTTGTATTGTAATGGATGAAGCAGTGACAGAGAGGACGTGGCCCATGCCTATCAAGGTGTGTGTAGTTTTTGTTTTTGGAGGGGGTTGGGAGCCCTTACTGCCAGTCTGTCAGTCCCTGATAAATGATTCCGTGTGAAATATCTCCATTAAATCTGCCTTTATCAGGGATAGAAGCCTGTTCAGGCCCGCCATTAGCATTGCAATTTATTGGACAGCTCCCAGGCTCAACAAATCAATTCCCAAGTGTACCTGGCCAATTCAGGCCAGATTAGTTGAAATTAGACAGGGCAGGTTTTAATAATGCATCTGATGATTACTGCACCACTGAGATATCTTTGGTTTTTTAGCTCGTTTCACACACTTCTGCTCTTTTGAAGCTGTCCCACTGTGGCATTTTCTTTCTCAGAACACAGAACACAACAGATTTAAAGCTCACTGCCTCTATTAATGCTGCTATGTCAGCATTGTAACGCAATAAAATAGAGAATATTACCCTTAAAGAACCGAAGACTAACATTTATGAAATGGACTCAGCAATTTGTTGCAAAAACACCTCGCTCATGTTTTTTTTTTCTCCTTTATGAAAAAATAGCAGACAAGGCTGTTTTTTTGTGACAAGCTGTTTGTCTGTGCCAGCTCCCATTCACAACAGGAAAGATGTTGTCAGTAAAAAAGAAGACAAAAACCTGTACGCCACCTCCACAACCAGCATCCTTAGAAAACAACCCAAAGCTTTTGTTGATCTTGAATTTATTTGTGTCAAGAACAACCCACCAGAGACCTTATCTATGGGTGTGAGGCTTTTGTGCATCTGAGACCAAATGCATTTATATGTGAGACAGAAAGAGACGATGTGGGTTCTTCTTTTGGTTTCTTTTCTGCTCCCTTCTACCCTTGTCTCCTCTCTTTGTCTGCTTTTGCATCTCCCTGCTCATCTCTATCTGCCTCCAGAGGTTCACTTTAACTCACACAGATGACTAAGGGACTAAGAGTGACATTCGTGGTGCAAACCAGACATTAATGCAGTTCTGGTTGACCAGCTAGAGATGTTATGATCAAGCTGATGCACCTGCTGAGGTTATCCACTGCAACTTGTGCTTTTAAAAAAAACAAACAAAAAAAAACACAACAATTACCAAAATGTGCTAGCAAATGGAGACCACACACACATAAAGAAGAGAAAAGAAAAGAAAAGAGGTGGAGACTCATTATCCAGCTGAAGCTGGGAGACGGGGGCTCTATCAAACTACACAGATGATGCCAAAAGGGTCCGACAAGCTGTGAGACCCGGCCGGCCTTAACAGGGAGAGATGGCAGAGGGCTCTACGTGGTTAAGACTCTCCTCGACCAAGAACAGCAGAGGCCAGAGGTTGTGTACATAGGAAGCCTTCTTTCTTAGACAGGAAGCATGAGCATCTGAGACAAAGAAAACATCCTGTTCATCTCCTTGCATGAGATGAAAAGCCAAAAGAATTGTAAATAAGTTTCCCCAAAACATCTTCCCCTGCAGAGCTTTTTCCTCATGTGCAGCACTTTCACATGCGCTTATTGGATTATGTATCTCCCAGTCATACGGGGAAAAAGGCTGCTATTAAGGTCAGGAGCCCGGGGTAGGAG
>JBBMJY010000008.1:4790208-4831298 GCA_037833715.1 Toxotes lorentzi
TGCGCTTATTGGATTATGTATCTCCCAGTCATACGGGGAAAAAGGCTGCTATTAAGGTCAGGAGCCCGGGGTAGGAGGAGATGGAGAGGTGAAAAGGAGAGGAAGAGGATGACACTGTAATGTAAATCCATGGCGGTCTGAGACGTTTGCTGTCTCTTTGTCTCCTGTCACTGTCACTGAGGTCTGCAGCACCCAACACCCTCAGCGGGAAAGCAGTGCTCCTCGCAATCACGCCGCAACAGCTGATAGCAACTGACATTATTAACATCATGAGTCTACGGCATATCAGCACGTAAATGTAACTAATCCATTTCCCACATCTGAAACACTGTCATAATTAGAAAACCCTCAGACTGAGTGATGGGGGGTTTTAAGGTTAAAATAACTCTCGGTTTTAATATGTGCATCAGTTTGGGTGTTTGACTCATTTCTGGTTTGGAAGGGGGGTAAATGTCTAACTTTATTTCCAATTTAAAGCTGATGCATGAGTATTTGCTAGATTAACTGCCATAAAGAATGTATTACAGTACTACATCAACTTGTAACATGACTTGATGCTTGGTTTAAATATATACAAACTTAAAATGAACCCAGAACTGTGCTCAGTTTTAATATCTATCCCTGCAGCCTATCCCACACACGAAAAATGATGTGGGAGACCCTCCCTCCACACCATGCAGCACGCAGTAGACAAGTTCCTTGATTTTAAAACGTCCCACATAGTGAAAAATCACCATATTGTGACTAACTCCTTACAGAAAAAAAAGATATCGCTATAATACAGGCCAGAGGAGTACGTTTTTTTCCCCATTTCTCCTATCGATACCAAATGACTTCTCAGTTCTGGGAAATTACATATTTCTGGAAAGCACAGTCAAACTGCAGCATAGTTCATAATGTCTGACATCCACGCACTTACCGCATACTATAGTTACAGCAAATGGATTTGGTTTAATTCTTTTCTGTTGTCTAAATGGCTAACTTTGTGGGATAATCACTGAAACTGAAACTATCTAATACAAGTTTGAGAGTCCCTGTGAGTTTGTGAATGTGTATAGGTTTTTCTGTGGTCATTAAAGAAGCCTTCTCCATGAACAGAGCTTAACACATCCACTGGCCGATGTTAGCTTATACACTCACCGAGCACTTTATTAGGAACACCTGTACGCTTGCTTATTCATGCAGTCACCCAATCAGCCAATCATGTGGCGGCAATAATGCAGACACAGGTCAGGAGCTTTAGTTAATGTTCACATCAAACAGCGGGATGGAGAAGATGAAAATGTGATCTCAGTGACTCTGACTGTGGCGTGATTGTTGGTGACAGATGGGCTGGTTCGAGTGTTTCTTAAAATTGCTGATCTCCTGGGATTTTCACGCTCAACGGTCTCCAGAGTTTAACTCAGAGCGGAGCCAAAAACACAAACCATCCAGTGAGCAGCAGCTCTGTGGACGGAAACACCTTGTTGATGACAGAGGTCCGGGGAGAACGGTCAGACAGGTTGGAGCAGACAGAGAAAAGCTATGGCAGCTCGGGGGACAGATGCACTGTACTAACATCATTCTTAAGATAGTTGAATTTGCCCTTTTAAAAAATGGATGACAACTTGTGCGCAATTCTGGAATTCGTCCACTGCCTCAACCAGCAGGCAGATGTATCTTATCCACCTGAGTAACGTCTATGCAGCAATATCAAAAAATAAAGAGACCACAGTAAATACTGCACTGGCTGTAATGTATAGACGGCTGTGAAGGATCCATCTCCATTCGACGGTGTTGATAAGCATTCTCATAATTTCGAGACCAAGTGAAAATCGTTTTCATATTCAGCTGCTGCGGTTGTTAAAAAGAAATATAACACACTGTCTTTCAAGGATAAAGAGTTTCAGCTCCCCTCAAAAACCCATGATAAATAAATCCTCACTCAACTATTTTTAGTTGAGCTGCACATATTATAGCAGAGCAGAGGGGGGATAAGGGACGGAGAGAGATATGGAGAATATACAGGAGAGAGAGAGACGCTCAAAAACAAGACATTAGGACTTTGAAAAACCTGAAAGCTCTTCATTTCTCCAGGCTACATAAATCTCATTACTTTCCCCTGCATTGCCTCAGCATATAAGGTGAAATATCACTGCGTTTTACATCAAAGTGCTGAGTAATACAAAGGCATCCAAGCCGTTGTTCAGGGCAAATGAAAATGTTTAGATGAATAGAGCAGCGCTTTGATACGAGTGAGTGTTTTAAAGGGCTTATGGGTATGAACACGGAGACAACGCGATACCTAACAGACTTTCTTTCCCTTGTTCTCTGTTTTTTCTTGTTATTTTACTGTAATGCTGGGAACAGTGGAAAGGAGTAAACTCCCTAACCCGATTTAGTCGTACCTTCAAGCCAGTTGCAGGTCAGTGTTCGCTTTGATATAAGGTCATTTAAAAAATTTTACTTTTCTAGACTGAGCCTGAGAGGGTTAAACAAGGAAGCAGATTCAAACATTACATTTGTTCTTAAAAAGTATTCTAAAGTATTATTTTAGCATATGATTTTCATTATGAACATTTTTATATTTACCTGGTTTATCATCTTAGTTTAGCCTGCTGGCCTGCTGTTATTTGGTTACTAGCACTAAACACAGAGCTGAGGTCAGAGAATCACTACAAGTCATTAGGATTCATCCAGTACTGAACACAAATGATTTGCACCAAAGTTCAAGGCTTTTAAATAGTTTCTGAGTCATTTCAGTTTAAAGAGTGTAGACTCTGCTACTTTGTACAGAGAAACTAAGATCCAAGGGTGTGTTGGATTTGATCTCATTACAAAAATAATATAATGTGATGATAAATTGAGAAGGAATTTTTAACACTGTGACAATATCATCTTTAATCAAACATCTTTTCATGTTATTTCAGTCGGTATCAGTGTTCGTTCCTTTTACTTTCAGCTCCAGCTTCCTCTTACAAACTGCCACATGGTGTCAAATGGCATCTCCCTGTTGCTGTGTCAATAAGCTCACTATACACCAGTACTGTTTGACTCACCCTGTCACAAAGAGTCCTTTCCTGGCAGTTCACGCACACACACATACATACACACTTCAGGCTAAAGACATCTTTTTGTCTTCAAGTGAGTCACTTGAGTAAAATGAAGACCTGTCACGACCGATAAAAAGTCCGAAAGTGAATGTGTGAGTTCATGACTGTGAGTGTGTGTGTGTGTGAAGGAAAAATAAAATCAAGCTACTTAATGTGTGTACAGTATGTTTGTATGTCTGTGTGTGTATGTGAGTCCCTGTGTTTATGAGCCATAGCATCACCTCCTGCACCAGCCCTGGCTACAACTTGTACGGTGCAGACACCCGGGGAGCACGATCAATGCCGACGCTTTCACACTCAGAGAGAGAGAGAGGAAACAACTCTCAGTGGTCCATAGGACTTTCTGCACTAGAATGATTTTCCATTTGTGGGAGCCAGGCTCAAGCCACAACAGCCCAAAAAAAAAAAAAAAAAAAGAAGAATCCAAAAGAATGATCCAGGCATTTCAGATGCCCTTAAACATCCCTCAGTACGGCACAGAATGAGCTCAGAAATCCTTCAGAAAACAACAAAACCAACTGATATTGGAAAAGCCAGAAGCAGGAGGTGATATATTACACTGCCAGCAGAACAGTGCAGCATAGCCGCTTGTTCTCTTTCTAGAAGAGAAGAAAAAAAAAAGTGTGTGTGGCAGAGACTTGGCTTTGGGGAAGCTCCATAGTTAGTTTAGTTGCTTTATAACGTGCCCACTACTGCTGCAAGATTATGTGGAGCAAAGTTTCCTTTGTTTCCACGTCACGAAAAAACTTCCAGGGTTTGGACAGTGTTCAGGCTTTCTTTCCCTCCTTCACAGCATCATGGATTAACTTCAAACTGTATTATTTTCTTGTAGAAAATGTGGTTTGAAGACAAGCATCACAAAGTCCTCAAACATTACTATCAATATCGTGATGTCAGTTTATCAACACAAAACAAAAATATGAGTAAAGGGGTTGGACAGGTTCGTACAGTTACTTGTTTGTTAGTAGTTTTCTCCTGTTTTGTCTTTTTTTTTCTGAATAAAACACGACTTTAACGGTAGAGATCGTCATGTTTCCGAACTATGCTGAGTGATTGTCTACAACCATCCCTCTATGATGAATACAATCCAGTGTGACTACTAACTGCATGCCTGCGTCCACACAATGCCGCAACCACACATACAACGGCCGCACTGTTCTAGTCGGGGTGGAAACAAGCCGGACAGGGAAGCCTGACTGTGCCAGCAGGCTAACAAAGTCCCCACTGTGTGTGTGTGTGTGTGAGAGAGAGAGTGAGAGTGTGTCGGCCTTCTAAAAACACTCTGCTGTCCATTCTGGGGCAGTGCTGCAGGTGTGGGCAGTCGGCAATTTTACTTTAGCTTTTAATGTTGTGCACAGCTTGGCATCTCTTAGCCGAATGGTGCAAACCCCACTGAGCTGAACTTAACAACAGATGTTTCTCTATCCAAGAGGAAATAGGAGAATATAAACAATCCCACTAAGACTTTTCACACCAGTAAAGGTCTGACTGCAGAGCTATAACTGATGCTGCACTGGGAGCCATCTTTGGAGGACTTATGCCACAAGCAGTGGTATTTTCCAACTATTCACCGGTCCCAGTTTTGTGCAGCTCAGTCTGGAGGAACAAAACGTTTAAACTTTCTTTTCACATATACAGCAGTGCACCCCAAGACCTGTAAACAGCATGTGATGTGTAAGATCAGTGGAATCCCCCTTTAATAGTAAAAAACAAACAAACAAAATTACTATTATCATATATCATATTCAGCTCGTGACCCCATAGAGGATCCTAAACCACAGGTCTTAAACGCAAAGCAAATGTTTATGCAGAACATAAAGAAAATGTGAATACACTGAAAGCCACACACACACACACACAAATCTCAGCACCACGTGCATCACTGCAGCTCAGGCTCCAGGCCTCTCAGGGTGAAACTGAGGGGATTATTGATTGTTGGCATTTAGGCTGACACAGGCCCAGTCTGGCCATTAGCTTGCTATCCTCCCGGCCATTGACTGCTGCAGCGAGACCACTCTCCTTCATCACAAAGGGCACGGAGGTGCCTAGCTGTGTGAACGCACTCCCACGACAATGGGAATGACAGCAGTGTCACTCTTCATTCTCCGCGGCTTTTCTTCATTTCCATTATGTCCTCAAGAATTTTTTCATCTTTCTCTCTTATGCTCTCATTTCAATCTCATGTAATTAGCTTGTCTATTCCTGTCCGTGTCCCCCCTTTTCTACCTCAGACTTTGTTCCTTTCCAACGTTCTTTCTCCTGTCAAATACTTGACCTCTGTCTGACAGGGATTTTGTCTCGGTGTCACATCTACGGCCCTTGTTTCTTGCATAGTCACATGAGTTGTCAAGCTCGGTGAGGTCTGGAGAAAGCTCAGTACAAAAAATTGGTTCAAAAAAGGGCAGAAATACAATTGTTCTATTTGAAAGAGCAAAATGATTTTTTTTTCAAATCTTTGTCAATTACAACAGAAAACAAATTCAATGATCTGATGATCAGGTTTGTTATTAGTTTTCTACTAATTTCAGAACTGCTCCTGAGCTCTATGAGACTGACTTATCTAAGCAAGATTAGTCTTTTTCTGTCCATCACCCTCTGTCTGTCTCTGCCTTTTCCTCCCTCCCTTAATCCCTCCGTCTTTCGCTCCCCTTCTCCTTGAGCCTTAGGGGAGCATCCAGAGGCAAACTAATTTTCCTTCCCTGAAGCCTCGCTGCTCTCATCAAACCTGTCTCCCTCCACCTCCCTCTACCTCTTTGTCAATCTTTCACCCTAATCTCCATAATGCAGTCTCTGGCAGGAGACGTTGTATGTGCTTTGTCCAGGGGCTGGGGCTTTGGCTCTGGGATGATGAGCAGGTAGCTATATGGGCACTCTCTCTATTGGTAATTGCAGCCGAGGCAGACGGAGGACAGCATGGGGGCGAGGCACGCATGCACGCACGCACATGCAAGCACACAAACACACATGCACATACAAAGCCAAGCACTACTATTATGTTTAGGAGGCTGCCTCAGTAAGTCAGAGGTTGCAGAAAATGCCTGCCTGCACTTAGACGCAGGTACAGTATTTGATAAATAGTATTCATTATTTATAGTTTTTTTTTTCTTTTTTTTTTTAGAAAATGTTAGCAGAGCTCATCATCTGTTCTTTCAATTTTAATTAATTAATTAATTTATTTATTTCATGACCCTGGCTAATCTCCCCTGTACTGTTCCCGATTTATTTTCACTTCCTGTTCCTGGAAGCTTGTCCTGGCTCTGGTCACCGTAAAATGCGTTGGGAAAGTAATTTGGGTAAAACTCAATAAACTCAAACTAGCATGTGTGTTGCTTGCGAGCTGCAGGAACAAAGGCTTACTGGCGCCATTTCCAGTTTCTCCTCATAACATTAGATGGACATTACTAAATGCACAACATAATCAAGTGAAACAATATGCCAGCAAAGACAGAGAAGAACATGACTGCTAGCAAGCAAACAACTGACGCAAAACTTCTACTTCTTCTTAGCTTTGCAAATATTCAGCTTCACTGTGGAGCCACAGGAGCAGCTCCTGAATTAGCTTCCCTACAGCAGAGGGTGTTCTGGACCTTCATCATAAAGGAATTAACAATAATAATAATAATAATAATGATAATAATAAGACCCGCTGGAGTGTGTCAGCAGCAGACGTTCCGGACCTTCGTCATCATGGTAACAATAATAAACGTGTGGTTATGTTTGTGAAATGGTCACAGATAAAAGAATGTTTCAACGACCTGTACGTCCACCTTAACCCCCTCCACCTTAACGTGGGCTATGTCGCTCTTTATACTACGTCACCTGACTTCATTCATTGCCCCCGCCATAATTATTACGGCTGCTCCAGGTTGCCTAAGAATAAAACTTAATAAAACTATGGGTCGTAAAAAGCTCCTGGTCAATGAAACTTTTTTTTACAAGGAGAGTCTCAGCATTGCTATTAAATGTAGGTCTACTGTTACTGTTATCTTTGATAGTAAAGTTTATACTATATATATATATTGTATATTCACATTTATTTTTCTTCACTTTCTGATCAGTCACCTCAGCACGCCCATTTTCCTTCTTTTTTTTCAGGGTTTCTGTTGCTTATTGCTTCTACTAAGACACAAATATAGCAAGCTGTACTTAATTTGTACATTTTTCCAAAAATATGGTTAATGTTCCCTTTAATGTGGAAAGTTTTACTTTTACCTTCACATCAGGCAGCCCACCCCGTCAACCACACAAGGGCTGTGTATCATTACTACCTGCTACGAGGCACCTGCAGGGAAATAAATGAATAGGAGCATGGAAGAGGGCATCAGCTTAGTGGTCACTGCAGGGGGCATTTCTCACACCTGGCAAGCTACCCAACACCGCACAATAAGGATGCTGGCTGCTAGCTTTTTATCAGCCGTATCGAATTACCATGTACCATGCTGAACACAAGCCACAGCCACAGGTAAAAACACAATAATCGTAACCAAGAGGGATCAGAGGTGAGAAAGAAATATGAGAACATGACATCTGGTGGGAGGAAAAGATAGCCGATGAGAGTACGATGGGAGGAAAGGATGGGAAAATGAAGACGCTGGGACCATATAGTGCAGAATCTGGCAGAGAGGTGGTAGAGGAGGAGGAAGAGAGGTGGATTAATAGGATCCGTAAAAGGTAAGTGGGCTGGAGCATCTTGCTAATATCACTGTGTCGCCATCACACTCAACTGTGTCGCTACAACTTTCTATATAATACATGCCGCGGGTAATGAGGAACCGTGTCATCCATTCACTCTAATTTCCATTTTACAGCCCTTTGATAGGAGGAATCAGAGAGCACTGGCTCCAACAGAGACTTTATGGGCCAGGGCTGCAGTGTGTGTGTGTGTGTATGTGTGTGTGTGTGTGATCCAGGACATTGATGTGCTCCTGTCGATGAACCGGACAATATAAAAAGCAATGACAAATTTAATGAGTGCTATTGACAGTGCTGTCAGTGTTCCAACTGAGTAAAGTGGTTATTTCCACTTCCACGGTCATGCATATCTGACACAGTAATTTTTGGTCAGAGCATGTGATAATCCTGCATTTATGCGCTCAGCTGAACCTGCAGGATGGATATGGAAAAAGGTTATTCTGGGTGTTCGTATTATCATAATAATTCTGTCTACTTTTTTTTTTTTTTTTTTAGTGTTTTGCTCATGTGCTGTTTAAATCTGCAGAGGACTTGAGTTGTGGATCTCATTCTGTTTCTGCTTTGATTCCTCGCTCATCCCTGAGGGGAATATTTACACTTTTGCCCACAGAGGTCAGAGGTCATTGTCAGCCTCACTGCAGCTTCCCTGGAGCTGGTACAGTTTCGTGTGATTGCTCAAGGACATGACAGCGACGCTGGCATCTGGGGTTTGGAACGAAACCCGAGCTGTGGTCCGATTCTTGCCACCTACAGAACAAATGATATAAAGTCTACAATATGTACTCATGTTGGCAGTGAACAATTTTGTAGGGTATAAATATTCAGTATACAAATATTTACAAGGGTATTTCCAGATCTCAGTGGTAAATGTGTTTAAAATCGCATGTAAAACAACCAAACTGATGTCCACAGCTATGCAAATGCAGTGTTTACATGAAATCAAACTATTCATTTACATAAGAAAAAGTTCAGTAACTAATTTTATGGAATTTAATTTACAAATAATTAGTCTGGATGACAGAAATGATGACAAAGCACTGATAACCCCGAACCACTGTAGCTCTGCTTGTAGTCATCACTCTTTTTTCTGCTTGCTCAAGCTGAAAGTGAGGCATGTTTTCCAAATGTTTTTTTCACAAAAAACGTGTGACCAAGCTGTCACAACACCAATCGCAGCTTTTTCCTTACTGTTTTTGCCAGCAGAGATGAGTTTCTCCACTTCTGTGTAGCATTGTGGGACAATGATGTCTACGAACGCCACAACTGAAAACTGAGCGAGAGTAATGCTGGAAAACACCTCATGTTGTCTCAAGAGACACGAAATAGTCAAAACACGGTCGTAGTCACATCAAGTGCTGCCTTATCTCGTGAAATTGAAATTTTACGCTTGTGTTCACGTGGCATTTCCAACATTTTGAAGTTGGCTCTGTGAGGATCTGAGCCAAACTCTGACGACTGGCTGATTGCACTGTCAGTGAACACATGGTCCATTAGCACGTACAGGGTGCAGCTAACTGGCAGGGCACCCCCTTTCTGTCTGTGCCCTCTAATACTACTAATCGGTCTGCTCTTACCACTTAATAACAATGTTGACACTCGCTGCAACAAAAAAACGAATCATCTGAAGCACAGACAATACTCTGATTTAATTCAGAGAGACGTCAGTGCAATCTGTCTGCTTTACTTTTTCCTCCCTTGTCAAAAAAAAAACAAAGAGGATTCATTTTCTTTTACATGACACGCTGCCATTTGGTAACTCTCATGATTTAATCATGGTTTTTGAAAAGCAGCTTATTCTGATGATCCTGCAAATCTGCCTCGACATTCTATGGACCGTGTGCCAAATGTCTTCTAAAATAATGTCTTCGGCAAAGTGCTGGGCCACTGTTTACAGCGTGACAAAGTGAAGGTTTGGGAAATTATCATCAATATGAGAGCAAATAAGGTTTTATAACATTGTGCACACTGAAATGCACGTTGAAATTTAAGCACAATAAGTGTGATTTATGAGTAGAGCCTTTCGGCTCCCTGTGAGAGTAATCCCTATGCAATGAAAAAAATGATTGAGGATGGACTTCCCTTTTGCTTGTTTCATGCCAGTGATTCCTCAGAGAATGTGCCTGTCCATCATAGCTACGCCTGTGGGGCCTCGGAGGAAGGAATCGGGGGAGGTGAAATAATGAGAGCTCACATCGGCTGCGAGGAATTCAGAGACTCTCTCCCTCTGTGGGGGCTCTTCCTCTTTATCCCACCACTTTAGTCCCTGCAGCGCTCCAAAGACGCCACCCTAACAACAGGGACACGCCCTCCAGTGACCACTGACTCACAATCCAAAGGCGAGAGAGGGCTGTGATCAAACCTCAGCAGCTTTATGAATGCTCAGCACCGCGCAGCAGTGAGCTAAGAATCTTCAAAGAGCCAGGCTGAGCACTGAGCTTGTGCCAGATTGCATTGTCTCAGTCTATCAGTTTGTCTAGTAACATTAGCTGCCACCCAAAACAAAAGTGTCCTATTATTTCCACAATAGGATTTTGACTGCACTGGGATATAAAAGTTCAATAAATGATGTTTATACAGCTCATCACCTTTTGTTTTTCTTCTCTCTCTCTCTCTCTCTGTCTGTCTCTCCTCTATTGGATTTAAATGACACGGCTGTGCAATGTTGTCAAAGGGAAAATGGTAGAGTGCTTACCGATGTGGGAAGGTGCTGGTTCTTCAGTTGCCACAGCAGAATAGTTTCAGTGCAGCAGACTAAAAGAATGGCTCAGAAACACAGGGGGAAAAAAATAGACATGTTTCTGACTTCTGTATCTGGTAATTATGATTTAGCATCTAACACAACAAGAAAATCGTCATATCCTTGTAAGTATGAGACCTTTACCTTGTAATAAATAAAAAAATAAATATAATTTTGCAGCTCTTGTAATCAGGGGGTATGGCTCTCAAGATTATGAAATATAGATCTCAATTTTTTATTTTTTTTTTGGACATGCAAAGTCATAATCATGGGATACAAATGTATAATTATAAGAAAATGTGTCCATTTCTGATAACGATGTACTTCAACAGAAAGGGACATTCAAGTATAGAGCAGGTGGATGAGGAACAGCTGGAGGAAATCCAGATGGCACTGTGCTTTGTCTCAAATGACACATTTCAAGTCATGTGGGCCTCAAGCATTTGCTCAAGTGTCACGCAAACCAGTCCATCATATTGCGTCTCTGTTGTTCCTGTAAGTGTGAACTCGGTCAGCATCCCTGAGTCGAGCACCAACGCAGGCCGCGTCCCGGATGACAACCCACTGCTCAGCAACCACCTGTTTCCGCAGGTATCACAGTAACGAGCTGCAGGAATAATGAGGTTGTGGGAGTGGGGCATAGAATGGAGAGATGGAGGGGGGGTCTAAACACAGGAAGGGGGAGGAAGTTCCCATTTATAATTCATGTCAGTAGAATTATCATCAGCACTGTGGCATTTGGGATGAATTATTGATTGTGTCTTGGAAGCTTTATGTAAAAACTTGCAGTCGGGGGTCCTGATGGACAGGGCGTGAAGTAAGAGGGCACGGGGATAGATAAAGCAGCCGCTAAACAGTCTGCTGAGGCAGGAGGAAGAGATTTCAGAGAAGGGCTGTGGATACAAATTCTCTCTGAGGGGAGCACTGGGTGTAATCTTGGATCAAGGAATGTTGTTGGGGGATAAGCAGCAGGAAGAGACGTAGATCTTTTTATTTTGGAAAAAGTAGCTACTAGAATGTAACAATACTCTATTGTAAGCACTATTTTTGCATTAGATTGCTGATGAAATGCTGCTGACATGCAGTGCACGTGGTGGCTCGAGGTAACATGGAGAATCCTAGCTGTAAAAAAATCCACTTGGGCCTTGACAGTAAAGGACAGCTGCTGAGGACGTGGTCACTAATGGAGGGGGATGCATTGACCCTGGCTGCTTGACCCTTAAACCTCTCCGTCCATCATTGCGCTCTCTCCAGCCTGAGTCTGGAGAGAGCCACACAGTCACTACATTTTCTACTGCTGTTCTTTTAAATTCCAAAAATCACAGTGTGAATCGATAAATACCAACATACAATGCATGTGTATTGTCGAGTAGCCTTATATAATATGTTATAGTAACACTGTCCACAGAGAATGGCATAACTTTCTTAATTTATCTGGCCTCAGTAATCAAACTGAGACTTTGCCTGTAGTATGAACAATCCAGTGGACAGTTGTTAGTATATCTGTGGTTACAGAGTAGACAGACTCTGTGAATAGCTGATGCAGTGTGACTTTCCATGTTACACCTTCTCCAACAAAACAGGCCTTAGGTGTGGCCTGCAGTTAACTTGCTGGCTCATTGTGTACATCACAAATGGAAATTAAAATAAAGGAGATGAAAGCTGTTAATATTTAGTCTGACATTATGACGATACTAAGGTACTTCAAAGGTTAAAAATACAGGACATAAATGCAAAAAGAAAATCCAAATGATGAAAAAAAAGAGAATATGAACCATAGGGAATTCCAAATGATGGTAAGTCTGTATTGGAACTTATCCTTGAAATAACAATGCATAGTGCTTTCCTCTAAGACATGCCACAAGCTTATAAATACCTTGAAAACCAACAAAAGACAGCGAAGAGTTCAAAGGTTTAATGTATTTTGCATGTTCGAGAATGTTCACATAGTGAGAACAAATGAGCACAGGGCTCAGAGCTTGGGGCTGAGGTTAAAACCTACTTCAGTAAATAGCATTCAGGCAGGCGGGCCAACTGTGGCTGAGGCACGTTCCAGATGTTAGTAGCATTGGGCGTGGATGCTAAGCAACTAGCTATTTTCAGCCACAGAGGGTAGGAAGGAAATGAGAGGAGCAGGGGTTCAGTGTGCACGCGATTCAGAGCAGCACAGAGGGTAATCAAACACTGCCGACCAATGGCAATCATGCTGTCTTGACGCAGTCACGGCTCGTCTGCCCCCGGCTCATTCTTATCACAACATACTCACACTGAGAGTGGGTGTGAGATGAATGAGCGGGGAGAGGAGGACAGTGAGGAAGGAGGAGAGATAGATGTGGGGGAGAAGGTGAGAAGGAAAGAAATGGAAGCAAAAAAGGGAGCAGTTGGTACAAATTAAATCAGGGGATTGGTGTGTGTGTTTGCGCATTAGTACCCTCCATCTGTTTCAAAATGCGCTTTGTGTATTCAACATTACAATAAACTGATTATAGGTTATGATGCCGAGCACATTTCTGAAGAAAATATCAGACTTCATCCAACAGAACACCAAAAGTACCACTTCAATTTCTCAGCTGGGAGGAGGACAATTCAGCTGTGAAGTGGAAAGGTTTACACACACATACAAATCATCACCGCGTGTTTGCGGGATAAGTTGCCCAATGTCACCTGAACCTAAAGCGGAGCTGTGCCACATAAGCAAAGAGCTCACACTGAGGGGGCCAATTTCCATTCAAATGCAGCGCACAAACGAAAACAACAAAAAACATTCACCTCAACTATATAAGTCAATGAGCATCACTTGAATGGCTCCGACGCTTCACAAGTCAAGTCAGTCATGACTCCGAGGCTGTTTGGACGAGATAGAAACTGATGCGAGAGACACTGTCTGCATTTCAAACAAACGACGCTATTTCCTTTAATGAAGACGGCAAATCTGTCAGAAAGCTTCCCTTCCTTTTCACCTCTCTCCAGTCCCAGACGGAAAATTACCAAACTGTTGATAGATGGTTAACAGGTGCGGGCTAATTATGCTAATCATGGCAACAGCCAAATAAACTGATTGCCATGTTCATTTAAATGACAGCAATGTTCCTTTGGTGGCTAATTAAAATAGGTCGGGAGAAAGGAAACGAGGCGGTTGGGTTCGGATGGAGGGAGGTGTTTAAATAAAAGCGTTCTCTGGGGTCCACTGTAATAAGCTGTATTTCATTGGTTTAATGATGTCATAATGAATTTCTAATGATGGGGGATGGGTCAGGGCGCAAAGAAGAAGAGTGTGGTGATATGTGCGTGAGAACGTACGGTGTAGCTAGTTGCTCCCCCTGCGGAAAGAGAACACAACAGGGGAGCAAATAGCTCACGCAGTGTGTGGCAAAGAGTGTTCCTGGCTGAAATGATTTCAGTAATGAAAATAAAAATCAGTAGAGGACATCGAGCAGGATATGTGCTCCATCTGTTACAGTACTAGCCCCACTGGAAAGGGCAGGGGGGGAGGTTTTCAAGGGGCAATTACTTTTTTTTTTTTTTTCCTCCCCAGAGTTGGGCCCAGTTGGCCCCCAGTCTCAATTTGCCTGTGACCCAGGAAAAGGCATCATTAGAAGGAGAGATGGCGATCAGAGGCCAGGGGAGATGAACTCTGGGGCCCCTGGCAGCCAGTGTGGAGGTATGAAAGGTGGACAGGGGCTGATTAATGTTTATAGAGGAGGCTGCTATCAAAACCCTCACCCTTTCCCTCCTTTCCCCATATCGTTCCATTGAGAGTTCCCCCTTTTTGTCCACTAACAAATCTCTGCTCTTTCTTTTTATTCTCCTCCTTTCCTCTCCTGCTCTTCGTCTTTTTGACAAGATGTAAAACACATTTGAAGAAAAATGCTAACGCTAGGACTGCCACTAAGAAAGGCTGGGAGATGACCAACCTTGATAAATATTACCCAAAAAATTCCCACATTAGCGATCAGATAGCAAACGCATGGGTCATTTTCGATATACATATTTGTTCTACATTTTGGTTCTACCCTCTGCACAATCAGACGAGTCAGCAGAGTCAAACGGCCGCAAGGGACGATGAAATTGTACCGAAGATAAGTCACACGACACTGGTGATTCCTAAAGCTGGATACACAGCAGGGCAATATCCGTAGCAAAATCTGCAGACGACCGGTGCCAACAAAGATGTCAGATATCAGAGATTACCCAATGAGATAAGAGCTCAAGCAGAAGCAGGAACACAGCGAGTGCAACTTCATGTTTTAAAGCAAAACATGACACCAGTTAGACTGGTGGAAAAATCTGGTTTCACATGGTAGTGATTCCTTCCTCTTCAACTGTATTAAATGTAAATATTGATAACCATTGATCAATATCAGAAAAGGAACTGTTATAATATAATAATATTTTTGGCTATATCTCCCAGCCCTACCACCAAGGATTACTTGGGCTTTAAAATACCAGAAAAATTTTAAGTGTCCAACAAATCTGTGACCAACAGACCCAAATATATTCACTCTACAATGACAGCAAAATATCTTCATTCTTAAGAAGCTTGTAATAGCCAATGTTTGGCACTTCTGGCATTTTAAAGGTAATGTTAAGAAACTGGATAAAGCGTGTAAACTTTATTTATAAATGCTTTTTAACATCACTTTTAAACTGTCTTAAACGCCACTGTGATAACACTGTCCGTCCTCAGAAGATTTGGTATTCCAATCACAATGCAAGAGTGAGCAATTTGGGATGCACTCAAGCAAAAACTGTCCTCTAATTCGGCACAAGCTGCATCCAGTGTGACTGTAGCCTATGACTCCACCGCTTAAGAGGAAAGAAGACATTAATCATACCATGCTATGATATACATATATATTCTTGCGGATGTGCACACAGAGAAAAGTGTGTCAAGGTAACAAGAAAGAGGAAAGAGAACATAAAGAAATAAGCTGCAAAAGAAAAAGGCTAAAGAGACTCTAACTGCAGGAATTATCTTTTGTTTATGAGGCTTTCTCACTATTTAAATGTATGTCACATTAGTAGGGATCTGCTTAATTCAATATATTATAATGTGATGTTTGGCCTTAATGGAAAATCAATGGTGAGACAAGCCCGCCACCGCTGAGACCATACAAAAGCAATTTCCAAATTGACATATGGAGGGCCTATGTGATTGATTCTGACTGCTGTTGGATTTTAATACGTTCACCGCGAGCTCATTGACTCTCAGACATCGTCTTGTGGTTTATCTACAAACTGCCAAATGGGTCCTTGTCTCTTTTTTCCTCTCTCTCATCTTTTCTTTCTCCGTCTTTCCTCGGCCCTTCTCCTCAGCCCAAAGCGGGGAGAGCGGACACGTTGAATTAGATTGGTTGTGTTAGATAAACGAGCAGACGACTTTTCGCAAACACGTCCTCTTTGTAATCGATCAGTGCGGGATGTCATGCAGTTTATTCACATCTCACCTCCACAGAGTAATCCTCAGCGCCGGAGCACAAATAATACTGAAAAGGTACAGTATTAACATTCCCACCGCACCGGTCCTGACACAATGGCATCAGCTGTCATCATCAATTTAATGACATCATCCTAACCCAGCTGCTTGTTTTAATAGCCTACTTGCCTAGAAAGAAGCTAACCACCCTGCCCCACCCCCTGCCCCTGTGTCTGTAGCCACACAGAAATACACACCACGCCGCAGTCAGAGGGATTAGAAAGTGGAGGGAAACAATTCATTTTCAGAAGCTGAGGCCAACAGGGAATCCCGATCATGGATTACCAGCCGCTCCCTTCCCCCTCCTCTCTCTTAAAACGGTTCCTTTTCCAGGAACTTTCAGTCACGTGAAAAGAAAAGGTGCCATAACCCAGTCACCTCTCTTCTTGTGCTATGCTGCCATTCAGTAATGATGCTGAAATGCCAGTAATGTCATAATGTTGTTTTCATACACTGTGCACTACCTATTTTAATTATATATCTGACATGTACAACCACCAACCTTGAGTTAAACCAAAAGACCTGCGATATCTTTCCATCCATCCATCCATCCATCCATCCATCCATCCATCCATCCATCCATCCATCCATCCATCCATCCATCCATCCATTCCTCCATCCATCCATTCCTCCATCCATCCATTTTCCACCAGTTATCCAGGTCTTGGGTGTCAGAGGCAGCAGGCTGAGCAAAGTAGCCAGATGTTGCTGCTCCAGCAATGCCTGGGGGATCCCGAGGCATCAAGACCAGGTGGGATACATAATCCTTCCTGAGTTTTCTGGGCACTCTGTGTCTATTTCCAACTGGTGGGAGACATGCCCAGACTATCTACAAAGGGTGTCATTTCAGTGCAGAAGAGAAGAGGCACTACTCTCCACTCAGCTGATCCTCTAGCCACAACTCTAAGGTGCAGTTTCCCCAGTGGAAGGTTTGGACATCGCCCTCCCAGATTCCGTGTCTCTAACCTTCCACGGTGGCCTCATGCCCACCCATTCAATAAATACAAAATTCACTTAAATCCATTAAAAACTCCCCATAAAGCCACAACGATGTGCGAGTGAATCAGCCACCTTTAATGCTGAGCCAACACACACACACACATTCACACTGTATCTTCACAGCAGACTGTTAGAAAGCCGAGTTGAGTTTAACTCGAGTCACTCGGTGACATGAGATGAGATTGCTGACCCTGAAGTGTTACACCAAATGCTCATCTGAGCATACAGAAACTGACAGATTGGACTTTGAAGAACCTTCAAACCCAAGAAAATCACATGAGCATGCTGTGCTACAATGTGGATGCACGAACAACTTCACAGCACGCGCAACATGGGTAAGCATACATTCCCAACAAGCAGTACATTTCAATTCCAGACAAAAATCATAAAACTACAGCAGGGCAGCCTGAGTAACCAGAGCTGATTGTAAAAATACCACACGCCACATCTTAGCTTTTCATTTGACAAATGAAGGACATCTCATCTCATCTCTCCTAAATGATATTACCAGAGACACAAGCAGCATCACGTCTCCAAGCACCCGCTGTAGTTAGAATGTCGCCGATGGGCAGCACCATTTTTTTTTTTTTTTTAGCTGATCACAGTGTCAGTTCAAGTACAGAGTATTTTGGAGCCTAAAAAGTCGAGCATCCATCTCTGTGTCTAATGTTTAACTCACCTTGCCGAAGTCCCTGACGTCGAAGAGGTCGAAGGGGTCAAACAGCTCGCTGTTGCGCAGGCCAAACTTGTCGTGGCACACCTTGAGAAATGTCCGGATGTTCTTCAAACACAGGAACTACAAAAGACAGACAGATCGGAGACGAAACTAATTTAATGCATGTTCCAACTGACTTTTGCGTACACAGTTCCAGCAATGGTTGAGAGCTAACAGCTTGAATTCATTCACACTGTGGTATCAACTTCATTAATTATACAGAAAACCGATTACTCTTAAAAACATGCTCCGCCAGTTTTGTTAATATCCCCTATCAATGCAACAGTATTTTTGTAAACATTTATTTTCCTGCTTGATGATTGCCAGGCTCACTATATCAGCCCTTCTTGGTATGTGAGTGATAATTCAGGCCCAGAAGGTGAGCAGGCTGATTGCTGCTCCTGAGGCTGCCTCTCTGATCCAAAAAAAGAGAGCCACAGAGAGGCCTGTCTTCCGACATCAGAGCGCAGACAAAGTGTCCTCAGACAAGCCCAACAGCAAAGACCTGCCCCGGGGGTAAAGGTGGCCTTCTGAATCGAGACAATATCCTCACACTGAAAAGGTCGCAGTTCGCCAATCCGACGAAGAACGACCATGAAAACGTCTTTAAGAAAAACACTGATGCTTTAGTGCTCAATAAAGGCTTTTACATCATTACAATTGGTTTCATCTTAAGTCAGTTGTTCAGGAAAGGGAATGAGAGCAGATCACTTTGGGGGTCTTTAGAGATACAGATCAGACGACACAGAAGAGAGAGGCTGTCAAGCAGTAATTAAAGACGCTTCTTTAGTGTCTGTTTTAACCTCTTCTCAGCACCAGATAAGAGGGGTTTAAAACTCATGGAATCATAGAAGTGTGCAGCATTTCTTTCTCAATATTACATTTTCAGCATGATTTATTAGCCTGTGTGATAAATGTATTTGCCATCCAGAAAAGTTAAAACAAATATGTCTTTCTCCGAGATGTTTTAACCTCATCTGGGGGAGAGAAACAGACTAGGCCATTATATTAAAAGATATTAGCTTACTGCAGACTGATATCTGCTTTTGCTACAATGGCTACTACCCACCAGTCATGTAGATAACACATATTTGAACTTGAGACAGGTAGCCCACATAAGGGGAATGGTTCATATAACAGAGAACCTGCAGCGGCCCAAAATACTCATAATAAACTAGATAAAAAATACTCTGGTCACGAATATTGATGGTGCTAGTCCCCTGAAATATGCCATCACACAAGATAAACCTTCAGGGATGGGGAACAGACCAATAACAGCACAGGAGTGTTGAAATATTAATGCTAAGCATAACTGCCTCCCATCTCCCATCTTTCTGTGTGTGAAGAACATCACCTAGCATGCAAATCCAGATGCTTTTCACATATGCCCTTTCATTTTTGTGAGCATGAGCGATATGAACTGATGGCCATTAAAGCAGAATGTACACACAAAAGAGATTTGAGCGAGAGAGCCTATGTGGAACAAAATGCTTGATTGCTTATTCTCCTGAAAGCTTTGACAACACGCTTCATCCTTGTAATGACTGTTGCATAAAACCAGTAAAACAACCAGCAGTCTTGCAAGTCCCACTTCTTATTGGCTTAAAAATTAGCACGCCTTCGAGGCAGCAGCAACAGCACCAGGTACAGTAATACAGTGCAGAGCATCCCTGCTCCCCCGGCACTGAAAAGTGCACAATGTTCTCATTTAAACCTTACTGCAGTTTGATGAGCCACAGTGTTTCCTGTTGCTACAATCGAGCATGTGAGATATCGTCTGCATCAGTTTTCTGTACTAATTAGCTATCGCGCTTTGCATAAGGACTGCAAAAAAATCAACTCACAAAAAAAAAAAAGCACAGTTTCATCTGATATGGTTTCCTGGTATTTTGTGGTATTTTCATTTGGCCCCTCCAGGCCACACCTGAGAGCCTTGCTGACTCATTCTCATTCATGCGTGCACATCTGCTCAGTCCCAGTGTCATAGGTGTAAACCCCATTAGAGAGACGCACTGGCCAGTGAAAAGAAATGCGATTGGTTAGCCTGCCGATGTGACATTTGCAGTTCAGCTGCGAGGGTTATCCTGTCTGGAGATGCTCGTGTGCAGAGTGGTTAAAAAAAAAAAAAAAAGCTTATTTTCCCAGCCCAGATAGGAAAAGGTAACATATGTATCAGGAAGGGGAAGATGTGTCTGACATTCTAATATATGTTTGGCTATAAGAGAGAGCTGGTAGCGGTAAAGAGAACTGCTATGATTTTGATGAAAAAAAAAACACACCATCTCTTGTGGAGTGGGAAGTATGAGTGCACCTGGGAATAAACCAACCATGATCATCTCCTTAGGCTGAGGCTGCCCTCAGCACAATCCATCTGAAATTACCTCAGTGTGGTCTGCAACAAATTCAAGGCTAAGCACAGATATTCCTCCATTTTTCACAGTGTTGTGAGAGCATCTTACACAATCTCAAGATACATAAACTGTGCTAAATTGACTTCAGCGCTAAAAGACTTTAAAGGTTAAAAGAATTTTTGTGTATGCACTTATATACTTAAACCATAAAATGATTAGTCCCCTATAGAAAATGTATCAACAAAGGTTTTTGATAAGTGGAAAAGCAAAACTTTGGCTGGTATTTGCAACATTTCCTTTCCATGCCACTGTTATTTGAGACTCATTTAATAGAGTAAACAGTTAATCAAAAAATAATCAATATATAAAATGATCATGAAAACTATTCAGCTCTACCTAAAAAAAAAAAAATAATAATAATAATATTAACCTGTTTTTCTCAGCAACTGCAAGAGATTAAACTTCTAATTTTCAGGACAGCAGATTGGATCATTACTGCATTGCAGCTTTAAACTATTTCATTACTCCAGATCCCTGGGAGTGCTGTGTTTCAAGCAACAAAAAGAAACTAGCTCCCACATATGGTTTTATGACTAAAACACTGCAATAAAAATTGATTGCAAGAGAAGACAGTGTGCAGGTGTTTGTTCCCTTTTAGCGGTTACATCGTTAGGTCTTTTTTGTGCACCTGTGTGCAAAATGTTTTTGTTTTTTTTACTGTGTCACATGACAAAAAAATTGCTGAACAGGGGTGAAACTGCAGGCACAGTGTTTTATATAAAGACATCTTCCCACCTAGACCACAAAAAAAAAACATCCTGCATTTGTGAGCATTCATGCAACTATGTTTACCACTTGCTTCAGGCGTTTGCCATTTGAAGCAACCATTGTGTCAACCCACCACTCATGACTCACTTGATACTCTGCCTGGCCTCTAAAAATTGTGCTTCTCAAGGCTTTCAGTCCCAAAAGCAAGTGCAGTAATCATCAGAGCCAACCTTCTGTGTAAATGCGAATAATAAATCCGACTTTTTTACAAATTAAAACAGACCCCTTTAGGGTGGAGAGAGAAAAAGAGAAGGTCAGAGAGAGAGAGAGAAAGAGAGCGATACGTATGGGGAAGGTAAAGAGAAATGGATGGAGAAAGACCGCCTGCAGGTGGTCTCAGCTGTAGTACAGCAGTAGGCTTTTTACAAGGTGGCTTGTATGCTCCACTGGAGCGACAGCTCTGATTTTGACTTCTCAGTCAAGAGCAAACAATTCTTTAAAGAGGTGGAGTTGATGTCAGGAAGGCTGGGAAGAGGGGGTGAGAGCAGAGGGGGGAAAGAAACAGAAGGGAGAGGAGCAGCAAAGAGGGAAGAGCCAGGTAACAAAGACCCGTCACATCCCTGACAAGCCCTTCCACTATATCACTACGCTACATCACACAGAGGAATAATGCATTATTCCTCTGGGAGGGTGGCCCTTATCTGCACACACTCCTAGATGCTCGTATCTGAGGAGATACAAATTAGAGCTTCCTCCTAAAACCTAAAAAAACCCAGCAAATCAAAGGGATAGGATGCAGGAAGAACATGAGAATATGGATGAGTGGGGAAGGGAAAGGTGGGTTGTCTTCCCAAAACCGCAGCTCTTTGGTGTCGAAGAAGACGGGGGGGGGCTGAGGAGAGGAAAGCCGGGAGAGAACACAACCCAGGGGGGAAGAAACAGCAAAAGAGGATGAATCTGTGTGAAAGGATGAAAAACCAGAGGAAGCAGTTACAAAAGCACAAGAACTGATCTGATCAGACTATGTTTCCTGGATCAATAACCTGCTATCGATTCACAGCTGTGATGGAAATGAAAAACGGCGACAGTTCGTGTGACTTGTACACAACAGAGAATAAGCTGTAACAAAGATTCCTGATGTGTTCCTACCACATCTCACCCTGCTACCATGGGGTAAACAAGGGAATGCAGAAAGCTGCTCAAACAAAACAACTGAGCGAGTTCAGTCACAGTCTCAAGTATTAAGGCAGCAGACAAGGTTGCAGATTCAGTCTTGTGCATTTGACTCTAGCTCATCTTATTTCCCACAGTAGTCATAAAACTTTATATTACCTTGGGAAATAAAATGTTAGTTTTAATTTACTAACATTTATTAAACCATAACAAAAAGAAAAGAGCCTCATTGTTGTAAGTTTCAGACAATATTTCCTCTCTCTTTCACAGGTGAAATCAAAGGTAACCCTTACATTAGAGGATTTAGAGTTTTCTGCTCAACGAGTCTAGAACAATCTGCCTGTCCTTTCATGAGCAAAGACTGTTTAAGATTTCAGAAATCCACTGGTCAAATAGTTTCATACTCTGAACCAAAATAAGGAAGGCACGGTTCATCTCCAGAAGATAAAATAAGTGATGAGCAGTTGACCGTAGGTGAGCGTTCCCGATAAGGTAAACATGTTTAACTTAAAAAAAAAGAAAAAAAAAGAAAAGAAAAGTCCATCCACCTGTCTTCCTCCTCCCCAAACACTTCTATTTTGAAATTACTTAACTAGGTCAATTTGGGGCAAAGGAAAACAAAAAGCTTCCGGATGCTTTCAAGGAATCAATAAAAAAAAAAAAAAAAAAGATCACTGGGGAATGAAATCAAGCTGAGGAGAGAGAAGAGAGGAGAGAGAAGGGGGGGGGGGGGGGGTTTCTAACCAGCAGACTGAGGTGAGTCAGAGAGAAGATCAGATACTCAGACAAAAAGTCAGACAACTGGAGTCAATGAAAGAGACTGAAGCCTGTCTGGCAACTAAGATGCAGCCACGTATTCACACACACACACACACACACACACACACACACACACACACACACACACACACACAGACACACACACACACACACACACACAAACCCCTCATGTTGTGTCTAGGGCAGTGAATCATTCCACACCTTCAGAACAACAGGAAGGAGCTCTCAGCAGGTGAGAGAGCACCAACAAGGGGCTCATATGAAGGCAAGAAAAGGCTGGCTGAGCCGTTTCCAGTTGTCTGTACACACACATTGCTACACAAAATTTCACATACACACACACACTTGTAAAGAGTACATTTTTTAAATTATTACTTTTCAGGTAGGTAGTTTATACTACCTTCTTAAGTCTAATGTAAGTCTATTGTTAACCATTTGTTATATATGCTGTTTAACATTTCTGGAAATATAGAAGAACACTGGAAAAACTTCATTCAGCAACAGTATTATAGGATTATACCGCCTACCCAGTGTCAGTGCTGCTCAAATACAGTCTAAGAAAAGCCAGAGTCTGGGAGTGCAAGTACTTCCGTGGTGGAAGTACTTGCACACTCTAGCTTTTCTTTATGCAAAAGTGAACTGGTGATTAATGGCTCTACAAAAATGGGATGACCTATTTTCCCATGGATAAAGTTTGGGTGATAATTTTACAACCGCACTTGTAAATGTTGTGAAGGCATGGACAAGAAGACTTGGCAGATTTAAGTTCTGAGACAAAACTGTTTTTTCTTAAATTTTATTTTTGAAAAGGAGACATCATTTCTTACAATCTTTTCCTAGCATGATACCAACAAATCTGAGAGCAAACAAAAGAGTGCGATCAGGAAGAGGAAGAGAGATACTGGGTTGCACATGAAGTGTTCTGGTCTCCATTGCTCTCCCCAAATCTGATCTAGCATACATCCGATCATTGCTGGTTTTTGGGAAGTCCCCTACTTAAATGACTCAGGACCTGTAGTCAGCATACACAAGCACCAAAAGCGCTGAGGGAGAAGTTTTCTTGTAGTTGAAGTACTGACTGACTTCCAAACAGTGATGGTGCTTGTATGGTTACACGATTTCTGTCTGTTGCTCCAATGAAATTTGGGAAATACCATTTTTACCCAGAAGCCTTGTGCCCCCTCCTTCCAAGTGTATTGTGTTGGCCTCAGTAGGAACCTCTCCATCATCAGGGCACACACCATATGGACAGAGCTGATTACAGCTGGGTGCCCTAGGCAATAACTGAGTGCTAGGCTAACCAGTGAGTCTCCAGAAACCAGGTACCTGTGAGGGAAGAAACAAGCAAAGATAAGTTACCAGTGAAATTCTTTGATTCATCAGCCTCTCTTCTTTGTTTCAATACTAGCAATACTGTGATTTTTCATGGTGTATTATAAAGATGCTTTGAAATTATGAATTAAAATTCTGATTTTCCCATGCACTTTTTCCTGTGGCGTAAAAAAAAAAATCGCAAGGAGTTCTTTCTTTCTTTCTTGTTTTCCATTTTGTTTTTTTTTCATATACTTCAAAAAGCAACTCCATTTGCAGTACCCCTGGTATTTCAGAAAAAAAACTCTATAGGACTACATCTGGATCTCTGAGCCCATCACTTCCCTCTAAGTCCTCTAAGTTCCTTTGCTCCAGGGAGCAGATGTTCAGACCAGCAGTGGGACCTATGTTCTACATAGGGCACAAGTAGGAGGGCACAGACCACATACACTGGGGAGCAGCTGATGTCTGTAATTCTGACGACAGATGATGAACTTGCTCAGTCCTACCACTTTGCACTAAGGCTTGTGCCAGTGTTGCACAGACTGGACAAAGACTTGAGGCAACAAACCAAAATAAGCATTTGAACATTTTACATAACCTTGAAAAAAGGCAACGCTCAACACCACCAGACTACTGTGCCCCCCACAATATACAGCTGGTTGGCAGGCCATTCATCCATTCACCCACCACCACATACACTACAACCTCGCCCCCCTCCCCCGACTCAGGAAATCACAGAACACACCAGTCACACCTCCAGGCCAGTATGGCTTTCAGCCAATCCCCCATCCCCCACATAACACTGCATGACCAATAGGGCCATACACTCAAATGCTGTCTTCCAGCAGTGACCCATTATAACAAGATGAACATTTTTACTACACAGACCTGTGGTACAGCACTAAACTTGCTAGGCTATAAACAGTTACTGGTTTTAAAAATGTGAAGGGGTGATTTTGTTTTGAAAGTGCCTCTTGTTGACTTTGACTATCTAGTAAAAACACATAAATATCTTATAAATAATTACATTTTGTAATATTTCCATGGAAATTTTTGAAAGCTGAACACTTATTTACTATATTTGTTTTTCACCAATGTTTAAAAAATTGCATTCTTTAGTTGAGGATTTTGTATAAGAAAACATTTGTTAAGGTTGTGGTCTGTGAAATCTGCAGCTTACCTCAGTACAACAGCCAGTCTCTGCCTGTAATTTGCTGAGTGTGTGATCAGTGCACGGCCAATGAGGGACAGAAAATCATCCATTTGCTCCGCACTCATCGGAATATACTGATGATGGTGTCGGCTGTCCAGCCTCAGCTCAGCCACATGGTGATAAAAATCCACTTGTTGTCTCCTCCTTTCTGATACCAGCTGCTTCTCCTCCTACACTCCTCTCCTGTAGTCATTTAAGTAGGAGAAGAAATGTAAGTGTTTTCCTCTTGCTAACAGACATTGGATATGAAATATAGATACAAAATAGTTATGAGGATTTTTATTTTTAACAACTAAAACACAGCCACAAATGTTTGACCTATGTCATTTATAACTGGCCTTAGCTGTATTAACTTTATCAGTAGGCTGCAGCACAACAAAAAAGAAAATAACAATAAACAATTAAAACATACAAAAAAAAAGAAATCATTATTTTGTAGCATACTTACCCATGGTAGAAGCACAACAATCAAGAAAAAATGAAGAAATGGGCAGGTCGTAAAATCAGGCAGACAGCACGCTCCGCTTCTGAAATGCTTTCGATCGGTATGAAACCATACCAATGGCCAGAACAAAACCGCATCGCAGATGCACCGTCATAGATCCGTGTCCAGGGAAATCCAGGGGTAACGTCACATCAAAATGGCCCCACTGATGCTGGCTTAAGCTAACCCAGTATTGCACTGATGTATATTATATTGTCAGCTTTTAACGCTTTGATAAAATGTTGCTGGTTGCCTTTGTCAGAGTGTTACTTACACAGGATGTGGAAATTGAACATGAGTCAACTTATAATCTTGAGCTTTGGGCCCCACGAGTCACTAAAAGGTGTAACCAATAACAAAGTGGGTGGATGAAAGACTCATTCCTCTCAATCTGCCAAGTTATATCTTTTTCCATTTCAAACATGCAACATAAATCAATAAAGATATTTTTTCAAAGATCACTGACTTCCTTGTCTGTGATCTTTGAATTCCCTTATTTGAAATCAATATTTGCTTTGATGAATAATTGAAAACAGTGAATGCTTCCTCTGAGTTTCCAAGCCTGCAAACTGGCGAGGGTTAGAAAAGGAAGAGACTGCTAACAATGTCGAATTATTTGTTGTGTTGAATGTAACCAGGAGTTTATAGCTTAACATGAAGAATGGAAACATTTATATTTTGCACGTGCACACCACTTTGTACCAGGTTGGTAAATGTTTAGGTGGCATGTGCCGGGTGACACCGAAAGGGGATATTTGAGTGCTGGGGCTCCTGCGCCCCAATTCCAGGTCACCCAGATGTTAAAGTCAGCGAGGAGAAAGGCCCTGCTCCTGCAAATTAGAGAAGAGGACGGCGCATGAATAATGCATTGAAATAGTATGCAAATGTGTTAATCTTATCCTATTACCCCTAAAAGCCTGTAAGCAGGCACGGATTGACCACAGTTTTAAATCTCATACAACCCTCAGCAGACGAGGCAGAACTGCTTCGTTAGTGTGGCCCGCGTGGCTCGTGTTAAAATGTGGAAGTTAAATAGGCTAAGTACAGTTTTTAGTGAGGTTAATCTCCATTACAAAAGAAGATCATTCAGCTTAGAGCGCGGACTCTGGAGGGAGAAAGTCACCATGATTGTAGAGCATGACTACATAATTAAATCAAGTCCACCTTCACCTTTACACTGGCTACTCATAAAAAAACACACTCTTAATTGCATGTGGAGCAAGCCCGAGATCAGAAGCACGCAGCAGGAGGAAGAAAGCATTAGCCCAAGTACAGTAACATGCTCGGGACATGGACACATATTAGGTCATTCGTGAGAATAGAGAAGCAGTGAACCTGACGCTAACTAAAAAGGAGACCTCTCCCTGGGAAAGAAAAAGGTTTTGTGTCGGAGAGAGTGAAAGGGAATGGTGAAAAGAAAGAGAAGTGATATGTCTTCAAGGTACTGCTCTTTCCTCTCTCTACTGAAGCGGAAACAACCACAGCTAAAAACAACGAATCTGCTCTCATGGATAATGGAGAGAGAGGGGAGAAGGGGCGAGTTTTTTGTTTTGACTTGTGGGGATGCTTTAAAATGCCAGCCAGTACAGTAGTGCTAGGTATTATGGGTTGTCGCTTATATATTATTTCATATTTATATCATTTAATTGGCTTTTGTTGTGACACTAATGCTGTTTGGCTGATATTATATATTTGATATATATTAAATTGTTCACGCATTCATTTGCAACTCCCATTTTGGTCGGAACACCCTCAAAAAAAAAAAGATTTGGGTCTCCAGAGTTTTCATACTGATACAAGAACATTCCTATTTTCAAAGTCTTAGTTTGGGGTATACGTCTTACATGCACGATGCTACAGATATTTTGGACAGTAGTCAGGTAATGAGGTTCAACACCTAGTCCCACCCTGGAGTCCATTAAGTCCAGTTAGATAAATGTCAAAAGAAGAAAATTAAATTCATTATAGATCTAATTTATTGAACCAAAACAAGGTCCGTCTGAATTATAACACAATCAGCATGGATGCCTTACATTAACAGTTGACAACCAAATGAATCTTGTGAAACTTACTGTGGAGGAAAAGTGAAGAGTGTGCTTTCTGATGCCAAGGTGAGTTAGAGATCAACGTCAAATTTAAGACAAAAGCAAACAAAAATCATTCAATCCTTATTATCATCTTAATTCTGCCTGACTTGATTTTTTTCCATTTCCTCTGACCTTTTTGTTCCCTCCTTTCTCTGTGGACCAGTAATAATTCACAAAGCCTCTTTACTCTGAAGTGGTAAAAACTACATGCAGAAGATTTCTGCTTTTGTTTTTTGGTGTTTTTGTTCTGTGCAAGAGAGGATTCACCTTTGCATGACCGGCTCTATCTCCATTTTCACTGTCAAAGGGAGGCAGCTGGTTTGCACAACTGACTATAATAAATAAAATCATCATCCGCCTGGATGCCCTGTTGGCGGTCCTGGGTTTCATTCCTAAGTTGTTGCTCAGGAAGTCTCAAAGAACCAGCCTGAAGACAGAGAGAATGCTATAGAAGTATTTTCTTTCTTGCGGCAAATGTTTAAACCCTTCTACCCTCCACGTCTACCATAGGCTAAGATGTTAAAACACATTGTTGCATAATGCAGTCCTCCAGTTTCTATCCACTCTTCATGTACATATGAATCTATGTTGTATCTAAGCAACAGGCCATGCTGCTGCAGAGACTCAAGAAGGGAGAATGTGTTTGAGGCATTTCCACTCAGGCTAAGCCGCAGACTCGAGGCTTGATTAATGTGAGAAGGAGGTCTGTTGAGAATCCCAGACACCCATGGATCAATGGCCACGTAATTTATGACATCAGGCTAGGGAGAAGAAGACTGCATCTATCTTTTTCCCCGGCGAGTTTCCCTCACAACTTAAGGCTCACTGTGGTGATTCAGATCCCCCCCCATTACATAAGTTGCCTTTCACTTCTTTCTGCACTAAACAAACGCTGGCGTCACATGCATAAGTTAAACATTTCTTAGATAAAGATCCTAACTGTACCGAGCACGGCCACATTCGCAGCCCATCGAGTCTCACAGTTTTAAACGATGTTTGGCAGAGCTGCGTTAGCTCGAAGCTTATGTGCACATGGCCAGAGAACTAACAAGTGAAGTGAGATCTGTATAGACTTACGTGTTTTGACACAGCAGAGCAACAATAACATTACCACTCACTTAACACTTAAAATTAATCTGACACAGCTTAATCAAAAAGACAGATAGCTGTGAAGCTCCAAACCAAATGATGTTTACAATGGAAAAACTGGAAACCAAAATCAAATGCAGATGAATCCTGTGGGGTTTTTTTTTATGGCAAGCCTTGAAAATACAGTAAAACCTCTATGGGCCTGTACTGTTTCTGAATTTATTTAGATAAAAATCGGCTAATCTGCTACACATATTGATGACTTCACTTTTTTTCCTGATTTTGTTCAAGCACTTACTTACTTGTGAAAAGAACATTATGAATATAATAGGTTTCACAAACTGACAACAATACACTCGAGTAATGAATTTTCTGGCTACACATCAGAACCTGTGTGTGTGAGTCTTCACAAGGAAAGCAGAATTATAGAAAACAGAAATATGTCTTGACTGAAAGGCTTGTGAGCACAATGGACAGTGATGAAAAGAAACTAAGTATATGTACTGACAGTAACTCTTTGATGCACATAGCATAGAGTCTCTCACAAAACAGATGATAAGCCCATGAAATATAATCAGTTGGTATAGATTAAACAATACAACAGTGGACATACAGCAGCTATAAGATCAATAATTTGACATGCTGAAAGAGGCATCCCCTAAGCACTTATACTTCTGATACATTTTGCTGTTAATGCTTCCATGTATTTTACTGTACTCACGATCACAGGACTTACACAATGTAGTATTGATACTAGAACTGAAACAATCAACAATCAATCTGTTGTTGTGCTTGTTGTCCCAAATTCTCTGGTTGCAGTTTCTCAAGTGCGAGCAGTTGCTGCTTTTCTTAGTCTTCCTGCTCTAATTAACTGAGTTTCCAGACAAATTTTAAGATGTTTTGGCTGGTTTTGGGAAAATTGCGACATCCTTTTTCTTTTTTTTGTTTTCGAACATTGCAAATACCAAACGAACAATCAAGAAATGAATCCACAGATCCAACTGAAAATTAAATGACCTTCAGCTGCAGCGCTAATGCTGCTACCAGTAAGATCTGATTATGTCTTCCACCAGTGTTTATTCACAGAAGTATGGAAGAAATCTCTGAAATCAACACAGTAGAAGGCCAAAATTCAGAAAGCTGAAACTTGTTAGTGCTGAACATCTGTCAGTCCTTTGTTTTAGGAGGCCATCAGGTACACAGAGGGGATGCAGGTCTGTGTTCTTGATGGCTGCGATTATCTCCAAGGTGACTAATGCTATTAACATGGAGAATAGCTTGTTAATTACCCAAGTGGGTCTGGGGCTGAGCTCGGCTTGCTTTAATCATCATGCACATAGCTTGAATAAACAATCATTCAATCATCGCGCAGCTTTGCTGTGATACACAACACAGCAATCAGCCAATTTACAGATTAAGTGACTGGCTGGATGGATACTGTGAGATACAGTTTGCATCCATTCAGCGGTGCACTGGACAGTGGAGAGCTTTCCACTGGGCTCTCAGCCAGAGTGAATGAAATATGAAACCACAGCACTGTGCAGTTTGATTTCGTGTGAAGCTGCCTGAACGACAATCACACTGGGAATAGCCAACAACTCATGTTTGCACACTCTGCACATTCTGATAATATGCTATTTGCACAGAACACTTAAATATCACTCACAACTGCAGATTTGTACACAACGCCAACAAACTCTCCGGTGGCTCGATTGCAGCCAGTGTACACTGATATTTTTTATACAATGACCAAGCAAAAAAAATATTCTATTTAAAATAGTCAACTGAAATCAAATAACATGACACAACATCTCACACAAAGCAGCCACCAACTGGCAACAACACTTAAACTTTTACACTCTATAACTCACTGAAACCTAATTATGAGTTAAACTGACAACAAAAGCTTTGATTCATGGGTTATGATTTGGACTCATGGCTGGATTGTGTCTCACACATTGAGTCTTGAAAACTGTTAACTACTGAGAAGCTGCTATCAGATGTTTGGCCAGATTTGTAATATAATGGCTACTTATTCTTTGTTCAGGTGGTTTGTGATATCAATGAAAATCTTGCCTATTTTAGACTGTTTTCTTAAGCCAGTTCTGATGACGACAGACAATGTTATTTGCATTATGCATTATGAAACTTAATATTTTAAAAGTAAGGAACTTAAAAAAAGTTTTGTTCTCCAACTTAAACCTGTTTCTATACTTCCCTTTTATAAATCCATTTTATCCCGTACTGAATACACATGTCTATAATGAATGTATAGCCTGGTATATGAAATCCACAAGGCCAATTAACGGTATCTGTGAGCTGGTTATTTTGACAGAGCAGCAGCTGAGTGTGCTAAAAAGCGATGTGACCTGTGCCAGCAGAAATGAGTCACAGTTAACTGGTCCTTCCAGAGCTGTTTCGTGTGTTGTTGTTTTTTTGTTGTTTTTTTTTTTGTTTGGTTTTTTTTTTTCTCGGGTGGCTCCTCTTGACTCAAACACATCAACCTCCTGTCGTAAATGAAGTAACAATGTTTATACTTTAGCGCGACAGCTTAAGGTCAGTAAGAACAGTCCTCTGTCACATTGCATCCCACTGTCACAACTGGTTTTTTTTGGCCCATGTCACCCAGTGTGGTCGCAATCAACAACATTATGTATTGGGAGCGTACTTCCTGTTTATACTTCCCCTGCAAATTACATTGGAAAGCTTGTTGGCACTGTCCCTTGCAATTAATCACTGTTGAGATAAAAGCACAGTCAGAATAGAAAGAAAAATAGAAAAAGCTTAAGTGGAGGAGACATGGGAGGGTGGTGTGTATGTTTTTGTTTATGAGCTTTACACAAAGACACACAGGGAGTACTGGCTTTGAAAACCTCTCATCTTCGTGACAGTTAATTATCCATTTACATCACTCCTTCTACATCATCTGAGGAAACGGTCATAAATTACCCACACCTGCCTCTGTGATCTTCTCGGCACCGTTCCTGACGAAATTGAATTAACTTCTCTCATATGTGTGACCCAGCTGTCCTGCCTGCTCGCAGGTAGACTAGTGCTAAATCTGAGAGATCAAATAGCAGACAGCAAAAAAGGCTTAACTCTTTTTTTCTTTCCCTTCTCTAAAAGACAGAGCGAAAAATATAGAGAAGTGTGGAAGAGAAAGAGATACAAAGAGACTTGTCAGATGGATGGAGAGCAAGGCAGGATCAAACGTCCAGTTTCTGCCGGTAATCCTTCTAGAAAGAAGCAGGAGGGGAGTCGGGAGATGGAGGCAGGAGGGGAGGGAGAGGAGGAGAGGAGGAGAGGAGAGGCTGGTTACTGTGCCACTGAAAGCAAATGTTATTGGCTTTTTCATCCAGCAGGCGAGGCAATGCCAGCCCCTCCACAGCTCTCCAGACAGTCTGGCACACGGGCCACAGGAGGAAACCTTTGGAAAGATCAGAGCTCTGAGCCTCAAGCATGGAAAGAATATGTGCAGATTCTGTGTGTGTGTGAGAGTGAGAGGGAGAGACAGTGTGTGTACATGCCCATATGAAGCTGCTTATGCTTTTCAGATGGAACACTGTGCCTGCTCCATAACTGGAGGTTTTAGCCCACGTACAATGTCTGAAAACCACAACATGGCAGCAGTGTAAAGAAACCCAGAAAAGCACAGGGTTATCCTTCTTTTTATACATCAAAAGTAAGACTAAGAACATGTGTAGTGTATTTAGATATTCAACAGATATGTCAAGAAGTGTATCATCAGGGACTGCTTCATATGAAACACTATAAAACATTTAACACGAGCTTTAAAAAATATATCAGCAATGCCAAGTCATTCTCATCACTGCACATTTATAGTCAGATAACCTTAATAGCAAATGTGAAAGTAATGTTATCCATATCTGTACAGGTAAAATACTACTTCAGTGGAAACTGCGTGCATAAACAAGAGGAAAACCAGAAACATCTGCAGAAACCATGCTAGGACAGAACACTATCCAGGTCCTTCTGTAATTCACAAAGACTTGTGAATTCTTTCATTTTTAAATTCCCCATAATTGTTCCAAAGAAATGATCAAAGAGAAAGAACGCTTAGCAATCATCACAGTTTTCTGAATAAAACTTATCCAAGTTCTACTCTCATTTATGAGCAAAAGTCCAATAAAAAAAAAAATCAGGCCTCAATCGTCACAAACAAACCTTCTCATTAATATAGGGAAGGGTTTTTTTTCCTCCTGAATTCATCATCTCAGACAATCTTTTAGTTATTTCCGTAACCGAGCTATGACCAAGTTATCAAAACAGAGCCATTTCTCAAATTAAGGTCTGTGGAGGCTGTTGGCATCTCTTTATCAAGGCCACAAGCGATAAAATCCCTTTACAGACTTAACTCCGGAAAGGGAGTATATATATATATATATATATATATTCAACTTCCTGGCCAGCTAATTACACAATTTGCAGCTACTGAAGCCATTTCAACATATTACCTCAATTCCTACAAATCCTACAGAGAATGCAAATTCTGCAAATGTATTCATGTTTTAATCACACACACAAAAAAAAGATCCTGTACAAATTCATACACGGCAACTGAGCTATAAGAATAACGCGGCCGACAACTTGACGGAAGAGTGACACAGCCAACCATCAGCAGCTAAGTGATGCTATGAGCTATGGTTTCCGGAGCATCCCAGAGGGCACAGGTGAGAAAATCTAAGAGGCAGAAGCAGCTTGATAAACCAGCTCTCTTTCCTCCATCTCCCACGCAGTTGGACACCGCCTGTAGCACTTTTTTTTAAAATAGGAGGGAGAAAAAGCTGTCACTCTGGATTTAGCCTACTTTCCAACATGCCCATTAATTTCAAAGCAGATGGCAAAAAAAAAAAAAAAAAAAGAGAGAGAGAGGAGAGTGGGCTGGAGGGAGGGGTACGCTCTAAGTGGAGAGCTTCAGATGAAAGTGGCAGCAGAGAGTGTGATGACCTAAGAAAACAGCCATAGCAGTTATTTTAAAGCCTTATCACTTATAAAGATAATAACTCTGAGGAGTTTACTGCTTTTAAATGTTATTATTATATGCAGCGTGAAGCAAGGAACTTGCTTCTCGCAAGTACTGCTCTGCCCAAACTTTTATCGATCCGTGTATCCACACTTCCCTTGTAGGCACTAATCTCCTAAGCCTGTCTAGAGGGATTTACGAGGTGAGAGGTCCACGTATAAATCAAAGATATTTTCTGAAATGAAATAAAAAGAGAAAGAGATGGAGGAACAAGCCTGATGAGAGATACAGCTCTATAGTATGATGTAAACGTTTCCCTGCAGACTAAGAGGAATTGAGAGCAGTTAAACAGCGCTGCCATAAAGACCTCACAACCCCACACAGCGCTGATGAAGCAATTCCTATAAGCTGGGAGCAAGGTGAAGCAATCAACTCCACTGCAATCAGTCTACCTGTAATTAATTAACATGCATGCCCATTGCGGGTTCAGCTGATGTACATAAATTTTTGGTAAATCATATCACAAACAAGACGTCCTCAAGGACAATCATTAATCACAAGATCAGCCATCACGACGAGCGTCCTTGAGGTATTTTGCTAACACGTGTTTGTCAGCCAGAAATTACAGGCTCACCGGCTTCTCTGAAGGTTTCCGTGTCAAGGTATCAACGCTAACACCTATATGGGAATTTCCTCATGAATTCATTGTTGAGAACCGCTAAAGCATGTCGGCTTTTAGTGTCAGACACCGTGGAGAGACGATGTGTCTGAGTCAGAGGGAAGGGCGAGGAGAAACGGGGAGGAGGGGATGGAGAGATGGAAGTTCACCCGAGGGCAGAGGTGGAGGAGGAGGAAAAGAGAAATCAGCCTGTTTGTCTCTAAGGGGGACCAACGGAGCTAAGTGAACTCCTCTCTCAAACTAATTGAACAAGCCTGTGACATGACGTCACCGTCTCCCACACCAGGACACCAGTCATCCTTACTCAGGAGGAGAAAACCAGCTGGAGGAGGCAGGAGGCCAACATAAATCTGCGGCTATGAGCAGCAGCAGCAGGGCGGCATTAAGAGTAGATAAGACCCACATTCAAACCGTGTTGTTCGAAAGGAAAAAATACGTAAAAAGGAGCAAATCAGCTTAAACAGATTTGCGAGACTTAATGCCCCCAAACCACCCTAAAAGTCTTATATGTCGTGCTCCAAGAAGACCCTGATCACCACAGTAAACCGAGCTGTGCCGCTGGGTTGCTGCTGGTCTGAGAGTCACCTTGAAATAAAATAAACACTCACTTCATGGAAGAACACAAGTAGAGTTTCAGGTACATTTTTGGCAACACATTTATTTTACAGGTCCGTAATTTTCAATATTTACAATTTCAATAATAACTTAGAAGTCTGTAATTTGGTAATAATCATAGGGAAAACAGGAATTCCCTTCAAAAAGAAAAGCTGAATTTACACCAAAGAAAAGGCTAATTCATTATTCCTTTATTAGTGGAACCTTCATGCTCCATTTAAGTTTAACTGTATGCTGTCTGTAGATACTTTTTTTTTGTATGTTTAATGACCTGTTGTCTCTGTTTTTCCTACACTTGCACACATGAAATTACTTAGATCGATCAACAAGCCTCCTATGAAATTATCACCAAATTACAGGCCAATAAAATGAAGCTTTAACAAATGTATCCGGCTTGCGTGTTACTAACAGTTTAGTGTAGCTTCCTCACTCACGGATGATTGACAGCTGTAACGCGTTGCCAAGCAATAGCGCAATACCTGTCGGTGCTCTGTGCCCAAGGATTCGGCAAAAAGAAGAATTCCACTCATTCAAATGACAAAAAATAAACATATAAATAAATAGCTTAGCTTTAAATGACCCTGACCTATGACCACTTGAGTAGGACTGCCTGAGGATTTCTCTGTGAAGATCAATAAAACATCACATCGTTATGTACATCGGCCTCTCCACAGACACGCACAAGTACACAATAAACACGCCTCAGGTTTGTTCCAGCAAGAAACATGAATTCTTCCATAAATAAAGCAGCAGAACGTCAACACATGATCATGAAACTGAAAAACCTGATGCAAAGCAACGCTGTTATTCAACCTCTGACAGAGCGATGGTATGAATATACCAAGGTGTGACAGTCATTTCTATCAGCACCGTGTGCACACTGGGTGTCACAGGACTAAGCCAAGACTGTAACTGGCCTCTGCGAGCAGATGTGGGGAGAGGTAATTATTTGGATACTGTTGCGAGAGAGTGGGAGTGTTGAGAGTCTAATACTATTTGGACATGGATCTGGTTCACTCTATTACATGCAGGGGAGCTGGCAGAGTAATGGAATATTTGATCAGTGCAGACACACAACAGCTCAAACACTGTGGGGCTAATATGTGGATGTCGGACAAGTCAACTGTCATTTTTTTTTTTTTTTCCCCCCATTATCCTAACACGGGACACAGAGGAGAAAAACAAAGCTGACAGAGTAAGCAACATGCATGATAAAAAATATTTCTCCCCCAGGTCAGATTCACAGCACAGGGCTAATAAGAGGCAAGCATGCTGCATTTGAGTAGTGTTACCTATGACTATGGGAACCTTCTTCAAGGCCCAAGGGAGTCCTTTCAACACAGTGGACTGGAAAGTGCTAGTTGAGTTGTTTCTGACTCTTTCCTGCAGAGATGCGGCAGGCTGACAGCTGTCCAAAACATCTGAACTGTGCACTTGGCTCCTGAGGTGCCGAAACTTTGTTTGTCTCCAATCACACATACAACATCTGAGACCCACCCATTATGACTAGGGCTGGACAATATGGCTGAAATCCATGTCATAGAAAATGTTAAAATAAATAATCACCTAGCCCTCATTCTGACACACAGATTTAAGAGCACACACACACACACACACACACACAGACGCACTGATCAAGGTAACATGAGGTCGCTCAGTTGAAATCTCTCGCCTTATCGCCAGTGCAATCGCAACTCGGGTTCTTCAGGATAAAAAAGGCTGTATCATTTCATCTGGCGTCAAACACATCTCTTGTTTCCAACATTGTCTTATCTGCTTAACTCTCATGTGGAAACGCAGCTGCACAAAAATCTGTGGAATATCTGTGGCAGATTGCATCACTATTGAAAGCCGTGCTAGTTAACCCAGTAACCGTGTTTCTCTTAGGCTGAGGTATTAAGGTATTGTGCCGGAGAGGAGGATAGATGAAATAGTTGGGCAAACAAAGCACATGAATTTGACACTGGAGAGCAATATTTACCAAGACAACAATCTCTCCCCAGACCTTAACCAAGGTCTGTGGATTGTACAAACATGAAAACCATTAATCAGGCTGCCAGGAGTGGGTACTGTGGGGAAAACAATGAAACACAAGGAACATATAGCAGGTGTGTTAAGTATGAACATTTAGTGTTGGCTTTGAACAGTTGACAGATACATTCAATATCGGAATATCTTATGTTTGATAAATACTGTAATCCAGGCATATTTTATTTTAAATAAAACATTTCAATAAAAAAAAATCAATTCTGAGGCAAAAAGGTTAAACAAACAGGTAACAACACACAGCTGTTGCTGCCAAATAGTACACACACTGTATTGTGCACTTAATTAAGTCGAGGAGAATGACGACCTTTGAATTGTGGCTTCATGTATTACAGTATCTTGGTTTGATCAAACTAACATTTTACTTGTTCAGCTGATTATTTTCCTGGGCTGGCTGCCCAAATATTCCACATTATCTTGAATCACTGCTTTGAATGTGTGCGCGTCTACTTACGTGTGTCTGTGTTTTGTCTTCCGTTGTTGCGGGTGCGTGTATGTGCATGCATAAGCCATACACGCGTGTACAGTATGTGTGTCCATACGAATGTGACTTAGATAACACCAGAGACAAACAGTCCATTTAGCCTTATCGTAAGAAGTTATCGCGCTGAGTAAGAGAAAATATATACAGGCAAATAAACCCCAGATACTATCTCAACATAGCTACACAATACACTTACACAAACTTTTATCCCCTACACACACACACACACAGCGTAGACACAAGCCCTCAAGGCGACTCCACTCTTTAATGACTCAATAGAATGGTCGATATAGCAGGCACATGTATACTCAGGTGAGCTGAGCTGGCATGCTGAACACACAGCTTGGTTTATAGCTCTCACTGTGATAGTTAATGGAGCAAAACCTGAGGTAGAATACTGCAAAAATAAAAAATAAAATAAATAAAATCACCTCTACAATTCAGGGCTGAAGTGCAAACGATGACATTTGCATCAGCATATTATCATCAGCATACATGTTTGAAAGCTACATGGGGAAAGATGTTGAGTAAATGTTGAGTAGTGTATGTACAATATTTTATGTAAATACACATCTGAAAGTGAGGCTGCATCGGCTGAGATTCTTTAGCCTGTATTTTCCCAAATAACTGTACAGTATCCTGGCATCAACATAAAAAAAAAAAACTAACTGCAAAAAAATACAAACTGTCTCCTGAACAGCAGCAGGTGGATGCAGCATCCAGAGGAAGATCTTTTGTTTCTCCTTCCTTTGATATGCTCTGGAATAACACAGACCAGCCACAGGCCAGATGTAGCCTACGTGTCTACATAAAAAGACTGCATGCACCACATTGTACAAAGAAAGCTATTTATAAAGAATGTGCCATAAGCGTGCGCTTACCTCCAAGCACACTCTGTAGTAGACTTTTGCAACCCATCCAGTACTGACTTTTTATTTATTTATTCAGCCTTTACTTAACCAGGTAAGTCGGTTGAGAACCAGTTCTCATTTTGAACGACTGACAAAGAGCATTTCTCTCTCTCTCTCTTTTTTTTTTTTTTTTTTTTTTTTTTTACAGTCACATTTAGATTAATTTGAACCTATCCTGTTAAATTCCAGCAGTGCTAAGCTAACAATATGACGCAGGAATTCCTTGAGACGATGCCTCATCATTCCTGTGGAGCCAGCAGGATTCTCATGCATCATCCCCACACTGGACTGACGGGATTCAGGCTGAAATCCTGTAAAGTCATTCAGCAAATTATGATGGTCATAAAACATTGTAAAAAAAAAAAAATGCATACACATGACTGCTGAACTAATGAACATGCATAGTTTGTTGAAGACTAAAGTATGCGCTGACTGGGCGCATACTTAAGTCCTAAATCCAAACCAACTTTTATGGGTCAGGCCTCAGGCTGGTGATAAACATGTTTTGTGTGGTTTAATAACATCACACTACACGGTTTCTGGGTATTCACATTTTTTTTCCAAGTCACCTCATTCTGTGATTTGAAGCTGGTACCATGCCGAGTGATAGTGCAGCCACACATCAGAGGTTTGTATATGAAGAGCACAGATAGTTGCAGCCATTGTGATTCATTAACATTTTACAGTCTTATCCAAAGTGAGAATAATGAGTGCAGCAAAGGAGCAGACATTTAGATAAGCACAATTACAAGCAACAAACAATTATAATGGAGTGATAGCACTGCAAAGCTTGCATATGGACTTCTGTGAAAGGCAAACGGTCAACTCCTCATTGACTTAGCAAAACAGCAGGAGGACGGCTATTCGCTGATAAAGACATTAGAGTTATAAGACTCCCTATTACAATAGGCTTTTCTCTCCAGGAGGCTAATGATAATTAGACATAACTGTCCATCCATCCATCACACGGCAGGGAGTGAGATACTGAGCCCTCTACTGTATGTTCCTTAAGACACACAAACACAAAATCTCATAAAGCAATTTAAGTGGTTATGGTGTGTGTGTGTGGAGGGAGAGCAGTAGGAAGATAATGTTTGAATCGAGGCAACAAATTTTGATCATTACACTCCTACAGTGATTGGGGGACGTGCATCATAAAGAAATATAAATCCAGTGTAACATCTTTTGATGACTAAGGCTTAATGTTTTCTATAGAATTATGCTGGACTTTTTTTTTTTTTTTTTATCTCCGCTGCAAGTAAAACTCCAACCAACAAATAAGCAAGCTGAATTCATGAACATATAACAGCTAGCACTTCCAGCTAACATTCACCGAGAGCTCTTCTAAATTCCTATCCTGGTGCTAATTACAAACGAGGCCTATCCATCTAGTGACAGTCTGATAACAAGTTTTCTCTGCAGCAGCCACAGTCGTTATTCCGCTCAGCGTTGCACTATCATCCAAACGCCATCACTCACAGGCGGCGCGTCGCTCACTAGCAAATTAACTACCTGATGAACCCTCAATCACCAGACATGTTCATGCAGCTGTCATTTAAACGGAGCACAATCCCCTCTCTCCTCGCCGCTCTCCTCCCCCTGCCTCCCTTTTCCTCAGCTGCTCAGGAGCAAAATATAAGATAATTGATGTATTAAACTTCATTTTGCTCCATTTTTTATAATTTGGGGCACAGACAAGGTTCATTACACTTCCAATAACAGATAGTTAAATGCATATTATCGTGGTTAATTAAGTACATTTGTAAGGTTTTAATTGATGGAATATTGGCAGGAGGGAAAGAAAATCAGGGGAAATATGATGAAAACAAAAGATGTAATTGTTCATATTCCTCACCATCGCCCACATGGGCTGTTGTTTCATATTGCGCAATTTGAGATGCAACTCCAGGGCACTATGCCTATTCAGTGTGAGCATATTACAAAACAGCATGGTGGCACAGTGTTTACTGAGGAAATTACACATTATGCCGCTGTGTCCCATAAGAAAATAATTCAATTACACTTTCATTGCATTTGTTGATGCGAGTTTGCCTGAAAAATTAATCTCAATGGGGGCTGGGAATAGAGCATTAACAGACGGAGGGGAAAAAAAAAGAGGAGAGAAAATAAAATGCACAGATGGAGGTCAAGCATTTCTATTTTGATGTCGGCTTATAAAAATGTGACCGGCGTGGAGAGATTCACAGCGTGGTGAAAGATGTTGAAAAATAAGTGAAGCATGGACTTGCAGAAGGAGCTAGAGGATGACAGCGAAAGATGGATGGATGAGATGGAAGAGAGAGATACTGAGAAATAGGAAGGGGAAATAAATGTGTGTGTGTGTGTGTGTGTGTGTGTGTGTGTGTGTGTGTGTGTGTGTGTGTGTGTGTGTGTGTGTGTG
>JBBMJY010000008.1:4835304-4840304 GCA_037833715.1 Toxotes lorentzi
TATATATTATTTTTTTTTATATATATTTTTTTTTTTTTACTCCCTGTTTCTGAGAAGGTGTTGAAGTTACAAAATAAAAATTACTTTAAGGTATGAGTCAGACATTTTTAGCCAGCCTGCTTTCAAACTGACCATTCACCCCCTGCAAATAGGATTTGGATAAGAAATAAAACCGCATCAGATTCAGCAGCATTTGAAGAACCCATGCTCACCTCACACACACACGTGACGCACACAAATTGCCTCAAAGCCTCAGGCGAGGCAAAGCGGCTCCCTGAATTTTCATGCGCCTGTTAGCTTTAACTGCTTCTCCATCATCACGTAGACAATCTTTGATCTTTGATCCATGACAATGGTTTGGCCTTTCCCTGTCACTCCTCCTCCTCCTCCTCCCTGTCCCTCTGCACTATACCCATCCATGTGGAATAACAACTGTAACATCTCACTACCAGCAATCAGTAAATCCAACACAATGCAGTCACTGTGCCCAGATAATGCAAATGGCCAGATAAGCATTAGAGTGATAACCTCACACACACACACACACACACACACACACACACACACACACACACACACACACACACACACACACACACACACACGCAGGATCTTAAAGATGCAAAGAGCCTGGCAGGAGCACAACACAAGGGCCGTGCGAGGCCCATATGAGGCAGGAGATATGAGGATGATGAAGTCTCAGAGGTGTGGTGGAGAACTGTGATAATAGAAGCGCCTTTCCATCCACTGGAGGAAGGGCTGAGAGCCCAGGCGTGACAGAGCAGCAAAGGCCACGCCCAGGAAGAACGAGTACATGCAAAGCACAGTCAAAGAGAATGAATGGAAACGTGAGGATCGGAAGAAGAGACATCCCTCATTTTTCACACCGGGCTTCAGCTTTGTGATAAATCCTCATCCGCTTTGCAACTATCCATCTTTCTAATGGTACCAGTCTCTTATCCAAACTGCTATGTAAATATCATCCGTTATAGCCCCTGGGCAGGAGTGCCAACGGAGCGTATCTACATTTGTGTACGTGCACATACGTGTGTTGCTGTTGGGGTGTTAGTGTACCTGTGTGTGCCTTTGTTTGCACAATGAAGCTGTGCAGTAAAGCAGAGCATATGGTTTCATAAAGGCCAACGCGGTTCAAATGGTTTCCACCTGATTTGGTTTATAGACCCAGATGACACGCAGCTGCATTCTCGTTAATATAAAGTAAAGCACACATCATCTGCAAAATGCCCTGGAGGAGAATAAATCACACCTGCTCAATCTTTCTGGTGTATATTTCTGTTTGTCAGTCTTTAAAGGCATTCTTTTCAAAGGGTCTCTGTGGTCCACTACACACCATGCTGCTAATCAGTGAGAGACTGAATGCTAATTGTGAACGCAGTGGGTGTTGTCACGGTGACGGTCGTGGGAGCTGGAGCACGCCTCTCTAGGCGTGACTGTCTACGTGGTAACCTCAATTTAAATCGCTTGCCTTGTAGCTCTTTCAGTACTTTCCATTCCAGGCAGGCGATATTACAGCAGACGCATGTTGTTATTTGTTTTTTGTTTAGTTTTTTTTTTTTTTTTTTTTTTTTTTTTTTAATGAGAATCACATGAGGGCGGCACAATGGTTAAGTGGTTAGCACTGTCGCCTCACAGTAAGAGGGTTCCAGGTTCGAACCCCGGTCTGGGCTCTTCTGTGCATGTTGCATGTTCTCCCTGAGCCCTGCGATTCTCTGGCAACCAGTCCAGAGTGTACCCCGCCTCTCTCCCATGGGATAGGCTCCAGCTCCCCCGCGACCCTGACAGATTAAGCGGTAGAAAATGGATGGATGGAGAATCACATGAGGCTTTCAACTGTTGACGCTTTAAATGTGTAATGGCAAACACAAAGTACATAAAACAGGAAAACACAAGAGCAGTTCCAGAGCAGCTGGTAACAGTGTCATCACTCAACACAAATGAAAATCCAGCTGATGATGTCAGCTGCAGAAGGGGATTTCCCAGAGAGCAAGGAAGCAATTCAAACTTTTACAGGCCTGACTCTGCTATACTAGCTGCATTTGAATCTGTAAAATGAGCCACAGGCCTAGACATGAAATCATTTATGAAGCTTCCTCTGGCAGTTTGGTTGACTCTGAGAGTTACGCAGAGAAGGGAAAGACTTCCCTGTCCTATAAATAAACAGCCTCTGTCCCGACTTCCTCTGCACTCATGCAACAGGAGCATTACAAAGACACGTCTGCGGCAATGAAACTCACTGGCTGAGTTTACTGGCTGACCAGTAAACTTACATAACGCTGGGGACAGGCTTGGTTAATCATGTCTGAAAGTAAGATCTCAGTGCAAAGAACGACACAAGTTGCGATGCTGTTAACAAGCAACAGGGCCAATCTGTCCTCACCTCTAATACAACCGTTGTAAAAGAACATGGCTTGGGTCCCTCTACACCGAATACATTCCGTAAACTTCTGAAATATGAGGTCAAAAGATCAGGGCTAGTATTACAAATCAGGGCTAACTTTTTCCCCTAAACACTTCCTTAAGATGGGGTAAAGGTGGAGACGTCAAGTCAAGAACAACATAAAGTAAATCATTTACAGATTTCACCAGTTTTGTTTTTATTACTTCCACAAAAAACAAAAAATCATCTGCTTTAATCTGTTCATCTAAGTTTTCTGGATGAAAACAACCCTCACTTTCTTTTTAGCTCATGAAACATTACGTCCACATTCATCAACATTACTCTTCTGATCTAATCTACTAGTGCTCATCCCAAAGGAGTTACATCACAACTTCCTCCCAGAGGGGACAACAATCCCCTTGGTCACTGAGGGGGGGCAGTGGGGAGGGTCGTCCCTCCCAGATTCCAAGTCCCTTGTCCGGCACGTCAACCCCTCAAACCGGAACTCACCCCCACCCTCAATCCTGCTGATTATTTTAGCATGACATTAGAAGCCCGGCCATTAGATAGACAAGCTTGTTTTCTCTCCACATCCATTAGAGGCTCGGGCCTGCAGTGCAAGACAGGATTGGCGAGGAGGGACTAACAGCTCCTAGCATTAACTCAGAGCAGTCACTCCACCACACAGAGAGAGAGAGACACACACTGTCCATAATTCATAGCTCATAACAGAATAAAGGGAGCTTCCTAATTGAAACGAGGGGATCCAGGGGCTGTGCATTTGTCTATAAGGATCTGAATCTTGTCATTTACCTGGAGTGAGTTTACACTGGGAACATGGAGCTGTAATGGGTGGTTCAAGCTTTTTCTTTATTTAATCAGATTTATGTTTGGGTCTGCAGGGATCAACAAGCAAGTGATGTGTTCCGCAGCTGCAATTCTTTTCTTTTATTAATTTATCTGTTTATTATGTGTTTTGACTGATCCTTAACAGAATTAATAAATAATTGTTTTGGCAATAAAAAGTCAGAAAAAAAAAGTCTGAAATGGCATCTTCAAATTGCAATTTTGTTCAATGAATAGTCCAAAACCTGAATATTATCCAATTTAAAATTATATAATCTTTCTGTCGATCATATAGTAATTGCAGAATTAGTGAACTATACCCCAGTCCATTTCACTCCTGCAAAACCTTAAGGCCGACACCATCGTTAAAAGGAATCTTTTCAGACCAGAAAACTGCCAGAATCGGGTTTTTAGTTGTTAATGAATTTCCTTTCTGCTCCAGACATTTCCGACAGTATTGGGCAAGTTGCTTTGGCGCATGACCGTGAGCAGACATTATGTAAGCTGGTCGTTTTATTTATGGAAGCGATACAGCTCACTGCGTAAGGATATTTTAGCACAAGGAAATTTCTCTGGCATCTGGCTCTGGGAAGATAAATAACACTTTTGTAGGTTGAGGAAAACATCCGGTTGTCAGAATGAAGAGTGATGAAGTTTTTTTTTTTTGTTTGTTTTTTTGTGAGCTGTGGTCATAAAACTCATAGGGAGGGACAATCTCGGGAAGCAGAAAAAATATATCTGCAATTCAGCTTCCATATGCTTAGTGGAAGTTAGTATAAATTCTGCAGAAGTATCAGAGAAGTAAGCGAATGGATGTATTTTAATACCACAGAAATCAGCATCGCTCTGCTTTCCTTTCTGACACTTCGCCCCTTAAACAAAACACACCATATTGAATTTTACTGTATATATTTCCAGCAGGGTAAACCTAGCTACTTGCGCTGAGTCATCATCCACATTTAAATTATTCATTAAATCTCAAGCCAGATCTGCCCGCTCTGAGTTTCTGATCAATTTCTCCGTGCAACAGCGCCGTGATCAGCGTTCACACTTTCACCAACAGCGACCAATCACCGAGTTTTGCTTTCGACTTGGAAACTATCCATCACAATCTGGCAATACATGCAGATGATTTTGAGAGGCATGGCCTGCGACTGTGACTCGGCATACTGCTGAAAAAAGGCTTATGTTAAAGAATCTCTGCTGCCTCTGAAGCAGAAGGAAAAAAACTTATAGTAAAAGTAAGATAAACTGCACAAGATTGATCTTGGTAAGGGATTTAAAATGTGAATGTGAACTTGTTAGCCAGAGTCAGGATTTACAGCTGGCACGTGCCCATGAATTTGCATTGGCGCACAACTCCGTGCATGGGTGAGCACGTCAGAGCCTTCCTCTTCCACCTTCTGTTGGTGATCTGTTGGATGCGTGTGTGCGCTCATTGTCCTGTCAGTCCGCGGCGTGAATCTAATTGGACTGTTGGGGTGCTTCACGTGCTCTATAATGAATGACAAATACACAACACATCGGGGAGATGTCCTGAGGAGGAAGCAACCGCCAACAGATGGCTTTAATATTCAGCAAATGAACAGGCAGATCTTTCACACGAGCTCTCCGGATGGGCCAAATGAGATAAAAATGCAAACTAGACAAACAGCCCACGCTCTTCGATTTGCTAAAGACCAGAGTTTTCCTTAAACAAAGTACAGAGGGGTACGTCACTATGAAGTGGAGGAGGAGGCGCCAACAGTTATTGAAA
>JBBMJY010000008.1:4845304-4866442 GCA_037833715.1 Toxotes lorentzi
GTTTCATTTTCTAACAAATGTGCACACAAAGACCTACAATATTATCTGAAAAATTAAGGTCAAACTTGTGGATGCCTGATAAAAACACTGAGGAAAAAACCCAATGATCCATGCTCACAGCCCAGTTTTCCCAGTTAAAATGGAACAAAACTACATTCCTAATGTAGTTTTGCAATTATGTTCTATAAATTAAACTACTGGCCTGAATTCCTGGTCTACATAGTTTTAGACATGTTGCGCTTTATCAGAAAAAAAAAGTCAACTCCAGTGTGAATGTATTTTACTTCTACTCAATACCCACATATACTGTTAGCATATCCCCACTCTTCTAACCTGAGAGGTGTGTACTACTCAAAAACCTGAAAAGCTCCAGAGTTTGATATATTCAGAGGTCTGGACCCAGATATACCAAGGTAAACTACACAACAGTAGTTTGTGAGTCATGTCTAACAATGTTTCATCAATGTCTCATGTCTCTGACTGACACCTGCTACTGTTGTCACAGCACTAATGCTTCTTAAATATAACAGAAACATTAGCTTCACAGAATGACAGGACAAGCCATTCACAGCACTGAATCCAAAAGGTCCTGATTCAGACTGCCAGCTGACAGCAACCAAGTTAGCTGCTATTATTAGCTGACTGTTGGTGTTTCCCAAACAGAAACAGTAATCTGCCCTCTCCTTATTCTGGCAGACATCAAAATTATACTGATGTACTATGCATCTGCTTTGAGCAAATCATCTTTGGCCAAGTGTCAATACCACAATCTGCAAAATGCAAAGAGGATTTTAACAATACAACAGTCACAAGTTTCTTTCTTGTTGTTCTGCCAATTCAAAGAATTAACATTATTTATGTACAGCTGAGTAAATTAGCTGGTGATGGCTGTCGTTACGAGTGAAATCAGCAGCCGCCAGCTCAGACTGTCACATGCTCCTGTTTCTCAAGACACTATTTGTAATGTATGTTATAATTTAAACTGCATCTTTTGCAATTCAATCTGAAACTTGAGTCCAAAAATGTTTCATTGTTTGGCCCCATTCATTTATTTGTGACTAAAATGTGTCTCAAATAAGATCCATAAGAACCACTGGCCTACCACCCATCCTCTCCAGTGAAGCAGAAATGTTAAATAATTTGCATGAGTTTGGGGGAAATGAATCCACTGCATCCAACCGCTGCGTCTCGCCATGACCGACCACGCTGCAAAAACACAAGTGGGAAAGAAGGGAAACTGAAACAGACACAGCTGAATAAAAAGGCAAATATAAAAGCAGAAGTTAGCTTGCTTTACTCCACATTTCTAATTCTGGCTGCAGCACCTGCACTGCATACTCACATGGGATCAACAATGCAAAAAAAAAAAAAAAAAAAAAGCTTGTGTGGCATAAGTATAGGGAGCCTTCTTTCTGAAACATGGCGCTCAAACTATTAAAACACAAGAACAGCAGAAGCTAGTGCATACAGGACATTTACTGTGATCTTAACCAACGTCTACAGGCAGAAATTATGGAATTTATGCTTGAAATGACCGATCCTAAAGTGAAAAACAGCCCGAGATGTGAAAATTTGTGAGAAAACACACCTTCAATAACAACATGAAGATGCACCACATTAAAACCGCTGGGGAAAAAAAAACAAAATGGTTTCAGGTTGCCATGATGGAAATGCAGAGAAGAAAATAACACCTTTTACCCCACTCAGAGAAAGAAAATTACACACTTTTCACTACACAGCGAGCACTCAACAACAGAATACACCCACATGTTCTTCTCAGAAATCAGCAAAGTCATGATAAGAATGCAACACTTGCACAGGGTTTGGTGGGATAACAGTAGGGTGTCCAGACTCCAAGAGCACAGCCTGAGCCAAGCATTGTTGGACTCATCCAAGGTGGGGATGGGTGCGTTTTGAACTCTCTGTTCTCCGTCCAGATGTTTCTTGTTGTCTGGCTAAGTGCAGGGGAAGGGAGGGGAGGGGATTACACAACTCTCTCCTTCTCTCACTGACTCTCTAACCCACCAAGTGCTTATGCTAAGCAGGAAGTAGGAAGCTGTGAATTTCCTCAAAAATGTAAAAGGAAAACTTAGATAAAGAGACACAGAAAGATAAATCAACCCTTTCATTCCTAATTGCATTTTACCGGCATGAACGTCATTGTCTTTTATTGTGACTGAGATTTGCTTTCTCCAACATTTTGGTGTTATTGTCCTGAATGGAACATTACACATCACACACCTAACAAGGAGAAATTATTTTCAGTCTTACTCTACCTGGATGCAGATATACTCAACAGTGCCTCTTATATTTTGTCCATCCGATTTATATCTATGAGAGTAGACATTCAAAACACCCTTTATTATTATTCAATACAATTCAACAGCACTGCAATCTACAACCTCCAAAATGAAATGCTGCATTAAAATAAGCTCTAAAACATTATAACCTTCATTAGGTTTGGATTTACTGCAGGGCTGGTGTAATATACTGCGTCTATGTTCCCTTTTACCACTACTTACATATAACACACTGTTTACAGGACACCTTAAATAGAAAGTCAATGACTACACTTTGTGAATTATTAAACCGTGACAATTCAGTATTCAGGATTTGTAAAACATTTCCAAAGTAAACTATTTTTATCTGTGAGCTCTATCATATGATATGACACTGATAAGGGAAGAAACACTAAGCAGGGTGTGTTGGCCAGAATGCTGAAGAACAACAAGGAAGAGGAATAACCTTTGGGTGCAAATGTGCTGGGTAAGCACCTGAATTCAACTGCAAATGTATTCAGCCGGGTCAGTTTTATTGCTTTGCAGAGGTAGTGTAGGTTTTGCCTTAAATGTCCTTCACCTTATGTAGTTTTGCCCACAGCAGGTAGCTCCGATCTCCAAAAGTAAGCATGGGTTCAGCTTCATAAACTATGACCAACTACGTGATCAGAGTTTCCAAAGGTTAATATGGAAAGAAGTGTATTAATAGGTGTATTCATATCCGACTATAAAGTACAACCTGTTCAAAGTTTATGGATAGTTTGTGGATGATTTACAAAGGTAAGACTGGAATCCTTCTAAAACAGAAAAATATCAGGTCTTTTTTTTTCTTTTAAGAGTTTGCATAAGGAAAACATAAACAAATGTTTAGGTACAGGTTTGAGAACAGGTTTTCAAACCCAGACACCACCACCATGTCTGTAAATCCTGCTTGTTGTCACAGTCTTGTGTAGTTAAGGCAAAATCTTTGTTTGCTAATGGAGGGTAAGTTGTGGAGAACCAGATGAGCGCTGTACGTCAGTGTGAGGGACATGCTCAATTTCACATGAGAAAGCCTCTAAAAGCTTCCTCTCAATCAGATTCTCTGCATCTCCACCTTCTGTCTGTGCGTTTTTTTGTTTTGTTTTTTTTTCCTTTTCCTCCTCATTAATTCTAAATTGTTTAGTTTTTCCTCTCTTCACACTCTGTTGCTTTCATTATGCTAAAACCAAACTGGTGGCAGGTTTAACATTTTCCTTCACCTTTCTTTCTTTCTTTTTTTTTTTTTTTTAAGATGGGAAATGGAATTGAGGAAGCTGACCTGCCTTTCTGTGACTGGCATTTATGAGAAATTGTTTTATAGAAATATCAGTCACAGAGGGACGAGACAACTGGTCTGAGTTACAGAAAACCATGGGGATGTCAATTTTGTGTGAAAGAAAAAAAAAAAACATTTTCTTTTTCTCACCTCCCGAATCAAGTGTCTAAAGTGGTGAGAGCACTGACAAATGTCGAAACAACTACAGGTTTTTACAGGGGCAGTAAATGACATGGACGTTAAATAAAAAGCCAGTGATCAATAATAAATCAACTCAGTGTCATTCTATTCTAAATTCCTCCTAAACCAACAACACAACCACACTACAACCCCAAACTCTCAACTAAGATTGTTTTCTCATAATACAAATGGACTACACAAAGTGCAGTGTAGCACTGAGAGAGAGTTACATTATACAGGAGTGACAGACCGACTGCCTAATGTAAAACAGGCCCTCACACAGCGATGTATGACAGCAGACTAAATATAAACCCAACAACAAATATACAGTCCTGAGTTCTGAAGTGTTAACAGTTTTAAAATGTTCCAGTGTTGCTACACTGCACACAGTCATAATATAATATTTACATTCTCAGAATTGTCTGTTATCTGATTTGTGTTTCCTGTGGGCTTTTCCACTTTTCCCCCCCAAAGCTTTTCCTCCTCATCTTTCCCGTCCACCAGAAACCAGATTTCCTAAATTGCTATGAAAATACAGCAAGATAAACTTCCAAAGCATTTAAAAGCTTAAAGTAGGTTTTTTTTTTTTTTTTTTTTTTTAAACAGCCTTTGTTAACAGTGACAATTACAATTTAATTAGTATGCAAAATGGCAGCTTATTTCAGATACAGATTCCCTTCAATGGAAAACGACTAATAATGTAGAATTTTAAGGGCTTGTTCGAAACCCCCAGAATACAAATTAACGTCTGTTAAAGACTGACAAGGTAGTGCTGTTTTCACCGAGGCTGACCTTCAACTGCACAACTTGGGTTTAGTCCTGCTGGCAAGACTTTGCCCCTGCTACAGTGTCTTTGAGCATGGTGCTGGAACTGATGATGGTGGGGTATTTTCTCACATCAACAAGTTACGCATCACGTTATGATGGCCCAAGTTCATACTCTGCAGTGCTGAAAAGACTAGTTGATTAGTTAAACAGAAAATTGATCTGCTATGATTTTCATTCACCTCTTTTGTTAACTGTCGAATGAAAACTGCAAACTCTACCTGGCTATAGCTTCATAAATATTGAGAAATCATTCATTTTCTAGCTGATGAGTTCAGTACAGCTGCACATCGTATACACAACATACTGTTTTCTAACTTAAATGATGTAATGAATGTGAAGACAATAAAATATAGCATGTTTGCAAGATACTGGAACAGAACGCCGAATCTACAATTAGGAAGCGTTTCAAATTACAAATCACTAAGAAGTGCACCCTGAGCTAAAGGTGGAGCATGAGGAAATGATCTCTTCCGCCCTCTATAACCTGCAACGCTGTTCCACTTTGTTTGCATGATTAACAAGAGACTGAGCTGTGGAAAAGATCAATAAGTACTGGCCTTTTACGGGATTGAGTCTAACGCTGTAACCCTAGCTTTGTGCCCTTCCTTTTCCACAGCCAATTATGTGATATGATCAATACGCGTCAGTAATGGGATATCGGCGCTTCTTGTGGCGAATCTGTGGCAATGGCCAGAAAAATCCATGGCTAGTGCAACATATAAACACTCCTCCTATACTTAGCTGCGACCAGGCAGTGCATCACTGGGGTGCATGTTATCAGTTTCCTTTGACAAAGAGATAGAGAAAATATGAAGCTGTTTATCTTTCCCCCAGAAAGAGGCTGCTAATGTATTCGAGTGTGTGTTTGTGTGTGTTTGTGTCTGTGTGTACAGCTGGGGTTGGAGGTGTCTGTGGGGAGGATGGGGACTGCTGCGCCTCTCCCCGCTGTACAATACAGATCCTAATCTGTTCCCGACCACAGCAAACAGCCACAATCAGTCTACCACCACAGTACCACCAGTACTGTTCTGACAACAGCTGAGCGTCACTACTGACAGTTACGGACGAAGACAGACGCCCGTCAAGGCCAGGACTAATAAAAAACAAAAAATTGGCAACTGATTAACAAATGAAGAGTCGAAATCAATTAAAGAAGAAAAAAAAAAAGATCTTCTGTGTTCTGGTTTGAGAAGAACGGCAGGGGAGAGATTCAGCCATCTGGCTCTGCACTGCAAAGACAGGACTGTGGCCTCGTCTTTCTTGCTTCTCTGTGGAGCGACGGCGCCCAGCAGAGCCTGGCTGGCTGCAGAAAGAGTCAGGCGCCATTCTGCTGCATGCCCATGCTAATCACCCCCAACAACCACTATGCAGATGGAGTGTCTTTAGAAATCAAACGGTGTCCATAAGGCTCCATGATCTCTTTGTCCATCTCTAGAGGAATGGCAACACTGGCAGCATGTTGTCATGGCGGATCTGTTTCCTCAAAGTGTAATGTGTCCCCAGAGGTTAGTCAGATAAGATCATTATGAGAGGATGCAAACAAACAGAGTGATCCTGGTCTCTGGATGTTTTCACATATGCAAGAATTAAAGGTAATTCCACCGTCACTTAGGAAAAAAATGCTCTCCACTCGACTAAACTGCTCTTTACTAGATTTGCTGTAAGCTGCATTTACATGACATCACTTAAATTTTCCCAGTCTCAGTCTGAAAGATTAGGTCAACTCGGAGTTCCCCACATAAACACTGTGCTCGAATTTCAGACGAACAGCGTTCCCTGAGGAATGCAGCGAAGAGAGCGGAGAAAGAGGCAGATGAATGTTCTAAAGGGTTTTTTTTTTTTTTTTTTTTTTTTTGGTTGGAGAAGTGGTTTTAAATACACATGATGAAATGCACGGATCTGGTTTTCGGTACCAGCTGACTGAGTCATGTTCGAGCCACTGTAAGAGACCAAATGAAGACCATATCTGATACATAATAATATGATGAACTGCAGTGTAGAAATGAAAGAATACGCACCAAGGAGCTGAAAAGCTTGCTTTAATTGCTTTGTTCTAGACGTCTAATGGTATCAAAGCCTGTTGCACCTTTTACAGGTCAAACAAATTCAATCATTAGCCAGTACCATTCTGTCTGGCCCTAAATTAATTTCTGACTCTAAAGACAGAAAGCAAACAAGATGATTTCAAAATGTCCTGGTCAATCTCTGCCATCATCCTCCATGTACATGTAGATGCAAGTCACCTTATAAACAGTTGCTTGGAAAATGCTCTTAAATGTAAATATTAAAATATTAAACTGATAAATTTGAGGAGACTCCTTCTACTTAAGAGATGTATGCCACAGCCCTGTCCTGAGGCATATTAAACAACTGCCAGATGATAATATAGAACTGATTGTATGTATTGATTAATAATCTATGCTTAAATCTACATTTACATTCTTGCTTTAAATACTGCCTTAATGTCTGGAGGGAATTCGCGTGTTTGCATTGAGTCTAAAATCTGTTTAATTACCACATCTTGTGGTAGCTGTGGCTTGTGTTACTCACAGCGCATGCAGATGTACCAGGTATTTACTGTACACAGACAGTCAGAAATAAAAGGGGCTTGTTTGAATTACAAATTCACTTCCTGTTTCTTTATCCCACTGCACAATGGCCCACGCAGCGGTACATGTGTGACCATTCATTTGCACTTAATGAATTTTGGCCCCGCTGCTGCTACGCGATTCTTTCAGCTGTTGCATTATACAACAACTTCTCCACTGTTTTTCTATTTAAGTCTGTACTATGCATTCTTCCTCTCACATAACACCACAAGCTGTATGCTTTTACAGCCTCGTCCTTTTTTATTTTATGAGAGCCTATGGCACTGAGATGACATCCAACTAATGAATGTATACAAAAGCTCAAACCTTACGTTCTGCCGTGCTTAGAGGCAAACCCTATTCATCTGAAAGGAATACATTACAGAAGAATAAAAATAGAATAGAAAGAAAGAATAGAAATACTATATTATATACCATATTTTGCCCATGCATCAACATAATCTTGTGTATCTATTGTATAATAACTATACACCAGGTTTTTATGGTGGTGGGGCTGAGATGTTAATTCCTACTTGATTATATATTAAAAGCAAAAAGTGCATGAAGGATAAAGTATAAAGTCTGACATAAAATCAATTTACTGCACAGAGACAAAATTTCCTTGTCTCCTTGGAGGGTATTATAGTGCATTAACTCCTTTTTGGAGAAGTGTTTTTGTGCAACAACTCATGTCATCTTCTCCTCTTAGGCATCTGATGCAGAATCGAACAAGAATTTTTCAAGAATACTTCACCAGAATCGTTTCTCTTAAAGTGTTTTAAAACTTTCCTGTCCAGTTGCTGTCAAAAGTCAGATTGTTTCTTCTTTTATTACGCAGAAATTCAGCTCAAAGCTGGTTTCAGTTCACCACCTGTCTCACCTCTACATCATCGTGATATTTTTTTAAAAGTGTTAAAGACTTTTGCAAAGATGGACAGATGTTCACACCTCCATGGCAGCACTAGAGATGTTATGTCATTCACATGGGATTTAGAGGATGAGAGTAAGAGGTTTTCATAATTATGAAGCGCTATGAGAACACAGATGAAACCTAAATAGATAAGACAACAGAAGTCACATTTCTATTTAGATTTTAGGTCCTATGACAATATTTAAATCATTTTTAATTTTTAGGACTAATTACTACAGTAAAATATGTTGTTATATCCCTTGTTTACCTAACCTCTTCATATGCTGTCATAGACCAACTACACAGTGCTAATACCACAGAAGCGTAAAGAAACCTTTCAACACCTCTTTTGAGATACTAAGGATATTCAAATGTTTGTACAGCTGATGCATAGATTTATTTATACAGGAAAAATTCTCACTTAGCTGACAAGAAAAAGTGATAACTCGAACAGTAGCAGCTGGGAGACTCTGGGAGCCTGTTACTTGTGTTTCCAAGGAAATACTTATTTTTAGGCCAAGTGGATACTAAGACTGCCCTTCAACATGAGAAAGTTTGAGCTCCCTCCCGCTGCAAGGCATCCGCTCTAATGAAGTGACCTTGAACAGGACACTGAATTCCTACCAGCTCTGGGAATACTGCTCCGTACTCCTGCCTCAGTGAGAAAACAGGTTTAGAGGTTAAGAAAAAAATATATCTAAGTAACTTATGGATCAATGCATTGCTACGCACTGTACTGTATCCACTGGGAATAAAGAAATATTGAATATTTTTTTATGCAACCTTTTTTTTTTTGGACAAGAATGTGAATGAAAGATTCAATTAGGGATTCGCTGGCAGCAAAGATGAACAAATGTGGGTATTTTCCTAACTTAGAACCAGATCTAAAACGGAATCGGCCCTCTGAACCCATCCCTAGTTGACAAATCCAGCCACCCCTGTAACTCCTCATATGCCACTGGAAAACCTCATAGCTTACTCCCATAGCGTGCCATTTACAATGACAAGTTGAAACAAAGGGCATATCCATCCATAAACATTGTTCATAGGCCAGTTCTGTAAATGTCACCACACAAGTCACATGGATATCAAAAGTTTGAGTTTAAAAGATTTTCATGACTTTAGGAGTAGGATTACCTCACACAAAAGGTTAGAAACCCCCGGTCTAGACCCATTCACTCCTTGTCAATCCCATTAGCTGCCAGCGGCCCCGTCCCAGCTGTGCAACCCAGGACGTGTCTCTAACGAGCTCCATTAGCAGTATTACCTGCATCCGGAAGGCACTGGGGTCACAGGGTCAACGGCAGACCAAACGCTGAGATTAAATTACCCCTAAGGGAGGCAGGGGTGGGTGGTTGTCTACAGTAGTAACCATCTCCCTCCCCATGCTGGTCACAAACCGATTTCACAATAGTAGGTGGGCTGGCATTTACCATGTCGTTTTCCAGTTCATACACTCTCTGTGATCTTATTTCCAACCCCACAAAGCTCTTTGAGAAGGGGCTTTGAGTTTTACAGGCATGACCGGTGATCAAGCTACTACTACTTGTGCAGTCGACTAAAGTAACAGAAAGATATGTGAATTAGAACTCTGTAACTAAATATACTGCAGAACAAAATAAGTGGCCACAAAGACTTACAGCTAATGGCTAAGCAGGGGCACAGACCTGTCAAAATGGTCTAGTCATTATCTCTTTTCTTTGCCAACTAAAAGTGGATGTTGAGGAAAATATCTCAACACTAAATCAGACTGTAGCTCTGTAATGAGAAAGCACAAATGGTGCCAAAGTCACAAAGAATACCACACAACTCCAGAGCTCTATGAAGCTTTTTTGCTTCTTTTAGCTCGTTCATTGTTTTGGTTTGTGGCACATTTACTGCATACGTTTCTCCTGTCTCACAATTAAACACAAGTAGGCCAATGTTTTCAGCAAACACACTGTGGTAAATCCATTGTAGTCTACCTGGTTTGCATCAGGCATCAACCAGGAAAGTTAGCAAAGAGCTTCACATGCTTTCACATGTTCCACACAGTTTAATACAGGTGATAATCAGACTGAACACATACTTATTTCTCCTCAATTTACTGGTTATTCTGCTCTATTCCCATTTATATGCACTGTCAATAGACGAGTAGTTATGTTCGCTCTGCCAAGCAAGTACAATTTATGTCTAGATGACTCCGGCTTCTTTCCTATTTAGTGATCCTCTCAGAAAGATGCTTGAGGTCCTCAAAGTCCTTGTTCTTGACTAGGTACCCTCCCTCCAGATAACACGCATCTCAAATTTTCCAGCAAGAGGCAGACTTTCAATTTTGTGCTGTTCAAGACAAAAAAAACAATGAAGCTTTAATCTTTATTTTTTGTTGTTTTAGAAAATTAGCAGAAAACGACAGTGGATAGAAGCCCATTTGACACATTCATGATTATCCTTATGTAAGTATTATTATGAAAAAAAAAAAAAAGTAGTATAAAAACCCTAATTCAAATTAGCTCTGGTTACTTGCCAGCAGCAGCCAATATTTCTGGTGGGAGCTGGACAAAGAAGGAGAACCTCAATTACTGTGAGTGGAAGCGCCAGGCTCTGTATGAGATCTGCAACTCTACGGAGGACCAAGAAGCTCCAGGAGAGCTGAGTGATTCAATCTGAACACAGGTACTGAAACATCTCTCACACACACTTACAGACATACACATAGCAAGCAAGTGCACACACACACACACACACACACACACACAAAGAAACAAAAGCACAGCAGCACACACAAACATATCCGCCTGAGTCATCCCAAAGGCATTCACAACTACCTCACTAACAGGGGAAAAAAAAAAAAAAACACTGCAAAAGAGAAAGCAGAGCTCAGTCTTTGTCTTTCAGATACAGCCTGAAGCACTGGCTTCCAGATATGTACACTTTGAGCACCGAAGCATCTCCGAACACCAGAGCTCATTAAGCATAGATTTATAACCTTGAGGAGACAAATGCCTCTCTACCCTTTAAAAATACAATCAGGGATATATTTGACCATCTAAATGAAGGTCATCTTGCCCTATCCACAATAAAGCAGAGCCTCAAAACGCTCACTCTCTCACTCACGAATACTCACTATTAAGAACGAAACCAGAGATTATGTTAAATTCTATGTTGGTCAAGTGCTCTCATGAATATGTTTCAGGTCAATGACAACACCTCTTCAGCATCAGCATTATTGGCATTAAAAATGAACATTTATATGTTGGTCCCTTGACATGTGCCACACAGCAAACAAAGGCAAATGCCATCATTTACTATAACTACTGAAACAGTTTTTGCACATTGCGCTTAAATTTACTTACGGTTTACTGCTTTACATGTATTTACAGTTCAGTGCTTTTTAATTTATTAACGACTTAATGAGTATCACAACGAACATAACTTCTTCATTGTATAGCTAAAAACTGTAACTTGTATTCTCTGGCATAAGGAACAATTACAAGTTGTTAGGCCTTAGAAACTTACATTATCAGCATTTAAAGTGAAACGTGAAATTGTGCCAGAAAATCACGCTCGTCTCTTGTTTCAACGAAAACAAAAGGAAAACCAATTTTCACTACAAATCCCATAACACCTTAAATTAAATTTTTTATTTTTTATTTTTTTGTATTATTAAAAGCAAACGTTGAATGCTTATGAATTTGTTTGAATTATGTATTCTGATCCCATGGTGTATTCACAGTTACAGGTATCCATCCTTCCATATCATATGCTGGTAAACATCACAGGGGACCAGACCTATCCCAGCATGCACTGGGCAGGAGCCAGGCCACAATCTGGACAAGTCACCAGGCTCTCACAGGGCTAACACATACAACTAGACAACCACACTTACATTCACAGCTTTGGGCAATTTATGGGTTAGGGTTATAACCTACATGTCTTGTAGGAGGAAACCAAAAAGGGTGAATGATTGTTTTCAATTATTTATTCTTCAAAATGTCAGAAAACAGTCATCAAAATGTATAAAGCATTGTTGTGATTATTGTGCGCCAACAGCAGCAACTGGATAGAATTAGTGGGTCACTAGAAAAAAAAAAAAAAAAAAGTAGAGGCACACCCCTTTTTGTCTGAGTGTTACTCTTACACCAAAAGCCCCGTCCTGATGCAGGTCACACAACATTAGAAACAGTGTTAACACCCACTCTCTGTGCCAGACAAATCTGAGGATACTAAACGCGCAGCAGCGAGGCATATTGAGAGACAAAACTCAACTTTGGAAACTATCAATCACCACAGAGTCGCTGATGGGAAGAGAAATTTCATCCAGAGCAAATCCCCTCCTCTTCATTTGGCTGAGCCACTGACTCTGTGTGTTCGGAGTATTAAAGCACATGCGCTCTGACCTTTTCCCTTATCATAAATCACACAACACTGTTCTGCTGCCAGGATTTTGTTTAACCTAATTTATCACTGAGGACACCCCTTCCACCCTCAGTGCAGATTCACACTGTGGGACTGGAAGCACGGGATTAGTGGGTGGATCAAAGCATGCCATCCAGAACTCTCTCTTACCTTGTAATCATGGCCGTCAGTGGCTTCTGGGGCTGATAAGATGAGGGTGCCAGTGCTTACAAGGCACAGAGAGAAGGACTGGAGACTAGTGCTACAATTATTTTCACTGATTAATTTGTCAGATGTGGTTTTATTAAAGCACTCAGTCAAAAAAATTTTAGAAAATAGCAAAAAAAAGAAAAAAAAAGCCCATTATACGTTCCCAGAGCCTGATATAATGTTGTTAACTTGCTTGTTTTGTTTGACAAACTGTCCAAAACCCCAAAAATAAGCAACTGACATTGATACAAAACAGGAAATAAAAGCAGCAAATTCTCACTTTTGAGAAGCCAGAACCAGAATTATTGGCATTTTTGCTTGATGAATGACTTAAAGGATGAATTCACCAATTTCTGGAAACATGAAGGAAAAGCAAAGGAATGTTTAGGAAAAAGTGGCAGCCAACATCACAGACAGGGACTGTCCAACATTCACATGTTATTATGACAGAAACGGGTCATGGAAGGTGTGGCAAGAATATCAGACAAATGTACTGTCAGCAGCCAATGGCAGCGGTATGATAGCTGTTCGGGCCTCCGCGGGCATGACAATAAGAGTAACTGAAACAATTCCGCATGCAGGCAACCGTGATCCATTCGCCACGCCAATTCCATGACTCTTCACCGTACAGTAATGGAGGCTCTGTGGTACTTCAGAGCAGACTTCAGGGTGAATAAAAGTCAATATAAAGGTTTGCCACAGTGCACTTAAACTCTGCTGCTGTGGTCACATAAACTTCCTGTGGCACCCGACACTTCCTCACACTGGCTTTGGAAATGTGAATGAGCTGAAGTGGAGAAGGAGCTTTCCAGAAACAGAGGCCCGCGACATCCAGAATCCGAAACCTCTAATCGTACCACAACGTAGACTTATGTTTCGCCTGAGCCTAATCATATATATACCAAGACAGTTGTTTCTCTTTTCATCCTCATGCTGCTTTGTGAAATCTGAAAGCAAATAATTCTCAACTTAGGATTTAAACTGATACGACCATATGGCAGCGCCGCTTCTACTAAACCAAAAAAATAGGGACAGTATCAGCTAAACCTTCCTTAAGCATCAAGCATGTTTGTTTATTTGTCCAGCTCTATACTGACCTGTCACACCCTCCCGCAACTGCAAAACATCAACCAAAGTAAAGAAAAAACTGTTGCAAATAATTTAACCTACGACTGGTGTATGTTTAATTCCTCTTCCTTAAGCTGATGATCAGTTTTGCTCCCTTGCACTTGGAACCACACTGTCAGGATAATATCCACTTAACACCCTTTAATCTAAAGTAAATGGGAAGCTGTTGCAGGTGTCACTGCAAAGCAACTGCAAGTCCATTTCAATGACACATCATATGGGTGTGCAAGAGTCGTACATTTTTTTTTTTGTATAATAATATAAAATAATTTCACATTTGAGTACCACAGAAGGAAACACAAAACCAGATCCAGGGGCAGGGTCGGACTAGAGGCCTGGTACCAGAGAACCAGCACCTGTGTTTGTGGACATAGTTCCTTTCTCTTTCTTCACCTGTGCAAAGCTGAGCAGACCCCAGCATGTGTCTAAGCACGTACTACTGTGTGAGCCATGAACAACTGTATTCTCAAAGATATACTGATTGTAGATCTGCACTGGGCTGGTGCCAAGAAGCGGACCTGTTGTGACAGGAAGGTTTCTGCATAAAATCTGTGGCACAAGTGTGGGGAAAAAAAAAAATCCAGGAACGAGATGCTGTATAATGTCATTCAGTTTTTCACACAATCAAAGCAACGCATGGAGCATCTCTGTGCCCTGGCAATCCCAAGGTGTGAACAAGACGTGTAGCAATGCACATGAAAGCATGTGCACACAGTCACACATAGACATAGCCCGGGGGTGTAAATTCCATCATCTGCCGGTTTGAAGTTAACAGCGAGGGCCGACTCACCTGTGACATCTGGGGTCTGAAATTGATCTCCTTCAGGTCCACTGATCCCGGTGAGAGGTTGTGCAACATCTGGCACAGGAGCACCCCGTCTCGCAGGGCCTGTGCCAAGTCGAAGACGGCCGCCGAGGGCCACACGACCCGGTGGTTCGGGGGCAGGACCTTGCAGTCTATCAACCACCGCCCGCATTGTCTCCACTCCTCCATATCGGCTCCGGAGGTTCTCCTCACAAAGTAGCCGAGTCCACGAACTGGTTCACAGCGGGATAGAAGCGGCGTCTCGCGGCGCACAAGCAGGCACTAGGGTCGGTTCCCTACCAGCGCCGGATGTCTTTATCATTCACGATCAGCTCGATAATCAGGCAGTTTCACAACTTTATGCTAATCACAGTACGTCACCGCACTATATCCCAGTTCAAGACGCATGTCAGCTCTCCTGTCTCCCCGACGTGGAACCGATGAAAGCTTGAAAATGACTCAAATAAAAGCAGCGCTTTATCAAATCGGGCTCAGCACACGGCGGCGATGTAATGAGAAAACAGAGACGAGCTAAGGGAACCTTCTTCATTCTCCAAAACTTTTCTCCGCATATCCAAACCCAAAACAAAAAGAAAGAGACGTGAATAATGGAGGGGTTAGAAATAAAACAGCTGGATGCAGCGGTTTGTCATGTATCGACTTCACTGGTGTCTCACGTTTCGGTGAGAACCAAACGCAGCACGGGCTACAACACGATGTGGACGAAAAACAGCGTTTCAAGTCTGTCCGGCTGTTGAACCATGAGTCCGGGGTCACCTACTGCATTTGCATTTAACGTTTCCTCACAAGTTCAACGTCTAAAACCAGAACTTCCAGTAATTTCCAGAGCAAAAAAAAAAAAAAAAAATAGGGAAAGAAAAGGAGATGATACACAGAACAGTGTGTCCACAACGCCAGGATCACCCTCTTCCCACAACACAATCTAAACATCGCCTCTGCGGGCGCGGAAACATGTCCAGTGAAGAAGAAGAAGAAGAAGAAGAAGAAGAAACAATCCGTGTTTAGGCTACATTTATCCGGTTAATGTTACTTTTGCTTCGCGCCTTTACGCACGCCCAAAATAGCACTGCGCGTTTACCCAGCTTTGCCTTTCTGTGATTTCTGCCACCCTTCCGTTCATGTCCCCTCTCTCCCTCTCCCTCTCCCTCTCCTCGTTTCCCTTTCGGACGGAGATGTTTAGCGGACCCAAACTCCCGACCTGTGCTGCACAAATGTGAGGAGAAAGCGTCCAGGCTTCGGTGCTTTGGACGGGCTCGACACACACGTGCTGATTATCTCGTGCAAAGGTAAAAACTTGGATAGTGTGTCCACACTTTGTTAAAGTGGCTCCATGCTCCCAAGAATGTGAGTTTCAGGGAATATTTTTTGAGCTCAGAGTTGTGGCTGCGCCCTCTTACGGACGAAGCGCAAATTGCACGGGACAACTGACGCAAGGGAATTAAAGGGACAGTTAAAAAAAAAAAAAAAACACAATGAAATCCATTTTTACATGTCAAAATCTGCCAATACTAATCAGCCTGTGAGAATAGTTGTATAATGTATTCTGTGCCTCTGGAGGAGTTTTACTAAGTCTGACAAACTGACCCCTTATGATGCCATCAGTGTCCTCAAAGCTTGGGCTCAGAGAGTTCACATTTTGAATTCCAGTGAAATCGGCAAGATCAGAGGATCAGCTCGAGGAGACGAAATCAATCTGCGTGAATGTTCTGCGTAAAGTTCGACTTTTGTGAACTCTAACACAGAAATTTGCACCATCGACCAACAGCAAGCTCTCGTGACCTTTGAGGAGATGGAGAGCCAGAGAGTCCAAAATAGATGAAGTTTGCAAACAAGGCTAATGAGAGCATTTTATATTCCTCTTTCTTTTTATTGGAAATGGTGTGCGATGGTGAACCAAGCTTCTGGCTGGTGTGGAAGATCGCATGTCTTTATGGTGTGACTGGGGCAAAACAAAAAGATGCTACCGAGTAGCATTTTGGCATGTTGCATGATAGCTGCTGTCTCTCACATGACCAAACATAATGGAAGCACAATACATAATAACTGTATCACTGCAACTTTAATGAAATTATGAACAACACCATTCACACACACACACACACACACAGACAAACACACACACTTTCAGATGTACAAATCACTCAGATTACACTGAATCAGGGACATTAATATAGATGTGGTGAAAGCAGCCAGAAAGCAGGCAGAGGACATTAAATGGGACAGTGTTTTACAGTGTGATTTCATCACCACATCTATTTGTTGGAACAGTAAATAGATTTTGTTTATTTTTCTACAAGATGATTTGATTTGAGATTCTGGTCCACATTGACATCATCTCTGCAGATTTGTCAGCTGCACATTCATGCTGCCAGTCTCCTGTTCTACCACATCCTGAAGGTGGTCTATTGGATTCAGATCTGGTGACTGGGGAGGCCTCTGAACATACTGTCATGTTCATGAAACCAGTTTAAGATGACTTTTGCTTTGTGTTTCTTTATGGTAAACTGTTTCCATAAACGGATGAACATGGTCGGCAACAACACTGAGATACGCTGTGGCTTTTAAACTGTGATTGGTTGGTATTAAGAAGCCAGATGTTTGTCAAGAAAACATTCATTCATTCATCTTCTTAATCCGTCAGCTTGCCCAGCTGACTATGAGCGAGACACCCTGGACTGGACGGACTGGAGTGAACCCACGCAGGCACAGGGAGAACATGCAAACTCCGCACAGAAGAGCCCAGACCGGGGTTCAAACCTGGAACCCTCTTACTGTGACGCGAAACATTCCTCACACCATTACGCCACCTCTATCAGCCTGGACTATTCACACAAGCCAGGCTGGGTCCTTGGATTCATGACACCAAATGCTGACCCTACCATCTGCGTGCCTCAGCAGAAATCCAGATTCATCAGATCCTGCTGTGTTTGGAAACACTCTCTGTACTGAAAAATGTGATAGGCTTGTCATGGCTTGTCCCATCATTCCTGTCATTTTTTGGTGATACCATAAAATCTCTGTCCACAGTTTGGAACAGACACACACTACACAGAAAATAACTTTTTTTTTTTAACAGAAGACATTTTGACATGTCAAAATAGGGTCCTAGTATTGTACATGCTTGCTCACTGTCATACGGTTATGAATTATTGTAGCACTTGAATAGTACAGAGCCACCTCCTACCACGACAAGTTAAAATGTCCTCTGTGGAAACAACCTGTTTGGGGGAACAAGTTTTACAAAGGTTGATTTTTAACCGGCAGCAGTTTTTTGCCAAATGGGAGACAAAGTTGGCAACTTGTTGAGCATTTAGCTGCTATAGTGCCAGATTTTTCCCTCAGGAGTTTGACCCTAACCCTAACCCTACCCCTACCCCTAACCCCTAACCCTAACCCTAACCCTAACCCCTAACTCCTAACCCCTAACCCTAACCCTAACCCCTAACCCTAACCCCCTTAGGGGCTTTGACAGGCTTAGCTCACCTGCCAACTGCTGACTGCTGTTGAGGTTTTATTTTGCTCACTTCTTTAATTTGACACTTACTTTCCCGATTTCTCTCCTCTCCCTTAGATTCCCAGTCTCTGTCCTTGCTAATAAAATAATCACAACTGGCCACTTAATCACTTAATTAAAACTAACATCAATATGCCACGTGTTCCTTGTTAAATCCTCTTGGTCATGTCTCATTACTTTCTCAACTCAATCATCATTGTCTCTTCTCACCTCCAGATTTCATTTTGGCTAATTTATCTCCAGGCATAAAACGGCAAAGCAAAATCTGAGGTTCTCTGCTTTTCTTTAGTGTCTACAAGAAGATATTTTTTTAACCACTGCAAAGCAGGATCCATACATAAGGGCTATGCACAGTGGACACATCGAAATCATCAATATGCATGCATGAGCTTACATGCAGGCTTAAGGGTTGACTCTTTGTCTCATGTCTGCCAGAGGGACTGGCAAGTAACAAAACACCAGTGGATGCCAAGAAGGCATAGAGATACAACACACAGTGTGTTTTCAGAATGATGTGACAGAGTTACAGCAGCGTAACCAAAATTGTTACTGTCTTTTGACACCTTTTGCTGTCTCTGCTTGCTAACACATCAAAGACAGGGACCCTGTGGCTATTAATTGCAAGTGCATTGCAGAGACAATGAAAGCTGCTATTTTCGTACTGCTCCATGCACCTGTTGCCCCAGAGACACCTCTGACTGCAGAGTAGACGCTTCATCTATCAACTCCACCTTGCAGCAAATATTGATGCGGCCAGTCATTCAAAGAGTGCCTGTGTTATAGGTTCTGAGTACTGATTGTGTATTCCCCAATTCACCTCAAGCCTCTTGGCCCCAGGGCTTAATGAATGATGAGACCTTGCTTGATTAGATGCCACAGGTGCTGCTGGACTTCAGGAAAACACAGTCCTTATCCACAGAGCATTTATATGCAGTATGTGGACATTTGGAGATTTCATCCCTTCAGGTTTCCCTGGTCTTGAAACCAGTTCTGAGTTATGCTTCTTGACTTTCAATGGTTGTTGTGAGTCAAAGATAAATTTGACTCTGACAAACTGTAATCTTGGGGCGTATAAAAATGGGCTGTGTGAATGGCTGCTGATATTCTGTGGTGTACAAATGGTCTTTGAGCTTGGCTGATGGAGCCTTGAGATCACTTAACCTTTAAAGACCTTTGGAACAGCCCCATCGGCCTAAAATATGGCTTATAAATCTTTAAGCGGGTCTTTTTTCCGGGGGGAACCGTGTCGCCATGCTCACACCAGTTCCACAGCTGAAGTTGAAAAAGAGCAACAAAAAAAAGGTAGAGTTACAGCTGAGAGTTTGGAGAAAGCGTGTTACTTGTTCTTCAGATCAGAGACTAAAGTCTCTGCAGTTTTAACAAGAACTTTGTGGCTGTCAGCAGTACCAGACTGTGGTTTCACTGATTAGCGTTCACATGGCGAAGCTGTATACAATTCGAAAAACTATCGTGAAAAGCGAAGCGCCTGTGTACGCTGTAAATCCTGTCTAGACGGATAAGAGAAGGTCAGACAAATTCAGCTAGATGCTGATGGAATTTCCTGTTTTGGCTTTTACTTTAATTCCTCCTTGCACTTTACTGAAAACCAACAGAAAACATTCAAGGAAAATACACATCATATAAACACGTGGAATGGGGGGCATCTGTGGGCTAAATGATAAAGGAACAGGCAGTGGTGGCCGAAAGGTTACACCAACAGGCTTATGACCTGAAGATTCCTGGTTTGATTGCCAGAATGGCAGAATAAATCCAAGTGGGGACACACAGCACTTAGATGAATAAAGGAGTTAAAAAAACAGTTGAGTCCTCTTCCTCAGAATAGCTGCAAAACAAACGTGGGGAAAAATAATGCTCTTCTGTCCCTGAACAGCAACTATCGGAGTGCCTTTGTGCAAGGCATGTAATCTGATTGAGGGATACTGCGTATACTGAGTATAAGCTTTTGGTCCTGGGAAGCTCCCAGAAGTGAACATATATACTGTCTATCCTGCATGAGAACACGATGCAGCGCAGAGCTGCAAAACAACATCCTCAGCAAAAATCTCTTCCTGGATAAGTAATGTGTTTAAAATAGATTAATAAGCCCCATACATGTTGTTACAAATCGAACACACACACACAAGCTCCTACTTCACTGAGAACAGTTGCATTATCAGCTAATTTGCAATTAAGATTCTTGATATGTCACATTAGCATAAATCGTTCAGCTGATCAGAAGTGCATGCATGTGCAGTTCATTCTACACACCTTGATTCAAATTGACACTGTGAAGCCACATTCATTGAGTTTCTTAAATGTTCCTTCTACGAGGTAGTGAAAAGAAAATGAAAACCAGAGATCCATTAATCAAAGCAAACCCAGTCTCTTATGTGATGTGTAGGGAGAGTTGCACGCGTGTGTGTGGTCTTTTTAATATTGGATTCATGCGCTGTGAGTGATGGCCAGAAGTGGCAGAAATGACTAGTTGTCATTGAAGTCGTGGCATTGATCAATCAAGCCCCGAGGCTGTTGGGGGCCGCTGGGTGGCATGTTCCATGTCGCATGTCGCGGGAATGCAGGTCACAAAGAGCATGTTCCCTCGCAATGCACGAACTGTGCAAGGACAGCAATCTGGGCTCGGGCTTCTTTTATCTTTTGTCTATTCTTAGTTTTCAGTTGTCCTTTAAACTGCATGCCTCTTAAAAGCAATAATAAAACTTAAGTCCACTGAAATGCTAATGATAAAAAAGAAATGCATAGGTCATAAGCTACAGTATATAACCCATTCCAACTGCAGGATGTTCTTCAATACAAAAGGGAAACTATGTCAAGTAATCCCCGTAAAGCTTGGGATGGTGCATGATGGCCATCTTCTGGTTGATTACTAAAACACAAGCAGTGTTGCTTAGTTGATTTTATTATATTCTTTCTGCCCATATGTTTTATTGTCATTGCTTTACTGTCGGGGGGGGGGGGGGGGGGGGGGGGGGGGGGGGGGGGG
>JBBMJY010000008.1:4866542-4955387 GCA_037833715.1 Toxotes lorentzi
TTTTTTTTTTCAAGGTGTTTTGGTTTTGGTGTTTTACTTTCAAAAGCCCCCCCCCCCCCCCCCCCCCGGACTGCACAGCTCCAGTGCTTCAAGTCAGCGCTGAAAGAGGCAAAGCACTGTGATCTGATGGAGCGTGGTTGAGGCACCAGCTGTTTGAACCGGGTAGCTTTCGGCACGTGCCAGTTTCTGCAGAGCAGTTGGCAGTCCGGCTGAAAGTGGAGTAAGTGTTTCAGGCAAGACGCCTTTCTTTCACCCTCTTTACTAAAGAGCATAATATTAAGGGTATTTTACACCTACTCTGATAAATAAACACAGGCCAACCTTTGAGCTTTTTCTATTATTATGAATGAAAATAGACTTAAAAACAGCATCCTCTCTCCAGGTTAGCACACAGGTTAAATATTTGTTGTTGTTTTTTTCACATCTAACAAGCTTTGAAATGCGACCTCTTGTTTTTAATATAAATAGGAAGTTCCATTTTTATGTAGCAGGCTGTATAAACAAGTGTCAGTCATTCACTGCAAAAATAAGAAACAAACAAAAAGGCCTGCATGGAGGGCACCTGAGGAAAAATACAAACATTTTGTTAGAGCAAACGCACTTTATATATATTAACAGCAACCAAATAGTTAAAAACAGCTGGAAGTTGAAAAAAAGATAAACAAACATAATAACATAAAGGACCCCTAAGTGTTTTTCATGTTTTTCATGCTGTGGTTCATTTACTACAAATTATATTCCTGGTGTTTGGATTGTGTTTTGAATATAGTTTTCCAGGTTCATCTTCATATAGAATTAAAAAATACCAAACTGTTGAGACTTGAAATATGAGTTAGGTCATCAGCATCACTTGTGCTCTTACTCTTGTAAAAGTCGCACCGCCGTTCCACGGCTGTAAGAGCAGAGTGATCTGAAAGGTCTCAAATGTAGGAGACCTGAATAACAGCAGGCATAATGTTCAGTTTGATGGATTACTGAACTCAAGTTTCAAGTCTCTGCGAGTTGAATGTCATTCCATAATCTTTAGGAGCCTGGATGGAAGAAAAACACAATTAAAACACCACATCATGCTGAAAGTATTTCGTATGTAATTTAGAGGAAAATTGACTTCACCTTGCTAAACACTGGTGTAGCTCTTTACAAAGGTTATTGTTAATGAGTTGTTAAACTGTTGGATGGAGCAATAAGTTCTACCAGAGTTTAGTCTATACTCTGATCTGGACCCATGTTAAGTAAAGGCATTAAAGGAAATAAACTCACAAACACACAAGAACTTTCCCCTCTGACCAGAGGCTGAAAAAAAGACACTATCAAAAAGAATAAGTAGAAAACAATGCACTCGTTTTTGTTTTGTTTTTTAAATTCTTGTTATAAAATACATTTTAATATTATATATACTATAATAACGTCTATACTATAATAAAGTCTAACGGGAGATTAGACTTTTGGGAGTTTGATTCCAAAGCACCATGTTGATTCTGAGGATATATGATTTGGTTATGTGATTTACATTTTGTCACACCTGTTCCTATTCAGATGATCTGCACCTCACAGTGTGTCCTCTTTAAATGCCTATATTTCCATGTTTGACACAGCAACCTCTCAAAGCACAAACAATACCACTGACGGTGGCTATTTGCCTTTCAAATTGCTCCTGTATTTCCAGAGGTCACTAGCATCAAATCTGTCTTTTTTTTTATTTTTTGGTCCAAAGATTTATTTGTCATATAGTCAACTTCTTTCCCAGGTAAAACAGAGAATACTCCTGACACAGTTCAATGTGGTGTTTATGTGGAGCTGTGTACCAGTTTACTCCCTCTACCTTCTGAATAATTTCTCTAATAAATAAAAGGCACACTGCCCCCTATAGAGGCAAATATCATGACACCCAGTAAGAAGCTTGTTTAACCTTTCATGTTTACATTCTTATGCTACAGCTGATACTTTTTAATTTTACATGTATAAGATGGACATAACAGACCAAACAGCTGCTACTGAGAGCCGTCTAAAGCAACACCTGGATGATTAAAAGAACTACACACTACTACATTTCTGTGACGCATTTGAAAGAAGCCCTTTAATTAAACAGTATGGACAAAAAGGAGGACAGAAACAGGATATTGGTTTGAAGCTCAGATTTTATGAAACGCGCCCTAACCCGAGCAGAATGCTATCCGCCTGCGTTGTGGATTTATAGCGTCTGATAAGAAACACCGGTGACGGATATTGCGATTTATAAAGAAAGAGAACCAGAAAAGCCACAATGAATACAAAAATGTTATGTGGCGAGTTTAATTTTCAACACAGTAAACATAGGACAAATACAAAAATAAACATGTTTAACATTACTGAAGAACTCTCTTTTGGTCACAAAAGTAGAAATAAATAAAAACAATGCGATTGTCACAAGTCACTGTTGTCTGAACTGGAGTCACTGGAGCCGCTGGTGGCAGAATCTGAGGAGCTGCTGCTGCCGACGTGATGAGACGAAGCTTGACGGCTCTTCTCTGGATGAAGAGAAGGAAAGGAAGGACCATCGCAGATCACAGAATTTAAATTCTATCCATTATTAGCACCTTAACAACTCAACCCAAACTTCAGGAAGGAAGGTGGTGGAAAAGCGTTGCACTTACTTTGAAATTTCTTAAACTTCTGATACAGACAAGACTTGACATACTGCTCCAGCGCCCGCAGAGTGGACGGCTTCAGTATCTCGAAGTCAATCTCGATCTCGTCTGGGTTGGAGTCACACATAGAGGGCTCTCGTGTCTGAATGATGTGAACCACGTGGCCCAGCTTCATGCCCGGTAACCGGTTAATGTCCAGGCTCAGCTGGTGCTTCTCGTCGTACGTCATCGGCAGAGATTCATCTTCTGAATCCCAGTCTTTGTTTCCCTTCCACGACGGCCTGAAATTCAAGACAAAGCAATCAAACGTCTCTACAGTGGTGATATACTATGTAAGTAAAGTTCTTCAGTGGTATTCCATGTCATACCTGGAGCTGGAATTTGAAGTACTTTTGGAAGTTGTACTGTCTTTATTTTGCCTGCTGTCCTGTTTCTTGTTCTTTTCTTTTTTCTTCTTTGGCTGTTCGTGAACAGCTTTAAGCTAGGCAGTGAGTCAACAGAAAAGGGTGACTGCGGGGCCGCGTGACAATATTAAAATAAAAGTGCCAAGAAAAATAGCGGCACCAAGAAAGTGAAGAATCTGTATGCTGGGAAGTTGGAGCAGATGAAGGAGCAAGAATAAAGACAAGGAGGTGTCACTGAATGGTGCCAGTTACAGGCTGGCAGATGAATGGGCACAACTGAAACAGCTGACCACAAAACATGTTGTTGGCTCCAGAAATCTCTCATCTAATGAGGAATTAAGGCAAACATTTCAGTGATTTGTTGCGTGGAGAGGTTTGAACTGCTAGCATTTGTAGGCAAGGTAACAGGTCAACGAATGCATGTGTTTGGAGTCTATAAAAAACCTCTGTTATATAGAGAGCCGTGCAGGAACCCACCTGTTCTGCACCCACCTGTTCTTGCAACTGAGCAAGTCGGGTGGCACGCTCTTCTGCTGAGTCTGATTTGTCCCCGCTGGAGGAAATGCTGCCGCTTATCCCACCGAAACTCGCACTCTTGGCGGACACAGCGTTCAGTGGTGAACTCAACTCCACAGGCTCGTCTGGCATCTTTGCAAACCTCTTCTCAAACACACCCTGAAGCAAACACACACAAAACAAGGAAGAAGAATTGAGTGAAATGGAAAGCTGAGCTTAGAGAGCCAGTAAAAGCTTTTCAATTAACTATTTAAATGCCAATTTGAATCATTCAAAACACACCTGAAGTTTTCTGGCCTTCGTGACAACATCATGATTTGGAGGGTTGTATTTGTAGCAGTTAGAAAAAATCAACCTCACATTTGCAGCGAAACCTTGCACATCCAGGTATTCTCCTCCATCCATTTTTTTCTGTGAAATGAAACTTGAGATTAGCAAAGGCACCAAGTGAAGAATAGACAGAATGTCTTTGCATGTGTAAATATAAGTATATGTACTTTAACAGTGCCGAGGTCCATGGGGTATTTGATGATATCATGGTAATCGTGTAGCTGCAGAGCCTGAGCGTCGACGGGCTTGTAGAAAGGCCAGGCATAGGCTGCGTGTTTTTTCGAGAGCATTTCATTCAGGATTTCGTTGCAGTACCTGAGCTGTTTGCTCAGTCCGCCCTGTTCATTTTCTCCTTTTGACAACTCCTTTTCTTCAAAGTCACTCTTGGAAGGATCGAAGGCTCTACCTGCGCTTTCACGTCTCCTCTTCCTTTCTGATAAATCACTCAAATTGGTTATGACTGCTGAGGACAAATCAGTGGAATCCACTTCCTTCCTTTTCAGCACTTTCTTCTTCATTGGTACAAAAAACACCACAATAAGGTAAAATTCTCCTTATGCTTTCAGGGTTTAAATGAATATGAATGAAGGACAGAGACACAAATGGTGACTCACTTTTGTGGGTGTTTTCGCTGAAGGACATGTGGGCACAGTTCCATCCTGCTCAACTGCATGTGTGTTAACACAAATTCAGAAAAGGAAAAAAAAGATATGTTAGACTAAATTATCTAAGGAGCTTTTAAATCCTTCCACTTTTTCCTTGTTTATCTTTTCAGGCAAAAAGTAGTGACAAATAGAAATTTAACTGCCACCTGTATATGGTATTGCATGTACTAATGTTTATGAATAATCTGCACTAAATGGACGCCAACACATTTTTCTGTGTTGCTCAGTGCTGATTTTCTTCGCTCTGGTTTATGAGAAGCACACACACAACAGTTTTTTAACGGGCAGTGAATTTGTACAAGCATCCAGACACAACATGTATACATAAATGATGAGAAACACTCACAATTACCATGTTAACTGCCACATACATTTCACAACTGCATTTTAATTCAGCTGGAATGAGAAAAAAGACCCAGTTTCAGTGACTACAAAATTAAATTTAAGCTTAGCAGAAGATGTAGGAGGAGAAAACACAGTTTGGAGGCCTGAGCAGCAGCAATTCAATCAGACAGAAAAAAAGACGGGCAGAGGGTCACTTAACTAATACAATGTTTTGCACCATTGCAAAATGCTTAATTTTGAAAAACATATATATTTTATATTAATGGCGATAAGTAGATAAGTTGGCCAGCTTTCATTCAAGTAATAGTTCATTACCTGGAGTGCTGTTTTTTTTGCCTTTCCCTTTGGCTGTATGAGGTAAAATCTCCACTTCCCCTTGAGGCATCTGGGAAACTTTTTGCAAGAAAATCTTTTCCAAGGCGAGGGCCATCAGCACTATGTCATCTGTAGGCTGGGGGACAGAGGAAAATCTGTGAGGATCGACTTTCTGCGAGCCTAACCAGTGTGATGAATTTCCAATCATGAAGCTCCTCACCTTGTTATATATGTAGCAGTTGGTGAACATGGTGTTGAAATCTTGCATACATTCACTTGCACTCCAATAGTAGTTGTTCTCCAGTCGTTTCTTGATGGTTCCCAGGTCCATGGGAGATGTTATTATCGTATGATAATCCTGATTAAGAAAAGGAATCAATGTGTGATCTTGCTTTTTTGCTTTTGTCCTACAATTTAAAAGGATCTGCCATGGTTTGACTGATAAAGAAGAGTTTGTTAGTGCACATTCTCTGCATTCAACACTTCAAGTTCACCACAATTTCAGTCTTATTGTCAAATTTTTGTTCATTACTCCTATCAGTCATAAAAACATGGGACTAATTGGGTTAATTTGCTGGGATCTGGGAACACATCACACAACATTTTCAAACTACTCACAGGTAGTCCAAGAGCAACTGCGTCAACAGGCTGGTGGAAAGGCCAGGCGAACTGGTGCCGCCACAGCGACCTGATCACTACATTCTGCATGTACTGCAGCTGGTTGGTCTTTCGACCTGGCTTGTTGGGGTTGGTCACCTCAGGAGGTGGAGGATTCACAACCTGCGGAGGATCTGAGTGTGCCTCTGTTGACATGATGGCGGCAGCCAAAAGTGACTGGTCAGCCAAGAGATGAACACAAGCTCTGGTGGTTTCTGTTATCTTCTGTCAATTCTGTAGCTCTGAAGCTCACCAGCTCTGAGGGGACACCAGTCAACTTCATACAAAGTTTTCATACCACACAAGGTGACCTGTTGATATATAATTTAAAAAAAAGAAAGAAGTTATGATAGTGTGATAGATGAGACATCAGCCCCATCAAAGATAAACAAAATAAGTCGCCTGTGCTGACAATATAGTCTCTCTCTCTAGTCACTCTTAGGTTTATATGCTAATCTGAGCCTTGTCAAACACAAAAATAAACAGGGCACAATTTATTAAATCACCAAAGCTGAGGTGCTGCATGCTGATATTTTTGAATAAAGAATCCATCTTTAAAGAAACATTTTTTCATATACATTTAGGAAAAATATATGTTGAGACATTAATGTAAGGTTTTATTATTGTGTAGTGCATTGTGATGTTACATGCGAAGCAGACTACACTGTTTTGATCTTTCTAAGCAAAAGTAACACATCACACACAGCACGTGTTGTGGTGATTTTGAATACTAGATGTAAGCTACTTCTCATTCTGCCAGTGTTTGTTGAATCTGCTTAAAAGTGATGACTTTTCATAACACAACTGTTATTCGACAAAATAACTATATAAATAATAAATGCATTAAGACTACCTGTATTTTCACTGTTTCATCATACTCTCAGATTTCCTTTATCCATACAAATGCAATAACAACGATTTGGCAGCAGATGTCGTCTTTTTAGACTGTGTCAAACGCTTCCAAACAATGAGCCATTTTCAACAGCTGTTTCAAAATGATTCAACTCAAGTCCTAATGATTCTGTGCTTCATAAAGTTGTTTTTTCCCAACACTACTAATGCATACAGTAATTCCCAGCATACATGGAAATGTAAACATGGGGAAATGTTTATCTTTTTCCTAATTGTACAGTCAAATGTGAAAAAACGTGCTGGCCATTGTGATAATGTTTGAAGAGTTTAGTTGGCATGCATTTGACAGATCAAATGTTTTGACATGAAGCCAATAGTGTGGACAGAGGCAACTCACATGAACTAATTTATCTAGCGGTTCTCCCCATATATAGCTACATGATTCTGAGCTGTGCATCCATGTTTGCATGTTTTACAACCACTGTGATCAATTCATGTGTTTTTATTTACTTTTTAGACAAGCCAAGGCATACTTGTATCATTGGTGGTGCGTGAAATGTTTGTTCTACTTGTTTATTGCTAGTCTAACGACAAATGAGTTTCTCTAGCTGGGGGAAAGACTGATGAAATACTGATTTCAATGAAATAAGAAGTCAAGTGAAACACATGGCTTGATTGAACATTGTTGAAGAAGGTTTGGACAGAGAAACTCTAACTTCAAATGTGCCTTGTAGTTTTTAACAGAAAAACATTCAATCTGGTGGCTTTAATCTCTTAACATCGCCACTTTAGTGGCGACATGTTATCATAAAAGCTACTATCACCAAAGATGAGAACTCTCGCCACGTTCTCATTGGAAAGCTAACTGAATGAGCAAACGTTTAGCGTGGAAGCTACAACTACGCTAATAAAGCGGATGTGTTGTTAGCTTAACTTCATTCGGTGGCGAAAGTAAACACAGGGGGTCGTAAAACGCATTGAGTAAATTTCATGCTCCCCACTTGGGCGTATGCTTACAATGATCAAGTAGGAGAGTCTTGCTTTTTTTTAAAGAGGCCAACTTTCAGCACAAAGTTTTCCCACAGAGCCTTGGCTGAGCTATCCTGCAGCTAACCTAGCGCTCGTCCTCGGATGACGGCGACACAAACTTGTACTTGTTTCGCTGGGGGCTGAGGTGAGAGCCACGGGTAGAAACATAAGAGAGAAGCTACTGAAGTTTTTACCAACTCGTCCAACTTATTCTCTTATGAAGTCACGTTGGGGCAGGAGCTGATGTACCTTACAGGAGGCTACATGCCGCACAGAAGCCAGACAAGAACGCCCGGTTAGCTCCACCGCGTACCATTAGATTAGCGTTAGTACAGTGAATTGAGAAGTTTCCCGTTGGTTATAACAAACATGCAGCCACAGAGGGAACGTGCTCTCCTTTCAAAATAAAAGATATATACTACCACCTACTGCACCGGAGCACTGTAGAGCCACACCAATTCTTGACGGTAGCATTTTAGTGACTATATTATTAGGTTACTACAGTTTGTTTGTTTTTTGTATCCTTGTTTCACAACATTGCAACGAGTTTAAAAAGGCAGTCAATTGTCATTGATAGTTATTTGTCAGGCACAGTGCGCATTAATAAACATAAAACGAAGTTATTAACGTGTCACATCTAAGTATAACTAATTTGCATCTTCAGCCACTTACCATAAATCTCATAAAAATGTGGTATTATTAGTAACAAAAAATAGACAAAGTCAGAAGACCAAATAAAAACAATTCCAGAAATCAAGTGACGAAAAAAGCATATCTGTCTGACACTTAATGTCCCTCATTAGCTTCCGTTACTGCTAAGCGTAGCACGCATGCGCAAAGAAGCAATCCCGCACCACATTCCCCGCTTCTCGTCGCAGCTTCCTTCTCGCAGTGAAACATCCAGAAGCAAGCCGCCTGGTTTATGCTTCTTAGACGATCGTCTGAATAAATGCACGTACATTTCTCATACCAGTCTTTCCGAGGAGTTACATTCTGACCGTGGAGCCGCATTAAATTCCCGTGAGTATCGTCTCATGACTGAAACCTCATTGTTTGAATGGAGGGCCCCTCCGTGGCAGCTCTGGCTATTTGTCAACAGCATCAATGAATCTTAAGCTGACGGCTACATGATTAGATTGTCTTTAGCTCTTGTATGAAACCATTGGACCTAAGATGGAGTTTTTATCTCTTTCCCTCGGAGTTCAAATTCTAAATGGTGAAAATAAATAACCGTATCTACAATACGATGTTAGTGTCTCTTTGAATTGAAGGGTTCCGTTCCAGCCTCTGTTTCACTGTCCCTTCACTGCTTTACTGTATTTTAAACACGAAATTACCGTTAAAACACTTGGAATGAATGCAAGCTAGCCTCGACTGACTGTGTAAAGTGTGTCTGTTTACTGCTTTTAACGTTAACAAGCCACGTTAGCATTAGCCAGGTAAAGCTAGCTAAGAAAAGCTAATTGTATAGCTAAACGAGAAAACAGGTCAGGTCTTTATATTCATTAAACTATAGACAAAAAAATCTTTTGCCTCTTGGTTTAGGTACAACACTTACTGAGATTACATTATCACTTCCAGTGGCTGCATATCCATGAGCTAACTCCTCTGTTAAATAGCTGCTATGGTTTACATGATTAGCATACATATCAAAGCAACCAGTGGCTATTTGGGTTTAATCATTTTGCCAATGAAATGTGGCATATGAATCTCTTAGAGGGACCAGTGTTACAACTTTTTATTATTATGGACACCAGCCAACGCTAGTAATTGGTGTAATTACTGATTTAGTATATGTTTTATAATTAACAATAAACACTAATGAATGAGCATGTGTTGTGTTGGGATATTGGGGTGTAGGTCTGTCCTTTTATTGTAACACCGACTGCATGCAGTTTGTTACACAGTTATCCCTGATTGTCGGTTATTGAAACAAGTAATTAAATCCCATAATGTATTTCAACATCTGCTTCTTCTCTTTCTCAGGATCGTGCACAATAGATGCTAATTTCCTCACCATGGCAACAGAAGATAAGAAACCAGAGACTGATACAAAACCTCCAGTTGTGCCATCAGCTTCTGCCAGTCAAAGCAAGGTTTGGATGTCTTAAATATTTTCAGTGTTTCCTGCAGCTTCTGTAACATTTTAGACAGGGTCAGGAAATATCTAGAGGTGGTACTTTGGATAGTGAATGCTTATGTTTTTCTTTGATGTCAGTTTAGGTAAATAAACGCTTGTCAACTTGTTACTCAAATCTGGGGAGGTTTTTAAATGTCATGTTTTGTTTTTATTGACAGTCCGCACCTGCCAAGCCAAACTACAGCCTGAAATTCACATTAGCGGGCCACACTAAAGCTGTCTCCTCTGTCAAATTCAGTCCCAGTGGAGAGTGGCTCGCCAGCTCCTGTGAGTTCTTTTTCCACTTTCGCTTTCATGTTTCTTTTAAGCCACATAAGTAAATTAGGGCTTTGAATAATACTACTGATCAACTAATCCATTAATAAGCAGTGTTATGACATTTTGGAAAGTCATAAATGAAAACCAATAAACATCTGTTTACAGTAGTGAACCTAGAATTGTGGAGGCTGCATCAACACTGACTGCACACTAATTCTGTCTCTACAGCTGCTGATAAACTCATCAAAATCTGGGGTGCATATGACGGCAAGTTTGAGAAAACCATATCTGGACATAAACTTGTGAGTTTAATGGATTCTCATCTTTACTGCTGCAGATGGGGATTATATTTGTTTTAAGTGTTTACATGCGTAGACAGCTTCACACACCAACACAGCCATAGTTTTGTTATTTAGATCCCTTCAACACTTACTGTCCTAATCAGAGCCTCGAGTGCTATGTGACTTGATTATTTCCTATGAATCCACAGGGCATATCTGATGTGGCCTGGTCCTCTGACTCCAACCTCCTGGTGTCTGCATCAGATGACAAAACCCTGAAGATCTGGGACGTCAGCTCGGTAAGAGAGAGCATGTGTACTAAAACAGTTGTGTATAACCGGCTTCACGATATTGTCAAACTTAACTGGAACTACAGTAAATACAGAGTAGAGTGTGACTGGTAAGGCCGTGTCGCCGTGTTTTGTAGCATTATACATTCATGAAGCATGAAAATGAAATCCAGCCACACTCTTTGGATTCTTATCTGCACTTTCTTGCCATTGTTAAATTTTTATTCCCATTTAAGCTGCAGTTACTTCCACTGCGTTAGCTGACGGTGGCCTCAAACCGCTCATGTTGGGAGAAGTAATTGTTCACCTCCGTTGCCACCGAGAATGTGACATTTCTACTCGTTTCTCTTTTATCCAGGGAAAATGCCTAAAAACTCTGAAAGGTCACAGCAACTACGTCTTCTGCTGCAACTTCAACCCCCAGTCCAATCTCATCGTGTCAGGATCGGTGAGTACGAAGCTTTTGGCATGAAACAAGCAGTAAATGGAAACCAGATGTTAGACCTTTTCTAAAGCGCTCATTTCGAACATTATAAGCATGTCTCTGTGGTTTTCTAAAAAAGTCACGAACATTTTCTTTTTGTTTTGTTTTTTTTCCCCCTCTTTCCACCTAATAGTTTGATGAGAGTGTAAGGATATGGGACGTGAAGACTGGGAAATGTTTGAAAACATTGCCTGCTCATTCTGATCCTGTCTCTGCTGTAAGTTTTGTTTTTTTAAATTCTTAACATTAGTTGAATCTTCTAGACTGAAGACTAATAAGGAACCAGTAATGTGATGATCTGTGTCGACTCGCAGGTTCATTTCAACAGAGACGGCTCCCTGATCGTGTCCAGTAGCTATGATGGCCTTTGGTGAGCACAGACATTTTTTAAATCCTCATTTCATGGCCGTCTGCTTAATGTGAAGACAGCAAAACATCTCGGACTGTAGAGACTAAATACAAATACTCTCCATGTACAAGTTAGATATTGTAACAATACCTAAAGCATGTTGCTAATGTGTATGAATTAAATCTCTACTCATAAATTCTGTGTCCAGTTCTGTGCACATAATTTGTGTTTATTATTATTATTATTATTATTAGTAATTTATTTATTTTTACACATTCACAGCCGAATCTGGGACACAGCATCGGGGCAGTGTCTAAAGACACTCATAGGTAAGACCATCTAGCGTGTGCAGCACATGTAGGCCACCATCATCAGTCCCCTCGACCTGGTTCTATTGAATTATGGCGTAAAATGTGTGATCCAGTCATTAGTTATGTGCTGACTATGTTCTCTTTGTTGTGTTCATTTTAGATGATGACAATCCTCCTGTGTCATTTGTTAAGTTTTCCCCCAACGGGAAATATATCCTGGCTGCTACACTGGATAAGTGAGTTATCACAAACCTGCAGTTGTGTGAAGTCACTGCTCCTTTTTATTTTCAAATTAATGTTATCTGCTTCATGTTTTACATGATTTTCACCAGCAGGGGGCGGTATAAGACTAAAATAAGCTTCCCTCTGCTACTGTTTTTTATATAGACACAATATACATGAAATGAATACGATTTAAATGCTGTTGATTTTACTCTGTTGTTTAACGGAGACACTGCTGTATTTGTGTTTATTTTTCAGCACGCTGAAGCTGTGGGACTACAGCAAAGGAAAAGTAAGCTCCTCTGACAACTGCTCATGTATAAATTAGTATTGTTTATTATATTATTCTTTAATTTTGGGCCTATAAAAGCTATGAATTATTAAGAGCCAGTTTCACCAACATTTGTTTACTATTAAATACAATATTTATTGCCGATGGCAGTATTTTTGACTGTGGTTCAGATGTTTCATTTTTCATTTTTCAGTGCTTGAAAACGTACACGGGCCATAAAAACGAGAAGTACTGCATATTTGCAAACTTCTCTGTCACCGGTGGAAAGGTAACAGCTTTTTGTTCCTAATGAGCATGTGTGAGTGTTAGCAGCTGTACTCAGGATTTATTTCCATGGTCATATTTCTATCATTTAGGTCTTATTAAACCCTTCCTGGTATTTGATGTCGACAGTTTGCGTATTAATTTAACTTCAACTTTGAAAGTCATGTGCAGATTAATGCTAACTGTAACTGAAGCTGTGCGGCCACTCTCTTGCAGTGGATCGTGTCAGGCTCAGAGGACAACATGGTTTATATCTGGAACCTGCAGACGAAGGAGATCGTGCAGAAACTCCAGGGCCACACAGGTACGGCAGACTCACCGTCTTTGTTTCTGTGGCTCTGAAGGAGATAAGACCAAATTGAATTTTAAGGCTTATACTTGTGGCTGCGTGTAAATAAACCGTTCTCTGGGTGTAATGCGTTTATAAAACTTCCATTTGCATTTCTAAAACACGTTTCAATTTCCTTTCTCGTCTCTTCCTTTCAAGACGTCGTCATTTCGACCGCCTGCCACCCGACGGAGAACATCATCGCATCTGCGGCTTTAGAAAACGACAAAACCATCAAGCTATGGAAAAGCGACTGCTAAGCCCTCTTGGATCTTTTGGGGCCATTCATATTTCTTTTTTTTTCTTTCCCCTACATTTTGTTTGTAAGAAAAAAAAGGACTTTTTTTCTAACAGAGAGCTCCTGCTGGATGCAAACGGCTTTCGGGTAATGAAATTCAGCAAGGAGAGCCAAATGATGAGACACATCAGCCACACACAGTATCAACCGAGGCAGTTCTGCTGCAAACGTCTGAGATACTTTATCTGCTTTTCTTTTTCCACACGTGCCAGATTTTGTTGTCTTGTAAGGCAAATCGGTGACTTTTGTTATACTTTACGACAATGCTCTGGTGCTTCAGTATTTTAAACATTAACCTTGATGTCACTGCTTCATACCAGCTCCCACACACGCACCTCTGGTCTTGTACAATAAATGTAATGGTCTTTTGGCTTTTTGTATGATTTCTTTTGCCTTTTTAATCTGTCAGTTGTAACTGTGTCGTACCGACTAAATTACTTCAAGGTGGAGAGGTCTTGAAGTACCTAAGGCCCTTTTTTTTTGGTTATTTATTCAAGTGGTGCCACTATTACTATTGTTTTTTTTTTTTTCCCCCCAAAATCAAATGCCAGATATCAAATAAGCTGTGTGCCATACCAAGGTATGTTTTCTGATTTTGTAAGTACTGTGCTGACAACCAGGACTTGACTTTAGCGTGAAGCTTGGGAGGTTGACGACCTAAGAAAATGTGCTGTCACATATAATACCCAGCCATTTTTTTTTGCAGTCCTGTTGGAGTATTGAATTGAGATCCCTCCTCTACAAAAATTATAAAATATTTTACAGTTTACCACAGTGACCAAATGCAGTTACTATGTTTTGTAGGATCTGTGCAAAATACACTGTCATGTACTGTGATTTATTATTTTAGCTTTTTTTTTTTAATCATTTGTGCTTTATGATTAGCTCATAGTTCTGCACACAAAGCCAGAAGCCTCTGTTCTCTATAGTTAACCCTGGATTTTTGTGGAATATATTTGCATTTCGACGGCTATAACCTGCAACTTAATAAAACCAGTTTTTGTATGTTTCACGTTACTGAGTCATGAGTGGAAACATCTTGCTTGAGCGTCTTCCTGGATCTGTAACTTCACACAGAATCAACCGGCGTCAGTCGAGCTCGATTTCAGTTTTTTAATAACTTTTTTTTTTTCTGTCCATGAAAGATAGAACATCAGAGAACAACCCACAAAGAACAGATGACAAAATTCCACCTCCTTAAAAATAGACAAAAATATAATGAAAGAAGACATTCCCATCTTGCAGCGACAGGTTGAAAATGGCGAAGGCGACACAGTTACCAAGGTGCCACAGCCAACTATTCCTCTCATTTTCAATCTGAAAATTTTCTCTTGCCTCATCGAATAAGCTTTTCCACAATGTATACAACAGCCCACAGAAGAAAAGGCAAAGAACGGAGCACATAAGCAAGGGATAAAATTACCTTTGTACAAAAATAGATCTTTTTCCAAGTGTTTTTTTTTCTTTTTTCTCTATTTTTTTTTTACTTGAACATTTTACTGTCTATGCAACAAAGAAAGCAGTGATTGTGTCACAAGCTCAGCTTTTCCTGATTACACTTGTTGAACATACAATTAATTGCCAAGCAACACACATTTTGGAGGGTTTAAAGACTTAATCTTATTTTTTTTCTCTCTCTCTCTTTCATAGTTTTTTTTTTGTTTGTTTTTTGAGGTCCCATAAACTGCTGAGAAGCTGGTTCTTTTGAGTTCAGAGGTGCTGCGATTCTGCTGGTTGATCAAGATTAATTTTTATAAAGTCAAGGTTGAAATGCAAAAAAAAAAAACTCAGGTATTTGTGAAAAAGAAAAAACCATAAAACTCTGAGTTTGAAGAACACCTGGTGTGGAACAGTTTGGTCTGAAAGACTTGTCCCCCTCTTTCAATGTTGGAAATACTCAAGGAACAGATCTGTTGATATATATTTATAAATATATACACATATACATATTAACAAAATATAGCTTTATGTTATAAAGCATTCGTGTAGGTTATCATTCTATGTAGGTGATCAATTCTTTACCTAGTCAAGAAGATCCTTGTCTGTCTATTTCCTGTAGGAGTGACGGGGCGGAAAGGAGAGAGAGGGGGGGGGGGGGGTCCCACAGCATCCACTTTATGGCTTAAGATACCTGCGGTAACCAATCACAGTAAACTTAGAGCTGGAGACCTCATCACACTGAAAAGAACAGGAGGATATTCATTTTAAAGTTGGCTCACCGTGTTGGAAAAAAAAAACATTTAATTGCTTAATATCAGATTAAAATGTTCCGTCCTCTAACAGAGAACTCAACAAATCTAGCTCGGTCTTACAGGAAAAAAGCTGAACGAGAGCAGAGTTCCTCTTCGCTTAAGTTGACGACTTGTGAGCAAATTAAATTTTCAGTTTTTTTTTTCTTTTAACAAACAAACAAGTATCATTTTCCAGAATATAAATACTGTAAACTGAGCTCAAGCTGGCAGTCAACACTGTCACCTGGATAGTTAGTGATAACACAGGCCACCTCACTGAAACCGGTGAGTAATAATAAAACAACGAGCCGACAGTTCATACTGAAGTTATTGCTACTTTTCTTTTCAGCTTTAACAAGCACAGACACTGAGGTTTCCCCTGATCCACATAATATCGATGATAATAACACTGACAAAGTGCCGTCTTGTTGTCTCGTAGAAAAAAAACAAAACAAAATTCAAGTAATGTTGCAGCACTGCTTCTCTTCCACTAGAGGGAGCTCACAGCTCTTTAATCTCCACCACATCCTTCACTCTTCCTCTCTCTCCCTCTCTCCCCTCTCTCTCTCCTGTCCAAACAGCTCTGAGACTGAAAGTAAAAGTCCTAAGTCCTGCTTGAAGCGTACAGTATCTGACATTTCAGAGCTGGCGTCTGAACCGACCCTTTGCTTTTACTTTTTTAAATTTATTTATTTATTTTTTATTCATAAGGAAAAAGATCATGGGATGTCTGGGGATCAGTTTCTCAGAGGTGGATTAACGCCCCAGCGGAGGGGCCTTCAGTGATGCACGTCTGTGAAACCAGGCCCAAAATAATGCTGAAAAACGGACACATGCTCACTGATTCACTGGTGTTTTGGTCAGAGTCGACGCCTCTATGGAGTCCTGATGGTGGCACCAGAACAAGTTGACACTTTTTCACTTTTAATTGACTTTGTATGTTGAGAAATTGAAAAAACAAAAAAACAAAAACACAATTATAAAGTGAACTCTGGCCAGTAGCAGCTCCTGTTGCTGCTCTGTGGATTGGACGTCATTTTACTTTTAAGTGACGTTTGAAATGCTTTAAATAAAAGCAATCACAAAATGGAAACTGTAAATATTAAAGCAGTAAAACAAACTGAGATCAGAATATATTAGGCACATGGAATAGCAAGAAAAAAAAAGATTTAGAAGCCTTTTAAAAATATGTATTGTGATTCAGTTTTTTACCACTGAATGGTAATTTATCTACAATTATCTTATTTTCCTTTTTTTGAGTTTTCAATGCAAAATTGATACACAAACCTAATTAATATTTTAAGTTTATCAATTATATATTAACTGACACAAACCAAAATGTACGTGGCACTCTCAAGACTCCATACACTCAGACCAGTAACCAATGAAAAAGTGGTAAATACGCAGACACTGGAGGATAAAAATCCTTGAATTCTCTTACAGTCCTTTTCTCATATCTTACTCTGCTGTTATCTAACATCCGTCCTTTAAAGTCCGCTATGCTCCACTGTTCCATAAAACACTTTAGAACGAGGGTTAATAGCTGCTTGTTTTCTATTTAATCAGTCAAGGCTGAATAAACCAGCACAGACTGACTATCACATATCTGAATCGTGGGGGGAAATAAGGTGAGGTCTCTACTCCTATCCAGGAAATGATTAAAGTGGACCCACATCTCACAAACACTTGTTGTAAAAGGAAATCGACCTTTTTTAAGCTGTACTAATATATGCACCCGTTCTGTGGACAATCTTTGGAAATGCACTCGATGCATAGTTTTGCAGCAGCTGCAGCATTTAGAGAAAAGGAGAGGAAAAAAAAGCAGAATATGGGCATAGAGCATATTTATACATAACATAGAGACATTTAACATTTCAGTTCAACTTGAATGACACTTGGTTGTCCAGAGAAGTGCAGAGAGAGCGAGTGTGTGTGCGTGTCCCTCTGAGGAGGACGATAACCGGGGCGTTCCTGATTGGGCCTGGGCCAAATTCCACCTCAGAGGTCGATCACATCGACATCAGCTCTCCGTTTAGGAACCCGACTCCACTGTCATGAGGTTAAGTGCCAAGTAACAAACAAATAAACAAATAATGGCTCTGCTGCAACAACACGCACTTCTCCCACGTTCTGTAAAAATGGTTAAATGAGTGTCAAGAACTGAGGGTCCGAGGGATGGAAACAGAGGTAATTGTGCATTGCTGTCGTTAAAAATGAAAACTGAAAATAAGTTCAATACTGTATACGGCGGTAACTTTCTATACAGGTAGATATGAGGTGTTCTGAAAAAAAAAAAAAAAAAAAGAGCTAATACCTGCTGCTCTGAGCAGAGGGATTTCTGAGTGTGGAGGTGTAAATGGTGTGCTGAGATTCACATGAAATGAGAAGCAGGGAGGTTGGACATGGGACAAAAAGGAGCTCAGGGGCTGACGAAGCAAGCAGTACCCCCCCTAACCCACCCCAGCCCACCCCCCCCCAACAGATGAGACCGCGCGCTCACTTTTCCAGCCATCCAGGTTTGTCCTGATCGCTTGTGAGGTGTTTTCGATGAAGGCCAAATGTTCGAAATAGGACGACAAAAGTTCCTCCAAGTTGCTGCGCCTGCTGGTTGCCCTTCAGAGCCTCCAGTGAGGCTCATGTTGCCTAAAAGCTGGTGTGGGGCTGATTTACAAAAGCCAGCATTTTCCTATGTGCAGAGATAATAATCGATCAATACAGAAACCCAAGGGCTGATTGGTGGACTAATATGTCGTCCTCCCCGATGCTGCACAGTGCTAATAGAGTAAGACATGGTTGTATTTTGTTGGAATTGGGCAGAGACCTGAGGTTTTTGAACACTTGCAGTCTTGTGGACCTACTCCAGAAAGCTCACACCTCAAAAACAGCTAGTGCAAGACCTGATGTGTTCAGTCGAGTCAGGCAGGAACAGACGAGTCCCTTTAAACAGATGCATCTTCTCCCCGAAGTAAGTTCAGTCCTGAAAGACAGAGAGGGCTCAGGTCCAAGTCTAAACAGCCCGAGGCTCTCCGAGTCCACGATTGTCCCGATCACAACGCTGAGTGTCCAAATGTGACATCATCGCCGTTTTTGTTGTTGTTGTTTTTTTGTTTTTTGTTTTTTTCATATATATATACCTGGAAGCATAACCCTGGGCGTTAAAAACCTGATCATCTCTGCTTTTTCTTGTCAAGGTGTGGGAACAGCAAAGATGCAAACGATGGCTCAATACATGTCTTTTGACCTCTGCCCCCTCCCCCCATTTCAGTCCGCTGTTGTTGCTTGTGTTGTTGTGATTTTTTTTCATATATATATATTTCTTATTTATATATTTTTACAAGGTATAAAACAGACCCACAGACATGATGATTTCATTGTTTGTTTTGCGAAACACATCAAAGGGAGCCGAGGAGAGAAGGGAGGAAGGAAGGGTGAGGTTCTCCGTCCAAAGTCGTCACATGATCTGTCCCTTGCTGGAGACAGGATTTTTTTAAAAAGGGACCCTGCTCCTGATCCAGGGCTGGTGGGAGGTGTAAGGGAGGAAGGAGGAGGAGGAGGAGTAAGGGGTGGGGAGGGCTCAACCCTCTATGCTACTATGTCATTTGATGTGGAGCTTCTAGCATCTCCATGAGGAAGGTGTCAATGGGCGTGTCGCCGATGAGCTTGAAGAAGAACAAGTGCTCCAGACACTTGAGGCCGATCGAGCGGAGCGCCGGTAACCGCAGCAACAGCTTGGCGAACCTGTCACAACACAAGACCAAACTTAAGTATGAGACTAAAAGACAAGTTTGTGCAGTTAGAAGACTTTGATGACATAGAACTCCCGTACATGGAGGGGAAAAATAAAAAATACGTAAGAGGGATTTGGGATAAGAATATAAAAAATGTTCTTGCATGAGGCCTATTTAATTTCAGACCTTTGAAACCTACTCTCTGACCTTTGAACTTTTCATTCAAATGCTCTCCTCTAAACGCTGCAATTACAACGTGTAGCAAACAAATGGAAAATGAACGAAAAGATACTGAAAATGACTGATGATCACTTTTTTCTTCTCTCTTTTTTCATTCGATGTGCAATTGATCAAACCAAAACATCTACTGAAGAGAAACTGTATTAAAAGAGAGCCAGTTATGAACAACAGTGAGGGCTTTATTGCATCTGAAATGATTTTAATCCACACAACCATCTCTCACAGGTGAAGAAAGCAGCACTACATACAGTACATACACTGTACAATCAGTCACATGTGATAACAGGGTGAACTCTGTATCGCTGTATTGATTAAAATGATTGCTCTTGCACATACTGCATGTTGCAAATGCACTTTTTACCTTATAAATGCTTGCGTGGATTAGTGTTTAGGATGAATACAATTTGTGAGCCCTAGTCTGATTTCTGTGTGTGTGTGTGTGGATTGTGAGGTTTAACTAAGCACCAGAGTCTGGTGATGGGCACAATCGTTTCTGTGTTTGTCTTCATACCTGCCAGGCTGCTCGGGGTATTTCTGTTTGCAATAGGCCTCTAAAGACGCATAGACTTTCTCTCTCAGGGCTTCTACCTCACCTGGGTTGGACAGACCTTTAGAGTCTGTGGAGACACAGAAAAATAAAACATAAACAACAGCAGCAACAACCCTCATCCTGCCTGTATGAAATATTGTTTTAAGACAGTTAGATAGTAAAGATGTATCATAAGTATGTATGGTCATGGTTTTTTACATTCTTCTTTACAATATTAAAATAAGCTACCAAACAACTTACCCTGTTTACACTGTAGTTGAACGCCTTGCTCAAAGGCACCTTGCAGGAGTTTATGTTGGAGAGCAGGGACTAACTTACAAGTTGAGTTTTAACCTCCCAGGCTCATTGTGGACATGTGTCACAACACATTCTGGGTTAGTCCAATTAGGACTGTGATTTCAAAGCTGCGCTAATTTAAGCTTCACTGGAGGACTCATCTTTGATTAACAACACAAACACGTCATTGATTAACATTTCTGATGAACAAAGCTTTGCGCAATTGATTAACAGTGAATGAACATTTGTTGTTAATGGCTGTACTAGATCACACAGTGTGGGAAAGGAAGGACTCAGGACCCTTTTAGCCTCAAAGTCCCCTCCTCCACCACCCCCGCCTTTTGCTTTCTCAGTCAGACCAGTCTGGCGAACTCCTAATTAACAAGGAATCAGGCCGAGAAGTGAACCGGGGCCAGGAGGGCCTGGATGTGGCCTGAACAAAACGTGGAACACAGAGGATCAGTGTGTGTCTGGGGGGCCACTGTGGATCTGTGGGACGGAGGGAGGCTCCCACACTGAGTCATTAAAAACCTAGGTCACACTGATGGCTTGGTTTAGTAACCTTTGGTGCCATTTGGATGAGGTGTAAATACAGAGGAGGAGTGACACATGCCTAGGCAAACACTCACTGTCATGAACTTTCTTTGGTCAGATTCTGGAAGGAAAATGCCATCAAAAGCAAACGAGGATGGAATTTATAAAATAAACAAGAATTCATTGCTTTACCTTCATTCATCAATCAAATATGTGCAATAACACATAATAATAACCTAACTCAGTCCAAAAGTTAGAAGAGAAAGAAACAAACGCAGGTCAAAATCCGCTTCTCAATTCTCATGTTACATTAATACGGTCAAGCTGAGTCACCAGTATTAAAGCTAAAAATACACTCCACCCAACATCTAACATTTGAGCATCAGTACTCTTTATTAAGCTTCGGGAAGGTTAATGTAAAACATCTGCAGTTTCCCCACTCCTGAGATCACGTTAGATTCACTCATTTACAGAGGATCACAGTGGGAGACATGTTTTTATTTATTGATTTTCTTCCTGCAGCATAATCCCCTTCTCCGTCCACATGCTCAGTCTGTTCCAAACATATGGCTGGATCCACTGCTATTGTCCTTCTCGAAGCTATAAACCTCCATGTGGAGATCCACATTTTGGTGAAAATATGACTGTTGGCAAAAAAGCTTCGGATAGCGCTGTGCAGTGGAGAAGTGACTTAGGCTGCAGGTGTGATCTGAGAAGCTTCTATGGATGTTTTCAACTGTTTTTTTCTCCCACTGTGGAAAGTTGTCACCGTTGGAACAGATTGTAAACAAGTTCAAGCTGAGTTAATGAGGAAGCAACACATTTTTTTTTAAGTTAAATTTCAACCCTAGTGAGGGAGAGCGTTTGATACTCACCATGTACAGTTTGTGTTGAGGATCACTTTAGGCTTCAAGTCTCAATGAGTCATACTCTATTCTGGCAAATATTAACGTCAGTTGAATGCTGTTTTACCTCATTATAAGTAGCAACAGTATCAGCCCTACAGCTCTCACAGATCTTTGAACTTTAATAAAAGCTCCAGTTGTGCTGTATTCTGATTTACCAGCTGATTCTTTTGGTTTAAAGTGAAATTGAGTCTACAATAAAAAAGACAGTGTTCTACAGTGAGTGGTTTTTTTAAACCACACATCTTTTAAAGCCCCAATTCACAGCTTCACAGCAAATGAAACATATTGTGATCGTTACCTGGGTTGAAAAGGACTATAGCTCGAAGGCACCCCAGTTCTGTCTTATCCATCTGCATGTCCCTCATCTTAGACACCAGCTCTGTGAGCACTCTGCGCAAAAGAGATGAAAAAGAAAGAAAAAAAAAGCCACACAACATCAGAGATTTGGCTCATTTAAAATCAGACATGCCATACTATTTCAAGTGTATTTAATCCTTCTTGGCTACTGGGCTATTTTTGTGTCATATCAGAGAACCAAACAAGTGCCAGAAAAGTTAAGGTCACAGGAAACCATCTGAGTCTAATTGGTTCATTTCTGTAAATGTCACAGCACGCTCCACGTGAATTATCCAGATCTAGACAGGGACCTGAAAAATGTGTTTTAACTGCTATCCAGCTCATATCTATTTAAAAACAAATGTTTGCGTGCTCTCGGCCCACATAGGCACAGTTAGATCAGTGGAAAAGTTTACAACCCTGCAAAGTAATTATATTTAGTACATGGTTTTCATAAAAGGAAAGCCACAGAGTAAACACAAGCTGTAATCTAACACCAGCACTCCCACTGTCTGCGTGTGACATCACCGGTGGGAGTGTCGGGGCACGGAGTCGCTCGAACTCCTCACCCCTCTTTGACTCAGTCACACCCTCTCCCCGGTGCTCTTTATTCCCCCCCCCCCCCACCCCCCCACCCCCCCCTCCCCATCTCCCTCCGTTTCTTTCACCCCCTCACTCTCGGATAGTAAAGTCAATTGTGGCTCTTAGCTCATTCTAATTCAATTTGCTCTGAGGAGGAACAACAGGGCTCGAAGAAGGAAAAAAAATGGAAAAAGAGGAGACTCAAGTGTTTAAGTTAATCAGGCTCTTCATTTGTATGGTGAAGAGAGAGAGAGGGGAGTAGATAAAATAACATTATCAGTTCTCTGTATCTTAATGCTTGCCACAGTTAATGAAGAGATGGAATATGTCCTGTGGCTGTGAACGCCGATGAGTGAGCACAGAGGCTGGTGATCAGAGGGGCTGAGACACAGGGAGAGAGGGGAGAAGAGTCACATATTCTCAGATAGACCGCTGGTAGTATGGATTTGATGACAGCAACTCAAATTTTCATTTTGAAAGTTAATTATCCAAGCCATTGATTGATGGCCACAATTGCTGGCAAATAATACTGATCAATAAGAACATTACATACTGAATATAAAGTTTGACTGGATCTTTTATAACCTTCCAGACTGTGTGTTTCAGTTCAGCTCCAGGTGTAATGCCGCAGACTCGTGAGATTTGGGTCTGTCAGACAGCTTGCTGCCCTGGAATGTCGGCACAGTGCCTCATGGACACACCTGACTTCACTGTGACTGACTTGTGCGTGGTTTTTCTTTTGTTTGTTTTTTTTTTTTTTTTTACATTTTCTTTGCAGTTCAGTATTTCTGTGTGACCCCTCATGTATACAGGTGTACATATTTAATATACTGCAGGCGATCGATAGCTCCTGTGCTGCTTTGCTTTTCATGAAGGACGCTAGTGACTTTCAGTCTAGGTGTAATATTTCAGAGAAAGACAACAATGAAACTTAATGTCATATGTTGCTAAGAAAAAACAAAAAGGAAAATCAAACCGCTTTCTAATAAAGGTTCATAGATCAGTAATATGGCACTAATAAAGTCAACATGTCAGCTACCCAAAAAGACAAAGCAAGCGAGCAAAAGTTATTATTAATTGCTCACTCCTGATGAAGCATTAAGGAATAATTTATTAGAGCCTTATAGATCAGTAATCAGGCACTAGCTCACTCACAATTCCCTTTGTGTTCTGTCTGAACACACCTTTTAAATGTGTGGTGCCTAAAGTGTCACTAAAAGTAGTAGCTGCAGTTTGCACTTACATTAGTTTAAACATAGTGGCTTCTAAGCGCAGGAAAGTTTAGTAACATGGTAATAATGACCTGTCAAAGATGGCTCCCACTCCGGCACTATGGGCGCTGTTGCGGTGGACATGCAGCCCGGTTGCCAACAGAATCCCGTCTTTAACCGCTATCGAACGGTGCGAAAATGATGCAATGAGGAGCTCATTCCAACCTGAGGGAGAGATGGGGAGAGGGATTGAGGAAAAATATGAGGCAGAGAGAAAAGAAAAAAAAAAAAAAAAACTCCAAGCAAATCCGAGTACAGAAGTTCACACAGCATTCAAGCAAAATGAAACTGACAACAAAGGGGGAATTTCAATGAATCAATTAAGCTGTGCGGTAAAAGCGTGCAGCTTTCTCAAGCACAGGCATCAGGTTATTACTAAGTCATGCTTTCTGAGGGACAAGCGTGTAAAAGGGATGAACTGCGCCTGCCATCACAATAAAGACAACAGGCTTGATGTGCCAAAGCAGAGGTTTGACACAGAGAGCAGTGAAGACACAAGACGCTGCCTTTTGAGTGACAGGGCTCCTTTAACAGTTCTGCCTGGCAACACTTGCCTCTTCTCCCCAGAGTTGAGTTGGGTATGAGAGGAGCTGGGATGCTTTTATCTGTGATACAGCAGAACTAAAGCGGTTATTTATAGAAAACCTGAGAGCCAAGAAGCGACGAGCTCTCTGGAATAATGTCTCTCTCTGCTGAAGTCTCTCCATCAGTGTATGTGCGAAAGATAAGGAATGATGGGAGGTTTTTTTTTTTCAAGGTAAGGGATGGGTGTGTAATAGCATTTTTTTTTTTCCCAGAGGTGGATTTAGAATATAATGGTGTGATCTGGAGCGACAGGCAGCCAACAAGGGCAATGTGTTGGGAGAACCCGAAAGACCTTCCTGCATGTGATGTTGGTGAATGCAACAGAAGTGACAGATGATTCACTCTGTTTTTACGTTGCTGCTTCTGTGATCCTGAGTGGTTAACTTGCTTTTCCACATACAGCAGACACACACAATGAGCTGCTCTGACCTTGGTGGGTCTGACGCTCGTCTCGGTCACATGACCAAGAGAATTATTCACCAGATTAGTCTATTCAAGTTCTGTTTTGATTCGATTTTTCTACCCAGATACAGAGAGAGAGAGAGAGAGTGCTAACATCTGCAGTTGTGTTTTCTCAGATAAAACATGTTTCTGTATTTTCCTGTCTATATTCTATAACATAAACAGTTATTTACTGCAGGATCTTAAAACTTACGCACTCCATCATTTTAACCATGATAAAACAATGATGACATAGATGTCAGCTACTGGTTCCAGGAGCTTCTATCCACTTTTATTAAAAACGCATACTGTACAGTATATACTAACTGTATTCATATATCTCATGTCATTTTTGAAACAAAGTCATCCCCACTGTTTGTTGATTGTGCAAAAATCCTTAAATCTGCTGTTTAAACCTTTTCATCAGCTTTTTTATGAACTCGTTTAAGACCCTTTTGACAGACCTGCTCGTAGAAGGATGACCTGGTCGTCCAGCGGCAGCTCAGAGAAATGTGGGATCCTCTTTGCCCACTCCACCAGGGTAAAAAGTTGCTTGTCAGCCGCCTGACAGATATTTGTCACTGGGTCGTTGGGCTGCAGGGAAAAAGAGACAAACACAAATCTGGGAGTGAGAAATTCAGGTAATGAAATTCAGGTAATGCATGAAATGAATAGGTTTAATATTTTTGTTTTAGGCCATCTCTCTTGTCTGTGGTGTCATTTTGAGCTACCTAACACCATGCATCCTATCTGTCTCTCTCACACACACACATATATTTGAGATAACATGAGTACTATGCTGTGAATAATTTCCTCTGAAGAGGACCAAGTGGGAAGACAAAACAAACAGTGATTCTGTCCCAGCTCGTGGAGGAAATACCTGCAGAGAGCTGCCGCTGAAACAACAACTTTCACCACGCAGAGTCTTTCTTTGGGGACCTTTTATCCGACACACAAATCAGCCTTTCGGACAGCTAGCGGAGCTCAAGAGGCCCCTCCTGACACTCTGCTGACACTTCACCACAGAACAAGCTCTTAGGAGTTCAAATGGGGGCTATTACCAGACCAGGCAAAGCTTTGTCAAATCTACAAATGATTGCATACAATGATTATTTAAATTTATTCACAATAATGCTGAGAATTACATTTGCTGTGTAACTATTCTACATTCAACCAAGACCTTATTTTTGAATAAAAAATTCATATTAAACTCATTGTTGTTATTGAAGGTCAACATTTCTAAGTAAAAAAAAAAAAAAAAGAATAAATGATAAAAAAAAAAAAAAACAGCTGTTCTTTGTAGAGCTGGCTAATAGACTTCACTTTACATTGCCCATTTAGTGCCCAATATAGGAACCCTGACTACCATGAAATAAAATGTCCAGGTGAATTAAGGAAAGCTATAATCCTTTATTAATTCCACTTCATTAGACCTACTTAAGCCAAGAGGGGATGAGAATAAAGGCTGGAAGAAAGGCTGAGGACGGATCTTACAGCAATGCCTTTTTCACTGTGGTCTAAAACATGTTCTCTGAGAATTTATTTCTAATCTACCAGGGATTCAATTCTAACGGAGAAATTGTTGAATTATTGTACATATTTAATTAGTGTGTCTTTTGGTTGTGTTGTCCCAAGACGTGTCAGATTTAAAGAAAAATGCTTTACAAAACACTGGTGTCATCTTAAAGAAACTGCTAATATGTATAATGTAAAACATAAACTAGAGTTCACAAGGCCAGAATGAATATACAAAGGGTATGAGCTCTGTGTCCTTAACATTAGCTACACTGCTGAACATTTTCCTGTAAAGATGGTTGTTTCTGTGTACCATTTCAGCACCAGTTCAAAGACAAGGACTGCCTGTCCTTAACTGTCCTGATACATCAGATTGGGAAGCACTATTCTGAGACCTACAGGGAGTTTACAAGCAGTGGTGGAATACTAATGGAACACACATACAATATGACTAACTCAGTACAATGTAAATTCATCTGGGCAGGGGGGGGGGTCCCAAACAATACTGTCAATCTCTAACGAGTACCTCTAACAAGTCATCCCACGAGTGCATACCCTTGACATGTATGTGAGTAAACAAAGGCTTTATGCACACTCTTGTGCATAATTTTAAATAAAGTAAACATCCTTAAATTCTAAGTATCCCTGTGTGAACTCGCACTCTGACAAAAAACAGTCAGCAACTTCTCCCCAACTTCCTTTGCCAAATCCCACAGATCGATGCTAAAAGCTCGGAGGATCCCGACATCAACTGCAGTTCTCAAGAGAAGATTAGTTCAAGATGAAGGAGAAAACATCCCTCCACTCACACCCTCCTTTTCTAATAGGCAGGCCAGAGACCATCCCATCCACTCCTCCACGTTCCCTCCCTGCGGTTTGAACCTCACACTGACTGCGGAGTATCACAGAAATGCAGCTGAAATATGAAAAACCTAAACCAGACACAAAGCATACAGTGTTTTGAAAACTAAAAGTCGTCTTTATTTTTTTTTTCTTTAGGGGAAGAAAGAAAACAGGCGTCTTATGAATATTTCAGCATCTGATCTCCACGGGAGACGTGGACGGCACAGCTCAGTGCGACAGCTTTCGTGAGCTGCGCTTCCTCTAAAAAGCACATTAACAGATTCAGCTAATTCATTCCAAAGGGCCAAAGCCAAAAACAAAGAAAAACAAAAGGGGGCTTCAGTGTGCACCACAGTCAAGCCACCTCATAAAAATACAAGTCCCAGAGTTCTCGTTAACCATGACAAGCCTCATGAATGTTGTATGACTATCTTAGCCGTGTTTACACTGACCTGGTTTCTTTGCCTCTGTCTGTGGAGATGACAGGGGAGAGGAGCTTACACTTTCCTGCTACAATCCTCAGGCATCACATTACTGTACTTACTGTTCAAGTCACAGAGCAGCCTTTAGGATATTATCAAGCCACAATGGAGGAGCCCACTGTGACCTGCGAGGGAATAACATTAACCTGCATGTATGAAAGTACAAAAGTGCCCCTGGGAATATCTCACACCTGTAGGAGCTACTTCCTCTTCTTCTACTGTGACAATCATTCTGATGGACAGCTGAAAATGTGAAGCAAATAAGCAGAAAGAAGCTGGGACAAAAACTAAACCATCCACATAAGACAAAAAGTAAGAGAAGAAATGTAAAGTTACTGCATCTTAGCCTCTTTGAACAGCTTTTCTGAATGCGTGCCACAAACACCAATGTCTTCATCCCCAGCAAATCAAAGATTTTTATAACGCGCTAGGCCGACGTGGTCGATCATCCCAACTTAGAGAAATGCCAGGCTTGCATACTGTCCTATGAAATTTTCATCACTTCAGGAGGGGAGACGAAAGATTTGCCTTTCAATTTTTCATTATTCTGCTTGAACCAGACTATACTAGCGTGACAACACGGAGAAAATTGGGTACCCGTACCGATCAGCATGAAAATGAATTACTCAAGTGTCCCACTTTTTTAGACTGAAAAAAGAAACTGTCCTCATATGTTGGCGGGGGGGTGAATCAGCTAATTATCATCTAAATAACAGCAACGTTTCCTGTCTTAAGCTCAACAAAAGATAAGAAACCTTTATATAAGCTAATGCATAGCCAGTAAAACATCCTTCCAGAAATAACAAAACATTTAAAAAAAAAAATCAAAGGAAAGAAACACTCTCAGGATTCGTGAATGACAACATCTTTTCCTCTGCCCCTTCTCCTCAAGAGGAGACCTCCCCTTGTCTGATTGAAGGCACATTACTAACGCCTGTTTAACTCCTGTTCTAGGTCACCATGAGATAAACACACTTTATTCAGCGTGGTCAGACCCCGGTCATTAGACAGTGGCAGTGGCCTATTCATGGTGTACACTTGTGGCCTGGGCCCTGTGATTAATTATAGCATGGGGCAGCGCCTCTCAATGGAGACCTCGCAGAGGGGGAGGTAGGGGGACAGGACTCAGAGAGAAGGGGAGTCCTTGTGGTCAGGATAGCCTGCATGCCAGTACTCTGGCAACATTCTGGGGTCCAATTCTGTTTAAGTGTCAGTTCACCCACAGTGTCAAATCTCGCTTTTTCCTAGTGGTATCCAGCCTTGCTGATAGTTTTGGTTCTAGTTTACTAGTTGTTACACACAGTATGTGTTTTAAGATTTATTTTCCCCCCAGTTTTCGTCCAAATTTGGAACGCACACTGCAGTCGTCACCACTGTTAACTGCAGCTGGCAGATAAACTGCCTTCATGGTCCTTGATACAGTCGCCTCCTTCCACCCACCAGCTAGGGACATCAGCAGGAGGGCCTAACCAACTTGAGACAGTCACTAGTGCAACAACAGTAACAGCCCTTCCTGGCTTCCTAACATGACCAACTGTACTTGTGAGAACACATGTACCAACGCTGGAAATCAAACACTGTCATGGTGGAAGTGGAAGGAAACTTTGTCCCTGGACCACCTGTGCACTTCTTGAGTCTCTGGAGATCTTGGCTGCCACTTCAACACAATGGAGAAGAACAGAGGTTTGTTTGTGGCGCTCAAAAAACTCAAAATTTAACTTAAAACTCTTTGTATTGGCGTGGCAGCCAAAGTTTGATGAGTAAAAACCTTAAAACACTTGGCAAAAAAAACTAAACTATCTGAACTTGTAGATATTGGAGTTTTAGGTATTAAGTAAGAAATGCTCTGAATTTGGTAAACTGACCTTTAAAAAAATGTTCATCCTTTTCTTTCTGGCAGATCCTCTCAAACTTCTCAGATTGGATGGCAGGTGCCTGTGAACTGCCACCTTCAGGTCTCACCACAGATGTTATGGGGTTTAAGTCTGGGCTTTGGCTGGGCCACTCAAGGACACTCAGAGACTTGCCACTCCAGTGTTGTCTTGGCTGTATTCTCTGAGTCATTGTTGTGCTGGAAGGTGAACCGTCACCCCATTTCCTAGGTTGCTTGCACTCTGGAGCAGGTTTTTGTCAAGGACCTCTCTGTATTTACTTGCATTCATCCTCCATTCATTTAAGACAGTCTCCCTGTCCTTGCCACTGAGAAGCCTCCGCCCACAGCATGATGCTGCCGCCACCATGCTTCTGTCTGCCCAAAAGGTTCAGTTTTTGTCTCATCAGACTAGAGAAAAGCGTTAGAGAATCACGGTAAGGTTCTTTGTTAAACCCCTGACCAAGAACCCATCTTGCCCGGTTCCTCAGTTTGGCTGGATGGCCAACTCTATGGGATGAGCCCTTTTGGTTCCAAACTTCTTCCATTTCACAATTACTGAGGCCACTGTTGTCCTGCAAACAATCAGAGCTTAGGAAATGGATTTATACCCCTGCCCTGATCTATGCCTGTTTTATTGCAAAGCTCTATGAAGAATTCCTTCATGGCTTGGTTTTTGTCCTTGTGTGAGAATTTTGTGAGCCTTGCTAAACTATGCCCTGTCAATTCAGTTTGCCACATCTTGAGAAAAATTAAAGCAAACAAGAGGCATGTGATCACAAGTGCCACAATAAAGTATCTGAATACGTTTTCTCTTTGTTTTTAAGGGTTATTGACTGTAGACTAATGGAAAAAAATGGCAATTTTATCAAATTTTAAAAAGCATAACCTAATTGAGTTAGGAATTAATTATCAGTCAGGAATAAGAACCACTTAGCAGGCTGATAACATGACGTGATTCTGATATGAGTCCACTCTAAGTTGATAAGCTATAAAATTCTCCGGCCTGTACAGCACATCAGTGCTGTTTTCACCTCCTCTGTAGGCCCTCAGAAAACCTCCTCTTCCTGGTGTCGGGCAGACAGTGGGCATCAGGGACCCGCCATGGCTGAGCCCAAACACACTCAGTGCATTACTGTGTGTCTGAGCTGCCGGCCGCTCCCCCGTGACTCCCCCTCTCCTTCTCCCTCCATCTAATGTCAACGCTCATCTCCTACATTTCCATCTGGCCCCCCTAAAATAGCACCCATTTACTCACATAACAGCCTTCACATTTCTACCTTTACTTCACAGGACATTTCCCTCCCCTGAAGCAGACGAATCCCAGAAGAAGCCCTCCCTCTCTCTCTCTCTCCTTCAGTCTCACCCTCTGTCACCCTCCTCCCCTTCCCCCTGCCTCCTTTGGTAGGCTGATGCACAGCTCCTCTGTTTCTCATGTTCCAGCAGAATTCCTGAGAAAGCTGAGGCTTTGTGGGATGCTTTCAGGAATAGTCGGCCTGTTGCATTATTCATCACTCTTAGTCTCCTCTGTGTCAAAGACAGCCCACAGTGCCCAGATGATACTGAGGGGATAGATGAGGAAACTCACAGCTGAGAGAAAGAACCAGTACAAGGTGAACAGGTAAACCACTGCTGTAGAGCACAGGCAGTCCTCTCCAAAGGGACCAAAAAAGAGAGGACAAACAGAACTTATATCTGATGTTCATTAACATCTCTACAGGCAGGCAGCAGGATGTCAGCTTTAGACTCCACAACAAAGAAAACCACAGTTTATTAAACAGGAAACTAAAAAACAAAAAAAGTAAGCATACTCTGTGTGCAGACAAATTTGACTTTATACGTTATGCATTTGCTCGTTCTGGACTCAATTACATTGACATTACAATACAATTCAATGCAAAAATGAGATACTGTATAGGAGCTACTGTACTTGCACCTGGAAAAAATTAAAGCAAACTATGGACAACGGTGGGACGCATCCAGGAAGATTTTGGAAAGCAGAAAATAAAGCACAAGCCATAATTCTGCTAAAACATTTAAGTTTACTCTTCGCTAACTTTTAACAGACGTTTTGGACACAGGCATAGTTTGATTGACGGTCGCTGGCAAAAGTTTTATCTTATAACCTATTAGTTCAAAATGCACTAGACTCAGTTTAACTGCAAAACACTATACTATATATTTGTGTTTTGTATATATGTATGCAATTTAAGGCTACTTGTAAAGTTATTACACTTCATTGTATCTGTTCCCATTCTCTCAATGGCACATTTCAGAAGCTTTCACACATAAGAAAACTGATCAGATTTATTAGGAAGTGGCAAAAGAGAAGAGAACAAGAGACAATGCTGTACTGTAAACTGCTGTACTTGTACCGCACTGTAAACTCAGTATTTCAGTGCTTCACTCCATAAAAAATCTCTCTACCACATAAGCAATAACTGACAATGAGGTGTTCTGATATATGACAATAACAGATGTAAATGTGAGTCCACTCTTTTCTCCATCCAGACACCTCAGAAGTGTTTTATTGTACCTATATAATGGCCACTTATCACAGGCAAAGAGGGAAACTGAGTTCAAATTGTCATAGCTTGTCAAAAACAACTGTGGAGCCCACTGTGACCTGCATGTATGAAAGTACAAAAGCAACTTGCATTGTCATGCAAGTTGTTTTTGTATTAAATTTAAGTTCAATCTGACCTGTAAGATATAACTGGCATTATAAGGAGGTACTAATGCAATAGTCATTTGCATTTTAATAGACCTTTTTATACAGATTTAGACAAAATGGTGAAGTTGAGGACCAGACCTATGTCTTCAGTGACCTGTCCTGTTTGAGGCGTTTAATTCCAACACATCTGCCAGCCAATCAGAAATGAGTATTTAAGTGGCCATGGCACTAATGGGTGAAAATTAAAAAAATAGTAACCTGATAAATACAGTAGTAAACATGACAACAGGCCCCTGGATAAATTTCAACAAATCACACACTGTGTCTTTGTGTGTTTATGTGTAAGCCCATGGACATATATACAAAAAGTGATGACTTACTGCACACTGTATGACACATTGTAGAAGTGTTTGCCAAAGAATGTATAAAAACACCGACTCACCGAGTTAGATGGCACACCAAGGTTGGTCTCAATGTAGGTCTCCGTTTTGGGTTCCACCGCCTGTTCGGCTTCCAGGATCTTTTCCACGGGCATGTCCTCGTTGGCGCAGCTGGTGGACTCCACCTCGTTCTCATTTTTGTCCTTGGCTCGCTGGCGCTCCTCCTGAACGGCTGCGTGTAACAAAACTGGTTCCGGTCACTACTGCTGTTTTTTGTTTTGATTATTACACTGTTAATGTGTTGAAGAGCACATTCAGGAAGACTGTATGGTTTTAATTACTAAGCAAGTTTTTTTAAAGAGCTTAATAGAGATTGAATATTAGGCTTACATTCACCAGGCGAGCACATAAACACCTCCAAATGATGATTAATATTAATTAAATTGCAATAATGTTGCTTTGTGTCTGCTGATATAGAAGTAGGCAACTGTTTGCTAGCATCTTAGCAACTGTGCTAAGATGCTAGCAACTGTTTGCTAGCATGTTAGCAATAATAACTATAATGTGACACTATGTCAGGGCTGTGCGTTTGACTACTTGTTTTTTGTCACGTAAGAATTCATGGCCATTGCAGTGTACTGCACTTTCCTATTAAGTATTTAATAAGTTATTCCAGCCACTTCCAATCAGGCTTTTTTTTTTTTTTTTTTTACAATCTCATTCTTTTCCTCTTTTTTTTTAAACTACTTTTTAGGAAAATTCTCAAACAAGGGAAACTGCACTGAGAACGACAATGGCAGATTATCTTTTCTTCTCTGAAAGAAAATAAATTATGCTGGATGAATGCGAGCAGCTTTCAACACTGAATCTTCCCTCGAATTACGCGCTTGAATTCTTGCTGATTTTGTTAGATTTGTCCAGACTCTGGTAAACATCTGTCGTCAGATGAATACATAAGTTGGCGCTTGTTTGTATCTGCACACGCTTGTACATACAATATGTGTGCACATGCTTGACAGTGTGTTTGCTTGCCCATGTTGAGCGTCTACATGCGTGAGCTCCTGCTTCAGTCAGTGAGTCTTGGTAAGCCAGTGAACAGTGCATGACCCTGTATGTATTATGCCAGTAAACATATCCAAGAGAGTTCAATCATCAATAATTGCTTTGACAATGCGGATGGAATATATTTAGGACCTTAGACCTACATTATGCACAACGCAGCAGCGTGGAAATGTTCAAGGACTTCTCTCAGCATCCTTATCAAAGAGATGAGTTTTTTATGTAGTGCTCAATGACAAACAACCGGCTCCTTTTATACACAAATCATTTACAGACACATAAATAATGTATGGTCTGTCACTCCTCTATTAGGCCTTGCATGGTCACCAGAGCAGCTTAAATAAAAAAGCAAGCAAACACAAATGAAGACTTTGTCTCGTACATTTTTTTCCATGTCTTGAATAAAAACCGACTGAAGCAAAACCATGTTGGTTTTGTCACCTGACTGGCTTGGCGACACAGGAAATGGTTTATGTGCTGCGCAGACACCGAGACTCACTGTGGCCTAGGCCAGAGAAACCGCACCCCCACCCTCAAGTAAAGAGGGAAAAGATTCATGTGTGTGTGTTTTGTCTTTTCAAAAGGCTATAATTTACTTTATTCAAGGCACCACAGAAAAAAAAAAACTAGCAGCGTTTTATAAGTTTTGTCCTCCACACATGGATTAATAAAAGGTTTTTAACACAATGTGTTGCATGATGAAGGAAATTCAATGTCAGCATGGAGGCTCACATGCACACCTGGAGAACTGTCCTGCCTCTCACACACACACACTGGGTTTGCAGGATGATCTGTCTTCTTACATTTCCCCTACTCTGGTTTCTTTTCCAAGTCCTGAATCAGAGAGGCCGTGGTCTTGGTGAGGTGGGGGGGGGGGGTTTGTTAGACGAGGAGAGGGAAAGGGGCCCCACTTTAGAGGAACTGCTGTCTGGTGGTGGAGGTCAGCCCAAGGGTAGAATACTTGTGTTGGAGTCAGGGAGAGGTGAGGAGGGCTGAAATCATGTTAGCTTTATTTCGCCCCCCCCCCTTCTCCTTTCCTCTCCTGACTGGGAGAGCATAAATTCATTTAATCCTGTTTTTCTGTGGATTCGCTTAGCCTTTTGGGCTACTGCTGCCTTGTTCTCTAACCACAGCCCTCGGGGTGCAGGGGGAGGCTTAGGCAGCACTGTGAGTGAGGCGAAAGGCAGTAAATGATAATATCCTTGAAAGGAGTAAAGAGCCCAAACAATGATATAAATAAAAGCAAAAGGGAGGGGAGGAGAGGCCATGTAAAGGTCAAGACAAACTGGCCCTGGATAGAACAGACTCCAAAAATGTATTTGTCCAAAAAACACATATTCTTCTTGTTCACTCAGCGTTAAACAGTCAGGCTACATCTAACACACACACACACACACACACACCTGGGTAACACCTGTTACCATCTTCAGCTCCACTGGATATTCTGTGCATCGCGCAGTATAATCTATGCACTCTATATCTGTATTCTGTGGCTCTATTGACGATAATGGTGAGAGGCAGAGATTGATTTATTCAATGTGCGAAAGAGTGCTTAACAGCACTGCTGAGAGCGCTAATATTTTTAACACCCACATGGAGTGTTAAAATTCACGCCTCACTTATTGCCCTCCCCTCCCAAACTCAACTCTTTCTGGCCTTATCCGCTCTGTAATCTTTCCATGTTGGTGCTTCACTGTTTTGCCCCACAATGAATCACAGAAGATATTCAGCAACTCAATATTTATGTCAGTCTCAAAGACTGGAGAGCGATAAGTGTGGCATCAAACAGCTACAACCTTTTTCAACAATGCCAGCGCTAAAGAGCCTGTCTCATTCACTGAAATGAGAATGTGAAGAGGATGCAATCAGTCAAGCAGTCCGTTAAAAGGATATGTCTGTGTGAAAATGCTTCAGTCCTTATTTATATGTACAGTAAATGATGCTGCCCTGTTCAGGCCGTCAGTGGAGGTGTGCAACTCTGTTGTCAAGACAGCCTGAGATTTGAACCTGCTCAGTCCAGGTCAGTAGTAAAAATGGCCAATCCTAAACCGCACTCATTACTGACTACACTCCAATAACAGATGAGAAAGAAGAAAATGGTCAAGGTCAACCTGGACAACTTTCCAGGAGGTCATAAAAACCTCATTACCTCAACAGATGAGAAAGACCCCGAGTATGATTAACATGCGTGTCTGATGGAAAGACAGAGGAGGAAACTATGAATCACTTTTCTGATGGTTCAGTTTAAAGACTCGTAATCAGAGACTATGTAGTTCGTTCACGCTGTGACATTTGGCGCTTATTCGGACTCTTCAGTTGAGTATGTTCACTCGGTTGCTAGCTCAAACATTTGTGTTAAATTCAGCACAAAACTAGGCAAGTGCAAACAGTTTGCATGAGAGTTATAACTTCATTATCATTTCTCTGGCTTTTGCTTGCAGGAAGCTATCAACCAGGAAGTATTCACTACTGAGCTGACAACAGTGTTTTCAGTCACAAGTGAGGGGTAAAGGCGGCTTATAGGATCAGTGATAATGGTGACTCAGTGCAGTCGGCGGAGTCTTAAGATCCTGTGTTACAGATCTGTTCACACATGTACCTTAACACCTCTAGGCAAGAGCGGATTCAACTGTGCAGTAAAAGTCAAAGCTAGGTTAAGATCAACGCTGTCACCAAATGCTCACAAGATAACTATCATCCGCAAACATATTTGCTGCAATAAATGAACATTTCTGTGACGTTTATTCCACTCTGCATCTGAGAGATAGGTAAATTCTACAAAGATAGAAGAAGCTAACTAAACTGTAGAAATCTTAGCGAGACCAATGAAACAGTATTCATCAGCTGGCCTCCATTTGTGTTCTTTGACTAACTAACTTAAGAGCTTCATATTTAAGAGTTCTAGTTATTAACTCAAAAAAGATATTTAGTTAATTTGCCTCTCTTTATCCAGCTGCCACAATATGTATGCAAAAGTAGGTTAGATGAATATTTCTTGAATATAGACACCACAGCCCTAAATGCAGAGTCATTGTGGAAGCTAAAATTAGTAGCAGTGTTTGCTGGGATGGATTTCAGTATGATAATCACGGTAGTTCAAATCTACCCATGTAAATGTTACTGTGGATAATTTTATAAACCACATTCTCCACTGAGACAGGGTTGCATCAGTGCTGGGATTGTTGACTCTTCAATAAATATGAAGCTTTGTTCTGTACATGTGGATGATATGTTATCTGATTCTTAAAACTCTCAGTGATTCATTGAGCAGAATAGAAGTAAACGGCTAAACATGCAATGTTTGTTGTCAAGACGCTGTCTAAAGTAGAATCAGTAAATAACAATGAACTTGTGATGTGTCAGTTATGTCCTGTGCTAATTCTTCGGCTGTAGTTGCCAGATGAGGTGCACTGATACACTGTGACAAACTGCATAAAGAGACTTTGTGTATGCTGCAGCTGCCTCTCTCAGATTACATTTAATTCTTTAACCAAATGTACACTAACACTACAATATGATTTTAAAGTGACAGTCTGTCCTCCACAACTACAATTAAATCCCTGTATCCATCTGACTAGGACAGGAGCAGTACATGCGTTCCATCAGCAGTCTGTAATTTGAGGAATGTAGAGCACAGTTTCACCGTGCTGTGCAATAGCAAGACATTATCCAATTTGAGCACTAAGATCAAACTGTGTGCCTTAAGTACCAGGCAAAATAAAAAACTTTGTGTTTGTGAAAAATCGCCAGTGCTCCATAACTAGGCAGGCTGTTTGACACAACCTCCAAGTTTATACTAATCATTAAGAGCACAAATAGTGGCATCCAGAGGATGCAACAGAACCAGAAGTTCACACAGTTCCATTCTGATGTTTTTATTTCTCCTGCCTACATCAGTGAACTCCCTCAGGACTGCCTGTTCTCACAAACCCTCATTCTGTTTCCATATCCAGTAATTCCGGGTTCCTGGGGCTGCAACAGCTGAATGCATTATTTCCCCAAAAGTAGTGCTTGAAGCAGAACATTTTTAATACAGCAGAGCCTATGGCTGCAATGCACAGCATGATGTAGAGCAGAATCACAGCTGCAAGTGCTTCTGTAAAATTTGATAGAGGCAGGATGGGAAACAAGTTTCTTTACTTGGAAGAAGCAAGTAAAAGGAGACTTCATTTAACATTTAAGTCCTATCTTTAGTTCTACATGTTTGCCCTTTGCAACTCTCTTTACCTTTGTCCAGTTTAAATCAAACAAATTTTTATGTTCCTGAAAAGGTGGTGGATTTGCAAACTAAAGGGAACACTATGTTTTGCTCTCATTACCAAATTCTTAAACTGACGAGTTATGTGTTTTTCTACTGCTTCTCGGAAGTTCTCGTATCTGACGTAAACGTTATTAAACGAATGGCCCTGTAGTCACAGTGAGTACACTGGCATCTGCTCAAAGTATACTGCCAAGTGAGGTTAGTCTGGACAGTCTGGTCAGTATAATATGGAGGAAAGTGCACTGCTTTGAAAGGTGATGAGATTATGTGATTTAACTGGCTGTGTATGGTGTATGACACCCACCTACCCACTGATAAAATAGGCCTCCTACTCCGATGCCATTACCATTGAATGTTGTGTGTGTTTCTGATTGCAAAACTATGAAATATATTTATCATATGTACCAGTGACTTCACTACTGCGCAACTGCTTTAAAAAAGTGGTCCTTGTCTGTGTTTTAATGTGTGTCTTTCTGGATTAGCACAGATTTGAGGGAATACGTAATAGGGCTGTCACATTTATTTCGAAATTCAAACATTTGTTCGAACATGGGGGAAAAAGTTAATGTTGGAACTGTAATGGCCTGTTCGAACTCAAAATGTACAGTCTGTAAGTGCAACAGACCATTTGAAGTAGTTTACCTTGTAATCCAGCAGAGGACACTCTAAAACTTCACTATCAGTTTGACCTATGGCATGCCCTATTGACCTACTGGTAAACTAAGCTAGAAGTGTTATGCTGTTTGCTACAAAAACAGAGGACACAACTGAACAAAGCCGTCCTGGGTGGACAATCATGACGCCAAAGCATCAGAGAGGAAATGTGTGGAAGTATTTTGGGTTTTGCACCATAGATGGCAAAGTGACTATCAAAGGTAAGGCTGTTTGTCGACTTTGTACAAAGGGGTGGGAACTGCGTGTCATTTCAGATTTGTTTGAACTTCATTTTTGGAAAAAGTGACAGCCCTAATGGGTAAGTCTGACTTTATCCTCAACGGTATGTGCTGTACCTTCTCTCTTCATGCCCATGGCTAAACACTTCTGGTAGCGACAGTACTGGCAACGGTTCCTCTGGCGTTTATCGATGACACAGTCCTTGTTGTCACGACAGGTGTAGGTCAGGTCTTTGCGCACAGTCCTTTTGAAAAAACCTTTGCAGCCTTCACAGCTGTATACCCCATAGTGTTTACCTGAGGGAAGAGAGGGAGAGAGTTGTTATGCCCATTAGTAGTATAAAATCTTTCCAGAATAAACATTTTTCCTTTTGGTCACAATAAGTGTTTTTTTGTTTGACACATAAGGTAATCAGGTTGGTGACAACACCAGAGCCTGATACCGGCAGACACATTATTTGCTGCCAGTTGATTGTTTTGTGCATTGCTTCCAGTTAAATGAAGTAAACTTATCTACAACCAAGTGACCACCAGAACAGATCAAACTTTATTTTTCCAGAGAGACCTGAGAACAAAAAACTATGAGAACAATTTGATTTAAAAGGCAGTCACACACATGCATTCAGGAACCAGCTAATAGGGTAGCTACAGAGCAAATATGATCAAAGACCTATTAAAGTGAGTAGAGTGTGTATGTATGAGGTGGCTGGGGAAGAAAATAGGGGCCTACCAAAGGCAAGCTGCCAGGGGGCCCCAGGGATTTGCATTACGGTACTGTTCACACCTCAAGTTGTCTGTGGACAACTTGAGGTGGTGAACTTGAGATGAAATGGACAGATGAAGTTCATTTGCACTCTCCAGTAAACTGTTTCTTTGCTAACTGTTGTGCTGGTAAGACCACCAGAGAAGATAAATAAAGCCTCTGAGCACAGTTAAATGAAGCATGACTTGCTTTTAAACATTGTTTTGATTTTCCCCTGTGGGTCCATGTAGGACCGATGACGCAGGATGACACTAAAAGTGTCTAATGAATTACATATCCAGCTTCATCCCGGGGCTGAAAACTTTTCATGGTTATCCCCAAGAAAACATTTAAACACAGGGTTATTTGTTAACTGTGTGGAAAAAAAAAAAAAAAAAGAAGAAGTTGGACGATTCAGTGCAAAGAGGACCGTGTGAGTCATTTGCTTTGGACTAACAGTTAGCCATGGGTTAAATGTTCTTGTGGTTAAAGTGGTTAAGCTAGCACTTGACCAAATGATACACCATGATTAAGAGAAGCCTGGAGTGAGAATGTGCTGCGTGAAAGGTCAACAAAGGTCGAAGAACTAAAACTAATAATGACAATTGGGACCTCAGAAATAAAGAAAGAAAGAAAACTACAATATGACAACTGGCAGGATACAATTTGAATCAGAAGACAAAGTCACATGTGCAGACATGTACAGTCACATCGACATCAAAGTAGTGGTTGAAAAAATGTATGTAGTTTTTTTTTACTTTTTCAAATAAGAGATTGCACAGATGCATATTTAGCTGCTTTGTGATGGTTTGTATCTTCTCAGGGTCAATTGGGTAGGAAAAGTAATTTTAAGGGTCTCAAAGGGTTTGCTGTGTCACTGTATCTCTCATATTATATCACAGTAATACGGACATGTTACTCTGTCATCGTGTATCAAGTCAAACCTTTAAATACTGTTGAATCTATCTTTATTTCCCTATCTGAAGGCACTCCAGCAGAGATGTGGCAGCGCTTGCACTACATTATTGTTTTGTAACCACGGGTTGTTCTCAAAATCTGCCTTCCAGTCTTCACTCTCTTCGAGCAGCCCCAGCTGCCAAAAAGAAAGAAAGAAAAAAAAAAAAAAAAAAAAAAAAAAAGACACCCACCCACTCACACCATGACGATGCTGGCGTTGCATGCTTCATGGTGATGCTTTGAGATGAGTGATGGGTTGTGCCTGGTTTCCCTAAGACACAGTGCTTCTCTATTTCAGTCGAAGTTGAACTGAGGTTTGGTTTCATCAGACCATACAATCTTTTGCCACATGATTTCAGTTTTCATTATGCGCTTTCATGCTGCTGTGCTCGTATGCATTTTGTCAGGAGTGGCTCCTCTCTGGCCATCCCTGCCATTTAGCCCAGATTTATGAAGAATACCACTGACTGTTGTCCTTCCAGAAAGATCTCCCGCTGCAAGAAGCTGCAGTATGTAGTTCTGCCAGAGCGGTCCATGGGTCTGTTCTCTGACCAGAGTTCTTCTTTGGATCTTCTTTGGAGGTTTCTCAGTGTGGTCAGAACACTAGTTTTAGTAATACTCTGGGTAGTCCCTTTTTTTTCTCCTTTTTTTTCCCATTTGGTGATGATGGAGTCTTGTGTAATCCCAGCTGCTGAAAAATTATTTTTGTAACATTTTCCAGATCAAGGGCTTCCCACAATTCTTCCCTAAATTTCAAAGAAAGTTCCTGGACTTTATGGTCACGGTGTGACTCGTGCGCTTTTAAATAGTGATCTTCAATCAATTCAACTTAATGAACTGACTGAATTTTAATATATTTCAAAAAATTTGCTGATAAACCTCGCTTTGATGTAATGGGCAATTTTGTAAATAAATTAAACTCGGTTATTTTGAGTTTAGTTTGTGTCATTGTTCAGTGGTTCCTATATACAGTGGGTGCTCATCGTAGCCTGATGTCACTCACCTGAGGAGCGGTCGCCACAGATGGCGCAGATGTGTTTGGTGAGCGACAGGACCGTGCCTGAGGGCTGGGCGGGAACCTTCATCACACCGTTGAGGCCCAGCGGGGGCTTTATGTCCTCCGTGCTGCTGACCGAGTTCATCGGAGAGTTCAGCTGGAACATCAACACACACAAATACACAGGACGACAGGTCACAAAGAAGCACCCGCTGAACTCGACACAGGCGACCTCGTACACCCCATTACAAAAGCTCGTCGCATAGCATAGCTGATGCTGCATACTTAGCTGATGACATTAACTACTGAATGAAGGCCAGATCTGCAAAGGAGAGAGAAGGTCTGGTTACACATGCAAACAAGGATATTAAATCTCAGTGGAGTTATGTCATGCAGATTGTTGTGAACAATTTGCTAAATAGGGTGATAGGGATATTATGACTTCAGACACTCAATACAGATGGTCAGCAGTCCTAGCAGCAGCTCTTTTTGCCCTCTTTCATTGCTCCCGCTGTTGCTCTCTCCTCCCTCTTGTTCCCCTTTGTTTCAGATCTAAATCTGGCACAGCAGGATCCTGCACCACTCCACCCCAGGAACTCTTTTATTCATGCTCTCAACAAGCCCCGCTGGCTCCCAAATGTTCAGCACTAGCATAACTCCACTGCAAAATTTAACAGTACAGCGGAATAAAGAGACAGCATTTGTTTTAGCAGCAGTGCAACTGCAGCCCTAAGTCTTACTTCAATTGCTGCCTGCCTCCCTCTGTGAAAAAGATAAAATTCATCTCGAAGTGACCTCCCTTTGCTTTTTGATAAAAGTGGAGAGCGAGGGGAGACTAATTATTCTAACCAGCTACATGCTGTTTCCAGAGGAGATAAACGTCAGGGGGCAGGATATAAATTGTCCTAAAACACTAAATGAACTGGATGGAACAGAAGCTAGCTAGCCATTAGCACCATCTGATAAAAAAAAAAAAAGAAAAGAAAGAAAAAGTAAAAGCTCAACTCTTTCTGACTAGGCCAATGATAAAATGACATTACACTGGGGGAAGAGAAGGAGAAAGAAACGGAATATATTCAGACAAGTGGATCCCTGACAAACACACCCACAACAGAGCACTGAGAGGCAGGACAGAGTTGGCACAGCAGCCGCATGGGCTCGTATAGCCAGACGTGTTTTCATTAGGTTACCACATATGAGATGTCTGACAGCACAAACACTTTTTGGCTCTAGGGCCCGTTTCTGTCTGCAGGAATTGGTCAAGGCAGAGGAACCACTTTGTTCTTATAATGATGACACAAACATGATAGTCTGTGATAGTTTGTTGTCCTCTGCTGTGTGATACAGTGAGCACATTAGCTATGACATGGAAGAACATGGAGATGTATACAGACCACAGAAAACAATGCCCTCTCTCAAACATCATATACAAACCAAACAGTGATGGAGCACATACAGATGTTGTCATGTGTTTCCACAACTCCACATGAAGTAAAGTCTTATTACTACTACTTTGAGTATGATACAACAGAATGAAAGGCATTAAGGTATTACCAGAACTTTCTCTTTCCTTAACGTTCATCAGCTCTAACCACTACAGTGATTAAGGGCCATGCACAAACAAAAAAATGAATCACTCGAGGAAAGTGCTCCTCAACTACACAGAAATATCAGAGTGAACTTTAAAATCTGTTGTACGACAATAAAGATGAAGAAGCTAAATTGAGACAAAGGCATACACACGCAAAAGCCTTTCAGTGTAGGACACGCGTACACGGTATATAGATATTATTAAATTCTCCAAAACAGAGGATTGAAAATACACACACAGTATACCATCTTCACATGCACATGACGTAGTACGCACAAGCATGCCCACAAACTGTACACACCGAGCTGCTGTGGCTCCTGGCATCTCATTTCACCTTTGGAAACTCTTACACTCTACTATTTGATTCTTCTCAAATAGATTCAGAGTTAGAAAATGTCAGCAATGCCACATACATTTTCCCTTGAAGCTACAATATATTATACTTATATTGAGTGAAATGTTACCCACCACGGTGCTTTACCATCACATCAAATAGAAAATTCAAGATGTCTCCTGCATCATTTTTATACACACTGCCCCAGAATTCGGCATGATTTATGTGGTGTCATGGAAACTTGACTTAAGAACCTGACTAGAAATTCAAAAAATGAAGCTTTCATGGGTTTGAATATTTTCCTGCATTCGAATGATGGATCCACCGGTTCTGTGGGTTGAAAAGGTTAAAGCCCTCCACGACATGAAAATGTTCAATTCACACCCTGACACCCACCCCTGGCCTGCTCTTCACACCCTGTTTACACAAATATGCACTGAATGCAAGACACACACATACATAAAGCTTAAGCTTCAGGGAAAAAAAAAAATTAGATTATTTTTAGGGTTATTATCCTGCAGAGCTTTCCCTGTGGTGTTTCATACATAATTTCACTATTAATGAATTGAATGAGGGAAATTCTTTGATTCTTTGCAGAAAATCAACTGAGCATAGTTTATATTAAAGTGATACTACTGCGTATGTGCTGTTTAAACTGTCAAAACAAATGTTGTTTGCTCTGTTTAATAGCTGGCACACAGGAGCAAGAGAACAGTTATTATTGTCAGCTTTTCGTTGACAAAATACCACCCAGCGCTGAAAAAGCCTTTCTTGCAGGGAATAAGATGGTTTTTAAGTGAGCGTCTCCATGACATAAAGGGACCAACAAAGCTGCATCATTTGTTTGGAGCCAGCTTCAGCGGCGTGTGTGCACACCCACATCTCTCTACGTTCACCCACATGCGCGCACGCACACACACACAAAATGAGTTCTTACCTCAGTTAAACGCCTGAGTCTAGTCTTTTTCCCCTGTAGCACAGCGCTAACAGAGCTGTCTCCTCAGCTGAGATAGTTTCTATCAAACCCTCTGTCTGCCTGACAGAAAAGACTCTTCCACTCACAATCTATTTTGAGTAAACCTGCAACTCAATCTCAGAGACATTGCTCCCCACGGTGGGGTGGGCAGGCTGGGGGGGCCTTTCTTTCTCTTCTGCCCATGGCGATGGAGGCAAGGCGGAGGGATTAAAGTGGCTCAGGACTGGTTCTGGAAATAGAATACATGTGCCCTCCCCGACAACACATACATGTGACCCTTGACAGGGTGGTATGCCAGCTGTGTGTATCGTCTTGGGAAACCCCTTGACAATCCTCTCCTTAAATACTGCCTGTTTTTTTTTTTTTTTGTTTTTTTGGGAAGAGCAAATCTGCCTTCAAACTTTCACCGACTAGGGAAGAGAAACAAACGAGGGATATTTAACATCAAGGACTGGAAATGTAGGACATTAGATTCCCCGCAGAACAATGTACAACATGAGCGCCTTAAATGCTACAGCTCAACAACACTGTTTCATGTGCTGCAGGTGTTATGTAACATGTTGTGGAGGACATTCGATTGGTACATCCAGTACAGTGGTGGTCTGTCTGCTTGTGGGTGTCAGATTCTGCACAGAACTGATATATGTGATTATATGTCCTGTGCCACCCGCCAGCTCCAGCACACTGATGGAATATTCTAATATCTAAAGATGATGAATTAATAGTTCCACAAAGGAGTGCCGGCCTTGGAGAGCTGAGGTTTGCAATGGAGACTTGGGATTAAGGTCAACAATCAGCAATGATATAAAATCTCATCACAAACTTTGCTGACACTGTTGGGAGCCAGCTTGGCTTATTGTAGCTGTCTTTCTTAATCTTAATTCACTTTAATGGAAAGAACCATCTTTGCAGCAGAGGAGCAGGTCCTGTAAACCATTAGTATGCTGTGACAACACACATGGCGGTGAAATATAAAGAAAGGAGTCATCCCTCGAGTGAACAGAGGAGAAAAGCAAAGAAGAGCAGAGACAGTGGAGGCCTCTGCTTAAGACGGGCTTAGCTCGATTCAGAGAGTCAGAGCACAGACTTTGCTCATAAAGACACTTCAAAAGGAGACATCAAATCCTAGCGCACCACTCCTCAATGCACAACCCTCATGTGGAACTTCAGTTGCTTTCCAGTTCAAGGGCACCTTTTTTTTTTTTTTTTTTTAAACACAGAGAAAGTTATCTTCACAGCATTCTTTCAACACGCCCTTACAGAAATCCTCCATAAAGCTACGCAGTGGCACAACATGGCCATGAATAGAATGTTTTACTTCACAATCCGCTGTTATACAGTAGATCTCATTCTTCAAAACTCCGTCACTCCAACTCCTAGCACACTTTGACCGAGAATGATTAAATTTTTGCAACTTTAATTCACTTCATTGCTTCAAGGCAAGAAACTAGTGAGGCTAAAGCTTAAGCTGGAATGTGAAGAGAAAGGAAGTGTGAGTGGACAGGATACAAATGTCCTGTTGACAGGAGACAACACCTAACCAGCTGACTCCTGAGAGGTGAGGACTGGGATCAGGTCATGATGCAACCCAATGATAACCCTGTGTCACCTCTGACACCTCATGACAATCACTTCCTTCTAAAAGCAAACTTATCTCAGCAGTCCCACAAAGTATGAGAGGAATGAGTAAGAACTCTCTTCTCATCCCTGTGTGTGTGTGTCTAAGTCTTATCTGGGCACGTATCAGCAGAGGGGGGTGGGGGGGTCGTGTTTCACACAGGGAGGTGTGTTAATGGGCCCGCTCTTCTGTGGCCTTCAGGGTACATTCACAGTGAGGCACCCTTTGGGATCAATTACAGCACTGTTACGAGTTTGAAAGACACCTGTTTGAAGACGCACAGCTCACAAACAAGCACAAATCAACAAACACGTTCACACGAGTACGCACACAATACGCAGAACAGTTCATCCTGCAACCCAGTTATTTGCGGATGAACTTAGAGGTCGTCTGCAAATATGTCTGTCGTGAAACTAAATTTGAAATCACACTCAGGGTGAGGAAAACAGGACAGAGATGGATTTTAGCCACTGCAACAAGTCGTATCTCTACATCTAAAATTCATGGAATTACCGAAGAACTAATTTTAAGCCCTCATATTTGAAAAGAACAAAAAAAAAAACAAAACAAAAAAAAAACTTGTAATGCCTTTCACTTTGTCTACAAAAGAAGCACTGAGGAAGATTTAACGAGGCAAACGCTAATCATGGTGACGCAGATTCCTTTGCTCTCGGTTGTAAAATAATCTCAATGGGACCATGTATCCTTAGCAAAGTTAAATTAATGTTTCAGGAATTAGTCATTGTGTCGACTATGTTCCCTTGTCTGAGCAGCATTTGTAAAGATGCGTACAGGCAATTCACAACACCAAAAACATGATTTTTCAATGTAAAATCAGTAAAGATCAAACTCTCTGGTACCTTTCAAAATAAGAGGAAGAACAAATTATGTTTCTAGCAGAAGAATAAAATATACTTCACACGATATAAGTCATCATCAATGACTTTATTGATTGCTACAATACAATGAGCTGCTATATGCACGTTTGGGTTGCAAAGTTATGAGCCTATATTTATAATTGCCGCCTTGGCAACTCACTTCACATGGAAAAGCCTAAACGTTTTTATTTATGAGGACTTTTAACATTACAACGATTTATTCTTTCTTCCCTTTTATCACAGCAATCCCTCAAAATTATTTTAATTTATTCTTATGGCTCAACGACCTGCAAGTGAATACATAAATTACTTATCTACCATTAATAAAGTTTTTAGCGACAACAAATAAATCCTTCCTAAGTATGTATTATTGTAAAACAGCTTCATGATTATTGTCACTCAGCTCTAATAAAACACTCTCTCTACTCTCTCCCAGTGGATAGAATTTAGGAGAAGCCGACATTATTCTAGACAGCTCAGAGGTTTCCAGCACTCACCCCATGCTGTGCCGCAACAGATAAAAATGAATCATCGCAAGCACTGCTGTGTGTGTGTGTGTGTGTGTGTGTGTGTGTGTGTGTTTTGACGGAAACTTTTGTTACAGTGAAAAAAGGATATTAAGAATATCAGTGGCGTGAAAAGCAGCGAGCCTTACAGCAGTGACGTGGGAATACGCAGAGTGACTTTCAGCTGTTGTCTCACCTCAGCATGGCTGTATCTGTGTGTGTGTGTGTCTGTCTTTGTGTCTAAGTGTTTTAGGCATCCATGGGAATGTGTGTGTGCACAGAGGGGTGGGTTCGCAGCATGCACACATGTATTTTTAATTTTTGTGCCAGTTGTGTGTCCGCATGCATGTGTTTCTGCATTTCATGTATGAATGCATGAGCATGTGTTTCTGTTTTGTCTGCGTGCATGTGCATAACTGTGTCCTTTCTGCTTTGTGTAAGTGTGTGCATGTGAGTGTGAGGGCTGTTTTAATAGGAAGCAGTGCAGCTGTGAGCACTGACATAGCAGCTCTTACAACCCTGGAGTCACTCTCCTCTCACACCAGCCCTCTCCAGCTTTTCTGTCCTCTTTCCAATCTCCACCTCACTCTATAAATTCTTCGGTGCGTTTGAATTGTAGCGACCTGCTCTCCCTTTCCTTTGCTCTTTTCAGAAATTAATGACACACTTTAGGGTGCTTTCACAAATAACCTGTTTAGTTCAGTTTAAGCAAACTGCATTTTCTTCTTTGGTGCTATTCATCTGTGCTGGTGTGCAAACTGTCAGTCAAATTCTGGTGTGGACTAAACAACCAGACCACGGCTGCCTGAATATTACAGTGTGGTCCACTTGTGCTGCATAAAATGCAGACCAATGGCAGCATTTTATCATAACTGATATCTGATTTTAAATCCATAAAGAAAGTGACTTCTTGATTACTATCCTGACTTTTCTATTTATGCAAATCATATAGTAACCATGATAACAAGTATGCAAGTCATAATCGGGGACTTTCTCAGATCCATTGGAAAGTGAAAGGGTACAACTACACCAGAGCTAAAGGACTGTACTTTTTTTTTGTACTTACAAGAAACAGAAATACAAAATCAAGGATCGAAAGAAAGGTTTAATAAACTGATTTTCAAAGACTGACTGAGAATGGCTGTGTTTTATGTCCGTCAATCCTACATGAATAGAATTTAAACAGACCGTAATCTGTTAACCTGTGTTTATCATTATTTTTCATGCATGTTACTTGGTGTGCAGGGAAAATGGGTATGAATCCCTCCAGAGTTTATTTTACTTTGTGCACTGTCATGTGGGAAAACCACGTCCATAAGTTCAAAACCCCAGTTAAAAGTCTGTGACCTTCTGCCTGTATATAGGTGTGATCATGCTTATTTATGTCATATGTCTGTCGTCCGCTGATAAATTGACGACTGGCTCCTTTGTCCATTAGTAAGTCTTCTAGCAATTAACTGACCATCCATTTCAACTGTCATATAAGCAATTAGTATTTCCATTTCCCAACACTAAATCAACCCGTGACTAATCCACTAGTCTTTCCACTGGTATGTCCTCCAGCAAGTCATTGAAAACATTGTTCACTGTCCAACGTATCACTCAGAGATGGATCAAGAAGTATTTTCAGCATCAAAATGAGGCCCGGGGAGTAATTCTCCAGTGTGTCCATTATCATCAAATCATTCATCAAGGTTTTTCCCAATGTTCTCTGCTAGGCTACATGAAAATGAAATGAGAGGTATGTCTTTTGTGAAATAGTACATAATCCAGCAGTTATTCAAACAGTATTTCAGTGTCAAACCACCTCTGAATTTAGCAGCGGTTAGATTAATTGCATCCTGCAAGTCATTCAGTAGTATTTCCATTGTCCACCATCCAGCAGATAATGGACTGATAAATCCACCAGCAAGTCATTCAACATATAACACACTAATGTTTTTACTCAGGTCACATTTTTAGCATGTCACACAGCCATACACAGTGGTTAACTAATATTTCCAACAGTGTTATCTGGTGAGTAATTAGTGATTAGCTCTTCAAATAAGATGTGGGGGCTGATTAAAACCAGTTCTGGGAGAATGATTAATACGATCTGCTCAACATCCAATGTTTAACAGATCATATTAAATCTGAAAATAACTCTTATGTTACTTGTAAGGAGAACCTGAGTGTGGTGGTTAGGGTTAGATCATTTACTACAGACGTCTTTGAATAATGGCACAAATTACCAGTAAAAATTATGTATGAAATGTTCTCAGCTAAGGCTGCTGTTCACCGATTAGCAGACCGTGGTCACATACAGTTTTATCTTTAACCTTTCAGCATTAACATGACAGCTGTCAATCACCGGCAAAACCCGTGCCATCGGGTACCTCAACAGGTTACAACATCATTTCAAAATGCTGTTTGACCAGCGTTTGCCCCCGTTATCCTGAACTTATTCTTTTGTTGGTGGTTTTTACTTTCACTGCATGACACACTGTGAGAACTACGTCCATAAGAACTTTCTGTACACACAGCTACAAATTTTACAGGTGTGCTAGCAGTGAAAAAAGTAGAATTAGTCATACAGAAAGTGTCATTACACTTCACAGACATGCCACAGTGTACATGTCTGTCCACAGACAGTGTTGAGTTGCTGTAAGATCACACCACCTGATGCAATTAAAACCCTAAAGGGATTATTTGAAACTTTAAAATAAATGTGTGGCCCAAAGGCATTCAAACCGCAACGTCTAGAGTCTACATTAGGAGGCTGCTCTCTGAAACCTAAACTTAATGTTACTGTTTCTATCCCTTATAGCTGCCACCTCCTAAATGGCTCGTCTCCTGTGTGGCCCAACACACAAGCCAGAACACACACAGTCCCCAGCGTTATCATGCTACATACTGTCAGTTCTCAAATAATGGCCTATCGTATGTTTGACAAATGAAGGTGGTCCAAAATAAAGGCCAAGTTGAGAAACTCTGTTAACAAAACAGCACTTCCTGAATACGTTTCCAAATAAAAGCCTTTGTCCCCTGCACTGTTGGCGCAGTTGTAATATGAAATACATGTAGGAAACATGCATTAACAGCAACAACAAATTATGGCAAATAGAAAACATCTTACTAAATATTATAAAGTTTACTGTATCTATGTAAAAGGAGTAATTTGAAATAAAGGCCTCTCTGCAGGAATAGCGAGGCTGTCTCTACAAGAAACTAAGGACTAAAGAACTGTGTACTAACCTTCTAGTGAAGCACAACTTAATTAATTCTACACATTAGTTACACTTCCTTGACGTACCAGCACTGGGGGAAAAAAAGTGGTCTCTAAAACTACTTGTAATTGCTACCTGGAGACAGCTTTTGAAAAAAAAAAATCCTTTCCTCCATCCATCTGAGGGTTGATTGACGTTAGAGAGCCTTAACTGCTCTCCTGGGACCCTACACACAGCCCCTTTGTGCAGCCATTAGGGCCATGCAACCATGATGTCATGCAAAGTGACTACAGCAAGGTCCATCAAAGACCAGAGTAGCGGAATGGACCTTTATTACTCCCACACAGGAAAAGAGGCTGAGGTCCACTACTCTCCCTCCCTTTCTCTCCATTTCTTTCTCTTACGTGTGTGTGTTGCGTTTCGGTCTCCTAGCGACCCTAACCTAAACACGCCATACCCAAAACTGGCACATGACATCAGCGCCGCCGCTCATTTATAACTTATAAAGAGCGTGTTCCATTTCTTGTAAAACATTTACACCTTTTTCATATTAGTGTTTCTTCTGTGTCCGACTCCGAAAACACTCAAGCTTTATTTGTATTTTTAAGCCATGTTGAGAGACACTGGAGGCCTGTTGTTGGTTTAGGATTCTCAGGGAGGTTTCGATGGGAGAACGCGGAAGCTGGAGGGGTACAGACCAAACCGCAAAATGGAAAATGGGAGTTGGCAGTGGTTTGATGATAAAGAGCCCACCCCCCCATTTCCACAAAAAAAAAAAAATACAAAAGACAACAGCCAGACAACTCTCACTGTCATTGGAAGTGTAAAATGTGTTCCAACCCCTGCGTATAATCCCTTCCAGCTGTTTTAAGAGCTGCGGTGTCTATGATCGAGAGATGGCCTGTTTTATCAGTGAGTTCAATCCCACAGACATGAACGCTGATGGGTCGGATCCTAATGGGCATGGCTGTGGCCTGGCATTGCCCCTGGATCGGATGCCCGGGGAGATGTTTCGCCATCTCACCCTTCATAACAGCGAAACCTGAATGTAAGTATGCGTTTTGTGTTATGGGCAAAATATGTTTGTTGACAGTGTGCAGCCCTCCTCAGAACAATGCAGATGCTTTTCTGATCTTCAACGATATACACAAGAGATAACTGCGATGCACCGAACAGACACGACAGGCTAAGAAGTTTCTCACTGGAAAAGAAGAAAAAAAAGAAAAAGGAAAAAGGACAGCCACAGTATGTCAGTGTGTCTGGATGTTTGAGACAGAACTGAAGGGGAAGTACTGTTGTTTGAGATGTAAGAATTGGCTGATGATAAAGGACCATCTCTCTCTCTTTACATGTGGTTTGGCTTTTGGAAGACACAAGATTCCAGTAAGAATGGGACTTTTGTTCATCCCATCCCCGGCTTTCATCAAATTGTCATTTACATCTTTGATGTAGAGGATGGTTAAGCCTCACTGTTCTTGGTTTTTATTTTTTTGAAAATTACACATTTATTGTCTTTTTTATTTTTTTTTATTTTTGAAGAACAAATTTTCACCTGGACTTTATGTTTCCATGCATTTAAAAGTTGCGTTTCCTGCAACAAGGAGAAAATGATGATTGTAGTTCATGGTAAACAAGGTCTTCTTGTAGTGTAATTTCTTTCTTTTATGACAATAGAAGGTCATTAGTAAGAATACAAGTTAGTATATGCAAAAGTTGTGTGGTCACGGGTGTGTGATTTTACAGTGAGTGTCTTTCAGTCCATTCCTAAGAGTGTGTGTGTGTGTTGGTTAGCATGGGTGGGGGTCTTGTTATGGGCCTCTGGGCGGTTAAGTAGGGGAAGATGCTGAGCTGTGACCTCGTTCCAGTCAACTGCTCATGAAAACAGCAAGTCAGCCGAGTGTTAAGAGCAAGTGGCATACGCCGTCTGACTCAAATCACGTCTCATCAAAAGTGCAGCGCCTCACGAGCACAGGGCCCTGCCACCATCTTTAACCTCTGAGCCACACTCTCACATCAAACTGCCATTCTCCACCCTCACTGAGCAATAGTTGGTCAGCCTCTGCAGTCTCAGTTACGCAAACGATCATGGTTAACAGCTCAAATCCTCATACATAAGTACTAGTCACATTTAGGGCCGGATAACACTTTGATGTCTTACTTCGAGTAATAAAAGCTGGGTTTTCCACAAGATTTGATGAAATGCCAACACCTAATTTCAAGTCCTCTTATTTGGCATTTGCAAGCATTATATAATTCATTATATATCTAAGTGCTTATTTCTGTATTTGTCAGTAACTATAAGTCCTTGGGCACCCATAAGGGGAGTACTGTACTGTACTCTACTGTACTGTAAGTAACTGGTGACCAGTATTTTATGAGACTGTCCTCATATCTACATTATAGTGAGTTATAAACCATTTACTAAATGTTTATGTTTAAACTGTTTACTGATACTGTTTACTGGCTTTGTATCGTCTTATCGACGAGATCTAGGACGAGAAAATACCATTTATATCGGTACAGTTTAATGTTGCGTTACATAACCCGGTTCTTCCGCAAAGTCTTGCCAGTGTTAGCGTCCTTCCTATTATTATTTGCACAGCTGTGTGTTTTGTTAAGCAGAGGAGGAAAACCTGTAATTGTGCTCTATTTTAATCAGTCTGTAGTTGTTCCTGAAAACAACTGAAAGAGAAACTCAAGTACTTACTTACATACTTAGAGATAGGCCTAGTTTTATTTAACATGGGCCATCTGTTTTATATCATTCATGTTTTGCAGTGTTATATTTTCAAACAGAGAAGCAAACGCTGTCTTCGCATTTTATTTTGATCACAGTCTGTTTTACCAAAAGTGCTTGTGACGTCTTTGAGCTTAACATTTAGCCCACTTCAGAGAACATACCTGAGATATATACTGCGTATCATCATTCAGCCTAAAAATACTGAGATATAACATTTGGTCCATTTCGCGCACCCCTACTAAATAGATAAAATAAACTCCTGCATTGCATCAGTATTTAATGTTGTATTAATGCAAGCAGCAAAGGTGTATAAATAAATACAGTCATATTTCAGAAATTCTGGACATTGGCTGAAATTGGACAAAAGTAGACAGAATTTAAATTCAGACCGAGTGCTGCCAACTTTCTGTACGTGATAGTTTGCAGACACAATTCAGCTGTTATCGGATAAAGCAGTGGAGTTCAAGGTCAGTGTGAAGTCAGGAAAAGGGCGGCTAACTGTTTCTTATGCCTTCAGTCTGATTACATTTGCATGTGCCTACCAAACACTGGCATCTTGAAACAGGTGGGTAGCCTTACAGAAGGGGCTGGTGCACTTTTACCCACTCTGACCCTAAACACTACATTCCTACGCCCTAGATGAAAAAAGTGCTTTGTAGAAAAACATGTTTATAAAGGAAGATTATGTTTCAGTATCGATACTGAATCAGGTACTGTATCAGAACCAGTATCGTTTTTCAATATCTAACACAAAGAATAACATCTGAGCAGTGCAAATTGCAAAAAAGAGTGTTGGTGATTGTTGTGTTTTGCAGTAATTTACTCTGATACCAGCTGTTTCGCCAATTTAAAACAATACAGCACTGTTAAAGACTAAAAACCAGTCATGACCCATAAAACAAGCTAAGATACATGCTGTAATTGCTGTACATATGCCTTTAAAGCTTCCACCACTGACGGAAACAGCTGTTGCCTGCTCTTTGAGCAGCTGTTAAAACTGCCTAGACTAGCTGAGAAGCATTGAAGAAAAAAAAAAGCACATATATGTTTACATGCTAAATTTGTATACTCAAACACTTCTAAATTCGCTAAAGCTCATTGTTATAGATTCATCCAAATAAGACAGACTGAGTTGAATCAACTCCACATCCAACCTGCATACAAAGTACGGCGCTCCGGGACAGAAGCAGCAGAACAGATGAAAGTGCTGGAATTAAAAAGTGTAGAAGAATCAGAAAGAGAGAGGGGGGGGGGAGTGAGCTTTCTAGCAATGAAAGATTCTGGCTGCTTTCTGAAAGTGCCCCTAATCCACACTTAACTCCATTACATGTGGGACACTTTCGTTTAGAAGGCGATGATAAACCCAACAATGGTGAGGAGAGCCCATTCCAAATAGTATCACATTGCAGACGCACTTTAGCACAATTATTAACAAACACAAAAAAGGGCAGCCACTGCATTTTGGGGGGAAACAATTTCAATTTTAGATATGGCTCCAGATGGAAACTGGGCCACTGCAGGCTTTGATGTCCTAATTGGGTGTGTGTTAGTGTGTGTGTGTGGTTTTTTTTTTTAATGCCAAAGAAACCAAGGCTTATTGATGGAACAAAAACGACAGAGAGAGAGAGAGAGGGAGGGAGAGGAAATGGAGATTATGTGAAAAAGACAAGGAATTAAAAAACAAGAAAAGGGAAAATAGAGAGGAAAGAGGACAGCAACAGAGAGAAGAAGAATGAAAGGATAGAGAAAAAAGCAAGATATGGTGGGAGAGAGTGACAAATATGCCTCAGACATAGAAGAAAGAGTGACAGAGCTGGAGTGCTGAGGAATCCCATTTGAATAGGCCTTGATTAAGTGTGGCACGGGGTCAAAGTAGGGCCTCAGTCTGCTGTGGCTTGGCTTAGGAGGAAAATGGTGTGTGTGTGTGTGTCACTGGGCAAGTGTAAGCAACTGTAATTTGCACCTCTGAGACATGTGAATACAGTTTGTAAGACATGATACACAACAGTCTGTCTGGTTAGTTTTGAGCGTAAATACACAGAAAAACCTCATGGAGCCGCGTTACTGGTGGAGGCTGCTGAGCGTGAACATGCTGTGGTTTCTGAATGTGACAATTCGGCTTCGTAGTTCAGCTACAGTTGTTTATTTGTTTGTTGATTATTCAAATTTACGTATTAATTTAAATGAGAAGATCAAAACTACTTTCATGTAAAACAACAAGTTGTGTTTTTACAGACAGTTACATACTGGACTGTTTCTTAGCTGAGTCCAGTGATGTCCTGGAGTCATGTCGCCGCTCTGAGGTTGCTGGACAAACGACGAACATAATCATTTGGTTCGTGTAGGCAAATACTCAGGAATACACATCTGTGTGTATGTGCGTGCACATACATGGCTATTTGGCATTTTGTATAATAAGTGTATATACACAATATTTTTATATTGTTTCTGTATGTGTGTGTGTGTTTTTTTTAATCTGTTACAGGCCTCACCTGGGGGCTGACGCTGGGGCCGTAACCCATGCCCGGCGAATTCATGGAGTGAGGGCCCATGGGTGAGCTGATGACAGAGAAGGGCGAGGGCATACCGTTCATGGGTGAACTCAGCGTGCTGATGGGTGAGTGAAGAGAGCCAGAGGGCCCCATGGACGTCGGGCTGAGCAGAGACGGGTGCATTCCCCGGTGGGATGTGGGTGAGCCCAGGGGCGAGGAGGTCATCTGACCTGAAGAGTCTGTTCAGAAAGAAAAAAAAAAAGAAAGAACATTAGAATGACAGCATTTTATACTGAAGATGTCTGCACAGAACGAATGTTTGTGATTTACTAAACGAGCCTGACAAAACCGCGATGCACCTTGAAACTTTGTAATTTCAACATGAAACATTTGAAAACCTTGTTTTTTTATGTGCACATTTTGATTTTTAGGAACATTCCCACACTCTAATTTGAGTTTTTCCTGACCAGAGTCGTTGGCACCAAGAATTCAGCACATCTGGTGAAGTGTGAAAGCAGTTGTTGAATTTGAGCACGGTCCAGGAAAACGGACAATTCAGCAAAAACCCTTGAGACAATTAAATCTGACGACAGCTCTTGCGGAAAAGAGAAAAACTTAACATGAGAGTCAAAGGAGGCCTAGTATTTCTACACAGTAGTCCCTGAAACTGAAGAGTGAACCTCTTCACAAGTGCTTCCCTCAGGGATCTGTGAGGACAGGATGTATATCTATAATGCATGTGGTTGATGGGTGGGGTAGCGGGCCCAGGAGCAACCATGTCTCCTATAAATCACGATTCTATACAGCTAAACTGCAACAGAATGTTTCTTACAGAAGGTATTTGCTGTTAAGTTTTGTATAAAAAATAATTTCTAGCAACAGGTTTGCAAGGAGAAATAAAAATACAAGCTCGTACCACAGCTGAGGTACGAGCTTCAGTGAGACTGAAATGAGAGAGAGGGACAAGGATAAAGTTTTCTGTATAAGAGCTCTGCTCCCTGTTACACTTAGTCCTACTCTTTAGCTTGTGTGAGCGGGCCATCTTCCCATCAGCTGTCAGCACAGAGGATATTGGACAGACAGTAGTGTGAGCACAGAAAGAGGATACTGTGGTGTGTCACTGAGCATTTGGCAACAGAGTTGTATGTGCACTGATAACAGCTCCCTCCCTCCTGCCTCCTCTTTTAACACCGCCTTTCATTCTCTCTTATATATTTATGATGCCTGTCTTTGCTGCTATCCGCCTCTCCATTCTCTGCCCCTCTGCTACTTCTATGTAATCTGTGCATCATGGTAGAGGAATCCATCCCTCATGAATTTTTTTTGTTTTCCTTATTAGAGTTTAATGGAGGATGTTGCAAACTAATCAGACTGATGGGCCCTCTAGTGATTTTGGGCTACACATGAAGAAACTGTTCTTGAGCAAGTTATAATTCAACTTGTTCAGTACAGAGCTACAACGGTTTGCTGATTTACAGAAAATGAGTCAGCAACTATTTCGACAGCTGATTAAATAATCTTTCAAGCAAAATGTCTCTTGGTGGTTTCTGCTTCTCAACTGTAGAAATTTGCTGCTTTTCCTCGTCTTAAGTTATCGTAAAAGTGAATATTTTGGGATTTCAGGCTGTTGGTTGGAGATGATAACATAGCAGTCTATGGAGCTCAATCAGTGAGCAGGACTGCTTCATGGCAATACAAGATTTACAGGAATTTGAATGAGAGTGATGAATTACTTCAATTTTTCAAACAGGGTAGTCAAAAGACATCCCACGTTATTTTGCGTTTTAAATGCTGCACAATTCAATTGACATAAGTGTTTAATATACTTTTTTTTAAGGTTTAATAACAGTTTATTGAAAAGACCCACCCCTGCAGCTGATATAAGACAGCTTACGTTCCCCGCTGTCATTCTGTTGTCCTAACATACCCTCCTTTTATACCCTGTCCTATTCTGACCCTACAACTTTGCTCTCGCTGCAGCAGGGACATGGACTTGTTATGCAATAAGTGCGAGTGTGGCTTGTCCTTTCATAAGTGACTAGGTTCCTCTGTTTCCACGCAGTGGAATAAAACTGATGGATGGCTCAATTAGCTGACAGTAAAGAGTCCAGAGTAAAGAGTCCAGTTCACAGCGATTTTCCTGGAATGGTTCGTCTCTGTCCCAGGTGACTTTACAGGAATTTCTTTTTTTTTTGAATGTGTGTGTTTTTGTAGTGTGTTTCTGTTATAAAATGTCTTGTGAATGCAGGACAAATTAAGGGGGGAATCTTTGCATCTTTCTCCCTGCATCAGCAGTTCTCAGAGCAACAACCTAGCTGCCAGCTGAGCCAAGCCAAACACTCCCTGCACATCCTGCTTGCTTCACGAGCACTTCCTGTAAGCACACACACACACACACACACACACACACACACACACACACACACACACACACACACACACACACGGCCCCCATCCTTTGGAAAACAAACACACATTCTTCTTAATAAAGGGCTAACAACAGCTCTGCATCTAGCTGTATTAGTTCTGTGTTTAATCCTCTGACTGATACCCCTTAAGCTTATATCCTTCTGATTACATTTTTCCCCCTAAAATGCGCCCACACACGATTCCTGAAAAAAAAAAAACCAAAAAAAAAAATTAAATAAAAGTAAATAAATAAAAAAAGCTCCCTGAGCCAGCAATTCCCATAACCCTTCTTCAATTGGGTTTTAATTCAGGCAGATAAAGCGAGCTGTGGTATTAGGGCTGCCAATCTGCCATTGTAGGTCTCAGCAGGGGGGGAGCTCAGCTGACAGAGTCCCAGCAAGGCCCCACCTCGAGGGAGATGACAGAGACGGGCTGGGAGGTAGATCAGCCTGTTTATGTCTCTTTCTCTCCCATTCATTCCTTATGTTTCTCTCTCTTCCATGTTTTTTTTTTTTTTTTTTTGGACAAGAGGAACAACCAGAGCAGAACATCAACTGAAAAATCTCCAAAAAATCGTCTCTGATGTTCCTTTTTCCAGATGACCATGAAGCAAGATATGTAGCTATGCAGTCATACTGTATGTGAATGGTCTTATTTGGGTAAAGCTCCCAGAAGATATACATATCTCACAGCAAAATGTGTGTGTGTTTGCATTTCTGTGTGTGTATGTTTATTCTTGTTGGAGTTGGGTTGCCAGTGTAGGATTACAGCAGGATGAAAAGGACTCTGTCCTAATCCTCCCCAGAGAGGAGAGGAGATGTGAAGAGAGGAGAAAAGATGTAGGAGGAGAGAAAAGGAAACAAGGAAAGGAGTAAGGAGGAATTGAAAAGACATGCAAGGAGAGAAGAGGAGGCAGGGAGAGGACAGGGAACAAAAAGACTTATGAGTAGAGTAGAGGAGTGAAGGGGAGGAACTGAAAAGATGAAGAGAGGAGAGAAAAACAGGGGAAACCAGGACAAAAGGAGAGAAACAAAAAAAGGAGTACAAGGGGAGGAGAGGAGGAAAAGGGAAAGGAAAGACAGGAATGACAAGAGAGACAAGGAAGTTGGGGAAAGGACAAGCAGGACAATATGAGAAAAAGATAAACACTAACACTCCTGCCTGTATTTCCTCATATTCCCAATTTCATATCAACCTGTTGAGCTGGAAGGTGAAAAATGTTTTACGAGTAATGCTGGGAAAACATTGTTCTACCTGCAAAAACCATAAAATAATCATGGTTCAGTGTTCACCCTTGGTTCACGGCGTTTGGGGATAGGGGTGTGGGTTGAGAGGTTAGGGTTAAGAGAGCTGTTGGCTTCTCGATTTTTTATATATTTTTTTGCCTTGTCATTTTGTTGGCTCAACTTTCAGACATTTGGGGGTTGATGTCTGTCCATCTTTGGTTTTAGAGGGATTTATAACACTTGTTAGAAAGCTTTTATTGCACTTAACGTAACGAGTTGTCAACCTGTCTCTCATCTGCTCTGCTTCGTGTGTGTGTGTGTGTGAAGGGACACACACGGTGAAACAGAAAGCAGCAGAGAGGAGAGAAACGTCACCATAAATGACAGCAAAACACAGCAGAGACTCTCACACTGATGTGAAATGAAACGAATGCACAGAAATAAATAAAATATTTTGTTTGCTTTTGTTAGAGGGGAATAAAAATTATTCAAGCATCTAAGAAATGAGTGGCAGTCGTCCAGGTTTCCTGAAAGCTGGTATGCAAAAATGTTTAGACAGGGGTTAGAAAAAAAATGCTTCTGAGTTTTGTCGTTTGAAGCCTCTGCCTGTCAATTGGCCTGGATCACTGGGCACACAAAAGCACAACTGACAGCTACAAATAAGCAAATTAGGGCCCATCTTACTGGCAGGCGCAGACAGAGTTCTCCACTTATCACTTCTGTACTGCACACAAGCATCTCCTATCTCTAAACAATGCTTCCCTCCCTCGCTCTCGCCTTTTTTTGCTCTTTTGTTATGCCATTGGGTGTGATTACACAGAGGAAATTTGCCAATTTGGGTTCTGGCTGTTGCGGGATTGTGAATACAGAATATGATAAATGGATGATTGAGATAACAATGGATGCTGAGACGGAAGGAGTCGATCCTCAACAGGGAAATGACTGTGTATGGTGCTTGTTCAAACATTTGAAACAGCCTAGGTTCACAATTGTCTGACAGGTGATCTGTCGTGTTGTGACTGATGATCGTCCTGTCCAGAAAGAGGACACCTTCTGTCATCTGTTCAGCAGCAAAGGTGGAAAGCAAAAGGAAGTTCAGACGTGAACTTCCTTTTGCCCCTTTTTTCCCAAAGGGTTCTAAGACTAGCCACAGCCTGAGGATTCTTATTGGTTAGTACATCATAGATGCCTCTGAGACTAGCATCTGAGGCTAAAAGAGTATCCATTGCTACAAAATATGAGGTATAAATCGTTAATAACTAGAATACCATTCCCCATTCCCATACCATGCTGGAAAAGAAAGATATAACTTGGCTGGGGTGAAGAGGAGGTTTGAAGTTTCAACAAAGAAAGAGGCGAAAACACTTCACTTCAGGGCAGTTCTAAGCCACTGGGAAAAAAAGGAAGGTTTGTGTGGATGGTTAGACGCACAAAGCACCCGACCTAGAAACTAGAGGCTACAGTTCACATACAGTCCTCCTTCTGATGGTCTACATCATTCTTTTGCACATGAAAGTGTGCACTCACACTTCATTTTATCCAAGAAGTTTTGATTGCCTAAAGTTAACCAGAGCTTAACTACAGAGGAGTCAGAACAGAAAATGTCCATTTGAATCATTTTTGGTCACACAAGTCATTTTGGGAGGCAGTAACAATCTATTTTGCCATTGAGGTATAAAGTCTTGCTGAAATAAAACCTAGTAGAGAAGAAGAGGAGCTCGTTCTGTGGTCTTTAAAAGCTACACTGAGTCACAGACACTCTATTTGTTAGGAGGGGAGAGTATATCCTGAAGAAACACAGCAGAGGGTGCACTATTTGTCAGCTACACAGAGCTTGTTTTCATTGATGCAAGCTTAATCTAGCTTTTTCGTTAGTTTATTTATTGGCTATCCAGGGGCGTAATTTCCACAGGGGATGGGGGACTTGCCTTCCTCAATGCTTTTGTTTCTGTGGGCTCAAAACAGTGAGCATAGCAATCATCAGCGAGTGGTGTGGCCAGTACTGTGTGCAAGTTTTTTTGCAGCATTTTGAAACACATTAACAATCATAAGCATATGCCTGCGCACAGACAGATGGATTCTCATTTTTCACTCCAGGCTAACTCTCCTCCTCTATTATTCATCCACTAGTGCCACAGTGGTGAACGAGTGGATCAGGAGGTGGAGGGATGCAGCAAAAAACAGGAAGGCAGAGCTCATAAATCTCACTAAATGACATACTTCAAGTCCAGCTGCCATTTTGCCTTTTGATCTCGTCACTCATGACAGTCAGTAGGCAAAGAAATCATAATGCTCGGGTAGTTTGAAATGATGCAGACAGCAGTGCCAGCTTTAGGTTAATGTCACTACAGCTTCTGTCTAATCCCATATTCTTCTGAGACAACAGCACAAACAGACACACACACACACACACAAAATATCCAGGCTGGCTCCATGCAGATCCTTGCACAAACAATGGGTTTTCTATACCACCCCGCTGGCAGTGGGTCAGCTGAGGGATGATGGCATTGGTGAGACAGCAGCCAGGAAAAAAATGATCATTTCATGGATTGACTCTGGCGTAAATGAAGCAGTCATGAGTCACTTGCACCTACATTGCTGCACATTAGCAAACCGCCGTCCCTCTGACAGGGAAAAACGAAAGTAGCTGCGCCCTGACAACACTAACGCAGACGCAACCTGACCCCCTCAACCCACCCGCCACTGGAAGTCAGGCTGCATCTGGGGGTCTGCAGATTTTTTTTTAACGATTGACAAGGACGTTTTTGGAGAGGCAGGTGTCAGTTTTTGAAGCACACCGAGCACCACAGCACAATCTGGATGAAACACTCGTCATTAGCATTTCTCCGGATGTGTTCAGAGGAAAAGATTCAACTAAAAACCCAAGAGATTTAGTCAGTTGCATAAAAAACCCAGAGCCCAAAATAACACAGGAGTTGGTGTAACGGCCTAATTTTTAGAGTTTTTACCGCTGATGTCTATATCACCATGACGACTGCAGGCTGATGTTTTACTCAATCTTTCATGAAGCTCTGTGCGCGCGTTTCCATGTGTGTTTCAACGATTAAATGATCATTCATCAGTTTGTTGTCATCATCACACTTTCCAACTGTGATGAAAATTAAATACTGAAGTCGACGTGTTGTGTGTGCTCATTAATCAGCAAACGTCCCTCTGCTGTCTTCCACAAAATAAACAGGTCCAAAGAATAAATATCACCCATCTAATGTGTTCCCAGAACCCAGAGTGATGTCTTTATGTTGCTTGTTTTGTCTGACCTGAAGATTTTTAAATTTGCAGTGATATACTTATCACACTTGAAAGCTATTTTTGTGTGTTAAAAAGACGACAAGTAGGTTGAGTGACATTTTTTTGTATTACTCAGCCTGATGATGAAAGCTGAGCAGAGCTGTTGTGGGTTGGACGAATAGACACTTTTAAAGCCCTGACTTTTGAAGTTCTGACCTGCTGTGGCTCGTGACTTGATAACAGTTGCTTATTTTTATCTTATCTTATTACATCCGAGTATCTCACTTACTACTATGTGACAGAAAGATGGGAAGTTCCCATGTTAATATGAAAATGTAAAACTGTGACTGATCAGAACAAAGTTTGATCCAAAACAATACACAAAACGTCCAACAAGAAATGAGTCGTTATGTATGGTAGCATCCGACCAGCACCTGAGACTCAGCAAAGGACAAAGGACATCACAGCCTTATGAAAGGCCCTCACTATTAAATATACAGTACAGGAGAAAATACTCTGATTACTTTTAATCCTACACTCTCATTACACTAAGTGAGGCGAGCGAGACGGAAGGCGCAAACAGCCACATGGTGGTGAGGGTGTTTGCTTCGACAGGAACTCCTGTCATCATGAGATATTATCAGACAGAACAGCTGCAACTATACAGTAGCTGGATCTTTGTGACAGCTCTAATCAAAAGTATCCAAACCCTCTTTTCACAGTCTGTTAAGGCCCCTATCTTGTTGGCATCCATGATCCAGCTCATAGACTAAAAGACAGAATGGAAGAAGGAAAGAAAAAGGCCTAAATGTGGGATAAGTGGCAGAAAAGAACCAAAACAGGCCACCCATAATTTCACAGTAGGTGGGCCACTAACAACCATCATTTGATACACTGTGTTGATATAACCCGATTCTTTTTGCCTGCTGAAACAACTGCCCTCATTAAAGACTTAATTCTTTCCCTCCCACCTCCCTTTTACTCTTTTCTGTCTCTCACGAGCTCCCTTTATATTCCTCCCACTTCAATTCATTTCCCTGATAGTGTGTCGATGAGAGCGCCAGCTCCTGGGGCATGTCGTTGCCCTCAGTGACTCTTAAGTGTCTGAAGAGGCCACGGAGCCGCGGCTGGCTGTGGCTAGGTGCCAGCTAAGCCACAGATTACTGGCACTATTACTAACTGTGCCCCGACAGCCAACACTCTGATCTGCTGATATGGCCTAATTGTTCTCTTTAGCTGAGAGGTGATATACCATCTCTCCCTGGGAGCTCAGAGCCAGAGCACAAGCTGGCTTTAGAGGAGAGCTGTGCAAGACAAGGCTGAGAAAATGTTGTTGAAAGGAGCAGCCTGGAAATACATGGAAATTTCCCATTTTCTTTATCATGGTATCCTATTTGCAGCCTGTGTAAAGATCCTTTTTGGAAACCTGGTGCTGTCACCCCAGGAGTAGTTAAGAAGTTTCTGTGAATGTTCTGAATTGGTGAACCTGAATTGTAGTTTTGCAGCAGTGGTTGCCAAACTTTGTTGTTGGTACCTACACCAATGCTAGTATTATTTGGTTGTAAAGTATAATTTGGCCATAAGTAGTTGAACAAAACAAGGCTTCAATAGCTGGTCCCATCCATCTGAGTCATCTGATGAAATCTGATTTTTTTTTCTTTTAATTTCAGTGGAGTTTTAGGTCCTTTATCCACTTAAAAAGGATTCAGATTGCATAAGAGGATTTTATACTGGATTCAGGTTTGACAAAATGCTATCAAACGCATACCCTAAATGGCGGTCTCCACTAGAGGTATGGTTTATTGTATAGTTTATTTGCACTACAAATATGCTTCTTTCCCTCACTGAAAAGACTTCATACGTCTGTGGCTACATCTGAAATTCTCAAGAGAACAACAAGTGGAGAGTAACACGAGGTACATGTAGAAATACTACTGAGAAGATGTAATACACAAGTGAATAACGGCCACATGGTGAATGCATCACACTGTCCTCTGGTTAGCAGCTTGTGTCATGTCATGAGCAGCGACTGACAAAAGCACTTGATCAAAGGCATGGCATGAAGTGATAATTACCACTGCGGCCTGCAGAGCTGCCTTCAGGAGAAGAGGATTACATTTGCAACCGATGCTCTCCTGCTCTTTTTGAAGATTTATTACCTTTTCAGTAACACGGCAGCTTAGCGAGTAGCAAGGGAACACCAAGTTAATAAACTCCAAGATGTTAAAGAACAACAGGCTTTTTGAACAACTTTAACCACACAAAGTAGAGGCTTTGGTCAGTCTGCAGACTGATTATTATGTGAAAGCTTCAGCTTTGCTGGTCCTATTATCCATGAGGAACCCCTGCCATTAGGAAAATGGTTTGGCTTCTTTGAAAAAAATAAAATACAATTAAATTAAAATAGATAAATAAATCAGGTATTCCTGAGCTGTCATGTCTTAGACTCTTGTATGAATCCAAGAACCAGGGGAAACGCAAGGCAGCCAGGAAGCTATGATTCATCAAGCTTCCTCTTTAGTTGCGCCCAGAGATAAAAATCACAACACAGGCCCTTATCTGGCTCGCTCACTGCCAAAGCGCACTTGAATGCACAAGGCTGAACATATACATACACACACAAACGCAGAGAGATAATAACATGACTGCAAAACTCAAGAATGAGCATAATTCAACAACAGCAGCTGCAAAGAATCTGATATCTGTTTTTGATTACTCTCAGATTTTTGTCAGTTGTGTTTTTCGTAACTTTGACAGAATTAAACTTGGCATGGTGATGCGTTAGGTTTCAATATTACTCTTGTGCACTGAAATGAAAGTTTAAAAAAAAAAGCCTTCTAGAAAGGTAGGGAGGAATTCAAAAACATAAAGGCATGCTTTGGAAGACGTTGTGTTCAGCACAAATAAATGGCCTCACATTTTTGCGAGAAAAGTTCTGCACACAAAACTGTTCAGTCTTGACAGACCAAAGAAACGTCAGTTAGAAATTGATCGCACACTGCTAAAACATTTGAACCTCCTGTTGCTGTTTCTGCTAAACCCTTAGCTAATAAAACAAAACATTTTTCCCCACCACATGCAATGACTTAGGCAACTACTGAAACCAAACACCTAACTCCTTTTCCACCACACCTGGTCTGGGAATGGAGCTTGTTCTAGGGCTGGACAATAAATCAAATGAATGACATTATGGATTTTCCAAATTTCAATCAATTGTATGAATCCCACATGAATACAGAGAGGACACCACCCACCAGTGGCCCATCATAAGTAAGGAAATATATACCTATTAAAACAGGCTATCACTGCATTTATTGTTTTCAAGGTAAATGTGATAATTTACTTTAGTATAACGTTCACTGTAGCTGTGCCACATCCAGGCCCAGGTTTTGTTTCTACAGTGAGAGCATAGCAGGAACTTAGACCAGAGACTGGAAGTATTCGTCTCAAACCAAATAGGTCAGTTTAGGATCTATTCAAAATGGTAACATGTAAATGAGGAAAAGGAAAAACAGCCTCTCATGGGGAGGAGTGGATGAGACATTAATCTACAAGGTGGGTCCGCTCGCTTTCTAAGTGCCTTGTTATGACTCACTAGTAATAAAGCCATCAGTCTGTGGAGATTAATTATGCCAATTACTGAGGAGGAAAAACAAACTGTCCCTTCCCTCTGGTGTCATCAGGAAGAGGAATTTGCCACTTGATGGCTTGTTCAGAGGCAGCACATGATTGACAACTTCCATTTATATCGAGGAAGCACCGAAATACATCAGAAGTTGAGTGCTGTGTGTCTTACTGTATGTGTGTGTGTGATCCTGGACAACACTTGGACTGGGCCTAAGGCAAGTGCTGGTGAATACGGCGCCCCATGTGCACCCCCCCTGGATTTGGAGAGGCAGTATCACGGCCCATAAAAATGGTTACTGTTCTCTTACACAAAGATGGACATGTTTAGATGTGATTTAGGATAACAGATCTCTTTCAATTTGTGTCAGCTAAGGCAAAAGAAGCTGGTTCACATTTAGGTTTTGGGTCGCAGAAACAATATCAGAGCCTTTTTTCAGTGGAAAGCTTGAATTTATTGACTATATTACAAGCCTTTGAGACACCCCCCTCTTTCTTTCATTTTTTTCCCCCCTCTGATTATTATTCTTTTGTTCTAGGCTGTGAGGTGCTGGTCTGTTTGTAATGAAATCCAAATGGAGTAGGTTCTGGCTCCTGGCCTTGAGCTGGAACTGCCCCCTCCTTTCTCTCTCTCCCACTGGGGAACAAGCCTGAGATAAAGGGAAACAGGAGGATGGGCAGAGACAGATTGATCGATAGATGAACACATAGAAAAAGAGACAGAGAGATTTATAGACTGAAAAGAGAAATTCAAACAGCGAGCAGGAGGAAAAGAAAGTGCAAGAAAGTGTCTGAGCGAAAGCCCGAGATCTTGGGGGCCAGTCGGCGGGAATGAGTTGGGGGGGGTGGTAGCGGTGGAGGCGATGGGAAACTATGTGTGTACGTGCTGCAGGAAGAGGCCTCACGAGCCGAGGGGAACACACGCGCCTCAAGATGAGGAGGGTGGGGGTGGGTTGTGTGTCCTGAAGACTGTGTGTTCTGTTTGTGATTGTCACTGGAGGAGTGTACTTTGGATCAGTGCATCGACTCACAGCAAACAAATAACACAAAATCCTGCAGGGTGGAGGCGGAGTATTGGAGGGACGCCGTATCCAAGATAAATAAACAGAATCGTGAAAATATAGTTGCAATGACTGATGAGGCCCGACCTTAACGGTCCCCCACCCCCAATGCGCCCCTTGTCTTGCTCATTTGCACACAGACAGTCTGTCCAGTACACACAAAATCAATTAACTTTTGGCCCATTATCAACAAAATAAGTCACACAGGCAACGCAAACAGCTTAAGTCAACAGTGTAACTTCACTCCACTGAATGCTCTGTTTCAAACGAGCTCTTTACTAACGCTTTGCCAAAGACCCAACCAATGGTGCAAAGCCTAAAGATATTCAATCTACTATAATAATGTAAGGCAGAGAAACAGCGAACCTTCAGACCTGAGAACCAAAAACAACAAAATATTTGACGTATTTGCTTGAAAAATATCATTATTGATCACTTGATTATCATTAACTATTTGTCCTTTGACTAAACCATTAATCAACTCCTTGTTTCAGAAATACTTCCATTGCAAATCAGCTTGATTCAAGAATTGCCTGGAAGTGAACATCAGTATCTTAAAACAACACAGAACAGATCTTGAAAAAAAGGCAACACCGAATTTTTAAGATCGCAATTTCTTCAGCGCATATTTTTGTTACCTGCATCTGCTGCATAAAGTCTTTTTTGCCAGAGAAGAATGATCACGACTGATTTAAACTGCCTGAGCCTGCAGAGATGATTTTCAGGAAAGCGTCAGATCAAACAAGGACATGGCTCCCTGGTGAATTACCAGCGTGGGTCATTCTTCGGTGGGGGTGGGGGTGGGGGGTGGGGGTGGGGGGGTTTGGAGAGATGTTTTGCGGGAAATAAAAATTAAAAAAAAAAAAAAAAACAAACCCCAAAGGTAGTCGACTGAAGCATCACGTGAGCATCAGCAGGCCCTTAATGCCCTTAAGTGGAGCCGGCATCCATGTGGATGAGAGCCTATGGATGTACGTCTCTTCATCTCTCCCTGGTTTCCATGCTCTCACATTTCATTTTCGCTATCCTCCCTCTCCTCTGTTCCTGTTTCCTTCAATTTCTTTCCACATCTTTCCTTCTGCCTTCTCTGCTCATCAGAGGGACTCCCCAGAGGTGGAGGATAATCCCAGTTCGGAGCAGCGAGTCTTTCATGTCCTGGGAAGACACTCTGGCAAGAGTGCTGCCAGTTCTCTTTCCTCTCCACAGATACCTGCTTCAGCTTCCCGTCCCTCCTGTCTCTCTCTTTTTCTATCTCCCTCCTGCCTCTCTTCTTTAGCCTGCTTGTGTTTTCACCCATGTTTATGTTCTCTTTCATTACCGAGCCCATTGGTTCTGCCGGGGACATGACTAAAACTGCTAGCTAGTGTTTAGACAGCACAAACACAACACAAACACCGGGGAGTCAATGCATCGTCAGGTGTTGGAGTTCAACAGCAGCACCGGCTGCTGCTTTGCTCCTTTGTGTGCTCTGGATACTTCTGAGGAGCCCCAGAAGGGAGGTTCCTTCAGAGGAGTGTACAGATCCCCTAAGCAAATCACTTACATTCTGGCTAAAAAGTTCAAGTGCTTCAAGTGCTTGTAGAAGACATTTTTATTTTTTTTAAATCAGTAAATATTAAGAAGCCTTAACATCTTCTCCATGTGCCTCAAAGATCCAGGCTCTTAATGGCAATTATCTTAAAATCAATTGTGGACCTGACCTGACCTGAAATAAGATTCTTTCTTTGAACTTGCTCAGTTAAAAGTAAACTTGAATCGGCTGAATCAGACCACAGCAGAATACATTATGAAACACGCTTACAAATTAACTGTTCTGTTGAGTTGAACCGCTGCTCACTCAAACTCACACATGCATGTGTCAGCAGGTGCTTAAAGGCATACGTTTATTCAACATTTTAGTACTGCATCTACCAATTCACAGAAGGCTAAATCACAGAAGAAAACACCAATCAGAAGTCCATGGATGCCAGTCTTACTTTTAGAGGAAAAGACAAAATTAAGTCATCATACAAAAGCAGACATCACATAAAGTATCAAAAGACTGCATCTACTATAAGATATATGGCACCATATTCCATATGGAAGAAAAACGTAAACATGTACGATCATGTCCGCAATTCTCAGCTGTACATACAAACACGGGCAAAGCTCTCACACTTTTTAAAGGCAACAAAATGAGTCATTCTCCCAGAGTCTCACCACTAAACAATGATCCCTCAGTCCTATCAAAAGGTTGCTTTACTGCGAGGAACTTTTTTCCAATGATGCAATGATGCAGCGCCCATTTGCTGTGACATTTGTGCTGGGAAAGTCATTTTCTGGAAGGTTTGTTCCCCAGTGATAAAATCCATATTTCTTTTTGCCCATGCCTCTCATGGCCTGGATGCCCATGAATTAGGTGTTGGGATTGGCTTCGCGACAGAGGCCAAATAAAGTGGGTGTTATGATTGGCATGGACAGCCACGCTTGAGAGAAACAGGTGTTGTTCATTGGCTCACACCGATATGTGCCCATAGCTGCGGAGCCTTGCGATTGGTGGAGGGAAGACACCACCGCTCAGGGAGGAAGCTCGCTGATGCCGGGCATGTTTGTGGGCACAGGTTGGACCGAGAGCGGAGGGGGGGGGGCGAGGGTGGCACGGAGAACAGACCACCTGGATCACAGGCCTCAAAGGCTGACCTGACGGAGTCAATCTGAACAACAGTGAACAGAAGACAGCCAGTCTGCTGACTTCCCCTCTCTAGCATTTTCACTGGCAGCTTTCCAACAAACACATGCTGTCCAGCAAGACTTTCAAAAGGAGCTTCAGCTCGGGTTTTTCCATCAAACTAAGGGGGATTTTTATTTTATTTTTTTCTTGTGTTTGGCTCTGCCCAGTAAAACAGAGCGAGTACACTAAAAGGCTCTCGAATACACCAAGAATAGTAAAGAATCATTATCATTTAGTGCAGGTCTAAAAGGATAGTGAGTAAGAATCAGGCTGCACTCGAGAAACATACATTGTTCTTGAAGAAAACAGAGGTTGCAGAGCAAAACCTGAAGCATGTATGTGCAGTAATGGTAGCACTGCTGAAGTAATGATACAAAAACATTATAAGTTACATGGATTTTTTTTAAATGTGACAAATGAAGAAAAATCATCCAATTTCATCCTTTAATAATAATAATAATAATAATAATAATAATAATAATAATAATAATACATTTTATTTCTCATGCACTTTTCATTTAAAAGCAAAGTGCCAAAGCAGGAAAAAAACAGTATACAACATTCTTATATCGCAGTTGTGCCTTGACTGCATAAAGGACAAAAGATGAAAGATGATGAGTGTCACTCAAGGAAGTGGGTTAAAAAGGCTCCAAAACACCAAATAAGGCAAACTGTTTGTTCCAATGGAGGATTTCACTGTGTTCAACTGTTACTGTACTAAATCACTGTTTGGAGATTCTGGAATGACACATTGTACTTTCAGCAAACAATAAACCTGCGGCATAATACACAGTTTCTAGAAGTGCATTAAGAAGCATGGCAGTTTGAAAGAGTTCAGTGTATTCATGCTGTTTGAGGTCCACGTGGGCTGTCACGCATTAATCCCTGGCTTCAGTCATCGCCAGTCTCCCGACTCAGCCCTGTACACTACAAAGAGAGGCTAACCTGGGCTGACCCAGACACTCTGCTTCTGTCAAGTCTAGGCAGGGGCTTCCGAGGTGGTGCAACCGGAGTTATTTCTCACTCGCTTTCCCCCTTTCTCCTCTAATCTTCAGGCTTCTTTTCTTGATACTCCTGTCTTTCTGTGCTTTGACAAGCTATTTGTCCTGCCCTCGTGACCCTGCATCCTCATCTATGAGGTCATTCAGCCATGACTAACAGTGGCCCTTAGGGTAAAGTGGGTGTGGGATTCCTCTTCTTTTCCTAGCTGCCTCTAAGGGTACTGCGTGGGGGTGGAGGGTGGTGGAAGAGAAAACATCTAAACATCAACAGAGAGAGGAAGGCTCAGCCAAGTTCGCAAACTAATGGGAGAAGCCCATGACAGATAACACACAAAAGACACAGCTCCTCATTACCACACACATGCTGCAGTATTTTATTTGGACTCAAATCCGTGCGATAGGCTGAGGCACAGATGCCTGACTGCCTATCTCTCTTCAGCTGAGAGAAACTCCTCTCACCATGGGAGTGTCAGAGCAGGACGGTGAGGAGGACAGGACTCCCGCGGTCATATGCTGCCTCTTGAGATAAGTCATGAATCTTTCACAAACACACACACTGATCTGTCACACACACACACACACACTGATCACACACAATCCCACCCACAGAGACATGATTAACATGCCAATTAGACCAGGAAGCAGCAGGCCTCAAGGCCTCCCCCCCTTTTTTCGTTTTTTTTTTTAGCCATAAATAGAATTCAAACACCATACACCATACACCATACGGACACAATGCCGTGCATGAAAGCACATTGCGCACGGGCATGAATGCATAAACATATAGATACCATGAAATGATCGACTGATGCTTCATTCCAATACCCACTTCCCTCTCCCACGCGTACAAATTTAGACTTAAATAATAGACATGATTTGCTTCTAATTTGCTTCCTACAACCAAGTATGAGAAACATGCAGCCACAAAAGACACAGCGCTATAGTGCTGAAACAATCAGCTGATTCACAAAAAAACAACAGTCAACTCGAGATAATCAATTCAGTTTTTTTCATGAATCGTTACTTAATAATTACAATGTCAGCAAGTAATAACAAGAAAAACATTTCAAGATCCCAGAGCTCAAGGTAACGTCTGCAAACTGCTCGTTTTGTCTAACTAAAAGTACAAAACCCAAAGACATTCATTTTGCAACAGAGAAAACAGTGAAATGTTACATTTGAGAAGCTGGACTCTGGAGCTGGAGTGAATGTTTGCCATTTTTTCCCATAATAAATGACTAAAACAATTACGCTATAATAAAAAAAAATAAAATATCAAGAAATGATTAATAAACAACTGAGTTGTAACAGGTTCTTGTTTTGTTTTTGTTTTTTTGCTTTGTTTTTTTGACAAAAAAATGTAAAAACCTGGAAGATAACACCACAGATTCTGGAGAAAGTTACAATGGGACATTTTACAAATCAGTCAATTAAATTACAATTGCAAATTTTCAATAGACACACTGGTTACAAAAATAATCATTACATCTCTGCTGTGAAATATGGTACAGAGCGACATGCAGAGGCATCATCTGAGGGACAGACACTCAGATGAACCAATCTGAGCCCTGAAAGCAGTGCTGCCTGGTTCGGCCTGACGCTGACTGATAGCTGGCTGTGGATCCTGAGGGGCATCAGGAGTTTAATCACCCATAACCGCAATTACAGACATGCACGTCAGACTCATAAAGCTCTGAAACAAGATGAGCGCCTCCCTCCTCTCCTCCCCTTGGCGCACATCAGCCAAATTCTACTAACGCTCAAGGAGGAGCGAGGGAGCTGAAGGCATAAGCTCAGAGAGAGAGGGAGAGAGAGATCCCTACCTAGTGCATTGCATTACAGGGAAAATTGCAGCGCATTAATTAGTGCTTTTAATACACTTATGAGCCATAAAACAAGTCGTTATGCACTCACTGTGTAGTAGCGTTGCCTTGTCAAACTGAAGAGGTGTGTCCTGTTTCTACTGAAGATATTTGAAGATCTCTAAGAGCCTTGAAATACAAGATTCAAAGGACTGATCTGCTGCATCAGTGACTGCACAAAAAAAAACATTAACATATCAAATACGCAAAGCCACATACACACACTTACACCTAAAACGTGCATGTGGATGTGCAGTCGAGCACACACTCTTAATGATCACATAAAAGCTCATAGTACACCGTAAGACAGGCCTTAGGATGGATTAAGATGCAAGCCTTTATCAGTGGGTTCCCACAATCCCCAGTAGAATATCTCTGCTTTTTCCTCTTTTTTTCCCTCTTTCCATTTACCCCATACCTTAGGGATAGAGCTGGGAGAGAAAAAAGAAGAGGAAGAGAAGGATGGAGGATGGTAGAAAGGGAAACACACTCAAACAAGTATGCTAATAGAAAGGCCATGGGCAGGAGGTCAGCTCGTTTCACAACCCTGCTGCTTGAAAGCAAAGCAACAAACAAGACTGAAAGTCATCCTTGTGGTAAGAACACAAAAGTGCATAAAAGAAGGAGAAGATTAGCTCTAGTAAGTGAATGGGATAGGCTGCCAGGGGTCACCAGGTCAAATGGCTCTCGAGGACTGACAGGATAGTGAGGACGGCATCACATGATGGAGCAGAGTAACTTTTTTTCTACACTGACCATGCAGTGGCAGTGGCGTGTTAGCAGCAGCTGCAATTATCCATCAGTTTCTACGCTGGCTGTGTTCTGCCACCGTAATTCCAGACTGCACAGAAATGAGTGGCAGCTATGGTGGTCGGACGAGTGAAGTGAGGAGAAAATAGATTAGAGGTCAAGAAGCTAAATCCAGGTTGTGTTCACAACTATCAGCTATAACTAACGATGATTTTCATTGATTAGCTGCTCAGAGGAGCCAAAATCAGGAGCCCAAGGCGACACCTTCAAGTCTGAGTCACAAACAGTCACAAACCACATTTAATTTCCAGTAAATAAAGCGATGAGACAGCTGGAAAGGAAAGTGCTGAGCTTTTAACAGCACCTCAGCATCAAATTAGACTCACAAAGCACAACACTGCTTAAAGCATGATCCAGAACATGCATGTCCAGTCTATTAGCAATAGAGGGCCAATTTACACCTTTACTCTATGAAGCTGAAGTGCAGATCAGAGACAAGCTGCAGAGACAAATTTTGAACTCCAGAGTTAACCGGGGCGGCGGGTCACAAGATCATCAAAGCACTTAATGGATGAAACAGTGGCTGCACAACGCCGCCTCTGTCTCCCACACACGCCCCCCCCCCAGTAAATAAAGCCCCCCTCCCTGCCAGGGGCGATGAAACTATATGGACGTGAAACTTGGAGGCAAACACACCCCCCCCCCAAACATCCCCACACACACTCACACATACACGCACAGACCTGAGTGTTTTTCTCTGTCATCGTCAGTGAAACCTTCCCACATGATCGGCTGCGACTGACTCGTCAGCTGCACAATGATGCGAGATAAAGAGGCCGAGCTGGCCTGTGTGTGAAAGGTCAATGTTCTTTTTGGGCAGAGGCGAGCACACACTGTGTAAACAAGACAGGCAGAAGGATCAATCACACAGACCGTATTTATTGGCTTAGTTGGCCAGAGGAGCACATTCGCTGGAACCTGATTCAGAACTAATCGCACGGAGAAAAAGAGGAAGGGAGACAGAAAAAGGGAGAAGAAAACAGAGACGGGGAGAAAAGAGTGGGACGGAATGAGAGGGAGGGAAAGGGAGGATGGGGAAGCGAGTTGAGAGAGAAAGTATCTCTCCACCTGTTTTTAAAATCCCTGAGTGAAGATGTCAGAAATTTGACTAAAAGACAAAATATTAACAAAAATAAATAAATATTGCACTTAATCAAAAACAGCTCATGCTACACACACGTGCTCTCTTAGGTGGGCAGCAGTGCTCGATTAACTATAATCTCACGTCCTCTTGGAATATATTCATATAAAGACAGTTGATGGAAACACACCGGTTCACATTTTATTTTGCTGAAATTTCAGAACTTTGCTTCCAGCTCAGGCAACATTTTCAAGGAAATAAGAGAGAGAGAGAGAGAGAGGGGCAAGTGATCTGGTTGATCCTCTGATGCATCATTAGTGGCTGTCCGGCCTCTTAGTTACACTGAGAAATTGCTGTGCAATTCACGGTTTAATGAGGGAAACCGGGAAAGAATATCAAACACTCTACCACATTCCACAGACACTTGGAGATATGAAAACATGGTGATATGCCCCATGAAAGGAGATAAACAAAACAGTGTCCTGGAGCATTTTGTGTAAAATGTGTTCCTTGTCATGTATGATTGGAGGCTTGTAAATTCATGCTGACTGAGTGTGATTCTAATTTCCCCTCATTTCTGAAGCATGCCTTCCCTTCAGCTTCCCGGCAGCACACAAACAGGAAGGCAGGGCCCTTTGTCTTCCTGGTCTGTTGCGCTAAGGGACCTGTAATATAGAACATGGAAGTAAACACGCACAGGAACTACAAACTTGCACTGTCTCATCCTGTACACAGGTAGAGATTTGATACTGCATTACACAACAAACCTATATCCATCAGGCGCGAATGGCGGAAGCAGCGGCAAATGTGAAACTGAACTGATATTTGACAAACAAATAATTCCCCGAGACCCGGGTGTAACTGAAACCTAACTAAATCTAAAACTCAATCTAAGAGTTTACAACAGAAAATAAAAATTTGCTCAACGGTAAGTACGAGTAAACCATTAAATAAAACACTGAAACTCTTTTAGACACACAACGGTCCTTGGATAACAAATTGGCATTCACATTAATCAGTGAGACTCCACAGAAGTCACCCACACATTTCTCCTCCTCTGACACGGTTGAAAGGAAGGAAGCTGTTTGCATCATTCAGAATGTAAGTGCAGTTTGATGTACAGTATAAAGCAGCAGATAAAACATCCTGAAGGATTTATTAGTGTCAGCATGTGCCTCTGGTGAAGAGAAAATATGAGGGTTGTTGTTTACAGTCACTTCCATGTAGAGCTTTTCTTCCTCCTCAAGCCACTGCTCCACATTTGCTGCATCTTTGAAGAATATTCTGATGGAGATCCTAAATAAAGGAGAGCCTTGTCTGCTGGTAGACAACAAGCAGCCCCAACAACAGATTCTCTTGTGCTGAGTTGTAACAGCTCTCTTGTCCATGTTGGAACTTGGCTTTCCCTGTTTATTCAGCTAAATCGGTTCTGTTAGTAATCTGGACGCTGCTCTGCCTCCCTGCATGCTCTTGTATGTGAATTTTCCCTGGAATCTTTCAATATTTTATATGGCACAGTCTGTGAAAACTCCCCTGCTGTTGTTAATGTCATCCAGACTTGCTATCCCTCGGACATTCTGTACATTTCTTGCAGCACTGAAATGTTTTATGGGCCTGCTTTTAGGTCAGTCTGATCAGTGACAATTCGTTGCAATAAAGCTTTGATGACAGTCATGTAGACATCATGTGGTTCTGCTTGTCCTGATATGTTACTGCTGATGTGTCTGTCACGGCATCGGTCAAACTCTGTTTTTTTGGATGTTTGATGGCTCATGGAAGTGTGTTTCAGATCTGACAGCCATGTTATTGTTCAGAGTAATATCTAATATTGTTCTGATGTAATTGACTTTCTTTCTTCAGGGGACTGGGGGACCTCAACTGAGTAGGCAGAGAGCACAAAGCTAGACGACCATCAGAGGCAGCAGTACTAGGAGAATTACATTTTCAGACTCATAAGTACAGTTGTTTTAAATTATTGTAAGTGTTTTTGTTGTCTTTATTTGAACCGCATGTCAGAGATTAAACTGGGAAGTTGTCTCTGGGGCCCAGCTCATCGTCCTGCCAAACATTTTGGGCATTACTCTGTAAATAAACACAACCCAAATCAATTAATGTCCAAAAGGGCTGGTACTGGTGTAAAGTTGATACTAACATTCAGAATACAATTTACTCCAGTCATTTAAAAGTGAATTCAAGCCACCACAAGAGTCAGAACAAGAAGCATTAAGGGTGATCACGAGATGTCACTGAGCAGTTAGACGCAAAAATCAGCCCTCAATCCCACTTCCTGTGCCAGACGATCCATGAAGATGAAAGACGTCGCCCCAGCCAATCAAAAAGAGGGGTAGGGGGGGGACTAAAGGTCAGGTTCTGCTGCTCTGATTTACATTTATTTATTTTTTTAAACCTATCAACTGTTGGTCCTCCAAGTTTATGGAGGTGAGACACTAAATTGCCGGAGTGTCCCTTTAAGCACTAAGTGAATCTGTGGCTCTCTGTTAACAGCCATAATTTCCCATACGTTTATCTGGTTTTACTACTAAAACTTTTCATGACATTATCTTCCAGATAAACTTATTGATTATAAATATTCATTTTATACGGAAACCTCATAAGACACAAAGATGAGACACAGTGTATTTTATTGTAGCTTCTATTAAATGTTGAAATTTGCATTAACAGAGAGCCCAGAGATAAAAGACATCTTATTTTGCACATCACCATCATAAAAGAAGAGGAGTACATATCCACATGTTGTGTAAGGTTTTATGAAAATCTAGATCTCTGTTTTGAATACTGCTGACATACAAACTCCACTACGTGGTTACACATTAGGTAAGATTCAGAGAGATAAAAAGATCAATCAGACATTTTCCCAGCCATTACAGCGGGCCAAAGTCAACTTCTCATCTCTCTTCTTCAGATAGTGTCAGTGTCTTAAGCGATAACTCATGAAGTCACATAACCAAAAGCTGTAAAGCTGTGCTGTAAATACTGTTTTTAACATGCTGCTCAGAGAATAGGGTACTTTTCAGGTTACAATCATTATGTAACCTACAGTGCTGCTGTGCTCGGGCATTAATTTTTGCACTCCCGCATGCTAAATGTGTTGGGTTCACAAATAATGATTATGCTGACAAGTCGGGAGAGGTAAAAATCAACAAACACTTAATTATCACATAAAATCAAGATGCCATCAGTGATAATAGGCTTGTTTGTTTTTCCATAAGCTCTAAATGCTCTTTTTAAGCCCCGTGACCTTTGGCAGGCAGATGGAGGGCAGAAAAACACAGCCATCTCTTGCTGTATTAAACATAATGATGTCAACAGACACTCTCCTACGTGTGCTTCAGTTCACGTGTTCATCATGTCTCTGTAAGTGCCATGTGGATGTGCATCTGTACGCATGAGAGTGTATGGAGCACTTCTGCGTCCCCCTCTGTGTTTATACATGTGTATTTGACACTTGATACTGTTTGTGTGCTAGTCTCGTTTCCATTCAAACGCCGTGCCACTGAGCAAAGTCTGAATAATGGAATTGGCGGTGCGTTGGTGTCGGGTGAGACGTTGCCACCACTAAACTAACCCGCCTGTTGTGTAATAAACAGGCTCATACACACGTGCCCTGCCTGTGTATCACAATACATGGAACAGATGGCAGGGAGGGTGTTAAATAAACACAAATACATGCTCATTATCAGCTTGGGTTACAGGCAGCTGCTGCCGCTCGTTTTTTGCCTTTGACATAGATGTCCTATAAAATCACACCCCGATAAACTCTATACATTGGAAAGTTAAGAACAAATCACAGTGCAGAAAGCAAACAAGTCATTTTCTGACGGGGGGGGGTTGAACAATGTGGTGGCTCAGCTCTTCTTAATCATTTGCCTGTGTGGTGCATGCTAAATCTACAATGCTGTCAAGCACACCTGGCAGAGAGATGAAAAGAACACAACCTTTTAAATACAGTAAATGTATGCACACTAATATATGCATGCATGCACATTTGAGCACAAAATACAACCACTTATAAACACACACACAAACATAACTATACCCAGATTACTCCCGCAAAAAGCAAATGACTGTGGCAGCATTTCTTTCTGGTATTAAGCTCTTGTCCTGATACTGTTGTCTCCCTGGGATAGGAGATCTTTACTTGACAAGCATTAACAGATAGGGACTAAATGATCCAGGTCCTCTAATATTTAGTGCTAAACTGTCCCATAAATGATTAACTCCTTCCTGGGCGAGCCTCCTGCAGCCTCGGGGAGGAAGCAAGCAACGCAGGTGAGAGCGTAAGCGAGGACGACACACCCATGACATGTATAAAATGTCAGGAAAGAGTGGAAAAATAAAGAGGAAGACACCTGTCAGCTCATGCATGGTCTGTGGTCCTGCTCTGTTAGGCATTTTATGTACATTTTTAAAATAGTTGTTTTTTTTTTTTTTTGTTTGTTTGACATCGTGCTACCCTTCTAGTCACCTTAACGGTTTGTGAACCAGGAAATCAGTATGATTCATAAAGGTCTGGCAAACTGAACCAAACAGCCAAAATCATGTGATAAATAACAACTATATGTCAATGCTGAGCCATTGAGTTTTGACTTTGCCCCCACTCCTCTGCAATTTCTCACTGTCTCCACCACACTCTCTGGATATTACTCTCCCTTTCGCAATCCTCATTTCAAAGTCAGGCCACCATTGCTGCACAACCACGTTAGTCAATTAGCTCAATGACAGTGACTTTAATGGACTTGTGGACATGATGCCCCTGTGGCGTTTGGTGCGCTCTCTCACACAGGCTCTACTCCATCACACAGTCCCATTGACTGAGCCGCCTGCATGGGCAGACACTAAAGGTCAACTTTCTGCAACACTTCCCCCGCCAATGCCCCAGGACTCGCTACGCCTGGAGCACATGGAGGGTGGGCAAGAGCACGGTTGGATTAGGGGATAGTTCCAGTTTCATACAACCTCTGTTTTCATAGATTTTACCATCATTTCTATTAGGAATCACAACATTATACTCACCAAGTCACTTGTTGAGCTGTCAGATGGTCAGGTTTTTAACAAACCCCTTGGTTAGCCAAATGTGTTTTGAAGAGAAAACAAAGGCAGTTTAAAAAAAACAAACAAAACAAAAAACAGTTTATAGTACTTGCTGCAGGCGTGGGTGCACAGTTTGTGTGCATCATTCTGGGTGTGCTCACATTTGGTTTTACAAACTAAAGTGGCTTGCATGATCTGGCTAAATTGTTGCCTTGTTCACAACCTGTAAACATGATCATCTTTGTTGTAGCCGTGTTGCCATGTGATCGCAGCAGGTACTTTGTAGAGCATGATGTTTCCATACCTGCAGGAAATAACAGCCATAGCAGTGAAAATAAGACCCAAGTTGTAATAAACTGGCTTTAAATATCCTTGCACTATTGTTTTGCTCCTACCCAAAACAACCACTTTGGTCTTCACTTTTCAGACTTTGAGAACTGCTCCTCAGTTGTTGTCATTTGTTTGGGGCTAAAGCTTTAGTGTCACCACAGCAGCCACGTCTGCTCCTCCAGGGCCGCCAGCCGCTCAGACCAACACCAAGTCCCGACAAGATATTTCCATTAGCTGCTGCATTACCATCACCCCACCCTCCAACCCCCCCTTCTCTTTCTCCATGCACCTCAAGAAGCGGCTCTCTGAGGAAAAAAGCATGTGGGACTTGCAAACGCTTCTCCCCCACTTCCACCTCTCACAACCCAGCATGTACTGGCCTGCATTAGTGCACTCGGGTGGGCTTGCTGACATGTGACATTGGGAGGTCAGGGCTCTGCCACCCTGCCTCCCCGACCATACTCGCACACACATCAACTGTGGACCTCGCTGACCCTTTGTCCTCTAACCTGCGCCCCTCAGTTCCTGGTTTGCCCTTTGAGGAAGCACAAGGGTGGGGCCTGCGAGAGCTGATGTGGCAGGTGCTACGTTTCTGAGCTTCCACTTCATGAGATCGTCTTCGGTGACATTCGGATCAAGAGCTTGGTTGCGCTGCCTCTCCCTCCCCCCACCGCCAAGCTGGCTATAATGCCAAGCGTGTCGAATCGCTTTAGCGTCAAAGTACCGACGGTCCTTCCCCCTTCTCCTCTCTAACTCCTCACCCCTCTCTCTCTCCCCCTCTCTCTCTCCCCCTACATCCCTGACTGTCTGACTCTTTCTCTCTCCCCTGCTTCTTGTCCTCTGGGAGTAAGGGGGGGACGCACAGAGTCTGATGATCTGTAGCTGCCGTTGTCCTTCAAATTCCAATCGACAAAGCCAGAGGCAGACAAACAGCAAGAGCTGCCACTGACAGCAGCAAGCTCCCAGTCCATTCTAAAAGGACACCTGAGCTCCCTCATCACCTACTTAACACACAGGCCAGTGAACAAACAAGAAGTGGACTGAGACGGACATGTAGAAATTTGATGTAATATTATGACAGAGGGAGTTAACGTATGAAAGAAAGAAGAAGAAGAAGAAAAAAAGAAGTCTATTGCCACAGTACAACTTTCTAAGGCCAAGAAAAATGTTCCTGCGTTCTTGTGTTGTTGTTTTTCATAGTTACCAAAGCAGCTTCGGCTGTTGCAAGCAAAGCATAACAACCAGGAAACGCACGACTCAGAGAGAAAATAAGACTTAATAAATAAATCAAAGAAATTGGCCTCTTCCTTTGGTCTGGCCTTGTCCAAATATCTGGCCCTGCCGCTCTTAGCTGATCCAGATGTTCAACGCAAAACTTTTTGAATTTTCCATAATCTTAGCAAAAAGACGAAAAGCAAAAGATGAACCCTGTTAGATGGCCTTTCACAAAATCAAACTTTGCACTCTTGTACTTAATCATGTTCATCTATCACAACACATTGAGTTTTTTTTTTACCAAGTTTATCCCTGCCTGTGGTGTACTTTTCAGGACACAAAGAACACATTTCCCAATGTTTATTTGCACAGAGGAGTGCAGTGTGTCATGAGCCAGCCACACTGTTCCTTTGCATATGTGACTGACATGCAACTTTTTCATATCCCAATTTTCCAATGTTTATCTGCAGTTAGAGGAGGGGAGTGGAGTGTCCCACAACACTTAGCCAGCCTCACTGATATAAAAATGGTACTCAGGATGAGGCTTAAGCAGCCAGGAGAGCCGAAGTGACACTGCAGCCTCTGATGTTTCTGACTCTGATCAACTGGCCAAAGCAAGAGATAGAATCAGAACTGAGATTTCTGGGTTAAGATGCACATATTCATTCATATTCATGCCATTCGTTAATTTGCCCATATATTTCGGTGGAACCCAACGTGCTTCGCTGTGATTAACATACTGTTCTATGTTAGGCAACATGGGGCCTGAAGAATGAGAACTTGCTTATTCATGTTTAATTAATGTTAATAAAAAATGCAGGGATTCTCTTTCTTTTTTTTTTCTTCTTCTTCTTCTTCTTTCCAGATGCAAAGCCTGTACTGTAAACCTCATTCATGGGGTCAGGATCAACTCCAAGGAGAGCTGGAATCTGTGGCAGAATGAAATTTCACCTCATCTGTGAAAATTGCCTCTGAGAGAATATATTATCTACAAGCTAAATATAACTAGGGGTGCAACAGAAAACGCATGTAAAATAAAAATGACTGTTTTCTGCTTTAAACAATACAGGCAGTCCTCTCTGATTTTAAAGAGGAAAGGAACAATGGACAAATTTGTAATTTAAATTTAAATGTTTCTTTTGTGCCACCATGATCCAAATTTAAATTCATAATCATAGCCTTTGAGAATTCGAGCCCAGTTAAAAATTCAAGTTCAACTCTCAGCCCTCAACTCTACCACCCTTAATTACATTGTGGAGATGACAATGACTGTGTGATAGTACAGATACGACCACTCGCCGCCCGCCCCCTGTGTCCCCGGCTGCCTGCTCGCCTCGCTCTCCGCTGGGTTTGAGCTGTAACAATGACATAGTTTTCACTCTGATGGTGCTGCTGGGGGATTATAAGCTCAGAGAGTTATCAAAGGCTTAGTCGCTCTGATTTCTAGTGACCCACCGTGGATGGCTGCCATCACTCTGTGCAGCACACAGACCTCCACCTCTGCAGATGCATCCTAGCTGCTGGTGCGGTGCCAGCTGGCCACCAGAGACCGTGTCACTGGTGGCCCATTGACAGACATGATGGACAGGTATTATGGTTCATATTAGGGGTGTGTGTGTGTGTGTGTCTGTGAAAAAGTGCCTTCAAAATGTGGTCCTGGAGAGGTTTTTAATTTGTTCTGTTTGTCACAATTTTTAAATTTGACAAAAGCCATATTTTTTATTTTTTAAATTATCATCTGCTGTCTGACGTCAAGAGAACAAAAGTGATATTTTGTAAAAACACTGCAGCAAAGCTGCTTTCAATTAAATGGCAAATTTTTCAACAATGAGCCTCTCTATTCTATGATTTGACACAATAAGGAGAGATATTAATCAGGTTCGATTTTAGCCTGCTATCATTGTTTCCATGTTTATGTCTATGGGACCAGAACAGAGATTCGAATCTCCTCCTCATAATATACTTTCACTAGATTATACAATATTTCTGCTTTGCATCCCCGTTTCATTTTTACAACAAATGTATTTACCATTCACAAAATGTCAGACTCAAAAATCTTTTTAAATAACAGCAGAAGAAGGCGATATGATTCTTGGGAACCGCAGCCAACGCTTCTCACAGTATCTGATATGTTTAATATAAATTCAAAATTCAAAGCCAATTAACTGAACACTTTGGCACTTCTTATCCCAGTTTTGACAAACCCCAGTCCTCTGGCTTAAAGTAAACAACCATTAAAAAATTGCAGATATTAGCTGGTTGCTGCTTGAGATGAGTCATGATAGTTAGAGAGTTTGTGTATTCAAAACTGTGTGTGTGTGTGTGTGTGTGTGTGTGTGTGTGTGTGTGTGTGTGTGTGTGTGTGTGTGTGTGTGTGTGTGTGCGCTGATGAATGGGGGCCAGGGTCCATAATCTGCAACTTGCTGTCCTTTGGCCCCTATGGTTTCTGACCGGGGGAAGCAGCCAGGGACAGCACTGACTCTGGCCAGCCAATTAGAGGCCGAGGAGCTCAGGGAGCACGGAGCATGCTGAGGCTAACGAGCTCCCGCTCTGTGACCCTCCTCACCTTTTCAGGACCCCACGATGGGAAATATGAGGAGCCGGGAGCCGCTTTAACTCGCCAAAACCTCCCCAGTCCCTCACTTTAGCTTCCTTTGCCCCCCCCCACCTCTAGTCTCAGACCCTGCTGTGTGACCACAAGGTCTACAAACACATGCTGCTTCACTCCATAGCCCCACCACATGGCTTTTTACTGCCATGCTGTTGCAAAAAAGCATTACGGTGAGAGAAAATTGAGCACATACACACACATTCCTTGCACAAAGCTGGAGCTCTGTCACTTGCATTTCCCTCTAGTTTACTCTGGCGTGGTTGTAGGTGGAGAGGCAATGGGCCCTCTTTCCAAGTACTCTGAATAGTAAATGGGTTCCAAATTAATTGGCAGGATTTGTGAGGCAGTGAGATAATTCTGAGGCACAGTAATGAAGTGGGACTGCCGTGAACGCTAATGTGGATTGGCTCTGAGCATAATTGCTACGTATTTAAACAAAACACCACCAATAAAGAATGATGAAACAACCGCAAACAATAGACCTTGTGTGTAAAATCAGCCAGCAGAGAGAAACTGAAGACAGGACAGTCAGATCATGTCGGTACATTTCCGGTGCACTAGCCAGCCACATCCAAAGCTAATGAAATAAAAAAAAAAGACGAGGAGCCAGTAATAATCATCTAGGTCCAACACCCCCACCCCCTTTTCTCTCCAGGCAGAATTGGTCCTGTCATTTGGACCCTCCAAACACGGACCATATGTGAGTTCAGCCCTGGCAATCAGACTGCATTGTGGAGCAGGCGGCTGAGTTCATCAGGAAAAAATTAGCCCGCCGCTCTGCAGGCCTCGCTCCCATTGGCCAGTCACGCGGTCCGCTCTGTTTGAGGGCACCCCAGACATTCCTGCGGATAATCTTTTCCATTCCTCTGCTCAGCTTGGTGAGGACAGACCAAATCACAGCACAAGGCCTGCATTGTGAGCGCCTTTTCAAAAAGCCCTGTTTTCAATGCCGTCTCTCCCTTTTACGCTTTCCCTCTCCCTCACCTCATACACCACAATTCCAAAAAAAGAAGAAAAAAAAAACATTTTTCCCATCATGACTCCTTTTTCTAATAAAAAACACTAAATGATTGCTTTTTTGAAATAATCCTGCGGAAAAGCAAGGTCCTGAACACTACATTTCTCACGGCCCCTTTCCAGTAAGAGTTTGTTTTTGAAAAGCCCAAACAATGTAAAACCACTGAAACCGGAGCCTGGCCACATCAGTGTGCAGCCTGGAGTTCAGCAGATCGCTGCTGAATACGGCTCCCCGGGCGAGGCTCACAAGCCTTCCCAGAAACCTCCTGCTTGGTCACCACTACACGCCTCGCACCTCCCACAGCAGCTTGTCATTGTGGCCGTAGTCGGGCGGCTGGAACGTTGAGATTGGAGGACAATCACACAATCTGGGGACACTGGTGGATTTATAGTAACACGTTCCATAATTAGACCCATGATTATTACAGGGTCCATAAACTTTAGACTCCAGGCTGTCCACCCTCTGCTGCTAACAGTTACTTCACTCTCTTGGTGCACTTTACTCTTGGCTGCTCAGGAAGCGCCAGTGAATTTGTTTAACATCTCCTGTAGAGAAAAAGCAACAAGAAAAGATAGTAAAACCAAACTTTTCAACACTTTCACTCCTCCTCTCCTTGCTATTTGCCCCTGAGTCTGAGGTAGACAAAATAATCGATGTGACGCATATCCTAGTGTGCTACAGGTCTTAAAATAGCCACAACACAAAGAAGGAAAACCTTTGTTTTCCTTCTTTTTCACTACAGAAAGACTACACTTCTAATCCAGATGCTCCCAATTGTTCAGGAAACACGTCCACCCTCACTGCAGGCTGTAACAGTAAAAAAAAATGTAGCAATCAATCAAGATAGCTCTGTAAAATACACAAAGATGGGGGTGAGGTTGGTGGAAAACCTGTGCACCTCACCGATCGTGCTGAGACTTGTCCGTGAAAAAGTATTTGCCTGTGAAAGAGAGAGTAGTGGGTTCTCATCTCGTCTCCACTGAGACGATAAAGTAAAAGAAAAAAAAACTTCATCTTCTAAAGAGAAAGTAAGATATCTGGATTTACATTCTCTATTTGCTTTTAAGAGAACTAAAAATACAGAAAGAAAAAAAAAAAACTTTTTTTCAGACAACTGTTAAAAAAATATACATGCTTTTGTTTCTCTGGTGATGTAAGACTGCTGGGGCAGATGGGAATTATGTCCCTGGTGCAGGTTCAGGCTCAGTGTCCTGCTATGAACTTGTCACTTTGCAGTTACAAGATGGTCTAAGTATCAACCAGTCCATGTTAACAAAAACTGCATATGTTTTATGAGCATCAGGTATCAAATATGATTTACCAGTTTACTTTCCATTCACATTTCTGTTCCTTTTTTTAAGGTTTCAAGGTTATTGAGGATGACTGTGTTTCTGATCCTTAAAATAAAATGTGTGTGCAGTAATGGCTTTGATCTGTGTACTCATGCTGGTAAAGTGGATTGTTTCACTGTCAGATATAATGGGATGATTTAAAATATGGAAAGACCTCAAGGCAGTTTTGATACAGACTTGCAAGAAATATGCATGCATTCTCTTTTTGCTTATCAAATTCAGTTTGTACTTTAGATTGATCAGATTTTGTAATTTTTGCTGTTATCTAGAACTTATAATATACAGCCTTGCTTTTTTTTGTTTTCTTTTGTTATTTTGTTTTTTGTTTGTTTTGTTTTTTTGGCTATGTTAGCCGTCCTTAAGAAGAACAGTAGTTCTTTTCTGAAAAACAAGTCTTTCCATGCCTTTTATTGAACATTTAAACATAGTGTTTTCCCTTATTTGTCCTTGTTCGAAAAACAGATTGCAGAATTTCATGACCACCTGAGGACTGATTGAATAGAACATTTAGCAACATTTACTTATACGTTTTTAAATCCACTGAATCACTTCACTGAGCAAATCCCTCTAATGCAACTAAGAGCACTTCAAGTAGGGAAGAAATGAATTAAATCAAGCAAACCAGGAAAGAGTCTGATTGATTTGTAATGCTGCAAAAGATGGAACAAAGGAGCTAAACTCAGACTAATTCAGAACAAGACAAAGAGGGAAAACATTCAGTTTCTATTAGGAAATGCCCGTATTGTCCAACAAATAAATAGCTGAAAAAAAATAAAACTTGGGAAGATATAGTCTATATTTATATGTTAGATGTCTTTTCAGAACCATCTCAAAATAAAAGAATAAGCCTCCTTACATCTCCATCATCTTCTTCCTTGTACTGACCAGTATTAGTGACTGCAGAGGATAAAAATCCACAAGTATCTAACTTTAATTTCAAGCAGCTGATCTGGTGGATCGGTTTATATGTTTATGTGACTTTGTCTTTGAGTCATGCTCTCCTCACATGACAGGCAGCTCAGCTGCTCACAGCGCTGTATGGTGTATATATACATAATATGTGTAGCGTATATAACCACCATTCAGCCACAGCCTTAAAGGTAACAGGCTTTAATGTCACTGCTGATCGGTGTGGCATCAGCATTAACCACATGTTCTGCACAAGTCGGTCCCCTACTCATTAGTCACATACCAGACAGTTCAGTTCAGAATATCCACTAAAGTTAGACCATACTTGTCTGTCGTGGTGGGGGTGGGGAGTGGCTAAGGTATTTGGAGGAAGAGGCAGATCTCAAAGCACCTCAGTTAACTTGTCGATAACATGCAAAGGCACCATTAGTCATAAAATCCAGACTGAGCGTTGCCTCCAAAAAGGCCCCCAGCCACACCTCTGACTGGGGGCGATGGTGTGTGCATATGTGCACACACTGTGCTGCAGAAACAAGTAATGCTTTACACCATATGACAAAACCAGTTGAAGTAAACCGTCATAGAAACTTAACTCAGATCTTAAAAAAAAGCATTTCTATATGTTTTGAAAACTTTTCTTTTTTTTAGGATAATATTGTTCATTTTCTTAAACACAGAGCACGCAAAAATTATGTAAGATACATTAATTATCTCAATTTCATTTGAGAGAATCTACAGTATATAAAAACATACTGGTTTCTGAAAAATATTTTGATCTGCCTTTGACGTCTTCAAAGCAGATTAAATTAAATGAGATGAGATGCTATTTTAGATGATCAGAGAATCTCACTATGTGCATCAGGTCACGGGGTGCACTTTTAAAATAACAGGCTCGTCATGGCTAATTTTTCTCATAAAAACGCAGCTTCGAACCCACAACTGGTGATCCTTTCTTGAGTGCATCCCCTCACTATTGTGATAAGAACACGCAATAACACAAGATGCATTTCTCACCTGGTACTTCACTGAGGACAAGCCCATTCCTATGAATTTTAAATTTTAAGAACTAAGAACTAAAGTACCTATGGAGCAACAGTACACACAGTCAGTGTTACCTGAGGAGAGGCGACGCTGATGCAGGGGACACACGCCGCTGAAACAGGAACAAGCTTCGCCTGAGCGACCTCGCTGCATGGGTGGAGCCAGTGAGCACTGGGGCTTCAGGAACCCTGATGATAAAAGGGATACGAGTAAATACGTAAGTAAGAGACACAAAAAAAGAAAGAAAAACTAAGAGAGAGATGAGAGTACAACAGCAGTTTAAGAAAGGTCTGACACCAGCTGAAAAAAATAAATAAATTATATATATATA
>JBBMJY010000008.1:4961890-4978741 GCA_037833715.1 Toxotes lorentzi
TATATATATATATATATATATATATATCTCAACAGTCATTAAATAGTGCTGCTGCTCCACTGCCCTTGTTGACACCAGGGTTATGACTACACTCAAAGAGCCAGACATAATTCTGACACTTTGTAAAATGAACACACGTCTGGAGACAACTACTTGAAAGTGTAGTTGTGGTTGTGGAAAACTCTGCTGCTGACAAAGCTCCACCCACAGGCCTCCTTCCAATTCTGTTGCAATTTCTGGTGTGAATAACCAACCCCACCACCTCTGTAAGTAGCTGGATTGGTTGGTGTAGAATTTTTTTAATCATGGTTTGATTTTTCTTGCCCACACACACTTTTATGCCAAAACCAAACTTGACTGCCTCCAGACACCTGCATATGTAACGTCTCTAAAGTTGAGTTATGACAAAAGTATTCTAAGAGTATCTAATGCTGAATGAGGCATGGATGTGTTTTGGCAGTGACTGCATTTCTTCCTGTCTCTCAGGTTCACCTTTCCCACAGAAATGTACTGCGTTGTCTCAGGATTGTATAAAACGTTCCAGTGCCAGGGTTAAGCTTAGATGACACCAAAGCAGCAGTTCCTGATAATTTATAGAAGTCATTTATCTCACTTGCCGTGACGTGACTTGATGAAGCCAAAGGGAGGCCATTGGTGGGCAGCCACAGACAGAAGGGGGAGGGGGCTAAAAGAGTGTGGTAAATGAGGTTAGAGGGGAAGAAAAGAAGGGGCTGGTTTAAAGACTGCTTGTGCATGTCAGAACCTTTCTCTGGGGCAAATATGGGAACAAGGGCCTCAGTGCAGCCCAGCAGCCAGAGCAGCTCCTTGGGCAAACGACTCTAATCAAATTTGTGTGATTGGACTCAGAAAAAGCTGCAAGGGTGAAAGAGGCTCCTTTCACCCGGGAACGGACACAAGGAAGCATTTAAAAATCTACTATCCCTCTGCTGATCTTTACAGTAGCAGTTCACATGACGGACTATCTGCCCACGCCAACAGCCCTTGGCACAGCACACACTGGCCCTTTTTTCAGCTGTGAAATATCACCATCAGAGATAAAACTTTTTTTTTTATTATTATGTATTATGTACTTCCTCTAACGGATGACTGGTGGAAATTCATCCAATACTTTGTAGGATTCACCCTCATCTGCACTGCTTCAACCTAGCGTCAAAACTGCTATTTTTAGTCTTGATTAATGATTGCAGTTGGATACGGTTCTGGCCTTAGTTCATGGCCTCGATTTTCCTTGATCACAGCTGACATTTTGGAGTGATCAAAGAGAATTACCTCCAGCAGCTAACGTTAAAATAAAGCTATGCTTTACTGTATGGAGATAAATATTCTGCGGGGGAACATCTGATGCATTAACAGCAGTGCGGAGGTGCTCCAAGGCAGAAAGTGAGGTGTGGTACAGTGTAGCGACCTGTGCCCCACTCACTGGCTGCCTGAGTTCTGGTGGAAGCTCTGGGAGCATGCTTCCTGTTAGCCTGCTAAATTGACTCCACACGCCCACGCTCCCATCTCTACAGGAGCGCAGCGTCTCCCATTAACCTCCTGCCACCTCTGCCTAGTACATCTTGAATCCAATGTACTGAGGATGTAAACATGTACAAATACCCAAGGACAAAACAGAAGGAAGGACTTGTGCTGCCACCCACGTCCTGTTCTTCTCTTCTAAACAATATGTTCTATAACTCTGACCCAGATTCACTAATCAAGGCCGATGAATGCTAAAGTCAACTTGCATTAACGTTTGTTCATTTTGCCTTTGTTGGCGTGAGGCCCTCTGCAACCTCAGTCTCATTCAAACACCGTGGCAGGAACCAGAAAATGTTGCTTAATAAATTACTTATAATGAAAAATCAATAATGACATTTTTGTTATCAAAATTAATAGTGATTCTGATGTTTTTAGACACTAATTGTGGTAAAGATGTGAAATTCTATAAAGCGGTATTTTTGTAAAAGATTCACCAAAAGAAAGCCAAATATACGTATCATGGGAAACACTATGTTTGAACCCGTTATGAGGGTACGAACATAGTTCATGCGAATATCAAGTGCTACATAATTCAAAACCTGAAACAAAAACATCTGGAGTCGCAGCTGCTCTGCATGGGTGTGTTGTTCTAAAAAACCAGAACAACAATAAAAAAAAAAAACTGAATAACAGTAGAATAAGAATTACTCAAGAAAGACCATGTGCTGGACAGGGATTAAGTGCACTCTTTGGCTAAAAGGCCTCTTTAAGTTGGAGCCATTAAATATGGGGAATGGGGGATTTAAAAACCAGTAAAGTTGATTCCAGCCTGTTGACTGTAAAGCTCCATTAGGGAGTGGACTCCAGAAGGGGAAAATATTGGAATAATCCTGCATAGGATTTCAAATTTACAGTAAATTGGTTGTAAAGTGCACACCTCTGATTCAGTATCACTATATGACATCAAGTCAGACTGAACTGGGAAAGACCTGTACAGGAAAACAGAGCTTACAAAGCAAAGTCGAAGTGTGGAATGAAGAGTTTAGGCCAAGATAATGACTGGAGACAACAGCGTTCTCTCACTGAGAAAACCTTCAAGTATCAAGATTTCAGACCCCGTATCAATGACCCGGCTCTGGACTGCTGTACCTTGAGAAAGAGATGTTTTTCAATCACACTCCTGACTCTTAAAAAATACACACATTTCGTCCTGGCACCTCAGTTCCAAGCAAGTCATTTACAAAGGAAATTCTGCACGGCAAGACATTACTTCTGTTTGTTTAAGGCTGAAGGTGGAACACAGTCAAGGTTTTCAAACTACTTAATTTGTCAGGACTGAGGAAATCCAGTTTAGTCTGTTACAATTTGTGTCCACAAACATTTTTTTTTTTTTTTTTTTTTTTTTTTTTTTTTTTTAAGTAGAAGATGACATTGATTTTCCCCCAAAGTTAACATCTGAAGTAATCATGGAAAAAGCAAAGGCCTAATTAATGCTCATGTCTTTAGCAAAGACGTGAAAAGGTCCAAGAAAGCTCTGGCTGAGATTCTCAACTTGTTCTTTGGCACTTTGTGCATGCTATGTTAAAAAAAAATTATAAAATACTCCAAGGAGCTGGACCTCATCGAGCCTTTAAAGTCAGCAGTAAAATAATTACCCGTAAATGGGCCAATCCTGCAAAAGGCATTCATGAAATTAGACTTTGATTGAATCTGAGTTTTACCTCAAAAAGCTACAGGAGTGATTAGTCAAGAATAATCATTCTTGTATAATCATTTCTTCGCCCCTAGAATGTCATTCAGGAGGGAAAAATACATGCATTTAGTATTACAGACAAAGAAAATCCTTTCAAAATTAAAAATAACTTACATTTTCACTGCAGTTTGCACATAAATGGCAAGTACACACTGAACAAAATCAAGGCATTGACACAGAAAGCTTTAACATTCAGGCTACATTATTTATTCATCAGAAAGACAGTAGCTTGTAATGGCCTATAAACCACTTGTTATAGCGACACAGAACATAGCCCGTTCGGATACATATATAAAGTATCTGAACAGATCACTGACGTGGACTGTATAGTGCGCACCGTGAGAGTGAGACAGCTGAGACTGAGGCTTGTTATGGGTTACAGTATTATTCCAAAGCCTGAGTGATCTCCTGTGCTCTTCAGGAATGGATACATGCCATGCATTCCAAGAGGCAATCAAGTCATTCCACTTGAGGCTGTGCCAAGCCGGCTGCATTTGCTTTTACAGGGATGTCCATCTACAGTAGCTATGCATCGATCTGTCCATCGATCTTTTCTTCAAACAACAAATACTATATTTTGCAAAGCGCAAATAATAATACATTTTACACATTCACACATTTCTTTTCTCCAAATAATCTTATGAGAAAGCAATTTTTAGCTTAAGATAACTTGCCTGGCTCTTCTGATCTCTCCCATCTACAACCTTGCAGTCATTCTAAATCTGCAAGGTACCCTTACTCATCAGTGTACCCACTATTTCTAACACTCCTCTAAGTGAAGAAGAGAAAATTGCTTCAAATTTCCAGGAATTCAATCATGTTGAAAGAAGGAAAGAAAAAAAAAAAACCTTTAATGTCAAAGTCAGATCTACAGGTCTACATTCTCAAAAGCAGTGACAGCTTTACAGAGTAGAGCACTTTTTTATAGATGACTGATCAACTGAAGTCCATGGATGACACAGTTAAAGACAGACATCATTTGGTTGCACTACATTACTAAAATCTGTCTAATTACTAAACTACTAAGATCAATATGGTCCACATGCCACAGAGAACTGTAACATGTGCAGCACTTTTCCATTTCCTACTGTGAGTCACAATAAGAATCAGAACAAGGACAACACAAGACAAACTGCACTGGTACTGCGGCGGACCATACAGTAGAATCATCCCCTTGAGATATAATCTAATAACTGAAACAATCAACAAGTATCCATCTTTAATTGCACTGCAGCGTTGTGAGATTCATATTATTGACTCAGACTGCAAATGGATGCGTTGGCTCACAGGTCAGGGCCACCACAGGCACATCAAATCCAAGAAGAAAACAGATCCAAAGACAAAAAAAAAAGATTCCTCACAATGCAGCTCAATGAAAACCAAAATAAACTGTGCTTGCCGAAGTAAAATCTGACCTTCATCTGATATTCGCCACATTTATTTGACATTTCTGAAACAGAAGTGATTCTGCATAACTGTCTTGTGGGTAAAAATCTTGTGGATGTCAAGGAGGATGAGATGACTCATGACTTCAATAATAACCCATATTCTGCTGTCACAACAGCAATCATTCTGTGAGTGAGTGTCATTTCCTTCATTTGACAGATGTCATTTTTTTTTCCAGATTTGTATTCAGTACATAATCAAGGACAGAATTATTGGCCACATAGTTGCAGATATTAACACATCAGGAGGAAAAGACAAATCCTTGGATCAGTCATGAAAAGGAACAGAAACACAGACAACAGTCAGCATGGTGGTGAACAAAAGGGAGAGGGATGGAGGGGGAAAGAAAAGGGAGAAACAAGAATGAGGGAGGGATAGAGGAAGACCAGGAGGGCAAAGCCACACTTATAGACTGTGGGAGAAAGGGAGTGAGAAAGAGAATGAAAGAGGAAAAAGAGGAGAGACAGGCAGAGGGAGGCAAACAAAACTAGGTCAAGTCACATGACTGGGATCGACTGCAGGCAGGATTAAATATCCTACAGCATGTGGTCATTTACACAACAAATGTAGATTTCATTTTATAAATTATTTCTCTTCCATCGGGGACGAGGCTTGGCATAGAGAGTGTGATTCTACACTGTATTCTGGTTGGAAGCAAGGCTTTTCAGTGAGCACAAAAACAGAGCATTAAAGACTTCAGTGAGCTGTTCCCTCTGAGACAGGAAACAAAGCGAGAGCGAGAGATAGCATGGAAATGATCATAACAGGAGGGAACACGATTCCAGTATGAGACAGCTCCATTGTGACGGGCTAATAGCCATATAGCCACATACACTGCCCATTATTCTAGATAAGCACAAAGGACTGTGAGACATTTAAAAACAAAGATGTCACAAGTGACAGCTCGGTAAAAATATATTGTCAGAGGCAAAATGCACAAATTACAGTAAATAAAGTGAGCGAATTAATGCAGTGAACTGGGTTTCACCACCATGCATTACATCAGACACGAGCTGCAACGATCAGTTAATCGTTGCAGCTATTAATAAGTTGTTTAATGGAAAAAGCAAGACATCTGAAGACGTCACCTTGTGCTTTGGTAAATAATTAGACCAAATTTTTTTTTAATTGAAAGTATAATTTCAAGTTGGTAGTATACTATGGAGTCATCCATGAAAAAATGGTGAAATTTCCAATTGTGAAAACTGTCTCACAATGAGGCAGCTCAGAGGTGGCTGACTGATGCGTTCTTATTGTGACTGAGTGGAATTTCAACTGTATGACTGAGATGCACACGCTGTGTAATGCAGGGTGGCAAGTCGGGAGATGCAAAATGCCACCGGTACCCCAGTAACCCCTCCCCCTGCCACCCACCCTGCTCCATCCAAAAAGGAAACTATAGTTGCCAATCAAGAGGAGGACTACAGGCTAAGCTGGTCATAAACTCAGTCAATCCCCCGGATCCCAGCCTGTGGAATACCAATCATTCATTCACATCTGCTGTCAGCTGAGACCGGGAGACACACACAGATAATGTATATGTGTGTGTGTGTGTGTGTGTGCGCCTCAGTGAATGTGTCTGTGAGAGAGACAGAAAGAGACAGTGAGCTGGGCATTGGACTATTGAAACTGGCTAACCGCAATTTCAAGTGAACCCTAACTTGAGATTTCCCACTGGATCTAAGCCAATCAATGACATGTAATGCCACTGATGACCCAGACCAACACATGGCTCTTCTCTCCAACCAGTCTGACCTCCGGGCTTTCAGGATCACGAGCCCCAGCTCAATGCATTTAGATCGCTGTGTTTTAATGCACAGATAAACAAGGCAGCTGCTGCAAAGAAGATCAGATCTACACAAGGCAGCTGCTGCAAAGACAATCAGATCTACACAGTTGTACAACACTGGGGAAATGATGTCCAGATGACCTTACTTGACATAAATATCCCTCTTACCCCAGTATGTCCTTACACGAATGAACTGATGACTTAGTGATGATTTTTTTTTTGATAGGCTACATGAAATCTGCATGTAATTATCAAATATCATGTCAAAGTCTTATGAATATCTGATGGATTTTAAAAGCCTATATTGTGCATAAGGTATAATCCTTACGATTATTATGACAAAAAGCGATAATGATATTGTAATGTAAGAACTACATGTTTAATAAATTATCATTATCTTTGCCAACAGAATAAAGTGATTTGAATTTAGCTGCAAACAGCTTAATTCATGAGTTATTATGCTGATATTTTTCTTTAAATTGGTGGGGGGGGGAATGGAGTTGTTAACCTCATTTTTTTTACATTGCTCATGTTTCCGTAGGTCTGCCCCTCGTTGTGTGTACAGCCTCTGAATTTAAGATTTATAACCATTTTCTCACCACAAATGTAAACAATCACTCGACTTGTTATTTATTAGAAGAATTTATGAGGTAAAATATGAAATTCTTTGGTTAACCTTAAGAGATTTACTTGAAGTTTTACTGTGTAGACCAGGAGTGAGAGCATAAGCCCTAAGGCGAATAAAAATCAAATAAGTACGGCAATAAGAATCAGGTTTATTTTGATACTGTAGTGAGGCCCGGGTCAAGAGGTGAGGCACCAGTTGAGGGCTGGCAGCGTCCTCCTCCTACTAAAATGTCATCGATGACATCAGCGCACGTCTACCTGCAGACACCGCAAGATGAGATGAGCCAGTGAAGCATAAGGCTGCTCCAAAAATACTAAATCTGCCTTCCAGGGTAAAAACTCTTACCTCAAATAACAATTACTGACCAAGAGAGGCAGACCGTCAGATTGGCTTAGAGCTGAGCAGTGGTGTACCCTCTCAAAAAGCAGGGTCCAAAACAGCAAAGTTAATTTGGATCAAGGGACAGGCAAGTGGACGAGCCAAAGCAAGGTCGTACAGAGATGTCTGCATATATGATAACCTAAAGGCAAGGGGGAAAATGCTTTCCAGTGCAGCTCGGTATAGAAGTCATCTCTATGACATGGCCCTCAGGCTCTCAGATTCACATTTTTAAAAAAAGCAAGAAAACATAGTGTCACAATCTGACTTCAGGACAAACCCTGACAGCGAAATATCTCATTCTAAGAATGCTGATATCAGCAACCCTGCTGGCATGCGTATATTTGTGCCTGTGTACATCTATTGTGTGTTACTACAACAGCTGCCAGACAGAGTCGTCAAAGTAATTTATCTAGAAAAAAACCATGATGAGAATGTGATATTTGACATCTTGGACTTCAGAAAACTATAAAAGCCACTTTTCAGTATTTTCTAATATTTTATTGAGAAAACACCTAACTGATTAGATTAAGAAAATCTACAGTCAGTTCCAGCTCTATGAGCATCCATCTGTGTTTTAGCATAAAAATTCATATGGATTTTTGCAGCACTTCCAGGAAAGGGAGCATTACCCTTTAAAGAAGTGGCGTTTGTATTGTTTCGCACCAGGATTTTGTTTTCATTCACCCAAACGTTTTGCGAATTTCATGCTGCAAGATCACACATCTCACCACAGTCCACAGTAATAAATGTCAGCACAGAGAAACAGAAAATGTGATGACAGTTAATGGTTAGACGTTCTACTGTAAACCGTATTTCAATATGGAGAGATTTTTGTATTATATTCTTTAACTGGTTTTCACTTTTTTGTTTTTTGATCTTGGCCATCTGTTGACATGACAGCACATATGTACTTGTCAGCTCAGCCAGGCAGAAAGATGCAGCCAAACTGCAGAGCATTTTGGAAAAAAATATAGAGAGATGACTGACCAACTGAAACGGTACGTTTCCCTCAGTCATATAACCAGATACTGAAAAAAAAACAAAAATTTTTTATCAATTAATACTAAAAGCATTATATTCCTTAGATTTCTCTCTTCATCCTCCCCGTTCTTCTCCTTCACTGTCATCTATGCCTTTCTTCCCCCTCCTCCCTCCATCTCTCTGAACCCTTCCTCCCTTCTTTCTCTCACTCCCCTCACTTTCTTCCTCTGATCACTGCCCTACTCCTGCCTGTGTGTACTGTAGCTCTCAGGGGTGCCCAGCATCAGTAAGCCCATCAGAGGGAGACTGTGATGCACCTCTTTTGATCAGCGCAGTCGCCACATTAGCATGTACCTCTGCGCTCTCCTGCACTCCCCTCCGCTCTGAGTAAGCTACCTGCCTGTCAGAGCCGCCGACCCACAAGGAGCCTCGCCCAGGTAAGACAGAAGGCGCTCAGCGCTCGTCTGAATCTTAATCACTAATGAACGCAGGCTCGCACCGCCACTGATGAAAGGAGGGAGAACCACTCTTGTGATCTCACCGAGGAGACATACAAAAGCCTCGCTGTGCATCTCTAATGCACTGTAAGGGCCCTTTAGCTGAACGCGGTGCCGCGGACTCCGTTAAAGCTATGTGATACAAATCGACTGAAGGTGTTGATTCAGTACTGAAGCACCTTGTCTCTCCTGGGACTTTATACCTCAAAGGGAGCCTCATGTTCGCACTCTTTGTATGTCCTTTTCAATGACAACTACTATATGAAAAAAATCTTAATGTGCTATTGAAATAACACAATGGTAGCCTGTTTGTGCTGCGGCTCTTTCATGCTGAACCAGAAACGTCAGTTTTAGTTATGTTGAAAACAATGCAAAGAGGTTACTTTTCATGCTATGATTTAACTGTATATAGAAACTCGAGGCATTTTTTTTCTTGTTTTTTTTTTTCTTCCCCCGCTTTTATGAGCGGTTGTGTTCGGCCCAGGCCTGGTCTAGGTCTGGATCCACAGGCGGGTGCCCTCTCACTTGTGTGCCACTTAATTAGCCCAGGCTTGCACAAAGGGGAGCTGGTCACATGGGCCCAATTTGGCCCGCTATAAAGTCTGCAAGGGCTCAACATGCATTACTATGGGAGTATTTACGTGCCTGCCGCACCAGAGTAAGAGACTTTGAAGATGCAGAAAACAGGACGGAGAAGAAGTGAGAAGAGGGAGAAAAAATAACTGAAATGAAAGGAGGGGACCCTTAAATTCCAGGGAATTTTTCCAGATGTTGCACAAATATTCTGCTGAGGCAATCCAGATGTGCTCACTCTGTTTATTCCCTCCTTCTGCTCGCTGTTCCAAAGACTTCTCTTTCTTCCCCTTTCCTCTCTTTCACCCTCTCTTTCTCTTTCTACAACCCCTCTCCCCCTCCCTCCTCCAAGCAGCCCACATCAGTGTTCCCTGATAGTGTCTTTTAAGTGAGGGCTTTAATAGCCCCCAGGGCACCTTAGCATCCACTTGGATCCTGTAATAAACATCCACTCTCATTCTTTACAGCACATATGTGTGTGTTAGAGTGTGTGTGTCAAAGAGAGGGAGATTAGGTGCCTTGTTTGATCGCTCTTTGGATCAATTAACAATTAACTCTGTTACTAACAATAGCTGCACTGATGTGATGAGAAAAAAAAGCAATGCACTGAGTGAAACAAGACCTAAATAAAAAACATGCATTCTGCTTCCTTTGACCAGAATCCACACTGATCCAGTTTTGTCCCCCACTTCCATGGCTACTCCCTTCTCCTCACCTCCATACAAACACTGTCATGTCTGCTGAGGCTGCTCCTCTCCCACAGAGCGTGACCCAGCCACAACCCCTGACCTTCCCTCTCCCAGACAGCACACTGATTCTCAGCTGCTCCGCTCTACACTGCTCCACATGCACCAGTTCATGAATCAGTGTGTCGGGGACTCCAAAACCAACAGCACCGGTTCAGAACATGCATGTGGCTGCATCAGATAATCAAGCACATGGCACACGAAGAACATGTGAGGACTTGAGCACACTGACACAAATGCACACCCGAGCGCACACACGCACACACACATATATACACATTCCGATACTCCTACGCCTACAAATGTGAATACTGATGCTGCAACTATTAGATCAGTAACCAGACTATTCTAAGTCATGTATCAAGCCAGAGTACCAAACATACTCTGGGTCAAGCTTCTCAAATGTGATGATTTGCTGCTTTTCTGTGTCATTATAAGTTAAATATCACACAAGGCAAACAATTTAACAATGGCGCCTTGGGCTTCAGGAAACTGTTACAGGCATTTTTCTATATTTTCTGACATTTTACTAACTAAATAATTAATCAATAAACAAATAAAAAAACAACAACAAATTAATCAATAATGTATGTGTTAGCTGCAGACCTAGTACATGTCAACAGAAACACACACATACACATAAATACTGTACATAAAACTACACAGCTGCGCACAAATCCTGCTCAATAATGGTCCTGTTCCGCCGACAACTCAACGCTCAGATCTGTCCTGTTTAATCTGCAGCCTTCTCCTGTTTCCCATTCTGGGCTGAAACAGAAGAGAGCATCCTAAATGTGACACTTGAACTTGTCAGAGCCGTTTGTGCAGGCAACTGTCAGCACTTTGGTATGTAGAACGCTGATGACAAAGACATGGCCAGCGCCTGCACGTCTGCCTGTCTCTGTCTGTCTAGTAAACCTGATTGCTCAACTTTTTTTCCCCTATACATTACAAACAATTAAAAGAGAGTAGGCTGCTTGTGCATTGAATTTGAAATTCACTACGTTAAGAGAATTAAGAAAAAAACTGCACACTGTCACGGAGCAGTGATACAAAGCTTTGTATAGTACAGCATCCATTTACATGACACTGAGAATATTCTCTGAAGTGGCACATTGAAAAAAAAGAGTTTTCTCAGTATAAAAGGCAGGTCAACAAATTTATTCAACTCAGTCAACACTTAATGTGTTCTTATGCTCAGTGACTAAGCAGTGATGCTCAGTTTGAAAAAAAGTTCTTCACCATGGCGAAGATGGGTTTAAATTAGAGCAATCTTTTATGTGTTTCATAATGTATCATATTATGTGGCCTCATTGTTTCATGTTACATGGCTCTACTGTGGAATTTCACAGAAAACCCTGTGCAACCCCAGAGCAAATTTCCCTTTTGGGGCAATAAAATGTTGAGGAGACAGCCTTAGCACCTTCAATCAAACATCACCCACGAGCAGAAAGAGTTTCAGTCATGCTCTTCACGGTGGAATAATTGGTACAGCATGTTCATCTGTCAATATCGCTAGTAAGAGGTTCCGTGTCGCCAGTGTTGTTTTTCCAGATAGACAGCCCATCCCCCTCTATTCTTAACAACGTTCCACCTTATTGCCGTTGAGGAACATTCCTAAAACCAGACAGCCACAGCGAGGTGTCTAACTGAAGGTGACAAAGCTCTCCAGACTTCTGTTAAGTCGGTCTATATGTGTGCACAAGGGTACAGGTGTGTGTGTGTGTGCTGAGGCTGAGGGGCCACAGTCTGGGCGGATGTACGAACATGCTAGACCTGCGGGCGTCAACAAACAGTTAATCACTCTTTCTCTACTGCAGGCAGAGGAAAAACCCACAGAGGAACCCTGTTATCTCACATTTGATCTTTTTTTTTCTCTAATCTCTCTGCTGCACAGTAATTTGTGAAAATAATGTGAAAGTTGAAAAGTGAAATTGGCTAAGCATATATGTATTTACGCTTTGTATCCATCTCTGAGACGACCTGTGCCAGTCCATTTTGAATCAGCTAATATCCCTCGGTTTTCTCCGATCTCATCAGTAATCCAGACTGTTTGGTAGCTCCCGTAATGGATCTGCTGTTTATCATAATTGCAGTCACAGCCTCTAATCTTACAAACTAGTTTAAAGGGCCACTTTGTCAAAGTTGAACCTGAATCCAATTGCTGCAGTGTGAGGAGGACATGAAAGTCGAAGAAAACTTTCTGACACAGAGCGTCTTGAGAGCTTGTCCATGTCTAGATCTAGAAGAACTGTGTCTGCCACCAGACTGAGCAATAGCTTAAACTATCATTAACCCAAGTCTGACTCTGGGGAAGGGAAGTACTTCAAAATGAGGCAACCGAGAATGGCGAGGGCAACTTGAGCAATAACAAATGGCAGCAACTCACAGTGACACACAGTTCAAGCTAAACACATATAAAAATGAAAATTACTTTCACTAACATTACTGGTGGATCAATATTTATGGACAGAATAGAGGCAAATACAAACAGAGAGTTCTGGTGTGTGTGACAACAAGGGACCTGAAAAGTCCAAAAGAAATAATGACATGTTCCATTGCATTTAAGATTAAATCCTAATAAAGGCTTTTCACAAAGCATCTCAGTATGGAATAAGTAGGAAGAAGCACTTTAGTGTAGCTAAGGAGTTTCTTAAGCAGGGGAAAAATTAGCTACAGGAAACGGATGAAACTTTGACAAAGGACAAATTAGACTAGCTACAGATGCAGTGGTATTTGTTACTGAACATGATCTCATCAGAGACGTGTTTGCATTACTCACTTAATGAATCAACACTGTTATGTCACTGATGCTATTTTGCAGCCTCAGCCTCAGACTTTTTAAGCCCTTTCTAATCCCGTGCAAATTTACACACCTTTCCTTATATTAGCCTGGCAAACTAATGGATGAAAAGGGTAAAACAAAGAAAACCCTTGTTTAAGGGGAATGCTCCAAAATTCAGGAAAAGTTGCTTAATTGTGGGAATATTATGACCCATAATAATGCCAGGTTCTTCTGGCCGGCACTGGGAAAAGTTGAGCTTTTTACTGGCTTAGAGGTAGGTTTTTAAGTAACACATATTATTGTTACATCTGCAGGTTGCCTGAATATGTGTGCAGTGTAAAAACATAACCTTAGAGAACTGAGTCACTGGCTATTATAAGCTACTTGAGTTTTGTGCCCATAGGCCACTGTGCCTCATTCTGTCGAAGTCTAATTTAAATTAAAGCTGTTCCCAACATAAGTTAATTTTGTAGGTATGAAAGCCTTTCTGTGTGTTCAGAGCAGGATATCTCATTCTCTCTGAAGAATAAATAACTACATTTCAATTCTGAGTTGGCATTGTCCTCAAATTGGCAGTGTAAGGCCAGCTGCGGTCAGATGTCGCTTTCATGCCAATGCAAACCTCCACCTGACTGGGAGGAAGAAAAATTGGTGATATCTGCAGCCAACTCTGGGTGTACCTTGGCAAACCATGGGGTTGTTAAAATCTTCTTTCAAGAGTGACTGAACAATCACAGTGAGTTTATTTATCTTTATCTATATTGTTTCCTCCAAACGTCTTTGTATTCTTTCAGCCTTAAAAAAAAGCTACTGCATTTCTCTATAATATATAAACATAAGCTAGTAATTCATCTCATATGTGAAAATATGAGTATTGGAGCTTCTTGTGTACTTATTGGTGTTGAAGTGTCAACGCACATAACCTTCACCTTTTGCTCTCAGCACTGCTGTCTTCTGCTTACACCCAAAAACCAATCCACTCACGAGCTGTCACACATGCGAACACAGAACATAACCATGGCGTTTTCTGAGTGCTGTGGGATTTCTTTAGCCCTCGGTCCAGCAGTGCGTGGCAGCCCCACCCCACCTGGCTTCTGGCAAGGTGACAGACAAGCGTAACAGTGATGGCAGTGATGGTAGTGGTGATGGGGGTGGGGGAGTCGGAGTGGGCGTGGAGACACCTCATCTCACTCCATGCAGCCTCAAAAAGAAACTGTGATGGAGCAGTGACAGGCACCGTCTCAGTTACCTTGCTCTGTTTCTGCTGCAGCAGCAACTGTTTACATGTGCATACGCACGGACACGCATGGGGTGTTTTGAGTATCATTGTGTGTGGACAGGGAGGGTACTGTGTATACACCTGTATATACAGTTTTATAAAAGCAACTTTGCAGTTGGAAGTGAGTGAATTTAATTGTTTTTCTTTCTCGGAGGAGTGCAGAAACTTCAAACACATCATTCCAGCTTTTGATCATGTTACAACACTGATGATATCGTAACCAGTGTAACAGATACATATTATTACCACTTGTGAAGCAATGATCCACTGTAGTTTAATCTTACGTCTGTGACCTACTGTAACATCTGGATGCATAAAATAAAATTCTACTCACTCCTGCAACATTGTTCTATATGAGTAGTTCCAGTGAAGTAAATCAACTTTTTTTTTTTTTTTTTTTTATCTCTGGTTCTCGTTGGGGCCAACTATAATTAGTATGGAAAAAAAATGTGGGCATAAGGAAAAATAATGACATGAAAGAGCGTAACATATCTAGAATTCACTCAATTTGTCATCCCTCTCCAGCAAATACCCATCAAAGCCTGTGTGCTCATAACTTAATTACAAAACACGTAACCGCCAAACAGCCGAGTTATTTTCATGCATTACCGCAATCACAGCAGAAGAGTCGGCAGTTGTTTTTATTATTGAAAACATGGCAACTTGATGATTGCAGAGAAGAGAAGAGGGTAGTTAGCTTCTGACAGCAACTGGCTTTTTTTTGTGGTTCTTGGCAGCATTTTAATTTTACAAAACACATATGCTATGCTGCTTCTTTTCATTTCTTTCTTAATCATATTGTTTCTTTCTCAATCATTCCTTATCTGGCTCTGTGATGCACACAGAGCACAGAGAGGAGAATTCTGGCAAGAGCAGGGCAAACTGACCTTCCTCTCAATGCGAATAATGAGTGTGATCTGGTCAAATCCCCACAGAGACTCTGTTTCCACTTCAAAAGAGTGGCTGTACGTACCCTGAATACTGCCAGCCCACAGAAAAGCCATTCAGACACTCAGAGGACCTTCAATAAACCCTGAAACTAATGGTGCTCAGATGATTCCAACACTGAGTAGTGAGTGTTCACAGAAACAATCAGGCTTCTGCAAATCCAAAGTGTGAATTTAAATTACTGCTGAAAAATTGCTTGATTTCAGTCATCTAACAAGCAGCTGGCTCTAGCTTTTAAAAAGTTTAGATTTATTGCTTTTTTCAGTTTTAAATCATTGCAAAATGAATATTTTCGGTTTTGGACTATGGAATGGGATTAAAAAAGCAACATGAAGACGTCACCTTGGGCTTTGGGAACTTGTGAAGGCCATTTTTCACTATTTTATAGACTATACTGAGGCTTAATCCTCAGTTCCAGCTCTGCTGTGAATCACCACAAATCACAGATTGTGGAATCTTAAGAGATGGAGGGAATGACAAACGATAGAAAAAAAAGGAAAGAAAAATAATACAGAGCGGAAGAAAAAAAAAAGCAAGAACTACAAGCTACTGTCTTTAAACACTTTAAACAACAGACTGAATGCCAAAGGCAAATTCCTGAAATGATGGAGCATATGGGGAGCAAAGGTCAAGGTTTGAGGTGCAAAGTTCAGTGCGGCCGTTATCAATAAAGACCTCCTGCGAGCGAGGAGCTCCTTACACAAATAATTAACGAGCATTTGAGTCATTCCATGATTTGTGCATCAGAAAGCCTTCCAGCACTTTCTGATTTGTACTATGTTTAGAATATAAACAAGTGTGGGCCGCAGAGCAGAGAGGAGAGAGCATGACAGGCTAAAATATGCACTGTTTTATCCAAATCCAATGCGGCTTCTTCTTAGTCATGAAATATAATTAATGCTTTATACTGATCAGCAGAGACAGTCCACGAAGGGAAAAAAAAAAAAAAAAAAAAAAAAAAAAAAACACTGGCGTACACTTCATGGAAGGTTACTGTAATTAAAAAAAACACACTCTTTTGCTATGTTCATACTTGGAGTACAAAATTATTTTTTTTGCTCTTTAACAGTTCGGTTTGGATGTTGGCAGGGGTGAGGGGTGGGAAAGTGGAGGGTGGGCACATGGAAGGCAAGCAAATTTTCTTTGATTTCCTTGAGTTAAGGGCCTCATGGGTGAGATTGCGAAAGAAAAAAGAGAAAGGAGAGGGAGAGAGCTGTCACTTTAAGCCATTAAGTCTCGCTATAAAACTCCTCCAATAAAAATGACAGCTGCAGCCCCTTTTCTCAAAAGGGGAGCAAAAGCATCACATCAGGAACACAAAACTGGACGGCCGTAAAAGACAAACTTGGCCAAATGCTTTTGGCAGTGTAATTCCACCAGCCCACTCCCACCACGCACACACACACACACACCCCTCCCGGCACCCTCTCTGTATTACCTTTGTTCCTGAGTTACTGCCAGAAAAGGAATGTAGGACTTGGTTTTTGGGGGGGGGGGGGGGGGGGGGGGGGGGGGGGGGGGGGGGGGGAGGGGGGAGGGGGGGGGGGGGGGGGGGGGGGGGGG
>JBBMJY010000008.1:4978841-4990427 GCA_037833715.1 Toxotes lorentzi
AACAAGCCCCGCCCGGTTACCTCTCTGTAGTGCCTTTTTTTCTGGGTTTTCGTTAGAAGAGGAAAGTGGTCCTTAACCCTTCCCCCCCCCCCCCCCCCCACACACACACACACACACACACACACACTCACACACACACACCACCATGAATCTCACTTTCTCATCAAAGACCATGAACTTCATTGATTTTGGGAGTGAGCGAGTGTCTGTGTGTGAGTGTGTGTGTGTGTGTGTGTGTGTGTGTGTGTGTGTACCTTATGTTCCCCCAAACGGAAAGCACCAACGAGATTAGGTCCACCGGATTCAGGAAAAACAACACACACACCTCTTTAGCAGGTGGTAAAACAGGAGTCTGGACTGAGCCATGAGGCACTTTTCAACAGTGTTTAATTATGATCTATCAAAAGAGCTCTGAAAACCATAAAGACTTTACCTTAACACTAGTGAAAATTCAACATATAAAATTTCTATAAAAACAGATGACTCAGTGTTTAAAAGAGTAATGGTTTTAGATTGATTAGACTCAATCTGCCCACTTATTGGGATTTTTATTTTCCCTCCGCTAAAAATGTAAGGGCTCGATTGCCTGTTATTCAGGACACTCCATCACTTTAAAGAAAAACTGGTTTTGATTTTCCAAAAAGTTGTTTATCTCAAAAATCTTTTGAACATAAACTGTTTTAGTAATCAATTACGGCAGTGCATCTCACACAGTAGTCTCTGTTTGACAAGACCATTTTAGTTATATAGCCCAAATTTCTCTCTGCAGGCTTTAGAATCTGGACAACATACTGTTTTTACACCCTCTGTCCTCAGATCCTGGGTATAGACAAAACTCAATAAAACCATACATGTGCAGCATTCAGCTAGTGAAACTTCCTCACCACAAGCCATAGCCGCAAAAAAAAAAAAAAAGTAAAATCAACCAACAGAAAAACAATATCTACACATTTTTCATTCTCCTTTCCTTTCACAGTCACACTGTTTACTCCTCTGACAGACTGTCATAATCTGCTTAATACTGCTCTGACAAAAGGACACATTCTCCTTTCAATGTCATCTCGCCAGTCTTCAGAGCTTCATGCCAGATAGGAGGACGTGGCTAATGGTCGGATCAAGCAACACATCAGTGTACAGTGCTGATGTGCCAAAGGGGGATGTCGTCATCACAGCCAACAACCGATCTATAATTGTAAAATGTACTCGCTGTCATTTCAAACAGTTGCATGTCAGAATTCCTAATGCAGCAGAACAGATAATTACACTGAGTAAGCGGCTAATCGATACGTTCAAGGACTTTGCAGATAGCGGCGTCCTTGAAGTGGCCAATTTACAATCAGCGCTCAAGTGGACCTTTGATGGAGCAAGTTTAAATATAAATGGTGATTTAAGGACTGACAGATTAGGACTGTAGGCGACGACAAGGCTGCTGATACAGCATGTGGTGTGGCTTGGAGGAAAAGATGAGATCCAGCACTGCTGGAAAAGTGTTCCTCCTCGCTTAAACAATTAAGTGGTGAGCCTTACACCAACCAGATAAGACTTTGCTGTCTGCATGTGCTGTCAAGTGTCTGTGTTGGCCACTCTGGTGTACATTTAGGCAGAGTGAAACTTGAATCACATTCAGTGTGGACACACAATACGGTGCACCTGTAATAACAGCCTGTCAGTGTGTGTAACACTGGCGGTTTTCGCGTATTTCTGGGAAGCCACATAAAGGGCTTTGTGGCGACAGCATCAGCGAGCGGGGTCTGTAACAGAAGAAAGCCGCCCGATGTCTCAGAAGTCCCTGTGAATCTCCTTGGTGCGTACAGGCAGCTGATGATACGTGTCGAGGTGTAACATGACGCCCTCATGAAAGAACAGCAGACACAATAACAGGACTCGCCTTCAGCTCTGTGCTGTGTCTCTGCTACAGGGGACAAGGGTCTGCTCTGTTCACTTTGACAAACTTATGGTAGTGTTCAACATTAATGATTTACAGTGTGGCGTGTGTGCTTTAGCTGGAAATTAAAAAGGATCCATTAATAAAAATCAGACTTCCTCCAAGATTAATCGTTCCAAAACAAGGTAATACATAAACCAAACTTTTTCTGGAAATTCAAACACATCTGCTGTTTCAACTTATGACAGCTGTGTAAATGCCCCCTTTTTCCTTTAAGGCTTCAATTTCTGATAAATTAAGCATAAAAAAATCAATGTGAAAGTTGCTACTCTGGCACTATTACAAAACAGAAAGTGCCACATTCAGTAGCTTTCACTAAGTCCCCTCCACAGCCTGTGATCAGCCTGCAGATTACATGGAGCATTTCTAAGCACACAAAGCAGACCTCTGGTCAAAACTCTGAATGACAACTATGCAGAGGTCTGCATTAGCATACCTGTGTTACCTGTGTGCAACTGGTGTGTGAAGTTTGCACTAATCTCAACTTGAGCACAGTTTCAAGAGACAAAACACCGCACAGACTGTCCCTGACAAGTCAAACAACTTTCGGCTGGGCACCGGCATAAGTTCAAATCTCAATTAGCCCATTATGCTGCTTGGGTTCGTTTTTAAACCACTAGCTACACATGCAACGGAAGTAACTTTAGGTGCAAGTTAGACCGAACCACGTGAAAAACAACATAAAGCTTAAGGCTTCTAGGCATGTCTACACATTTTCAACAAAGAATTACCAGAACACACACACACACACACACACACACACACACACACAACTTGAGCACTACATGTACTCCAACTTTATATAAACAACACGTGCTAAGAGAAAAGTTAATAAACTGCTCGCTGAAGAAGCGAAAAAGTAAAAACTATTTCTGTCGTCCGTTGTTATCGCGCACAGTAAACGCGAAAGCACAGACCCTAACGTGAGTTTACGCCTTTCCTTATGGAGGTGATGTGAACTGAAACGCGTCGACCGTTGAAGTCAACGTGCAAACTTAAACACGAGTACATTTAACTGCAGCGCACGCGAGGAACGCGCGCGGCTTATCCCGAGTGAGATGTCAGCCCGTATCAAAGCGAAATGTCACCAGCTCAGACAGCTGCATTAGATATTCAACACGGCCGGGGTGCACGTTTTTATTCCAGAATTAACTATAAGTCTGTGTTTAAAATAAATAAATAAATAAATAAATAAGCAAAGTAAGCAACGTCCGCTGCGGTTCGTCGACAGCTCTGAACATGTTGATGCATTGGGAAAGTCGCTCCACGCGCTGTCAAAAGATAAAAGGAGGCAAAAAAAATAGCAGCGCGATAACGTTTCAGACTAATCTATCGTTGAAAAGTACCATTTAAAAAAAAACCCACGCTCATTACACAGCGAGAGGCTTTGTCATTAAACAAACAAACTTACCCAATGACAAGAACGGTTTGGTTTCCATGTCTGTGTAGTAGGTTAGCTCATGCCAGCTGAGACGACCGCGTTTGGGAGTTTTTCACAGGCGGTTGCTGCTGCTGCTGCTGCTGCTTCTCGAGCAGAGCAGAGCAGACCAGACCAGGGCGCTGCTGCTACTGCCGCCGCTGCTGCTGCTGCTGCTTGTGCTGCTGCTGCCGCCGCGGTCCTCTTCGAGAAGACGGGACTCGGCTAAAAGCGGTCAAAAAAAAAGTGACAGGTCGATGTCTGATAGTCTCAGAAGATAACCTAAGCTTTCTGCCTGTGTTTGTTCACTCAGCTGCTGCGCTCACACTCCTCTCCTCTCCCTCTCGTGCTCGGTGTACAGCAACTCCAACTACTGGATCTGCACTGCAAAAGGGACCAGCGCTGGGGGTACTCCTACCAACGTCGACCGAGCTGCAGCGACACCACAGGTACAAAGGAGGAGCCTTATCGTGAACTTTGACATTAAGACGAAAGAAAGAAAAACAGAAATTTACAGTGCATTTCATCCTGGATATTAAAAGGTGTACAGTTGTCCTCGAGGTGGAGTTTTTTTTTTCTTCTTCCAAATCACGCGGAGCTCTTTCAGCAGAGCAGCGGCCTCTTATTCTTTTCACTGCTTATCTCCTGTTATTTTAACCTGGTCACATCTGTTGAACCAGGGCTGCTGGCTCAGTAGAAAGATGTTTCAACATCATTTAGTCACTGCCGCAGCAATTAGCCAATCTCTCTGTAGAAGCTGCTACAACATTAAAAACACAAAATAAAATAAACATGCACTTGCACACTGGTGGGATTTCATCCAGTTTCAATCTGATATCAAATCCGGTGTAGAATCTGAATCCTTTCGAAATGCAGACCTGGGTTTTAGCATTTACAAATTTAAGGACTGAGATTTCAAGATTGACATTCAAAGAACTAAATCTCAAATTTGCAAGATTTAGATCAAGAAAAACTACAGTCATTACAAAGTGCCTGATGAAACCACATAGAAAAAATTAGCTTAGTACATCCAGATATTTTACCAGCTTCTGGCTAGCATACACCAATTCTAACAATGAGATACTGTGTTTATATCATAAAACAACAAAAAAATAAATAAATCCAGACCAAGAAAATTGCGCAAACCAAGCCAGAAAATGTCACACAGTCACATTACAAGTATCTTTCTCAAACCTCTCCACTGCATCTGCTAATGTTTATGAAATTCATTCCATGATCTGCCAACGTGGCAGAAATGAAAGAAAAATCTTATGAATTTATTGCAGATGCATAAGCCCCCTTGGCTAGTTTTTACAGCAAGCTGCAGCGTGTTCAATTTGCATAACTCTCACTGCATTAAACCAATGTTAGATCGAGATCATCTCACTGTCATTGTTCTTGCAGCTGTATCTGTTCTGGCCACAAGTGTTTTTGCCTAATTCAGGCCACATCCGTCTTGCGTTCACCTCCTCTCCTTCAACACTCAATCCTGTACACACAGAGCAGGCACATGTTTCAGGAGAGTGAAAAATGTCCCTGCTTTGGCCCAGATTTAAGGAGAGCACCACAGATGCAGGCTTTACATTCTCCCCATAATGTAAAATCCCTTATGCAGTGCATATAGGAGCATTCAGTGTATACTGTACATAAGCCTCCTGTGATGAGCCTGCTCCTATTAAACACCTGAAGGTGTTCACCACGTTTGTACTGAGGCAAGATACATAATTAATGCGATGCATGGCATATCAAAGATCAAAGGCAGTTGTGGGAAAAAAAGGGAAAAGTTAAGTCTGACTGGGCACTGATTCAAGGTGTGTTCATGTGTGAGAGAGAATGTGTGTTTGTGCATTTTATACGTGTGTGTTCATGTGTGGGCGTTCAGATATTTGAGGAGAGACAAAATTAGTCCCAAGGAAGACAAGGCCTTGGTTTTGTGTTAGTATTTCCTTCATCTTTCTTCCAAGTAAACAATTATAAATCATCAAACGGTGTCTGATCAGACGGCGTCGGGTGATTGATAACCAGACCTGTCATGATGCACGATGATGTTAAGTGACTTAATTGGCTGGCTAAATGCTGATTGGGAGAGGAAGGGAGGGAGGGAAGAGCAGCGATTGGACTTCCTATTTGTCCTCGCTTCAGAAGGCTATTTTGCCTCAGGTCTTCGCTCTGTAATAGAAGACACAACACGGTCTTTTAAAACACCTCAATCAGGCCAGGTTCTCTCATCAGCCTGCTACACCAAGCTATGTAATCCTCAGCCTGGGCCAGGATTAATAGCAGTCTGACCCTTCACCTCCATCCATATAAATTCCCTGGAGGCTGTTTTGGCTCTCCTTAACGCCTCACACCTCTACTCGTGGAGGCCTCAAGTCTACACTACACTCTTAATTGCAGTATCTCTTGCCTCAGTTCTTTCTCTTCTTTCGTTCTTTCTCCTTTTCTGTCTTTTTCTCTACTTTAAACAATGTGTCTGGGCCTTAGGGGATGAGAGACCACCACTGTTACGATACACTCTGCTGTGGTTGCTTTGACAGCCCCCCTCCCTATTCCACCCACTCTTCTTCTTTCTGCCTCTCCTAAAGTGGGTGATAAATGAGACAAGAGCCTTTTGGTCTCCTTTGTACTTTGACCATTCACAACAAGCTCCGTAAAAGTGATTATGGCCCCTTTCAGTGGCAATGACAATGGTGTCCAGTCCTGAGGAATGCACAGATAAATATGCACTACATTTTCTTTGATTAATTGTTTAGGCAGTAATCAAAAAATAGATACAATATAAAAATGCTCATAATAATTTCCATAAGTCTAAGGTGCAATTGAAATTGCATGTTATGTCCAACCACTGGTGCAACACTCAGAGGTTTTCATTTTACATCAATTGTAAACTGAGAAAATGAGTAAATTTTCAAATCGGAACCAGTGAAAATTTAACTTTTTTGCTTTATAATGGACGTAATTCATTTATTATCAAGAGTGTTGTAGCTTAACCTACTAATCTACTGGAATCCCTTTTTTAAATTCATATTAAGCCGAGCCTCTTATCAACATAGAGGAAACAACTTAAAGCAAGTGGTGAGTCATTAAGTTTATTTGGTTTTTATAGGAGGAAATACCTGACATTGCTCTTTTTTTAAAAACCCAATTCCACTTAAATATGACCAGTTGATTGAGGGCTGAGGAAAAAGGTGTGCTGCGAGGAGCACAAAAGCATGTGAGATCATTAGGGCGTTTGCTGAGGTGTTCAGCATTGTCCGCCCCGAGGGAAGGTCTTGATCGTCATAGCCTCGAGTTCACATTCCTTAACCCCGGGGTCAGGGCTTTGTCTGAGGATAACACTGAGGAAACTTCCCCTGCGGAAATCAACAAGAGCTGACAGACTGAGCTCTGGGTATGCACACAGAGGCAGGAAGAGGGACCATCACACACACAGAAGCACATATGTGGACATAAAAATGGCTATTTGGTTTTAAAAAAATTAAAAAAGACAAGAAAACTATAAGAACATGTTCACACCGTGTGTGTTTTAAGTCAAACAATCAGACAGGTTGTGGACAAGCCCACACTCTAGCCTGATTATCTACACTGCTATATTTGGAGGTAAAACCAAAAATAAGCAGAGACATGTCGGTATGATCCCTCATTGCACAGGAGAACTATGGGATCGCAAGTGCTGGATTCCAAGATCTCAGCAATTAACTTGGTGAGTACAACCTTAATATTGCTGACTGGAATCTTGGCCGAATATACAGGAAAATATGAACCGACTTGTAATGAAATGAAATAATTCTTTAAATGTGGATCAAGTTGACAGGTCTGTAGTGCATTAATGCAGAAGGTTCATGTAAACTGGAGAAAAATTGAATGCAGACTTGATGGTCATTATGATGATTTACATAACTAATTTTTAAGTAATATGAAAATAGATTTTTGTGCTGCACCGAAATGAATGGAAAACTATGGATGTTTGATAAAGTAGAAAAAACAATGATAAGAGCTTTGTGGATATCTGTTCATCAAACTGAACCGATGGATGGCATGAATCCAGGCGCAGGGCCAAGAAATAGTAGTTTAAAAAAAAAATCACACAATATTTTCCTAAATGATCAGAGCCCATTCTGCACATGGCTGTAATCAATAGTGAACATTACATCAGCTGTATCACTGGCTCGAAACACTGGATTTTTAATGCTGCCGCGGGCAGACCAGACTCCCTCAATGGGAACGTCTGAAGCTCAGGCATGCATCATTCTTTAATATCGTATTAAAGCGAAATTGGCTACGTTTAAACAGACACGGCGATAAATCTCGTCAGCAGCTGGCAGAAGCTGGTTTTATCACGGAGGGGAGAATCACCGTCCCTGCACAGCATCATCTTCTTACCTGCGATTGAGTCCAGCATTATTGCTTGATGATGGAGCTACTGTGCTGCTGGAGCCGACAGATTGAGAGGGTGAATTATGGCCGTGCATAGGGTTGAAGGTGTAGTCAAACATTTCTCTTTTTTTTCCCTCTCTCTCTCTTTTTGGTCTGGAGTTGAAAGAGGACAGGTGATGTGAGTACACATTGGAAGGTTAAGAATAGAATTATTATAATTATTATTATTGCATGATTCAATCAGTAATTTACACAGGATTTTTCAGCTATAGCACATCATGTAAGATCTGTCATCTTACCCCAGTCAGTCCTAGCAACCAATTCTGTCTTGAATTTACAGCAGAACTCCCGGTTCTACTGGATTTCCTGCTGTGTGCAGAATGTAACAAATTTGTTTCGCAGCCAAATATGCTGGAAACGACAAGTCAAAGTGTCACTTGAGTCACTAATTTACATTATACAGAAAGAATTTTCTTGGGTTGCAGTTTTGCCTTGCAAAGCTCAGCTCCTTTGCATTGCATTGTTGCTGATCCTGCTTCCTAATCCTGCATTGCTTTGCAGTGTTGTGACTTGCAATCAGAGCACATCCTGCAAAAAGACGGCTGTCCCAGTTCAGTCCTACAGGGTGAAAGATTTTGGAGGCCGGATAAATGATTGGCAGGACAACATGTCTGTTTTTTCTTCCTTACACACTGATGTGCTTCAACATGCTTCAAAGGGTGAATTAAAGCACTAAGATTTGGAAACATTACTCATAAAAAAAAAAAAAAATCATAACAGGCATTACAATTAAATAAAAGTAAAAAGTTTGTAGGTCTAAAACTGGAATTTACCTTTTCAAGTGACACATTAACCTCAGAGAAGCCTCTGCATATCTGACATTGGTCAATAGATGTGTCCTAAGTGACTTCCTTTCCAGTCCGTACACTACAGCTGGGAGAGAGTGCGACACTGTTGGACTTCAGCTGGGTAAACATTCCCCGCTGAGGCCAGAGATCTTGTGTACACACAGGGCACAGCGCACGTTCAGCGAGGGGGCCTCACAGCCGCTGCGAGGATGGATGGTCTAACCAGGCCAGAGTCCATGTGGGCACAGCAGTCGAAATATGACAAGAGACCACCCCATCTGCTGAAACCATTAAGCTCGGATGAACAGATACCGGCTCGGGTTAGGCTGCGGATGTGGCACTTCCACACCTCTCGCCTCTATATATACACACGTGTGTTTGCATAGATGCACACACGTGCATGCTGCATGTTAAGTGATCCTCAGACCGCCCGTGAAGGAAATAGACTCAATGGTGCTTGAAAGAGACAGAGAGAGTCATTTCACTTAGAGGAACATCAGAGTGAAGTAAGAGGACACCTCTGCTGTGGCTTCCTGAATGCTCACCTATACAGACCAGCACTGATGGTGGCCCACGCATTCACTCGAGACCGGAGCTTACAATAAACCTCTACATTTCAGACATGGCAGACATGATGGAGATAATCCATTTTTTTTCTTTGCTGAAATCAAAATCATTTGTCCTGTCTTTGAAAGGAGGCCTGTGGAGATTTCAGGGCTAGACATTAGTGTGTTTGCAAAGCCCAGTCAGCCCAGGGGATGCCAAGAGTAACAGGGATGCTATTTGTCTGGATTAACCCTCCTCACAGGAGCTTGTGTTGCTGATGCTGCCAGTTAGCCACGCTGTATTTACCATCTTCATCCCTCACAGCATTCAGACCTTTGTTTGTTTGTGTCTTAATTAGCAGGATATTGAAAAATGCTTGGCAGATTTCACTGAAATGTGGTGGAATGTTAAGTCCGCTGGCCAGGGTCATACAGATAAGATGATAGAAAAGAAAAGTTGTAACTCGCTTTTTATTTTGGCTCAGGACTCCTCATTCGTGAGCCATAGACAAAATTTCATATCCCTCTGCCCAAGTCAAATCCGTCGATACAGGCCAAGTCCATTTCTTCCAAAACTGACCAACTTTTGGCAAAACTATTTCCACTCTTTAAACACATTTTATTAAACTATCACTGAATGTGATACATAAACTACTTGACTGATGCCAAAAAATTATCGGTTTGTCATCTGTTATGTCACACAGTTAAATGATTAGTTGCCAAAATCTTCTCATGGTCTATTTTACATTTTAAACTTCCCTAAATCTCAAAAGCATCATGCCATCGCAAATAACTTTTTGATGACACATGTACATATCATTGCGATGCGTTCCAGCAACATGACAAATTTAAATAGCCATGAGTCTGTGGCCATGATTAAAATTTTTCACAATTAATCCTCGTACAAAGCTCTAATTTTCAGGATTTCTATATACTCTAAAAGCCAATAAATGTGTATTTCGATGCAGCTCCAGATCCAGGTTCAGGTAAAAACCTTTAAACATTTTCTTTCATTAACATAAAAAATTTAGACAAGTGTGGCCTTGGCAGAGGTAAGCCCCCTCTGGATACCTCCTCCACCTAGTTTTTATATATGTATTTTAATGATTGAAGATGGATTTTTTTTTTTTTTAATCGAAGAATGTGTTTCGAACAAATTTTGTTGGCCTTGGAGGGTCGTGTAACTCGCTCAACTCATCGAAGATCTTTTGAATTTTAGAGTCAAGCAAGAAAAAAAAAAAAAAAGAAACAGGTTTTCAAACTTTTCATGCGAGTACAGCTCTATCTTGTCAGCAGACTAGCAGAGAGCCACCCTTCCTTCACACATTATCTGCCTGTGAACTGTGAGCATAGTGCTGGATGTGTTTGTGTGTGTGTGTGTGTGTCTGAGCCACACTCTCACTGTGATTTACAGCTCCTCTCACACTCTCCCCTTCTGTCTGCTGGTCAACTGCCATGGTGAAGGCGGCTACAATGGCCGGCTACGAAGCCCCATAAATCTGGACACTTCCTACCACTGTCTCCCACTTCAAGGGGAAGCCCGTCCTGTTGCAAACGTGATTAACCCTCTTCCTCTCTGTCCACAGGCCCCTGCACACACCCTGCTACCTCCCTCCTCCTTCTACCAACAAGAGGCCCTGCTGCAGGGGAAAAAAACAGGGCCTCCTTCACACCTCAGAGGCAAGGAACCTTTCAGATTTGTCATTCCTTGCCTACACAGGAAATAACTAATAAAGTGTATCCTAGACTTTGTCTGTCAGTTGGAAAAACTACAAGAAAACGAAACAAAAATTCAAACATTTTTCTCAGAGTAATATGCCCTGTGAAATTCTTGCAAACTAATGGTAGAGAAATGTACTTGAAGAACTGTAGACTGTATTTTAAATAATGTATTAGACCTTTAGAGACTGTATGTGAATAAAAAATAAATACATTAAAAACTGTAAAAGTAAACAAAGCAGTTTATGCAAGGAGTTACAGTATTCCTCCTTCACAGTGTGCTAAGTTTAAAAGCAAACACTTTTTTCTTTAAGTTTTTATGAAAGTATCTCTCAATGACAAAGTAAGAAAAAAAGTTTTCAAAAGGCTTTCAAACCACAAAAGACTTGTTCAGGATGAGTGAAGGGATAGTCCCAGCATGCCAATTTGCAGCTTAGTAAGGAAGCTTGCCCGGTGCTGGGAGGTTTTTAGAGCAGGAATAGAGACGTGTTGTCATTGAGCTGCCCAAATGCATCTCTGAAATTTCAGATGAAAAAAAAAGAAAGAGGGGGGTGGGGGGTGCTGTCAGTGGAGAGCGGGTCCTTCAGTGAACTGTGGCAGCAGACTATAACATGAGCTTTCAGCTGAAGCCCCAGCCTGTGTAGTTTGCTCCAGCCCAGAGGAAACACACACACACACACACACACACACACACACACACACACACACACACACACACACACACACACACACACA
>JBBMJY010000008.1:5013441-5023757 GCA_037833715.1 Toxotes lorentzi
GCTGCCCACCAAGGGCCTCCCAGGAATACCCAAAGGGGGGGGGGGAAGGGAGGTTTGGGGAAGGAGACAGAAATTTCCAGAAACTTCAGTTAACCACCCCCCCCCCCCCCCCCACACACACACACACACTTTCGCTGGACACTCAGATAATGCAGCTCCTCCTCAACAGTCCCCACACGGGCTCCTGAGGAGACAAGGATAACTCCTGATTTCCCATAACTGAGCAGCCGACGGGCAATGTTGCTGAAGTTTGTTGGGCCTTCTGTTGCTTGGAAATATTTATTTTTGACCTTGGGTTTTTCTGGTTTGAGGAACATTATCCATTTATGTAGCTGCAACAAACATTTGCTCATGGGCCTCTGTGTTTATGTGCCCAATATGTAGTCCTGCAAAGCCAAACATAACCATTTTAAAAAGGAGCATATGCTGAATCCACTGTGTTGAAGCGAGAGAGAGAGTCGATACAAAGCTGCAGAGGCTCGTCTCATGACAGTTTCATGATAGTGTGCGAGCTCAGCTAGAGTTATGAATTATGGACACACTTTTTTGTCTCAATGCAATGGAGAGCATTTTCACAACATGCTGTAACATGAAACCTTTATTCTGTGAACGCGCGGTAAAGGATCGTCTGGCGGTGCAGTTCAGGGGAAGAGGCAGCGCTCTCACTAATCAGACAGGACGTGCGGCGGAAAACATCCCTCTTGAGGAGGAAATGCCTGCTTCCTTTTTTATCATATTCTTGAGGACATGCTCCTCTGCAAAGCTGCTGATGTATGGCTTCAGTACCACCACCTACAGAGACAAAGGGGTGTGTGTGAGAAAGAGAAACTGTCCAGTGATAGGGAATTAGAGAGTTACAAAGCACTGCAATTAGTATTGTAGCTGTGATTTTCCAAAATGTGTAGCTAGTCCCTTTTTAGATTAGTGACTTCATAAGCAAAATATTTCTTGTTCATGTTAGTGGACTGGTTTTAGGGATGGCAATGTTGGTCAGTCAATCAGCCCATCACAATGGGCTGATTGGGCTCTGAAAACAGGGGTGTTTTTAGAGACAGTGACTATATCCGAAGACGCTAACGTGTGTAATGGTTGTCATGGAATATTTATATTGAGCGGTTTGTTCCAGAAATTAAAAAACAATAGGTCCCACTGATGTTTGTAACTATGCTAATGACTAAAAATCCAGCCTTAGAACAACAGTCATGTCTTGCTTAATGTGGTTAAAGAAGGATGGCAGTTTTTTTTTTTTTTTTTTGCGCTTAGCAACCTTGTGTCTCATCATAAATTATCATCATATTTTTAGCAGTCTTTAAGGAACACGGTTTCCCATAACAACAAAAGAAATGAGTGAATGAACGATTTGAGGGATCCGATCGTGGTTAGTTCAGACCTGTCTGTGATAACAGCAGGACAGCCTTTAGACAGTTAGAAAGTTGAAAATTTAGCACAGAGTGCTGGTGGTTTGTGTGGCTGTGGACCAAACCCAGTTATGATGATGCAAGTACCTTAGTGGCTGCACCTTAGTGGCTCAGTTTTTTCCTGGGAGCTGTACTTTATTTTCCTGTGCTCAAAAAGAAAACATTCAAATTTGTTAAAATCACAAAAGGCCTCAGCTTCTTATTTATTCAATTTTGTGGAAAGTGTGGATTTCTTTCCAAATGTGTAAACGTGTTTTTTTTTTTTTTAAGGGTTGGCGAACTCTCACAATCCAACACTCATGGGTCGGCTTCTTAATGATCTTTATGACATAAAAACCTACTTGATATCAATAAAGTCAGTCCAAAATCAGTTAAAACTATACGCTCAGTTTCAATTTCTTCCTAAACAGGACGTTACTCAGAAGACGTCTCGCAGCAGATCCTGTTGATGGAGAAGTGAAAGGTGTCGACCTGATCTGTGAACTGTCTCTCCTCTCCTTCCTCCACACAAACAAGCCACCTGTCTGGCACATCTCAAACACACATCTGGGGAAAAAACTACTGTTTGTGCGTGTGTGTGTGTGTGTCACTAAAATGTTCTACCTTTCACTGACCTACAGACAGTGTTTCTGCATGCCGCTGAAACCACATTTTGAGGTGGCTGCACAGCTCATTCGATCCCTACACCTTCTCTTCTGTCCCCTCCCCCCAACCCTCCCTGTTCCTCCTCTTTGGTGGTGTGATATCACTTTACTGGGTCACCAGATTTCCCAGAGTCACCGAAGGGACATGTTGCTCACCTCTTGACTTCTTTACCTCTTGAACTGAGAGAAATTTCCCCTGATATGCGGGCTAAGACTGCCAGCTGTCATTCTCACCTCCCACTTATTAAAGACTGAAACCAAGAGCTGGAGAAGGTGTGCAATTTAGTGAAAGTAAAAAGGCATGTAACAGAGGAAAGCTGATAAGCATCAAGCTGTACTTGTAGAGCAGCTCATCTAACATTAATGGTAGAGTAATTGGTTTGTAACTGTAACACTTACTAGGCCATCAATAATGAGCAGAGAGGTGAGTGTAGAGTTACTTGGTTGGGATAAGGGGCCATTGTGCCGGAGCCGAAGCCACAGGATCAGCTGAATGGGTCTGCACTTATGTCGGACAAATATTTATACAGTATCATGTTACTGGAACATTCTAACTAGAGAAGACAAGAATAGGCAGGGTGATTGAAAAGTCAGATACACATGTACTACAGTTCTACTTTATCTGATGATCTACTATTGGATCGTTCAGTGATCAAAGCTCAGGAAATACAATAATGAAAGGGGCTCATTGCAGTATTAAGTTTTTTTTTTGACAAATACTGGAAATATTTCCTGGTTTTCCTGGTTTTTGACAATATCAATTAAAGGTGATTTTTAAAAATTGAAGTAAAACCAGATAAAATAAAACCAGATGTTTTTGTCTTATCCAATTAATGATACATGAAAAATCAAAGTACTTCAAAACATGTACTACAATACATTTTTGAGGAGGCTCCGGGCATCTCTATGGCAAAGCTTTTCCATAACCCCAGGTTGTAATTTTATTTCTTGATGTGTTTAGTGCTTACTCCTGGGTCTGAGGCAGCCTAACCACAGTAGTCTTGTTTTGGCTTCTGCTAAGCTCAAGCGGTCCCTCAGTGACACCTCCACATGACTTAAAGTCAGGAGAGAAAGCTTTCGTCTTGCTTTTGTCAATATCAAAAAAAAAAAAAAAAAAAAATAAGAAAATAAAACAAATTACATTTCATAGATGTGGAACTGCATTTATCTCCAACACCACCAGAGAGAATCCAGTTTCAGGTGGAGATTTATGAAATGTGTTAAAACTGAGAATGACAGAAACTTCCAGTAATTTGTGCGGAGAGCCTGTCTCACGGTGGCTGCATGTACCTTTACATTTTATGGATTTAAATTCTCCACAGCAAACACTCGCGTCCACCCACACTGGGGACAGGTGTATTTACCTGGATGTAAGCTTCTAATTGTGCCTGGTGACAACTCAACAATGGCTTGTTTTATGCAGCTGGAAAGGGGCAAATGAAACCATATTGGTGAGGCTAAATTTACATATAACACCACACACAGATGGAAGATGAATAAAAGGAAATATCAACATAAGAATCCTAGTAGGGCACTGGGCCACCGTGAGCCTCCAGAGCAGATTCAGCACTCAGAGGCATTGACTCTAAACTTCAACGGAGACGTTCAGTTCATTTCATCAGTAAACCCTCTATGGAACCTCCACAGCAATTGTCTTGTTCCTGTATCATTACACTTTCTTTCAGTTTAGCTCATTGTTTTTCCATAATGGTGACTGCCGTTTGGTTTGATATTCAGATGAGATAGCTCTGCCACTACCGCCCAACATACCAGCCTAGTCTCACCACTGGTCTCCAGACCATGCAAATTTATAGTAACTGTTTAGCTCATGTCAAAGGATGGCAGAGATAAACTAGCCTGCTACAGCTCAATATAACAAAGTTGAGAACACTGGCAAGTAATGTGGGTGTTACAGAAATGCCACAATGACTAATACAGAGAAATGAATGAAAATAGGGCTGTAATTTGCAAAACGTTCCTCTAAGATTGGGCTAAGATTGCTCTGCTGTGTTCCCAGGGACGGGTTAAGATTTTCTGCAGACGTTCTGATTCACCAGCAGAACCACATCTGTAGTCTGCCCCTGTTTTTGCCTGTTTTTTACCCCCTTAACCTTTATAACCCGGTATCATCAACTTGATAAATACAAAAGCACATCCTTGCGTTTCTGTCAAGTTCAGAACTGTATAGACTTTAGATTTCAAGAGGTCATGAAGTGTAACTTTCTCTCCAAGGTTTTCTCAGCATCAAATCGCTTGCAAATAAAACGTAAGGACCTCTGTACACAACTGAGTTCCTTCCAAAGCGTAGCATTCTTTGTCACCCCAGTTTGTTGCAGTGACACTGAATCATCATGTTACAGAGTTGTTATTTACAATATGTGCACTCTAAAGGACTTCACAGAGAAGAACACCTTTTTGAAGTAAATGCATTGCATCCCAGGAAAACATGAGAAAGGTTCTAACTCCTCCTGTGACGATATCTGAGGAATATATATTTCTCTCAAAACTGTGGGAATCTACACAAACACAGCAACTTGGATTTTGAGGTCAGATTGAGTTGCCATGTGACCCCTAAACCCCCATCTTTTCAGTACCTGAACTGCCTTTTGAACCTCCCCTGAGAGCCACAGCTGTTGGGGACCTCTCTTTGAACTCACAGCAGGAGGTCTACAGCACCCCCTGGTCTTAAGCTATCCCTTCTGTCCAATGCTGCCTCAGACTTTGCAGCCTGTAACTGTAGCCTGACGTGGACTTTTAAGAGGGCTTAAACCTCCCATGGCAGCTGCCCGGCTGGTAAACAGATCCACGCAGGCAGATCACCTGAGAGCACCAAGGCTAGACCTGCTCATGTGTCCCACTGCCTGCCCCATTTGCACAGGAAAGGCTGACTTTTATAGTGTCTGAAGACATTAAAGGATAGGTTTGTACTTTATCAAGCCCATCTTCATAAAATACAATCACATGCACAGTAAGTTGAAAGTGATCTAATCAGGAAAACCAGAACACAGATACTGGACAATTCTGCACGGCCCTTGATTAGGTTGGCTTTTTTTTTGTCTGTTCTTGCAAACATTTTTCAAATTTCATTTTTAATAATGGTTCCTGGTTCTGGTCCCTCTGTCGGAATAATACCTTTCGTTCATGTGCTTTGAATATTGATGGTAGAACCACACTGTTACATTGATATCATGGATTGTGGCTTTAATGCAACCGCCTGATTATGTAAAATAATTCTCCGTCACTTTTCCCTTCCTCTCTTCTTCCTTTCTCATGCTGCCACACACTATTCCCTCAGAAAATACTCCTCCTTGCGATGCTCTGTAAATTTTTCCGCGATCTTCTAGTGTCAGGATATTAAATCAAATAAAGATTGGATCAGTGGCATAGCGGCAGCTGGGGCATGCCATGTGGGACTTGTAGTCATTAATGAGCAATGACTAATTGCTCCATGGTTCTGTGGGAATACAGTGAGTCTCCAAGGGACTTGTTCAACGCTAAGTTTCCCCTTTCAAACAACCCTCGTGCTTCTCTTTCTCTCTCTCTATCAGGGTTTTAAACTCTCCACCCTTGCAGCACATTGCCAATGAAACAGGGAGATAAGTTGTGAAAAAAAAAAAAAACCTGTTTCCCACCCTTTGGGTTTTGCTATTAAAAGATATGTATCGTCCTTGATTAAGATATTGCATTTCCACAGAAAGTTTGCAGGTTGCTGGGGGAAAGAGTCTTTGGTTCTGCAGAAAATCTGTTTAGACAAACAATATATCAGATACCAGGTAAGTGATTTCCAGGATAAAGCCTATGTTAGTATGTCTACAGTTGCACAGTGATATAGTATTTTTTTCATTCCTTGTTTTTTGGCTAAATGTAGCATTGAAAAAAACAAGGAATGGTCCAATTTTCCAAAATGCATTATTTACCAGTATTCCAACAAAAACATCAAAAAAGAAAAAGACAGGAGACAGCTATAAATTAACCAATAAACATCCCCCTCATTAAGCTGATTGACAGGATTTACTGCCTGTCCTTCACTTCTCTTTACATTCATTGTTACCATTGATTGCTGTCAGGATGGAATGATTTTTTTTTTTAGCTGTGCTTGATTAGTCATGGCTGCTTGTAATCACTTACAGCAGGAGCAGTGTTATCTTAGCCTTGGGGTGGTAGTTTCAGTGGAGCTAGATACATTTGTCTCAGCTGTGATGGCTTCTCACTGATCAATACCAACAGCTTGTCAGAGGCGGACTCTCTTCATGAGTGAGCATCTTCCTTAAAGGGCATTTTGTTTTCCCAAACCTGTTTTCCAAGTTTCTTTTATTTAGAGTCTACATTTGCGTAGATTGTGGAAAGAAAAAAAAATCAACCAATACATACACAATAATAATAATAATAATAATAATAATAATAAATCACACGTTTTAGTTCAGTTTTAATCCTGTGACATGAAATGATTAGACCAAGAACACTGACTTTTCTGTACGAGTACAGGACGAGCAAATAAAATGTGTTGCTGACCTCGATGATGTGTAACCATTAACAGTAACTGTGGCTGAACCTTCTTTAAAAGCTCTTTCCTTGAAATTTTATCCCTCGCTAAACCAACACACTACATTTTTATTTGCAAGGAGTTACAGTGAACTCACCACTGACCGTGTAGAAATACACTACGTGCCACTAGCATGACTGTAGACTTGTCGAAGGCTATCCACATCTTTTGTTAATGCTCCAATCACTAAGGGTCTCCATGAAATGATACTTTCAGTTATTCATGTAATAGTTGCTTTAGTTCAAGTTAGAATAAAGTTTTGGACATGGTTAAACTAAAAAAAAGGCACCTGGGTTGAGTCACCTTCTTCATATAAAAAAAAAAAAAAATCTGCTTCTCTTATCTTCAAACAAATAAGTACAAATTTCCCGTGAGATCAGGTTGCTGTGAGGAAAAGGAGGGAGAGCGCGAGGAAGACTGTGGCTTCGAGGCGATAATCACACAAAACACATTTGGAGGTGATTACAGAGCCAGTCATGCTGAGTGACTCCTACAGGCTGAAACACTGCATACAGTGTTTAAAGTGGGTTTGATGAAAGCTTTCATTCAGTTGAGCTCATTAGTCTGAACCTTGGATAGTGCACATTCTGAGATTACTCACTGCGCTGAGCTGCCAATGCCAGGAGGTTTGCTTTTCATTTATTTTGACATAAATCACTCAGTAGAAATGCAAATCTAAAGCAGAACACCTTATACCATGTGTCCACATCAGCCTTCTGTTTGAGGAATATTACCAGGATGCTTCCCAGTATCAATGCATGGTAATGATGGCATTGTCAAGGTATGTTGAAGGTAAGGTGAAATCCAGTTAAGGTAAGGCATGAGCATCTACCTGCTATCTCACTAAATGAAGTCCACACTGCTCCCTGCATCGCCACTGAAGTTTGGCTCTGGATGTAAATCATGAAGAATTGTAAATCTAGTCTGGTTTAGATTCAGCTCTTAGTTTGACCACTTAAAAATGTTCTGAACACAAAATATGTTCCGAAGAACAAGAAAATACATTTAGGAAGCAGCATAGTGCACTCTGAAAGTACTTTTACATTTTTTGTTATATTTCTACAATTCCCTTGAAACTCTAAGAAACTGAGTAGTAAACATAAATGCTTTTTTTTTTCAATATGAAGAGCAAAAAGCAGGAGCAAGCATGAGCAATTTTCCAGTACTGTTAAAAGCCCTGTGTTGCGTTGTGAACCCTTCCATGTACTGAAATTAACAGAGAGCTAATCTACTTTATAAGAAGCACAACCAACAACATTAGTGAATGCCTTCATCTTCAGCGACATCTCTTGTCTTCGATGATGCTGTGGTATTACAGTGGTAAACAAATCCTCATAGGGAAAAGTTCCTTTTACCTTCCCTACATGGAGAGAGGGCAGAGTTGTCAGAATATGAGACTGGAACAATGCAGCTGGAGGTGTGAGCGTTTCACTCTCATGTCCAAAGAAATGTCACCAGGTCAGATTGATGGCAGCAGAGAGGCTTGAAGACTGTCCTGATATAGGTTCCCTCTGCTTATACACACACACTGTCGGCACACTGTGCCCTAATGAATGAGAGCAGTGTTGTGTTTCTTTTTTTTTTGGTCTTGTTACCATTAATGCCCACAAAAAAGCCTACACTCAAATGCATTTACTACAGTCAGAAGCTATTAATATTCACTCAATAGCAGGTTTGTCATGCTTTCCCAGAAACCAAAGGCTTCCCGTGTTTCTGAAAATCCATTAAAATTGTTTACAGAGGCAAAGTCTGGGTCCACGGAATTATTTTGTTCTTCTTATTCCCCGTAAATAACTGGACAAGGTGAAGTAGAGAATTTTTGTTTTTCCCTGCTTTTTTTCTGTTACATCATTGTAAATTGAACATCTTTAGGTTTTCGACACAATATGCAAATGGAGATGCCATCTTGAGCTCCAGGAAATTGTGATCTGCATTTTCACTATGTCTTTTTTTTGACATGTCCTGTATGTAGGAAAAGACAGGATAGAGAAAGATGTGAGATTAGGCAGGAGAAGTAAACAATACTTAATCCCAATTTTCTATAACTGAATGTATTACACATTAAAAACCAATATCTAGACTATTTCATGGAGAACGATCCTCACTGTAAGTCACTCTGCGAGGTCGACATTTAGCTGATGCTCTTATCTAAATGTTAAAAATTGGAGCCATATTTTTCTACCGCTCTTGTCTCCTTGCAGCCTCGCCGCCCGTGTCTGAGGGCATTCGTGCGTACGGAGGGATGCAGGCTTTCGCCAACGTGACCCTGGGCCCTTGCAGACGGAAGACGGAGCAGGCTCCTGTCTGACTCAGCTCAGGTCCGCGCAGTGGGCTGTCAAAGCCCATCACCATCATACACTCCTGCGATCAATACCTTACAGCCTCCTGACAGGGTGTGTTAGTGCAACACACTCCTCTTTTTCTCACAGTGTTCACCAGAAAAAAAGCCACAGAAAGAGAAAGAAAGAGAGAGGAAGCAGAAGAGATAAGATCTGTGTTAGCGACAACGTTTCCAGCTATTTCTCTTTTGTCAACCTCATATTTGCAACAGAATACGGATTATTAAATTGAGTGCTCTGTAACACTGTAGTGTAGAGTTTGATTAATTTCTTCCACAAATTCCATTTGAATTTGAAAATGCCTCTGAGCCATGACGCCACATGGATGGAACATTTAGTTTCTCTCATCAGCTGAAGATGCAATCAGGGATATTTTGCAAACGTTACAAGCTCTTGCAGCAATTCTTGCACAGAACATGATTTATAACTTGAACACTCGAGGCTTTCAAAACAATTTTGAAATAAAGTTCAGCTTAGGAAACACTGGCAGAGGGTCTATACAATAACGCTCATACTAGGTGCTTGATCAATTTTATTGTTTTTTATTTTGAGCTACACATTTCCCTGATTCCCTGAAAAGAACCAAACAATGCCAAACAAAGCCAAGTTAAGTTTATTCTAAATGATTTATGAGTTGATGAAACAATCCTGCCGAGGACCAGCTCACCAAATCAGTATTAAAATTCTGCTTCCATTTGAAAGTGTTGGTATCTCTTTCTCTGCAGAGACGTTTGGAGCCGAGTTGAGCCCTCACCACTCTATTGATTCTTTTCACAAAGTTTGATTTGGAAGTTGGGCAAACCCATGTGAGTAAAGGAGAACTTTGGCTGATCAATGGGTAAGACCTTTTGATTAGATAAGATTATGATTGTTTTTATTTTTTTTTTGGAGGCTGAAGATGTGAATATTTGTCCATTTCAAATATTGATGCCGTATAAAGCCTCAAAAAGGAAGTCGTAGCCAGACAGAAATGAAGGGGAAATAAAGTGTATGAGAGGCTTCAAGTGGATCTTCATGGATGCATGGTTAACCCGTCCACATGTGGAGGAAAGTTACTGCAAAGAAGTGGAAATAAAAGACCTCTGACCTGCAGTACAAAACGTCTCCGGGGATTTAATCTGTATGAAGCAATCTAAAGTATAATCATGAGAGTTGGTGGGTGTAGTCTAGCCTTCCTTCTAAATCACCATAGCTGTTGCAACAACAACTACGTGAATTCCAAGGATATGTGCCAGCTCCCCCTTCAAACACGCACACACAGATAGAGACACACACACACACACACATATATGTACCGGTACACACACACACACACACACACACACACACACACACACACACACACACACACACACACACACACACACACACA
>JBBMJY010000008.1:5023857-5052490 GCA_037833715.1 Toxotes lorentzi
CACACACACACACACACACACACACACACACACACACACACACACACACACACACACACACACACACACAGACATACTTGCAAAATCAATGTTGTTCGGTCAACAAACAATCAGAGCTTCTCTGCAGTCCGAGGGTTTTCCACCCTGCCAAATCCCAGTCCGCAACTTGTGTACAAAATTGAATCAAGTATAATCTTTTTCTTTTTTTAAACTGTGTATGGTTCAGTGCCTAAACAAATATATGCTGTCAATTATAATCAGTTTCAAATTATTTAGCAATGTCAATATCAGAGAAGGATCTTTAACTGAGGAAAAATTATAAATAATATATATTACATATTACATATTACATTACATTACATTTCAGACTGCTTCAGGTTTTGCTCTATTTATTGTGTTTTAGATGTCATTTTAAATACATGAAACTACCACGTCTGCTCAATGACAAAGTGAAAAGCAACATTGAAGTCTTTCATTTACAAAAGTATTCTGACCCTTAATTTAGTATTTTGTAAAAAGCTCCTTTGAAGCCCTACAAGCTTTGCACACCTGGATTTGGGCAGTTTATCTTTTTCTTCCACGCAGATCCTTTCAAGCTCCGTCAGACTGGATGAGAAGTGGCTGTGATCTGCCATCTTTAGTCTGGGCTTTGGCTGGGTCACTAAAGGACAGTCAGAGACTTGCCCCAAAGCCACTCTACCGTTTCTTGTCTGTATGCTTCGGGTCGGGTCGTACTGAAAGGTGAACCCTCGCTCCAGTTTCAGGTCATGTGCACTCTAGAGCCGGTTTTCTTCAGGAACCTGTCTGCATTAGGCTTCATTCATCCCTCCCTAAATTCTCACCAGTCTCCCTGTCCCTGCAGCTGAGAATCATATAGCATAGCATTTGGGCTGAACGGCCAACTCTAGGAGGTCCTGCGGTTCCAAACATCCTCTGTTTCATAAATATTGAGGCCACTGTGCACCTGGGAACACTCAAAGCTTTAGAAATGGTTTTATACCTTTTCCCGATCTATGCCCGGCCACAATTTTATTGTGGAGGTCCTCAGAGAATTCCTTGGAATTCACGGTTAGGTTTTTGTCCTGACGTACGGTGTGAACTGTGGGACCAAATATACACAGGTGTGTGCCTTTCTAAACTATGTCCAATCAAGTTTTAGACATATCAAAAATAATTAAAGCAAACAGGATGCACCTGACCATAATCTGGAGTGCTACTGCAAAGGGTCTGAGTACTTTTGTAAAGTAAAAATTTCAGTTTTCGTTTTTGTTCATAAATTTGTACAAATAAAAAAGTTCTCAGTTGTCATAGTGGATTTTTGTGTTTAGATTGATGGGAGAAAATTTGAATTTTATCCATGCAGCTTAGCTTGAAAACCGTGCACTTATGCTCTAACATTCATTTTTACAAAGCTGTCATCTATCAACTACATTAAGAAACAAAAGGATCTGAATTCAATAATAATACAATGACGAAATGGTCAAAAGCAAATTATTCGAGCCAAAACTTTCAAAATAAAGTGAAAGAAAAAGGTTTATTACTTTAACAAGCACAGCTGTGCCTGAAACAAGGCTATCAAGGGCAATATACAATAATTATTTTTGATTTCACAATAAAAACATATGTTTGACTCACCCATGCTAATGTCCAGACAGAAAGGGTCCATAGTGAGTTACCTCAAGCAGACAGACAGATGCACAGATTTATGTCTTCCCCTGTCAGGTGCAACTTGCCCTGGAGATCAGATGAGGTCTATTTCAGACTGCTCTCCAACCAAACTCTATTTTTCTGGCCAGCTTAAAGAATGGACATTCCCCTGTTGCAGATCAATCTGTTGAGAGCTCCCCATTCTGAGCATTAGGAAATCCTGGCTTTCTTTGGTTCTAAGGCAAGCGAAAGAGAGCATTGCACGGCTGAACTCTTAAACAGGACTTTCTCATGCCGGCTGGTACCTCCCAGGACAATGCCACTGCTGCTAGGGGTTTGTTTTCTGGTTGTTTTTACTATTTTTGTGGCGTCAACATCGCTTTGTTTCGTGGCTGTGCTTTGCAGGATATCATTCAACAGCATAAATGTGAATATTATCAAGGCTTCACACACAGGTACCACACGCTAAATTAGCCTGACCAGAGCCTAAATCTTGATGTTGAAAGGCAGAGCATCTAATGGAAAGTACTATAAAGATGAGATGATTATCATAATTTAAGACACCAAGCCCTACCACTACTTAAAAAAAAATAATAATTTCATGAAGTGTATGCAGCGTAGCCTTATATTTAAAAATCATAGTGGAAAACGCCACCATACATCTCAGAAATCTTCGCATGCTGGACCGAATGTTCCACCTACAAGACCTTCATCAGCAAATCACTTTCGCTGCTGATTCCAGTGGGTGCTGTTACAGTTTAGTAAAGAGTGTAAACAGGAAGCAAGTGCCACATTATGTGACTGTTATTACAAGATCAGAACTGCCAGTTTTGTGTTAGTGTTTTATTTGTTTTTTCCCTATTGACTAAAACTGAGAAGAAGAAGAAGAAGAAACAGCCTTTAAACCAATGGACTCTGTAAGTTTTTAACCTGTACATGATGCTGTTAACCACTTCAGATAAATAATACAAGGGGGAGGGGAGAAACTGTGGCCCAGGCATGACAACCACCGTCACAACACATCAGTCAAACTTTATCCGTTTCTGTAGTGTCTCATCCTAACACACACACCCGCACATCTTTCCAGAGGACAGAAAAACCCATAGAGTGACACTTTATATGATAAATAACTTAACATACAATATAGTCATTCAAGGTTACAATGAACAGAGTAAGTGACATTTTCTCTCTGTCGCGTCATCCCTTCACTTTTAAGTTCGTCTTTACCTTAGAAAGAATGATTAAATCTCTAATAATCACTTCCACACCAAAAGTCCCAGCTCATACTGAGAAAGTCAAGTGCCAGTGTGCTGAGACTCTGAGGAGGACATTCATCTGGAGGCTAGGAGAGATCTATAATATCACTCAATCACATAGACTGTGACACGAGGCCATGGACATATATAACCTATATTTAGACGTCTCAGGGTTAGCAGTTCAGTCCCTGAACTGTAATAGGCCAATTCAGTGATTTTATGAGATCTTTTCAGAGCATGTTCATTGTTCTGCTGTTCATTTTCTGAACTGAGGTTGATTTTTTTTTTCGACTATTCATCCTCCACTCAGGGAGAATTTTGTTTCCATTACTCATTTCTGCATTTTGACCATGACCATTCCCTGCTCACCAATTATCTTTATAATGGCTTTTTTTTTTTTTTTTTTTTTAAATTCAACATGCTTTGGTTGTGATTGCAAAGTGCATGTAATTTTCAAGAAAATCTGCTCTCACTGAACTACAACATCCTAGGGCAACTGGCAATGTGACATATTGTACAACAGAGCTATGATTGCTTTAAAAAATATTTTCCAAAACAGACAGACATAATATCCAAACCCTAAATGTTCTTTTGTTTGCTTTACAGTTTCAGTGCAGTAAATCAGGTCCTCACACTCCTGCTGTTGCAAACGTGAGGTATGCAAGAACCCAAAAGAATTCATATTTAACACAGTATTTATAAACATTAACCAATCCAACAGTGTGTCATGTTTCCCCCTATTTGGCTCATTGCCTATGGTGTATTGGCAAACCAAAAAGGCCAATGGAAACACCCAACACAGAAGCGAAACCATAGAACCAAAGCTATAAATGGCACCATATCTTCCACATGTCTGCCAGCACGATCATGCTGTCTAAACCGTTTCCTTTTGTTCACCTGACAAATATCTAGGATGCGTAAAACAGAAAAGAATTAGCTCAGAGTCAAATGCATATGGGTCATAAAATCTTCATGTTTCTAAAATGATCACATTCACATGTGGAATTGTATTTCTGAATCTGTCTGTCTGAACTGTATAGAATATAGAATAATTAGGTATACCTTAAATGACCTTGGTTATCAGGCTCATTGGGCCTTATGCAAGAACCACTGATGCAGACAGATTTGTACTGAAGTGGTACACTTGATTGATTTAAGAGAATTTGTATATTGGTATGTATGTAATTGATATATATTTTGGCACAGCAACAGTAGATAAGAAAATTCTCTCTCTCTGACAGCTGCCTCAGGGTCTTTGTGCAGATCACTGTCCAGAATTGTCCTCTGTGGTTGCCTATTGTTTCAAGTCCACTAAAACCACTGCTGACACTGCTAATTTTTTGTGTTTTTCTTTTTTTCTGTCTGCTGATTTCTCGCAGCAGGACCTGAAACTCTTTTTTTTTTCACTCTAACATTTTTAGCGAATGAAACTTACTCAAATCTCAGGAATGTGCACATCCTCTTGAACAGGTGGCATTCATCATTCGAAACAAGCAATTTATGACAAAAATGTTCTTACATGAGGTACATCGTTATCCATCAAAGGATGCTCTCGGTTCGGGGCCTCTTGATTGAGCTTGTGCTCAGAAAAGTTTGCGTGTACACGATATCTGTGCTGTAGAAAAACCTTTTTTTTTGTATTAGAAGAGTCTCTGCAGCCAGTTTTCCCCTCACCTCACGAATCATAAAATTACCATTAACACCAATAAATGTACAAGTGCTGTGATTCAGAATACCACAAAGAATGTTACTAATCCACAAACTACCCTCAGACAGCTTACATTACGCCATCCCATGAGTGACATGTTTAAACATTTCCATACCTATGCCGCCCACATCCTGACCTACAGTTTGACCTGGAGGTCACAACCCCTTCACACCAGCACTGGGTAAATATTTCCTTCCTGATTCAACAGAACACATTGAGCTGGGTGGGACAGACTATGGCTACGGTTTCCAGCAGCTGAGTCAGAAAGAAAGAAAGAAAGAAAGAAAGAAAGAAAGAAAGAAAGAAAGAAAGAAAGAAAGAAAAAACAAATTAGACAAGTAGAGAATAAAGGGAAAATACACGTGTACCAGGGGGAGGGGCGATCGGGGCAAGCCGGGCCTCTATACATCTATCATCTTTAAAGGCAGGGTTAGTATATGAGTCCATCCTGCTTTAATTAAAACCTCTGGCCTGAAGGGGAACTCAACCACCGCTCTGGGCTGCGACAGGGCACACAACACATGTGCAACTGAGTGGAGAGTGGAGGTAGGAGATTGTGGTGGGATGGGAACTGCAGGGCTGGGGGATGGGGTTGGGGGGGTGGGGGTACATTTGAGACTGTTTAAACAAATCAGGGAAGAATATCAGTCACTGAAGACCCTGTGGGAGATACTGTTGGTTTGTTCCCCTGCTGCAGAGGCATTTGTCTCCCCTTGAGAGACTATTTTGTCATCTGTAAAAAGAGGGAAAGAAAGACAGATGTTTCTAAGTGTAAGAAGAGGGAAAGTACCTGCTCCACTGCTATAAGCATAGAAGCATTCTGGCAATTTACAGCAATCACGTGGTGCTGGCATTTAAGTCGAATGCAGCTAATAAGCTATCGACTGTCTGCAGGACCTCTGACCTGTGTGTGAGTGCACGGCTGTGCGGAGCTGCGTCCAGCAGACATGCACGTGTAAAACCCAGATGGTCAGATGTAATAAACATGGCCAGTGTTTTTGGCTCACATAAAGGGCATGGTGATGGTGTTTTATTTCATCAGGGCCTCGGGGCATGAATGTGTTCACCCAGACTCTCAAGTGGGCTTTACGAGGGTGGAGAGGGAAGCCTGTTTCCACCTTGTTTGAAATACTTTTTTTTTTTTTTCTTTTTCTTGCAATAGGGCGCGGCATTGGAGGGGTGGTTCTGGAATAACGGAGGCCATGAGGAGCTGGGAGGGAATTCAGGTGGCTTCCTATTGGTGCCGGATGTTTTAGTAAGACAACATGGCAGCGAGGGCCTTGTGACAGAGGTCTGTGCAGAACCTCCGTCAAACAGGCTGCACTGTGAAGCAAGCAACCACATCTGTTTTCACTCAAAACAATCAGGGACCGGCACTGCAGGCAGCTTGAGCCTGTTATTAAAGGCTTTCTGGGGCCTGCTGAGGGACGGCCCAGACTGAGTGATTTATCCACTCTTTGCTGAGTGGACGAGGATCGAGTGTGATGTATATGGAGATGGAATTCCAGTCAGTCATCCTTGCCAGGACACCTACCCAGAAGGACTGATGAATCTAAGCTGTCTTCTGCAGCAGGATGAAACTGTGCCTGACGCCCTGCATTAGAAAAGAGATTTCACTGTGAAAGATGTCTATGCAGATTGGTTTTTGTCCTAACCCATGGTCTCTTACATCCTTCAAATCCAAGAAGAACAGAACAACAGTGTATCTGCAATCAAGGCTCAATTACCACGCACTTATTTTCTGTTGAAAAGCAACTGTACTTGATGAAATCTTAAGTGCTAAACTTTTCAGACAGTGCCAGCTACTTGATCTCGTGTGTGTAAGTCAACATCCTAGTAACATACATAGTGGTAATTTACTCAGCACATCTCGATTCGGAGCTGCTTTATTAAACTGGCTCGAATCATCAGATCATCTTTCGCTGACAGCAGACTTACAGAGTAGTTTCTCTCTCGGGCTTAGGGGCTTGGAGGAGATGGGTAAAACTCATGGAAACCTAAAAGACAAACTCTGAGTACTTCTTTGGGGCCCTGCCTTGTTCGTCTGAATGCCAAAGCGGGCTTTTAAATAATTTGGGGAGAGCCCTCTGGAAGCTGAATAATTCACTGCAGCGTGATGAAGTCGCAAGCCAGCTGGGTGTTCCATTAGTAGACTCGCTACTCGACAGCTCTATTGCCTGGCAGGCCAATGGAGGGAAGGAGAGCTGGGGAGATGACTGTGTCTCTGTGAGGGGGTGGGGGGTGGGGATCATCCCGTCCTCACTCTGCCCACTTCAATTACATCAACCACAGGCTCTCTGAAAAGAGAACCAGGCACCGTCTGCCCATTTTGCTTCAGATGAGCCTCCGTCCACCACGCCCAACATGTGACAGCCATTCAGCTGTTGCAGTGCAACCTCAAAGGACCCCAGTGCTGGACATCTGACGGCAAGGGGGATAGAAGGAAAAGCATGTCCTCTGAGCGTTTAACAGTGCAGACTCTTGACGTCTAATTCCTTCTGCCATGTGACCCAAATATACAGTTTTAGGTCTGAACTGGCTGCTCAATTGAATGACCCCGTTCTTGTCCACATGGCTGCCATCGCTGGGCAGTTTTGTCTAAGGACAGGCTAGTGAAAAAATGCTGGCCTGCTGTGACATCATCACCAGTTTAGCTCATCTAAGCTCCCCTGGCAGAGGAGGCAATGAAACGAATGGACACAGCACATCAAACGCTGCTTGGCTGTGACTAAAATCTACTTTCCTGTGAGGCATCAAAGCAAAATAGGATTTTCTGCTGAGGGATATCACCCTGCTTACTGTCTCTCTCACATGCCAATTATCTGTGATAGTTGATAGCCAGGGCATGAAATCTGAAACAAGCGAGGACCTGTCGGTGAGTTACTCTACTATACAGGTGCACATGCATTGCAAGAATTTTGCTTCGTTTCTTCATAGAGGACTTACCGTGGCACCGTCATACTGCTCACTCATCTAACCTGTCCTTTCTGAGGATGGTCACTTTCCTATCAGATCCAGATATCACTCAGGTTAACCTTGCCTGCATTCTCAAGGCCTGTCTCCTTGTCTGCGCATAGACCCTGTCAACTCTTGCCCTGAGTGACAAAGCAGCCAGCCTTACCTTGTGCTGCCAGCCAAGCTCATTCATAACATCATCACCTTCACTTGGCCATGTCATGCCTCTTATGGAAGATGGATGTCTCCCGCCCAAGGACGGCTGGGTAATGGCCCTCATCCTGACTTCAAGACGGGGCGCAATCAGCTGTCATTTTCAATCTGTATGCTGCAAGCCAGAACAGATAGACAATGCAAAGAGAAAAAGGAAGTAGCGGAGTTCAACACAGGAAGTGATGTGATCTAAAGCAACCCACAGTTTAGACTGAAATAATACAGTATGCGATTCCAAGTGTTTCTGTATCAGTGCTGTTATTTTCTTATGCCTTCTTGGCCTGTTTAAAACATTTTGATTCAATACCTAAAACACATTGTATAGTTGTGTCTACGTAGTACATAAATACATCTTTTTAGGGACATTTTGATATTAACGTTTAAACAAATGAATGCCTCTAATGTGAAATGGCTGCTAATACTCCCAATCTCACTGAGAATCAACACCACCAAATTCAGCAGCTCGGTGCAGCTTTCAGTTGCTTTCAGCTCTCAGATTCCCACAAACAGACTGTATGCCACCTGAAAAGCATGAGACAGCAGTGGTGGGAAATACCACAAGACATATTTGGTTTTGATTTGCTACAAAGGGCCAGAATTAGTGAATACATAGCATAACATAGCCATTTCATTTCAATGCAAGGCAGTTTCTAGAGGAAATTAACACATTTTATGTGTGAATTCTCTGAACAAAGGGTTGCTAGACGCCAGTATTAATCAAATCAAGCCTCCCTATCGCTAGTATAGGGAGATACTTTAGGATTGATTTACCCAGAAACAAGTGGCTAATAAGGAACATAAAAACATAGCAAAATAGAGATCCAGATATTATTGAAGGCAGCAGACGAAACCAGGACTCAGCAAGTGAATTTTGGACTTAAATTAATCAGGAGGCCGGAGTCCACGGTGCTCTGTGTCTGGTGCATGATTCAGCAGACGACTGTTAGTCATAAGAAACTGAACCATGATACCGTGTTGTATTTCTGGGCTTGCTGTGTATCTTGGTGAAACTCCTCAAAACGTCCTTTGAGATCCTTATTTGACATTCATCTGCTCAGTTGTGAAATGGCTGAATTTATATTGTTTTAATCTCCAAGTTATTGCTCTTGATTTGTGAATGGCCTGAGTTCAAATACTAATGCTTCAACTACAGCAATTCATTTTAAAACACAAACAAAAAGGACTGTATATTACCAACATCCTGGTATTTATGTCCTCTGGTGAAAATATGTTAAGTATTTGCCATTGGTTTAAACAGCAAACGTGAACCCATTATTGCTGTGTAGGGACATAATTTCTCATAGCTCTATCTCTGCTATGCTGACACACTGAAACCACATAGACCAAGTTCTTCCTCTTCAAGCACAGGATGCTTGCATGGTGTAAGTCTAGACCACTCTGATTAAAATTTAACATCTGCCAAAGTTCTGTGAATCTTTCATTTTCCCCTGGGGTACACCATGATGAGTCTAGTGAACACTAATGAACATATAATGAGCTACAAATAGCTCTCCAAATGGTCTGGTTCCTACGCTGCTTCCCGTGTCCTTAGATTCATCTCAACTGGAAAAAAAAACAAAACATCAAAACAATGAAACGTTATTAGTTTATATGATTACAGAGTCATATGTAAAAAAAACAGAACAGTAATACTCTAGTCAAGGGTACAATCATTAGAAATTACACTCAAGATCCGTGACACATCACCAGATATCAAACACTTCCCTATTACTTAACTGGAAGTAACAAAATGTATAGGGCATATTTTCCCATGTCTTTTTGGGAGAACAAAAACGTTACACACAATTGTACACTATGTTCAGGGTGGGGATACTGTTTGAACAACTGCTAGCTTTGTAAAATACAGTCAAAGTTTTACCGATTTAATCCCTCATGTCTTTATTAATAACGGTGATGACAGCATATCCATGACTAGGGGCGCTTCCTCTTTGGAAGATTACTTCTAAAATCTCTTAATCCGTCACCAGTTAGCTGTTTTCCAGACGTCCCAACACTCAGCTCTGCATGTGAGGCAGGCAGCTTTCTAAAGGGTTTGGACGCTCTCCAGCTCTGGGCAGAGGGGAGAAAATGACAGAGGGATGACAAAACACAAATGTAGGACAGAGGGAAAGAGGTAATCATCATGGTATAATTCAAGTGCAACCTAGATCCTTTGTCTGTTAATAAGTAAACACTGACTAAAGTGCTGAGTAAATGCTCATGGTGGAGAAGCAGCTGTTTTGAAGCGATTGCTTTCCAGATCAAATATGCAGCCCCCGACCTCTGTGTGGTTACCTATTGTCCCCTTAGATTTAATTTGGATTTTTTTTTTATTCTCAGAAATGTTTGCCCTCTTTCAGAACATAACAAATTATTTTCATTTGAAACATGCTCTAGGTCGGCCATACGCTGGATCTGGTTTTTACCAGTCTCGGTAAATGCGTTTCCATCCACTGGCTTTTAATGCACAAGTTTTAATTTCCACATAAATGAACCAGAGTGGAAGAGCAAAATGTGACAAAGTGCAAGGGAGAAGGACTTATCGAACGAGATGAAAACTACCAGCAGACGATAAAAGCAGATCTGTTTGGAGCGATGAAGAGACTAACCTTTCTCAGATTAATTCATGAAGCAAACACAAATGCAATGTTTACATTACTTTTTCCACACAGGTTTGTAATTTGGAGGTTTAACATGTGCTTTTTTAATCATCTTGTTGTGTCCTCTTCTTCTAGACACATCCATTGTCTTCAGAGGAGAAAGTCCGCTGATCAGGTCAAAGTTTTGGTTCATGACCAACACTATACTTACTAAACACTATAAACACTACCCTTGCTAAACATAAGTGTGTTAGCATTATCGTCATATCATGATGTTAGCATTTAGCTCAAAGCAACCGTGTGCGTGAATACAGCTTCACAGAGCTCCAGCCATGGTTGTAGACTCTTTTTTATTCCTCTCATCCACACTAATAACAATGTCACTTTCATTTCATGATGTCAAGAGTATGATAGGAGCAATGTTCTAAAACTTTCATTTCGGTGTGATTGGTGAATGATGGCAAACAATGAATCAAGGTAAAGAAACAGGCTGGATCATGAGAGGATTCAAGGAAGTGAGAAACAAGATAAGAAAAGGAGAAGAGATATAAGAGTCTGTGAACTAGAGAGGTGATTGTGGTGAGAAGATGGGAGAGTAACTGGAGCAAAGTATCTATGGTTATTTTGTGGATTATGTACTGTATGTTTATTTATAAAGGGAGACCGAGTCTAAGCTTTAATTTATTTAAAAGTGTCCCATCCTGGAGATTTCTCTCTATAGAGGTAACCATATTCCAGGCTGTGCTACTGAAAGCGTATCATATTGGAAGTTTAATGTGTGTACCTGGAGCGATAATGAAAGGGAACACATTTTTTTTTTAAGTTGACATATTCAAACAGCACACAGGCATACTGTACAAGGAGACGGAAAGAGGGACCAACAAGCTGAAGCAGGTGATGGCAGGCTGAGACTGACGTGCTGAGAGGGAGGAGAGAAGCTGCCAAGAAAAACCTCATTCCTACCACGCTGCTGCAGTGACAGACAGAGTACCCAGGAGTGATTGAAAAAATACATTAAAGAAGGTGTGTGTGTGTGGAGGGGAGTGGGGATGGGGGTGGGGGTTGGCTCTTCTCCTCTGCCTTTCACAGTCTGTGTCTTTTGTACAGGAGCTTACCTGAAAGCAGATAAGAATCTGCCAGGATGACAAAGGACTGATGTTTGCAGGCTATCACCTACTGTATATTCACCTTTATCTTTGTCTATAGTGCTTGCTATAGTGTTTCTGGTTCTAGGTCTCTATATAATACAAAAAAACTACATTTCAATCAGATGCAGAGAATTTGCAGCGCTACAGTATTTTTTGTTAAGACAATGAAGTCTGACATCTTTAGTTTGCCTTTTATTAACTTTTGATCAGTCCATGTCACTGTATCAAGGTTTGAACAACTCTAACGTTCAACCAACATTCTTTCCTGGAGGCACACACTCCTGTGCTTAGCAAAATTGAAACAGCCATTGAGCTCTGAAGTATTCATTGCAAATATGTCACTTTGACATCGTACATTTTGGTTTCACACGTTGAGGTTTGTGTCAGAGACATGATGAATCATCATCATGCACAACAACTGAAAGTGACACCTATTTTGCGCTTACAATGTCTTCTGTACACAACTGCTTAAATATGTCACTACTAAGTTTATGCCGTTGCAAAATTTCAACGTGATGGTTTTGCTGAACAAGCATTAATTAAATGTGATAATACTTGCGTGGAAGAGCCACACATAGTATGTGTTTTAGCCCCATATTAAAATTCCGAAAAGTGTGCCGGAGAAACTGTACATTAAAAAAAATCTAACACTCATATGTTAAACTTTAATTTCAGAGGAAGCATGTGAAGAAATTTCCAGCCTGTGCAGAATCAGCCAAAGATCACATTTCACAGAGCCTTTGGGCACGTTTCCCTTTCACAGGTATTTGTTTGTTTCCAAGTGATCATTTTTTATCTTAAACAGAGATTAATTTCTATCTTGTCTAGAAAAAGGCTTTTTTTTATCCTTGCTTTTAATTTGATCATTCTCACACTGGGACCCCGTCTCAAAGCAGGAAGCAAAAGCCACTGAGAAGAGAGACAACAGAGACGAAGAGCAGATCAAAGAATTCTACAAAAAAATTTAAAAAATAAATAAATAAAAGAAAGAAAGACACACGCACACAAAGGAAATCTGTAACCAGTCTAGGGCTGCAACCACTGATTATTGTCATCATTGCTATTATTATTAGCATTAACTTAACACATTTATAAGTTTTTTTTTTTTTTTTTTTTTTTTAACTCAGTAAGTCTTAAACAACCACGAGGGTCACTCGTCCCTGTCGTCTCATATGACCCATAGGAGCACAACAGCTGCTGGCGTACCAGACCTTCGGTGTCACGGTAACTATAACACCACTTGTTGAACTGTACCCGCAGTAAGCGCACTGGACCTTTGTTGTCATGGACAAAATACACACACACGCTGACTAATTCTTTCACACAGGAAATAAACAGCGGCCTCCAGTGCGTTGCACCTCTAAAGGCCGCCTAACAGTAAAAGATAACTGTGGGTTGTAATCAGCTGCTTGCACTGTGACGAGCTGTGGGCTCAGTTGCTCACAGGACAACCTCGTCTCTTCCTCTTTCTCTCTCTCTCATCCCCACAATCAATTTTCATTTCGTTTAACTTCCATCCATCCCCTTACAGCAACCAATCTGCGCAGCCCTGATGAAGATATCATCATTCTCCCTTACCCGTTCCACCCCCTGATACCTCCTGACAGCTCCCTTCTCCCCATAGTAAATGTTTGTTTTCCCAACAAATGTAGGGCAGAGTGTTGAGAAACTGACATCTGCCCCCCCTGTGTGCCAAGCACCCCCTAAGGAGCTGCACTTACAAGTGCTGGAATCAAATACATGAGATGTTATTGAGATGAGAGGGTGGGCGGGTGGGTTGGGGTCTGTGTGCATGCAAAAATGACAGACTGCTTAGGCTGTTAAGGAGGAGTGTGGATAATTAGAATTCACAGAAATCCAGTGTGTCTTGCACTGTGATGTGTGTCTCGTGTGTTTTTGAGCAGATGAGTGCATGAATTGTCGTGTTACCATTAAAATGTTGTGCGAGTGGCAAATTTAGTAAAAATCAGCGCATGTCTGCATCATTTCTTTATTTCTTTTTTTTTTGCGAATATATTCAAAAGGGCATGACGAGATAGTATCAAGCACCAGAGCACCACTGCTGCTTTCTGATATGAGATTCTTCTGATTCATGCGCACCCTATTATGTTTTTATCAGCTACCATGGTGATAAAAAGCAGGCGGACGTACAACAAGGGTTCCTTGTTTCTGATGGAAAATATCTTCCTGTTAGTCTTCATCACATCCTCTCTTTTTCAATATGTCAACTTTTCCTTCCCTGCCAAGTGTAATTTTTTTTTTCTAACACTTCTTTTTTTTTATATGCACAAATACAGAATGGGCACAAAAACAGATGAATGGAAATCTAGTGGGTGAATAAATGGGTCAGTCAGTAGATGAATATGGTGAAGAAAAGAAATATGGATTATGTTGTACACTATCTCACTCATATACATGCATTATCCTACAGCTATCTGTATTACACATACAGCTGTACAGGGAACGTTATCAACCAATGGTTCGTTGATCCAGTGTAAGCAACCTGTATAAACAAATGGGACGTGGCTTTGAATCCAGCTTTCGTCTGTTGAAATGGTGGTTTGTTGCCATTTTTGCGTTTACTTTAATAAAATGTTTCATCATCTTGAAAGCCCTCATTTTTTTTCTGTAAACAGTATGTTCTGTGTATGTCCTGAATAGTGCAGCTCTGTACCAAGGTCAGCATCAAGATCAACTCTACATTGCGCTGCATTCAACATAAACAGAAAGGATTCCTCTAACACAGATCATGACTGCTGAAAACAGGTTTTAGAATAACAAAGACATACCAGACACACAAATAATTATTGAAAGTCCCTGAAAACTGGCATCAAATCCAGATTTTTCTCTTAAATGTGTGTATATTTTATTTTCAAAAACTAAAACTTTTGCATCATTAAGACTTGGCTTGATCAGATTTTGATTAAAACCCTGCAAAATTCTGATTAATGCTCAGAAGCACATGACACAACCTCATTCAAACTGAGCCTGCAAACTTCAAACCAATGAGAAACACAGACAAAAACCTCAAATACAAAAATCTTGTCTTTATGTACAAACCAGTGACTTGGACAAAGAAGCTGATTGAGAAAATCATTTCTTTAAGCTACTGATTAAGCATAAAAGGCCAAAATGCAACGAAGCACATTTCTGACCACCCATCTTAAAACCTTCAGTCAGAAACTGCAGTAAAACGTCGCCTATCAGCTTGAAGAAAAGTTACTCTTAAATCAGGTTTTCCATCTACAGAAAATACAAACCCACCAAACTTTTTCAAGTCTCAGACATGTTCTTGGAAGCAATGTGGTGGTATTTTATCTTGTAATATACATACCGCGAAGGTTATTCATGACATTTACTGTCAAGAGGAAGAAAAGAAAAAGTGGGAGTGAAGGAAGATGCCCTCACCTCTGTTCCTTCACATTCAGTATTGATTTGAATGAAAATGGCGTATGCGGCGGAATCACTTTTCCATTATGAGCAACTCCACAATTGATCACACTGGCACAGGACAGAAAAAGCATGGCAAAGCCCGGTACAGTCGTTGTAATGTGATAGATGACTTTATAGATAAATTAAACAATAAGAAAGGAACTAATGCGTATAATCATTACGGGATATGACAGTGAAATGTGTGCTATAAAAAGAGATTTATGAGGATAGAGTCATGCCGCGTTCATCGTTTTGATGATCAAAAATATGCATGCTTTTACAATTTCCTCTCTTGTTAAATGCTGCATTTTTATTTTATTTATTTATTTATTTTTTTTTACAAACCCTCAATCTTGGCTTTGTCTTCTTTCTCTTTGGTTTGTATTGACTTCAGGCATCTAAATGGAAGGAAAAGGTTTCTGTGGTATTGGCAGAGTAAAGAAAGAGGTATATAAGGGAACTGGCTGTCCATAAGCCAAGGGTAGAAAACACTGAAAAGCATGTGTTTCCAACAAGAGGCCCACTTCATAATGTGGCCTCAGGAATTACATGAAAAGTTGTAGTAAAAAAAAAAAGGAAGAAAGAAAACACTAGGCGCTGGGGTTGTGGCTGCACTAAAAGGGACAGAGATAAAATTGTTTTCCAGATGAGAAAGCATCCGTGCTGCATTCATCCTCTCCTACTTTTTGTTTGAAACTTATTATGTGTAAATGAGCCCCTGGCACTGAGCTCTCTGTGTGGCGGCATTCGGTCCAGGAAGGTCAGAATCACACAGGGAACAGTTGCCAAGGAGGCAGGCAGGCAAGCGGTCAGGCCAAGAATTGGCACTGCACCCACAGGGGCCTCCAGCTGATTCCTCTGGGAAAGCCTTTCTCTTTGATAAACACAGATGTTCGCAGAGCTGTACTCTTCCACTGTTTGTTCTGCTGCACCTATACACCCATCACAATCCCTTCATCAGACTCCCCTTATCTGCACTACCTTTTGTTTTCTCGGCTTTACTGCCTTCCTCTGTTCATTTCTTATGTTCCTCAGAGTTTTTGATTTTTGGCACTTTATGGTGCTAATGAGTCCTCGCCTCTTCGAAGACAAACACCGGGGTGAACCACAACAAATACATAAAAACAGACAAATCTTTTGATTACACAGACTCCAGCGCTGGAGTGTCCTCCTGTTAGAGGCACGACGCACAAGAAGTGATTAGCATCCTTGGTAAAGCGAGCGTCAATTATGGAAACAGTGAACTGAGTCCGAACGTCTTTGTGTGAGTCGGTGAAGTCAAAAGTCGAATGTTAATAGATGCATTAAACCGCAAATTCAATTTAGTTTTTAAGTTGTGTCTATCTGGTGTCTGTTTCAGTGTTGATACTTGCAGATCCTTAAAGAGATTCTTGTTCAGTGCTCACATGTCTGGTTTATCAGTACGTATGGAACTCAGGACAGGAGGAGGTCAGATAGAGGCTAGCATCTTAAATTGTTCATTTGGGGAGATAATGGATTCACAGGAGAGTGCTTTGTGCTTAGACAAAGCCCAGTCTCAGCGATGTAACAGAAAAGTAGAATAATCTGAGCTGAAATAAACACATTGCCTCTTGCAGGAAAACACAAGATCTCCAAGGTCTGTTTACACTGAACGCTTTCAACTCAGCCAACACAACGTGGAATGAATGTCGACAAAGGCCGTAAAATTGAAATCCTCCGCTATCAATTTACATAGTGGTCCCCACAAATGTAGATGTTTGTCCTTAGAAACGGAGGAAAATGATTCTGCGAGGAAGGTATTTCGACAAAATCACCACACTACTGTCTTTCACAAACAGTGACTCAATTACTACAGTTTCCATGTTGTATTGTGTAATGGATAACTTATGTTCCAGACCTAAGTCAAACCTCAAACATCCTTTCATTACCTCCTCCGCTCTCTACATGTATCATTCTCCCTCCCTGTACCAGCACACATGTGGTTAATGGGATGATGGTGTGCAGACCTCTGAGTGCAGTAAGTGATGGCGGGGGGGTCGCAAGCCCCAGTCGACTTAAATAACCAAATAATTGGAATTTCTAAAAACAACGGTTTCCTGACTTCTCCACGACCCCTCACCTTATCATTTTAGGGTCACGGGGCCTAAACTTGAACCCGCTTACTCCAGAACATTTGGCTAGCTGCCACCTCAGGTTAACCCCACAGCCAGCAGCCTGCCATAAGAGTTACAGGCCTGTCAGTCCAACTCAGCGGATGTGGACTGCTGAGATAAGCCCTCCTACTGGATAGCTATTGCTTTCTGCTTCCTTCCACTCTGCCGTCTGGTCTTTGCTGTGATTTTCAAACACCAGTGCCATGCAGTTTTAGCACAAGCTAAAAGGCTACATGCTAATGATGGAAAACTACTGCAGAACATTTTGGATTTTATTTGCACCCTCTACAGAACTACATTACCAATCAGTGGGCGAAAATACAAATAACCCAGTATGTGGACACACTGTAGGTGGAATGATGTGAGACAACAAGCCTGTTGATCCAGGTTGGTACCAGGGAAACAACAGCTAGTTACCTTGGTTACAAATCTCTCTGACCATCTTTATCTCCAACCCACTATGTACTCTAAAGAGAAGAGAAGCTGAGAGTTGGAATGACAATGATAAAAATAGATTCCTGTCCATGTTGCCTGAAAAAGAAAAAAAATGCAGGAGGAGTCTCCAGCCTCCAAACGGTTGGGACATGTGTACCTGCTTGAATTGTTTTATTTGATCTAAGCGGTAAACAGGGTTTGACTTCAGAGGATAAAGATGAGCAAAAAAATCTGCAATATATCTTCTAAATTAACAAAACAATGTGACTTAACCTTTGCACACAAATTTAATCCAACTGTGATTTAATGAAACTTATCTAGACGACTTTAACAAAAGTTAAAGACTTAGAGTTGAGCACAAGTGTTGAAGTAAAACAAACCAGAAGTAACATCTAGTGGGAATTACTGCTAATGTTAGCAAACTGAGCTAGCAGGCTTCCACTTTATAATTGAGAGAAAATTAGCTTAGCTCGCTAACTTCCAGTTTCTGAATGAAATACAAATTTTATAGTAGGGTGGCTCCTTCCAAATTTTCAACGTTCTAAAGGAACAGACATCTTACATCACAAAAAGGGCTACAGTATGTGGGTTTGTTGAAAAAGGAGGGAAAAAATTACATGTTGTACCAATGATTATGGTTATGTTTATGACATTCTCCAGTGGCTACAGCTCCACATGTCTCCTAGCAACCAAAACATCTTCAAATGTCAGTCAAGCATCGCCATGCCCCTCCCAGAGACTTGAAGCTTAAACGTTGTTTCCACAAATGTCCAAAAACATTATAATCCTCTTTTTAAAAAACTGAAAAAAAGATTGTACAGTAGCTCCAGTAGGTGGATTTGAACATCTGCATTCAGCAAGTGAGTTTAAAGTGGTCTTGAGTTTAGCTTTGACTGCTTTATCCCTTCAAAATAAATGTAAGACATTAGTTAATCCAGTTTAAAAGCTAATCCAAGCTGATCTGACCCATGATTGGCTTTTTAACCTTTTTATTTATTGGTAAAAGGCTGGTTATCCCTTGTCGCATTTGATCAGTCAGGCAGGCCCACAAGAAGTAACTCTGGTAAACCTGAATTTGAAAGTGGATTAAAACAAGACCCTCTCTGAGTTTCTTTGTCATATTCCCATTTGTCAGATCTTATTGGCCAAAAGGGAGGGAAGATAAAATGACACCTAATGAAATAAAGCAACAAAATATAAATAATTTGGAGGCATTAACAGCTCAATGCAGGATCAAACTATACTCCCACTTGCTGCTAACAGTTTATTTTGCTATATTGGAGTTGAGAGCTGATTTATGTTGTGATTCACTCAGTTGAACAGAGAAGGAGAAATACTGTTTTTCTCACCTTCAGTTTTTTTTTGTACGTACTATCATTGCTTTTTGCTGCAATATCCAAATGCATTTTTTATAGATTCATTACTGTCTTTGATCTCAAACCCAAAAGGAGCACAGGGTCGCATTATTATACATAGAAATGTCTTCTTAACACATCTTTGATCTTGGCGCTTCATCCCTGCAAAGGATGCCTTTTGAGCATCTAAAACAGAGAATAAACAATAGATTAAAAACAACAACAAGCAGACAGACAGTGATGGAAATAAGTTAGAGAGAGAATTATTCTAATTTCATTACAGCAAAACATGTATAGGACTATTTTAAAACTTGAGAAGTATTTACCGAAGAAATGTGGGTCATATGAAAATATAGCCACTAAATGTTCCCCTTTTATTTATTCCATTTTAGTTCTTTTTTGTGTGAAGTGTGCCAACAGTTTTAGCATATCATTCTGTGTGTGAATTGTTCACCTTCCTACAGGTCATGTTGTGCTGTACTGGGTCATCACCAAAAAGGTTGGGAAAAAAATACAACGCAGGCTGAATGCAGTTTTATTATAGATTGAAATTATGTTTCTACTTCTTATTTTAAGTCCAGCTCTCATTTTGATATTTGCAGCTCCAAAATGTACAAGTGAAAGATTTTTCTTTGTCAAATAATGTGTAAAGAAAAACTGTCATGCTGAATTCCATCTTCTTCTTCTTCTTATGTTTACATGCCTTGTGCGTGGGCAAAGCTATGATAAAAGCCAACATGTTTTCAAGGAAATCCAGCTCCTGGCAACGCAAACACAATATGCAGCCGTATTCCAATAGACACATTTAGATGCCCTTGCAGTCGAAGCCAAATGGTACCAACAGCACGTAACATACAAAACAAGTGTGACCAGAAGAAAACAGACCTGTGAGGTTGTAAACACCTCCACGTGAACACAAAAAGCCACAAATGTAGTTGAAATTATAAAGATCACAATCAGCAGCAAACTTCCCCTTGACATTATCTCACATTGATGGAAAACGCAGATACAGTGTCGTTATTGCTTCTGAGCAAACACCATTTCTGTGAGACAAAAAGGGTTTTGTGCCCAAAGCAGCCCCGCTGCCAAAGACAATACGATGTGGAAGCTGTACCTGTCCGCACACTTCCTGACTTGTGTAAAGCTGCTTTTATTTACAAGATAGGATTAATCCACCCACAGACCTCATCCTGGACGCCAGAGAGCGACTCCCTCTAATTAAAAGGCTTCAATTGTAACTAGGCTCTGGCTCCTGGCTATATTGTGGAGAGAAAAGGGTTTGTATGACTCTGTGACGCAAGCTGTGTACAATGAAAGAGCCAACTGTGCGAGTGTTGAGGGGCATGAATTCACATGAGCCCTCTTAGACGCACATATATCATATACACAGTACAAGATCATCACACTCTAAATCACATGTGAAAGAGCGCACACACACAAACACACACACACACACATACAGTAAAAACATTAGTGCTTTCTGAGGACGGGAACCTTCTATCTCCACAATGTACACTTTCCAAGGAGGAAAGAAAAGCAGTGTTGTTTTTAGCTTGACAACTACGAAGTTTTGAGTATAACCAGGCTTGAAAGTTTTTACATTAGCACAGCTTTTATGCAGTGGCACAAAGTCTCTTTCTCACACACACACACACACACACACACACACACACACACACACACAGGGGTGCAGAAATATAACTGTAACCTACAAAATCTATACTTTAACTGATGAGAAATCGAGCCCTGACCGGGATCTGTTTGACAGACAGTTGACTTGGCTGGAGAGAGAACGCTGCCTGTGAGTGGAAATACTCCTCTGCGTCATAACATTTACCTCAAGTCATCATCAGGAAAACGAAGGCACAATGGTTGGCAGTGTATTTTGCTCAGTGCGCTGTACCTCACTCTGTTATTAAACATCATTAGACAGGCAAATATGACAGATGATGAGGAAGACAGCGCAGCAAAGCCCACCCGAAAAGAAGCCTTTTAAAATCCCATCTCATTTTTGCCCACTCCACAGAACCAATTTCTGCAGGAGTATTAAGCTGTCAGTTGTAAGTGTGGCGCCACAGACTCACAGTCGGGCTCCAAAATATGGCGTAGGGGAGGGAAATGGGGATGGGGGGGTGGGAGCGGTGGTGCGGCTGGACAGACTGTGGGTGAGTGTGTTAAAGTAAGCTCATGGTGCTGTTCACATTATGTCTTGCTGGGAATGGAAACATGAACATTTAACAATAAGTCACTCATAATTTTTTACAGCGCTCTCCAATAGATACTTTTCCCACATGTCCCTGAGATTACTGTTGCAAGTCTGTGAAAATCCTCTGTTCTTTGTTCAGCTGGCAAAGGAGCTGCTGCCTATCAACTCACTCCTCTCTGCCTCTTACATAAATAAATAAAGCATTAATGAGGCCCCTATTTATCATTCCTCCTTTCTTTCTCCTTCTGTCTCCTACCCTTCCCTCTCTAAGTCACTCTCTTTCACCAACTTTCTTTCCTCCCTACAGCTCTCTCTTATCGTCTGTGGCGTTAAGCTGTGACTAATGGGTTGGGGGGGGGGGCCCTATCACCAGGCCATCACCAACAGCCACCAATAGGTTGCCATATTTTCACACACCAGCATTGTGTAAGGCTTATCTGTTGGGGGTAGGGACTGAAAGCAGAAATAGGATAGTCCTGTTTGACTGTAAAAGAGTAGAGAGTTGCATTTCCCTATTTAAATGTTTGCCCTTCTCATCTTGACAGTCATAAATGTCATTAAACACACAAAATACATGAATAAATCATGACAGTTAGTCTTCTTAATACAGAGGAAAGAGTAGCAGAAATCTTCAAGAAGTCCTCCAAACTACATAACAAATTAAGTTGCTCCTTAGTAGCTTACAAAAATGCCATTTTACACATTGGGCCTGCTAGGCACAGGCCCAGGGGCCCAAAAGGTTAGGGGGTCCGTGGGCCAGAGCCACTGCATGAAGTGACTGTTTTTTTTTTTTTTCTTGCTTGAAAGTCATAGAGCTCAGTTAAAATACACTAAACTGACCACAACGAGATGCACAATGATCCCAAAGAAAGGCAAACCCACCACAAAGGGATGAAAACCTACCAAAAAGAAATGTACAATAACCACAGAGAGAGGAAAAACGATCACAAAGAGATGCAAAATTATCCCAAAGAAACACAAAATGACTGACTGAGATGAAACATGACCACAAAAAGACACAAAACCACAAAAAGAAACAAAACAACTTCACATAGGTGCAAAACAACCACAAAGAGATAAAAATCAGCTACAAAGAGACAGAAAGGGGCTTTTACCTGCCTTGGCCCAGGGGACCATTTTCTCAGACTCTGTCCATATAAAAATCTGACCTGTCGCCTCTAGGATTAAAGTTTGGTTGAAGCAAAGCTCAAAAAATACTTGGTAAAGGTCACAGTTATTCATAACTTTGATGCCACTGAATGACTGATTCAGATTCCACATGTGACCCTAAACAGGTCACCTTACAGTCCAAACTCTGAACTCATTGGTCTCACATGAGTAGTATAGAGCTGTACATTTCTAAATATAGGTAAAGAGAGCCACCTCGTGGCCACACTCATTTAGCACCCGGTGTGGGTCATAAAACTGCTGAAAGTAATATATTTCAGTCAAATGTGTGAAACTAGAGGAATTTGGTGATGGCTGATGGTGGAAATAGAGAGACACCATAGGACACGGGCTAAATGTTGATGTTTTGAAGCAGCAGGTGAGAATATGCTGACACAAACGTTCTTTTTTTTTTTTTTTGCAGCAGTGCCTCACAGAGCTACAGCAACACATTCACAGTCACAGCTGCCCAGAAGAACAGCACCAGTGGTGTAGTCATACTTTCATCCACCTGGAACAATGAGCACACCAATGTGACATGTATGTCATCTACAGTGTCAAATACCTGGAAAGAGACGAATCCTCTGGATGCATGTATATTTTCACTCATTTGATCTGTATCCTGCACATCAACCTGACATGAACAAGTCCCTTTGGTTTGCAGGGTAACATCTCAAGCCACATTTTGGAACAAAAAAATATTTAGTAGTACAATTCCTCTACATTACCAGTCCCTGAACTAAACAGTATCTCATGATCCAGAGCTTTCACTAAGTCCCAGCTGGCCTCTCAAAACACAACCTGGTGAAACTCAAAACTGCATTCATCGCCTTTCAATGAGAGTGGTTGGAGGTGTGATGGTGCACTTGCATCCTCTAGTGGGAGCAGCCTGCACTGCATTCTTTTAATGTTTTTATATAAGCAAACACAGTACTGTTGATGTTGTGCCTGGATTGAGTGCTAAAACCACATGCTAATGCTGAAAATGAACTGTGCTGGTTTGGTTACTGTGAGTACAGAACATTTCATCTTTCTCCTGAGCCGACCCCAAAGGGTGCAGAGAAAAAGGTTAAAGTTTCCGTCAGTTTTATTTATTTCAAGAGTTATATAAATCAAGAATTTATCACAGTCGGCTTTTGAATTTGTGCAGCATACAAATCCCTCTATCCTTAGACCCTTGAGTCGGATTAAAAATAAATCTACAAAAAATGCTGTAGGAAAAACAGGAGCGATCTGTCTTTCCGGACAGGAGGACACATAATAGATGCTAGACAAATGTAGCAGGAGTATTTCTAATATGGAGAAACATAACATATTAAATCAACAGGAATTAAAGTAAAACATGAAGTACATCATGTGCAAAATTACGTGTGATAAGTTTTAAGATGTGCACAGGTGTACGTTCACAGATATGTGAGGATGCTCCATTTACTTCCAAGGTCAGCAGCATAATTCAGACTGACAGCAGTGAGAGGAGGCAGACTGATAAAAGTCCTGTTATTCTTAGCTCATGGGACAGCAGAGTGGATAACCAGACTGAGGGGAGGACAGTTAGAGACACTACTAACACCACTAAAACAAAAGATGCTAGTGTTTGAGCACATCAACATATTTGAAATAATCATTCTAGTATCATGTCTACACACATGACTGCACATTTATACTGTATTTTTATTTATTTATACCATTAAATGATCATTTTAAGGGATTAACTCCATGTGAGTGTTACCACACATTGTATTTACAAAATCAGAGTTTAGTCTTTTAATGATTTTGTGGTTGAGAACAGATGTAATGTTCTGTGGTATTCAGAGAGATGTGAATCTGTGGAGAAGAGGGGTGAGTTTGGCTGTTATTGGATTATAGGGTTAAGACAGTAACGTCTCACTTTTCTTTCTTGTTTGTCTCGAACTGTACAGACTAAATATGATATCACCTCACGGACCTAAAATAAACCGCATACAGCAGAAATGACAGGACTTTCAAAGAATTACTTTTTCCATCTCAGTTCTAAAATACGCACAGTCTGCAGGTGTGTCAGAGCTGCGAGGCATTTACAATGTAAAACACACAATGACAGGTGCGTTTCATCTGCACTCATCCCCCCTCCTGCTTAAATATTCTCTGCTTCTGCTCGGTGCCAGTTGTCAGTGTTGCCAGGTAGTGTTTAGCTACCTCTCTGCCTCTTGCCTTATTACTAGGTTTTACTTAAGCCTCCTCTTACCCTTTTGTTTGCCTGCTGCCTGCCTGCCTCAGGTGTCTCCTCTGCCTATTCTCTGTTCTTGTGAACCAGCTATGGCTCTCTAGTCACTGCTGAGCCCTCTTCCTGCAGCCATGGTTACCTTGCAGAAATGCTTAAACTTACCTCTCTTGTTTTCGCATCTGGCTCCTCACTTTCCACACATCACTTGAATGCAGATTCCCACATTTGAACACAGAGCCTAATCTCTGTCTTTTTAGCTGAAAGGTGCTCGGTATAACAGAACAATTACAATGAATTTTAGGTTTGAGCCAAACCAGTACTGGATTAATTTGATTAATTTTAATAATTTGTCTTGAAGTTCTCATCTGCCAACACAAACAGAACAGCCTTGTGAGAGAGTATGTACTGTATTGAAAAGACTGGAGTCAGTTATGTAATTGAGGAGGACCTCATAAAAACATGTATTTGACTTTCTTCATTAGGTGATAGACTGCTTTATCACAAGCACTGGGCCTATAACTGTTATTTGCTAATGGACAGTACACAGTACATACACAGGTTAATAAAATTCTGTAATGACAAGTCTGAATAATGTCGAGTGAAACGCACAATAAGCGAGATGGATTTAATACATATCGTGGAAAATGAGTGTGGGAATAATGGAAGGATGGTGTATCTGCTGCACATAATACACTGGGTAAACTTGTGTGGCAACAGAAATAATTACTGCAATCATAAAACTCAAAACGATAATTACAGAAGAAATACAGAAAAGTATTTATCTGTTTTTAAAACATTAGAAGGATCACTTGTGATTATCCTAAAGCGTTCATAGCAAAAACAGACAATACATAATATTACTCATTCTTTTCTTAAGGCTCATGAATACAAATTGATACTATAACCACACATTACTGGTATCATAATGCTTGTGAACAAGTGTAAACGCTGCTAGAATGCATTGATAATCCTTTTCTCTGAATCACTCCTGAGATGACCAGAGGTGCTTGTGGTCTCACAACCGGGGAGGTGCAAATACAAGCACAATCGGAAACCTCACATAGGAAATGATTGTGGAAACCAGGTAATAATTCAAAACCACAGTGACGTAGGAGTGCTGAAAGGGGAAAAGCAAGGCCAGTGGTGAGCGTGTATTAAAGCTCCATTAATGCTTTTTCCTTTGTTAACAATGAATCAAATGACTACCTGTAATGTGAAAGGAGCTACTCGCAATGATGATCTCGCAGCCAGTGCTGCAGCTCCACAAAGCATTTCAGCCCCTTGGAACTTACTGTTTTGGTTTATGGCACATTCACTGTATGGTTCAGTCTCTGTTCTCTCATGAGAAATGTTTCCAGCAGCAGCAGGCAGCTGTTTTCAGGAAACAAGCTCTGATAAACCCACGGTACATTACGTTCCCCAGTATCAAACAGACAAAGTTAGAGACTATCCAGAGGAAAAAGCCAGGTATTTTTCTCAGGAGTTGTTTGAGATGAAAGTAAAAGGAGAATCTTGGCAATGCTGACATGCAATGAATTCAATGCTGTGCGCTCTCTTCCAATAACTCTGAGAACACTTAAAGTGAAGGTTTAAATATTTGTTTAACATTGCAAAAGCAAAAAAAAAAAAAAAAAAAAAAAAAAAAAAGATGTACTGACTGCTGCTTGGCAAAACTATGGTGTTAATATGTGGTATGTCACAACTCAGACACACCCATCAAATGACAGCAAACATATGTCAAAGGCTGTTGCAAATTAGAAGGAAACGGTATCATTTAACCAGGAAAACGTTACAAAACAATTTCAGTCATGTCTGGTGGAGAATGACTTTGTGGTCTGAGGGAAGGGGCAATAATGTTGACAATCGCTGCTAAAATCTGCCTTTTCCTCAGCTGCTCCCTGTGTGACAGGGCAATTTTAATGCCAGGTATAAATCATAAAATCTAAATCATAACAGCACGGTGGATCTGAGAGGCATGTTAATATCACTTGCAGAGCCAGCTAAATTTACAACGCTACCAACCATGACATAAATAAATCTAAAGTTTTTAGTAAAAGAGGCAGCTCCATGGCAACATGTTGAAACCAACTCACAAGGGGAACCTTGACTTTTCTATTCAATGGCTCAATAGTGCGTTTGTGTGAAGGTAGCATGTACTCTTGTGTGGGCTGAAGACTAGAAAATCTTTTTAATAAAAGAGAAACAAAGCACGGTGGTGTTGGTCTATTGTTCTGATTGACCTCGGCGCTTTGCCTTCACGTGGAGCTGTAGGAGTAGAAACCACAGTTTATCATTGTGATATAAGATGAATAACACGGTGAAAACGTCTGTGTCAGAGCAATGCATCAAAAACTCTGGCACAAAAGTATCTTTGGCAAACGCAACAATTGTCCGAGACTGAAATGTCTAAAAATTCAAGCTGACATTCTTTGAGATATGGAGCATGTGTGAGTATTTGACATTTATTAATGGCACCGGCTATTCTGGAGGATTTATTGCAAAATTGATTGCCATGCACTTTGGAATAATCTTGTAGCGTAAATGGCGAGGGAAGCCAATTGATTAGGCACCTAAAACCTCATTTATCAGCAATAAACAATACAAAAATTGATTGACTCCTCTTTGCTATCATCCTACAGCACCACACTGAGTCAGAAACGACATTTACTCCATCCCCTCTACTCTGCCTGACGTAGATGGATGCTGACAAAATAGTTTGTGCTGTTTGGTGATGACGACAAAAAAAAGAGGTCAAAAACTATCAATCACAACCAAATTAGAGATGTCTTAGTAATGCACTAACCTCTGCCGGTCTTCTTCAGAAACAGATAATGACAAATAAAATCACATTTTAACCACAAGATCAGAATGTTCCAGCCTCTGGCCGTTGGAGAGGGCAAATGACGGCAAAAAAGTTGCAGAAAGCAGAACTCAAAAAGAAGCTGGGCTAAACTGAAATTAAGTGGTTAATTGAATTTGCAGCCACAGCAGATGGCAATGTTGCTCTGTCTTTGCTACAGCAGGGCATGACAGTGAGGAAGAGGTAAAATCCCAGTGGGCAGTGGATGGCAGTCTAGCTTCATTACTCTGTTGGTTGGCTGATTTTGAAGACACTCCGGGGGATATGGAGGACTCCATCGTCAAACACACAGGAAGACAATGGCAGCAAGAAAATGATGTCTCGACCAGAGATGGCAGTCTTGCCACAGTGTTGGCTCCAGACTGGGGAGAGTGAGGTGGAATGGATGGAAAGAATGGGGTGTCACAGGGATGAAATGGGAAATGAGAAGGAGCAGAGGGCTGGTTTCATACAGATGAGGCCGTAGTGAGGGGTAGGTGGCCGTATTTGTATGCTCCTGCCACGGCCCTGGACCACTTTATCCACGGGCTTACATGGGAATTCAATTTAATTGCATTATTAATGCCTTTTGATTACACTGCGAATGTCACACAATTATGCACCTGCAACCTCTGTGCCCTTTGCCCAGGTGGTGTACTTGATTGTTTACCAAAATCAAACCAGCCACTGTGAAAATGTTTGATAAATTCTTACAGTATACTCCACATCCCAGACCTCTACTCTCTCTCTCTCCCCCTATCCCACCCCCTCACTCACTAAGTGATACTAATGCACATCTCTTCATGTACATGAATAATCATTTGCATACAGACGGAGGACAGACAAAAATAAAAAATAAAAAAATAAAACAAGAGGCTAAAAGCAATCATAACTTGTTCAGCTTGTTTTTCATGATGTGACTCGCATGAATTACTGTGCCCCCTGGCACCTATTTCATTTCCAAGAATGTGACACTCTGGCAGTATTGTGCAATTAACCAAATGACCCCTTAATCATGTCATCATTCTGTCTGTATATCACTGACAGAAACAGGCAAATCTGATCGCACATTGCAGCCGATCACCCAAAGCAAAATATAATGGAAACCTAATGAAGTGAATTAAATGTCCTTATATTTGATTCCCCTCACATTAAACAGAGGAAGCTCCTAAACAGAGGTATGTTCACCACTATAGGCTGCTGGAGCAACAAAAAAAAAAAAAAAAAAAAAAAAACCCAGAGGACCCCACAGGGGCCCTCCCAGTCGCTGCAGTTGACTCCTCATGCTGCATTTCTCCCTCATAGTCTGACTCCTCCTTTCCTCCCAACGAATC
>JBBMJY010000008.1:5052590-5083832 GCA_037833715.1 Toxotes lorentzi
CCTCTTCCGGTCTTTGTGTTTGGTTCCCCTCACAGTAAAAAGAGGAAGCTCCTAAAAAGAGGTGTGTTCACCCCCCTAGGTTGTTGGAGCAAAAAAAAAAAAAAAAAAAAAAAAAAAATACAGAGGACCTCACAGGGGACATCTCAGTCGCTGCAGTTGAATCCTCATGATGCAGTTCTGCATCATAGTATGAATCATCATTTCCTCACAATGAATGCTAGTTAAACAGTGGCAATAACTGCACATTGATGAAGGGAGTAGCCTCCCTGCTTGTGTGCACAGCATCCTAAAGCTGATGATTAATTTTCATTAAGTGCTGTCAGTAAGGACCATTAACCAAGCCAGAGAATAATTACCTCCTCAGAGAGTTGACCTGTTTATGGCACAGGTAAGGGTTAATAGAAACAGCCCACCTTAGTGACACAACACTCATAACACACACAGACACACACACAGACACACACCAACGAGCACAGCAAGCATTCTGTAATGATTCATTTTCATTTAGGATGCTCACTTTGCATCATCAGTGCCAAACAGGAAAACACTTCTCTGAAAGGGCAAACAATTATGGCTATTTGTTTCTGTGTACATGTGTTATGACATAACAAATGCAGTACCAGTTTGGGGGAGGATTTTACTCATCAAACAAATTTAATAAACTTAAGACCCACTAATCAAAGGTTCTTCAGGAAGGAACCATGATCGCTGGTAGCTCGATTCCCAATAGTGATTAAATATTGCACGGCTGTCTTTATTTCATGATGGTTCGAAAACAGAGAGAGGTGAAGGGAGGCCACCCACATCAGATGAACTGAGACTGAACTCGCAGCTTTTACTACTTTATGTTTTGTGTATTTGGTACCTGACTAAAATGTGTAATGAACTGCTGGAACATTTGCTGCAGGTAAGGAGGTGTAACATAACCTCTTAAAGCTCATTTCTTTCAAAAACATCAAACGACTTCATGTAACGGGAAAAGGTTCGTTCTTATACAAACCTACAGAGCATTATTACCCAGCTTTCTCTGTGGAGCTTTTTAAGCCCTGTCAGCAATTTGCTTTGGTTTTCCTGCACGTGTAGCTTATACTGTAGATCCATCTTCATCCACCTTCATCAACCATATTTCTAGTAGCACCTGGTAGAAGCTGAAAAAAAAGCCTGAATGAAAAGATAAAAGTTGAACAGAAAAACAACTGATAATGCTGTACTGTGTCTCTTGGATGTGCTCACTAACAATCAGTGTCATCTACAATAAAAGCACCGACTTTGTTTCCAGGTTAGAGTTTTGTGAGAATTCGTGACCCAAAATTAGGTTTACATTCAGATTTGTACGTGATTGGTTTGGTTTGGTGTCAGCTCAGCATTCAACTGCGCTACGAAGTTAGCAGCTGAGAAATATAAGAAAAAAAAAAAAATCTGTTCTTTCCATCAGTTTCGTTCTATGAGTCATTCGTTCCTATGAGAACCCGTAGTTTTCTGCCAAAATTAGAACAATAGAGCTTTTTGCATTTCTTTTCTTGTCCTTGCTCTTCTCACTGGTTTGAAGTGGGTGGGTCCCTTCTACAAAAAGGTAACGTCACATTTCCATGCATCTTAGCAACATTTCCCTCCAGCTGTGGGGTGTCAATCAAGTATGATCAAACCACACCCACACAGTCCTGATGAAGCGGATTAGTTGAGATTTTGAGCAGTAATCTCATAATCAATAATGACTAATCATGGCTTTTCCCTCAAGGGCTTCAACAAAATGAATGATTCCAAGGTTCACAAACCCCAACTTACTTACACAGAAATAGCAAATGTGAATTATTTAAGAAGGTTCTGGCCCTTTCTTGTCCTCTTATCTTGTGCATATAGTACAGAACAAGCAGAATGCACAAGTCTGATTCAACTCAAGCGCAGCATTATCAGCATGCAGGTGTCACATGAGGACTATGCTATCATCAGAGACTAGCTATCATTACAACCAATCAGCTGGTACTGCAGCAAAGTTAGAGGTGATTAGAATAATAACCCACTTGACAGTTGGGATCTTTATAGTTGCAGGAAATTCACTGCAGACAGGATTTGAAGGATGGTAGCAACTTTCTCCTCACTAGTCTGTGCATGGATTATCCTGTGTTATATGACATGTTCTCCAAGTCATTTGGTGAGGGTTGAGAAAAGGATTTAGGATTACATGGTCTAAATCTGCCCCGTATCTGCCATATGGAGGCTATGTCTATCCATTATCCATCAATGTGTCAAACACTGTGCAAGGGAGCAGCTGTCCATAGAAGGCCAGCCAATTGGTTTGATACAGGTGAAAAGTGATGTATGATTGCCTTAGCAAACCTATCACTCTCAGACTGCCAGATGGCTTTGGCCTAGGGACACTGAAACCACATTAGACCTTGATTTCTTCACTCGCTAAGGGTTTCACCTCAGTGTTACTATCTTGGTCTAGCCTGCTTTCCCCTGTGTTGATGGGTGACCTCCCTGGCCTCACTCCTTATTTGAGCAAACTAATAAAGATACTAAGAGGCAGCAGCGAAATCCAGTCCTGTTCTGTGGTTAATGGCAAGCCTTCACTGACAATGGCAAACAGCAACAGAGTAACTGGAATACAATCATGTTTGCAGGAAGAAGCAAAGAAGACCTGGGACTTGCTGGAGTGGAGAAAATGACCTTTGTCAAAATTGCTTTCAGACTGAAATGGGTTGCATGGATGCTGTATTACATGTTGGTACGGGTACTGGCGAGAAATTAAAAACAGAATTCAGGAAGTCCAGTTTTAATAAAACATCCATAAGTTTGGACGTTTATCAGATAACACACTGGACAATGGTTTATGATAAAATAGGATTTTACATCTGCATTGTACTAAAGTAAAACTTGAGTGAGGATCAGCTTTTGCTGGATGACCGTGCATTTTTTTTTTTTTTCTGGACTCCTGTCTGTCAGTACCCTCACAGTACGAATACATGCATGCATGTCTGACCAGAGATCCGAGACTCTGGGGTGGCCTAGGCAAAGAACTCTACAGAGGGCCCTTTTTTGCCTTTGGGGGCCCCAAAAATTTCCCAGGTTTGATTCACCTCTACGTGTAACAGAACAACTGTCTGCAGCTGTCTCACTGTCTATTTTCTTAAGACTTAGAGACATAACAATTATTATTGCATATTGGGGAGTGAGTGAAGCCACAACACAACCAAATACACGTCTCATACTGTGACTGAAAAAGTGTTAGGGTTGTTAAAGAGCTGGAACAATGAACCTCAATCAGAGATCAAAATTCTATGACTAAAAGTTATTCACCAACTGATTTCAATGCGTGCATTTTCATACTTACAATACATAGTATTTAATGACAGGAAGATTTAGCTTTTCTCAGGCAGAAGGTAAAGAAAATCAGGAAAAACAGGGACACATTTCTTCTAGACGTGTCCAGAAGGAAACAGAATTAACTTACAAGCACCTACAGTTTGTATAGTTGCGACACATGTTGAATGCATTAGCAGCCTCCTCTTCAGCGCTTTCTAGCAACAGATGGCTATCCATATGTATCTATGCAGCTTCTACTTATTACATGCTTAGTTTTTGCTCCGAAGGAATTGGTAACAGTTTCGTGTAACACTTTCATTATTAATAGACAGAGAAGATTTAGTGTTCACATTAACACATCACACATTGTATTTTGTTCCTAATTCATCTATTGACTGTTTGGAAAGGAACCCTAAGAGCCTTTTAACTTTAACTGAGGGGACTAATTACATGCTGCTGAAAATTGCAGTGATTAGAAACTAACTTTTCCAAATGGAAGATTGTTTCTTTTTTTTTCAAATTAACATCTCAAGATGATTATGAAAATGAGAGCAATTGCACTGATTATTAAAAGTTTGACTTTTGCCTTTAAGACTGAAGTATCCATGTATTTTGACAGAAAATGGTTGAGACTATAATAAAAAAAAGAGAGACTGAATCATGACATTCCTGTTAAAGTAACTATTAGGAACAGTTTAAAGGTTTTTTTTTTTAAGCCTATGGAAATCAATACAGTGTCAGCGGGATTGGCCTGTCTGATACCGATCACTATGTGGCTCCTGATCTTAAACATTTCCAGTGAAAGCTCCCGCATTCAGCCACTACTTCATGTTGAGGAGACGCCCTCAAGTGAACTATTTCTATAGTTTGACTATTTAAATACAATTCATTTCTTCTACTTGTCATTTATCTTAGTTGCAGGCATCTTATTTCTATTCTTGAGGTTTTTATCCCATGCAGACCTCCGCAAATGATTTTCTTTTAGTTTAAAAGAAAACACCACAGTTATATTTATCACTTAACCATGACCTTACAAAAAAAAAGACTTGTTTCATCAGGAATCTCTGGTCCTTCCATGAGCTAATATTGTTGCACAAGAAACTGAATGCAAGTTGCTCAAAGCCTGTATTTAATATTTGCTCACATCAATAAATGGATTAATCTAAAAGATAAGCATCCAAAATTCTGTTTTTGTTAAAGAACTATGATAATACTATCATCAAGACAGAAAAAAAATTACACCAGAAAGGTTCAAAGTAATAATAAAATAAAATAAAATAAAATAAGATAGTTGACATTTCTGAAGTCTCGAGTCTTCTCATGTCTTCTGAAGCATTGTAAACACCAGTGAACAAACACACTTTATTGGTTTAGAAAGTTCAGAAGTCCAAAACTTTACTTGTACAAAAAGTTTAATACACAGGAGATCAGTAAGAACAAGGGAAACAAATCTGACAAGGAGTGGGCAAAGTCTAACAACAAAAATAAGGCAGCTAGGAAGACTCAAACTATGGGTGCACCACTCAACACAAGGAAGAAAGACAATCTGGCACAGAAGCAAAGGTAGACAAAGGCTAAATTCACACAGAGCTGAGACACACTGGGGTGGACACAGGGTGGAGCAGGGACTCACAGAGGTGGGAGACACACTGGGGCAGGAAGTGGTGTATCAGCAGTGAGAGGGCTCGTGAGTACAACAAAATAAAACAGGAAATGGTAAGAAACTGAAACCATGACCTTTACGACGCAGAACGAGACTTCACAGGAACATGGAAGTATGTGAACTTCCTTTTAGGAGAGCAGAGAAGAAAAGAAAAATTTTAGCTGTTACAGAGGAGTTGAGAAGTATTAGTTATTTAAGTTTTTCAATAACCAATACTTTATTAAGTTTTCTCACATTTTTTACCCACGTTTATGTAATGTAATTGTAACAATTGTGGACCACAATCAGCTTCAGTTATTTTGATAAAAGGTGTCAATCAGTGTAAGATTATGTAAGTACAACTGTTATTCTTGGAAAACCCATTATTTCCCCTCAACAGCACACACTCACATCAGGTTACCTCACATGGTATTATACCAAACTGTTTTTTTTCTCTCTAAAATTAAAACACATTGTCATCTTTTAGATGTGTTATGCTCTGTGAGTTTGATTGAACCACACCTCTGTGGCCACAAACACATGCTTATCTTTCTTTCAGCCCAGTGAAACAGGCTATCATTTTACCCCTGTGTGGTTCATCAGAGATGCCATTTCTCACCTTTAGGTTTGAATTCTTTATCTGTCTTAGGGGAACATTAAAGCAGGCAGACCATAGAATTGCCTCTTTGTTGTGTACATTGGATTTGTGTTTGAGCAAGATGTAATGACATTGTCAGCCAGTTGCCATGGTGCTTGAAAGAGTGCATTTCTTTTTCTTTTCTTTTTTCTTTTTTAACAACTGTCTGATAGCTTTTTGTTATCCTCGTCTACTGTTTTTTTCCTTCAACCCCCACTTTCCTTCCTTTGTCCTTGCTCGTAACTGTCATAAGTTTGTGGCACCAATAATCTCAAAGTTTGATGCTTATTTGATGGTGTGAAAGCAGAGCAGATGCTGTCAGCGCCTATTATGACAACCATAATATAATATTATACTCAGGAAGGAGAAAGACCAGTCAAAATAACAAAGGAAAGGATTTAAATGGTTCAGCCCGTCACAGTTTTGCTCTCAGACTAGTGTGAATGAAGTTGAACAGTTCACAATTATCAAACCTGACTAACTCAGAGCTGCTTTTGTTGGAACAATCAACGTCACCTGCTCACAACTGTCAAAAAAGAGGAATACAGTTTGTGATTTGCTGTGAGTGAGCCGGAAGAAGAGGAGAGACCGTCTTAGTGACCCCTTCAAAATCATTTGTTTCTGCAATTTCTCCGCTCAAGTGTATTATAGGCTTGGGAGCTCAGTCAGCCTTGCATGAGGAGCTCAGACTCCACAGCAAATTGGATCTTTGTTTTTTTTTTTTTTTTCTTAGTTTTTTTTTTTTTTAACAGTGGTATGCAGCCAATAAACTTATAGATCACAACTTCATGACTGACAATTTGTTACATAGCTTTTTTTCCACAGAAGACATTTTGACATGTTAAAGCAAAAGCAGGGGTATAAATAATCCGATTAATGATGGCTGAACTCCATATAGCTACCTCAGTTTCAGGTGCTGGTATAGCGAATGCAAACAGCCATTCGTAATGTGGCCTATTTAAGCTCCATCTATGAACTAGCCTTTTTTTTTTTTTTTAGCCATTCTGCTCTGCTGCAATAATAGTTAGTTTCCCAATAATAAAACATGACTATTTTAAGCACAAAGAGTAGCCACTGATCTAAGAGCGTCTGTGATGCCAAACAGACACACATTAAAATGACCACATCCGCTGGAATTATTTCCAGTAAAACATCCTTGTAACTATTAAAATCACACACATGTTCTGCTCAGCTGCCCATGTTTCTAATTTCAAAGGAATTCATTTACCCAAAATATACAGCAAATCAGTCTCATTTAAGACAGGCTGGAATTAAACAATTTTACTATTTGTTCCACACATAGCAAAACAATTACATACTAATTTTTATTTTCTCTCAGCTAAGTAAACTTAGATCCGTGCCTCCAAGCATGCACCGTGACGTCTTCCCTGACACGGAGCTACTCTACTGAGACAGAAACCGCAATCACAGTTGTTTCAGAATAAACGACGCTGGCTGTCTTCATCGTAATAAAAGCCTGTGTCACCCCTTGCAACAGTATGGCCCTTTAATGTCTTTTTAATAGCTTTTGGATAACAGTAGATTTCTGCGGCGCAGAAGCTATATCAAGCTGTGGTTACACAGGGCAGTACTTGTTAGCAGGATAAATTCATTGTTGGTTTTGGTCTCTTCAGGGGATTTCTTGATAGCTTTAAAAAGACAAAATAACACGTTTTATCCTTTAAGTGCAACCATACAACTCCGAACAAACCAGACCAAATGCTAGCACCAGATTTGAAAATAACAACTTATTCAAGCACTGGGAGCTGTCAAGCCTGAGGGTGTGTGACAAAGGCAAGATGGAGGCCCGGACGATCAATACTTCACTCCGTATGAAACAATAGGCATTAAATACTCCTCTTTCTGCTTCTCTAGGAAAAGAGCAAACACATCAATCAAAACCCAATCACCCATGCCCTCTCCATACACACAAACCCTGGGGTTACATGCTAGCTGTCCCATGAAACTGAATTTTGTCATGTCATGTCATGTCATCTCATCATCTGCCACTTATCTGGGTCCAGGCCCAGGTCACGGGGGCGACTGCCACCAAGTCCACAATGCACCGGAGTCCTATGGCACCTCCCACAGATGGACAGAACGTTGTTTATTTAACTTTAATTGCATTATGATTATTAGATTATTAACATTATTTAGAAATCAGACGTGTCTGTTTAGTTTGGGAGTGGCTGAATGACCTTGGTAAAGGTTGGAGGTTTACAGTATAGACTCAGTAGGAAGGATTTTGGGCTCCCTCTGTGGACGAGTTTATGAGAACAGATCTTGCAAATGACTGTTGACAAGGCAGGGGGCATTCATCAGGAAAACAAGCCACATGAGCACCGAGACCAGAGTTAGGGCTGGAATGAATCTCATAGAAACAAATCTAATCTAAGTGCTGCCAGAGAGCCCATTTATAATGTTAAGATCACAACATGAATCCACAGAGAGGAGTGCAAAGGGGTGGGAAAGCCAGCGAGGGAGAGAGAGAGTTAGAGAAGGGTACCAATGGAATAAATGTATGCATGAACTTTGTGTTTGGAATATGCTCTTTTGAGTTATTATTCTCTCCATTGTTAACTCATGAGGTAAAGGTGTTTGAAAAGGAGCCATTTTGGCATTATAGGGTTGTTTTCAGAAAAGCTCCAGATTGCTAGTGGTTTTACAAAACGCCGCTTCACATCCTCTGCACCACCTTGTCTGCAGACGACAGCTCTCTTGGGGCAGGCTGGCTCATAGAGGAACAGCAGTGTGGTCTGTCCTCCACAACAGGTCTGACAGTCCTGTCTGTTGATTGATTTTCAACACAGCTAAAACTCTGAAAATTCAAACAGTAAATGGAACTGCGCCGAATTTGTCTCTCGCTGCAGAATTTAAATACACTGGATTATGTTCAGTCAATATACCGATAAAACATATTTACTGTGTAGCTGCAAAGTTACAATGCTGACAATGTAGAGCATTTCTTGTGCTTTCCCTTCCCTGCAGCAGATAAAGCATATTTATTTATGATTGCAATAGGCACTGAAAGTATTTGGTTAAGGTTCGGAAAAGATGGTGTTCTTGTTTAAATATTTAAAAAGCCAGGACTGACTTTAGCAGTCTCAACTCTAACCACATGTGGACATGAATCCCGCTCTCTGGAACCAGAGTCTTGCACTTTGTATGCCCAGCATCCACCTTGGCCCCCTCCCTATGAATTTTGTGCAGAACATAGCAACCCAGCACTTGTGTGACTGGAAAAAAAAAAACAAAAAACAAACAAAAAAAAACTTTGTCAGTCACCAAAATTCAGCATATTACATTTCCTTTAAGACATATTCGGCAAAATACATTAGTACTGGTAGAATATAAATGTAATGCCTTGGACACAGGGCTGTTAATGGGGATGTCTGGATCACACACTGGATCAGACACTGAGTCTAATATGATATTTGCTTCCCTCACAGTCACAAGCATGAAGAAAGGACAGAAGTTCAAATTCAGTTTGTGGTGTAGTTGCAAAATGTTGCCAAAGTTTAACTGAGCCAGCTCAGTCTGCATCACACGCTGATGTAAGCTAACTGCACGTCGTCATTGCTGTTTTCGCATGCTCTGTGATACACTTGCGCACTGGGGCATGTTTGCCAGTTTTGGGGATCAAGAACGTAGCAGGCTTAATATATATCATACCAGTGTATAAAAAAAACAAATCCCTGGATTGAGCCAAATCCTGATCCTTTGGTTTAGCTTGGGTCACAGCCAAGAATTGACATTTCCATCAGTGGGGTGGAATATCTCAAAAAGGAGGAGTTCACCACACTATTACTGAGAAATGTTGATCAGCTTATTATAACTGGTTGGGTAGGCCAATAAAGTTAGTTCAAAAACAGAGTCTGCATTGTGGAAACTCCTTGTAACTCCTTGTTATAGCGTAGTATCACACTTAATGTTTTGGCACATTTACCACGTTTTCTGATGACGAACCGCACGTGTCATAATCATCTGCAAAACACTGCTGCAGAGAGCAACAACATGTAGAAAATTATATAACAAGAAAAATAAAAGAGAGACATTCTAGTCTAAAGAACCAAATGAACAACAGTTCCTCTAGTGGATTTCAGGTAAATTGATAACTTGGTCTCTTCTTGGATTGGTTGTTGCTAGGGGGCAATTTCTATTAGTTCTTTTTTTTTTTTTCTTCTTCTATTCTTGTTCTCTACTGATGAAAAATTGGCAATCATATAATAATCCACTTAAAAGCGTGCAATCTTGCTTTGCTGCAGACTCAGCAATGGTTTTCACTTCAGAGGCCACGACCACCTCGGCTGCTCTATCATGAGCTCTCCCAGGCCAAACGTAGAGCTCTCATCTTAGAGCTTCCCGTGTAATCCCAGATCAAAGGTCCTAGGGAAACGGGAATGGATTCTCCGCTCTAACAAGCACACTTTCTCAGATGGAAGAAACTGAACCCATTTTTCTTTATCTTCCTTTTGCAGGTTTGCTCACTCAGTGCACTGAAAGATAGACCTTGCCATGATAGCGCGGGTCTCGCTCGTAACAGAACACACAGGAAGATAGGACACACGATGCCTCTCCGGCCGTCTGATGTCTCTTTTCAGCCGCCGCCACCCCCCCACCTGTTTTCATGCTCCCCAGAGTAACAGCTGATTATAAGCAAAAGAGTAGGAAATAAATTCCAACAGAACGAGGCGTCACACAGGGCTCGCCAGGATTTTTCAATAAAGTCGACAGTTGATATGCATGTAATTTTGAATAACAACAGAACAAAACACACTTTAAAACCTTTTTGTCAGTGTCGTGTTTGAGACACAATCCCAACCACCACCTCTGAAACAATGTGATGAGAGACAACCCTGAGGGACACCAGTGCTGAGGGTTAAAGGGCAAGATGAGAGGGTTTTCACCACTGTCTCCTTTACCACAGGAAGCTCCACACCCAGTGGCATCTACAAGAACTGAGATGTTCAGATCTAACAACACACTGAAGAGCATTATAGGATTTATGGTGTTGCAGGCAGAGCTGAAATCGATGATCAGGATACGGGCGTAAGCGTCAGGGTTCTCCAGGTGTTGCAGTATGTAGTCGAGAGCAAGGCTGACAACATTCTCAGCACAGCTGTTGGTACGTTAGGCAAACTGATGTGCATCCATCAGTAGGAAGGTATGGGTTTTCAGGTATGACAGAATGATGCACTCACCACAACTTCACGACCGCAGATGTTAGTGCCGTTAGTCTGTAGCCACTGAGGCAGGAAATCTTGGTGGTTTTTTTGGCACAGTGAGACTTGTGAGAATGTTTAGCCTAACTGAGCATAAAGACTGTAACAGGGGAACAGCTGACCTGGTTCTGCACAAAGTAAAAGAAAAGAAAGAAAAATGTGAAATTTGTAGTTGGAATATGATGGGTTTTGTAGCTATTTCCTGACAAAATAACCCTCATTATTACAACATTATTATTATTATTATTATGATTAATATTATTATAAGAGTGTTAAAATGTTTCCACGCTTTTTTATAAAACACTTGAAATCAAGTACATGCAAGTGCAAGGCTGTGAAGAGCTTCTTATCATGTCTGTCCTAGTATTAACTGTCAGTGGCCCATGTATTAACATACTAAAACTACAATAAAGCAAGACAGTAAAAGTGTTTAATACAAACATGTATGAATATGAATCAATGTGAGTTATCCCACGAACAATTTGGTGATTCATAGTTATTCACAGTAACAAAGGAAACTCTTTATGTATAGGTGACTGTAGACCTTCAATTAGTAACAAATCGACCTCAGATCAGTTGGTGATGGGTATCATTCAACAAGTCCTCCAACCACACAAACTGTTTGTTCCTACTCTCTGATACAACCCACAGAAGTGTCTCCTGAAATAGTTTCCCTAAAGCAGCAGACATACTGGACCTTCATCATCACTGTCGTCATCATCATCACTGTCATCATCATCATCGTCATCGTAATCTAGTACTTTGCAACAGCAAATATGTTCTGAAGGAAATGTTGTCCCTATTCACACCTGGTGTTACCATGCATTTCGGGTGATCAGATCACAAGTGATCACTCATGTAGAGATGCATTCAGGTACCAGGTGTTAACTGATGTACATAGAACTGTTCACCTGTTATTGGATCACGTGAGATGCATGTTTCTGGCAGGTATGAACAGGGCCTAAAGGCCACATGGATAACACGTTTCAACCAAGTGGTTGTTATAGTAACCATGACGACAAAGGCCTGCTAACCTTAACGAAACAGTGATTTTATAGCAACCACAATGTTTCCCTAACGCTAACCAAATTGGATTTGATGTTGTTAAGGGAGCTTTGATGTTGTTAAGGAAGCATTGTATCATTAGTGTAAAAGCAGTAAAAGCCTTGAAGATGTTTTCATGTTCCTCAGTGGTACCATGATTCAATAGTTACCTGTTGCATGCCCGTCTGCCACTCAGGCTGTCAGGAAAACAGAAAAAGACAAAAACAGAGAGGCTTACTGAGATAGAGGGAAGTGAGAAGGGAAGATCAGAGAATCAAAATCTGGCCCATATTCAGAGTCTCTGTTTCATGATCTGGAGCCTTTGAAAATCAGAAGGGCTGACAGGCAGCCAGATCTGAAGTGATGGAGGGAGGAGTGGGGGTGGTTGGGCGGTGGGGTTGGGTATGAGGACAAAAAGAAATGCAACAGGAAACATCACATGGAGGTAGACAAATCTAAAGGGCAAATGGACTCAATAAAACATCAGTTACTTTTTCTCATGTTTACTGCCCCCCCCGAAAAACAAATATGAAAATTGAAAAAGTGATGCTGACACCACTTTGAAGTACTCAAGTATTTCAATGAAATGACTAATAGATGAACCCTAATGTCAAAATCAGAGGCTCCCACTCAGAAGAACATTGCTGATACGAGAGATCATCATACTGTTTGGGTTGTGTGCAAACTGAAAGTGATTTTTTAAAATTTTTATAATACCATCGTGTAATCTGCAAACATTTGTCTTCTGTGCTTGAATGTCCGTGCCTATGTCACGGTTTTTAGTTTCAGTCTGCCTGTTCATCCTTTCATTCATTCAGTCCAGTTGTTTGTGCAAACATGATTTTACTCTGCTGTCGTTTCAGACTCTGCCACTCTCCACCTGCCAGCCTTTCCTGCCTGTAGAATCACCTGACCTGCTCCTCCTCCCCATTTACCTGCTCACCTGAGCCCCATTCCCTCATTAGCTCTCCTGTATACATCCCAGTCTGCTTCCTCTTACTGTGTGCCAAATTGTCTTTGTGCCATCTGCCTCAGCTTTCAAGCACTCTGTTCTCTTCCTGCCTGTTTTGATCCTGATCGTGTTTTGGACCTTGCCTGTGTTTTTTTTTTTTTTTTTTGGGGGGGGGATTTTGCCTCAGCCCGACCCTTTGTACTTTGTCTGCCTGCTTGGATTTTAAGGGTTCAAACTCCAAAGGGGTAAAACCCCATTAGATTTGTGCCTTTTTTATTATTATCTGCCGTGAGCTGGAATGAATAATTAATTGTAACAAAGGCCCAAAAATGCAATTTTGGAAAGGCCACAACACTCACACATCCAGCTAAAAAATCTTGGACCATAAAAGTCAAGCCTGCATAATGTGTAAAACAGTTGAAGTTTTCAAAGCAGTTTTCAAAAGACACCCAGTTCCCTGATGCTACCACCCAATCAATTGAGGCATGACTCTCCTAAAACAGGGCCAACAATGTTTTCTTTGTTTTATGTATGTCCAATCCTTTGACTAGTTTCACAACTTTAAACTTTAAAAGTGCTTAGTACTTAAGTCGTGCACTTCATCAAACATACCACGCAACCTATATCAGTTGTATCGTGTATGTATTGCATTAACCCTTTTCTCTTTGCATAAGCTTGTCCTTAACTCCAGTGAAAGTATTTACTTTTTTTTTTTTTTTTTTTTTTTTTTTTAAGAGGAAACTATTAAGAAACAGCACTGAAGTAGATACATTTTACATGACTGGTATCCATCACCAGACCGATGTAATGTTCTAAAACACTGAAATACACAACAGTTCATTTAACTATGTGCAAATCACCATTAGATTCTAGTTCTGCTTCAACAGCAGGCTGGCCCACCAAACGTCCATAATAATCTGAATGTGTGGATTTTTTTCCTCCCCGCTTCATCTTCTGGTGGCCTCTTTGCTAAGCTGATGGTTAATGGCCTCCGAACATTTAGGATTCTGTTTTCTAGTTCTGTAAAGAGAGGATCATATCCTGTTCCAGTGACTTTAGTTCAGCTGAACTCTTTATCTGTCGCTCTACAATTTGCTTGGGAATCGTTCCTCTTCCAGGCCTTGCATGCTCTTTACCGAGTACATCATCAATGACCATGTGAACCAGCTCTTACAGGCTTTAGCTCTTACAGGCTTGCAAGCATAAGGTTTGGGTGCATTTTGTGCCATGGAACAGCATATGTTTCAGGGGATGGGGAATATGAAATATCGTAAGTGTTTGTATCGATTTCATAGACTCCAAGCTCAGGGGATCCAGCTGGTAGCATTTCCACGCAGGGAAAGTAGGACAGTTGTCTCACTTTTGATAAAAATGCTGGTTTTGCCCCATCTGTAGTTGTCTTTCCAGATATCTCAATACCTGGAGATACTGGTGTATTGGCTTACGATTTACATGTGGGAATAACACTTCCCTCATTTACACTTCTTTTTGAGAGGCAGTGCGAGACTCTGAGAGACTACACGAACAGACAAATTCAGCTAAAGCCCTTAGAAGAATTGTCAGCATTGTCAATTCTGTTCTGCACTGAAATGGGCAAGAATGTCAGTAACCATTTTTATTGGGCTGCATGGCCTCCAAGCTGTGCTGTGTTGTTGCTCCGAGTGCTAAATTTGCTGGTTGGGCAGAAATACATCTTTGGTGACCAGACAGTATCTACAGAAATACTCAGAAAACTGAAATTTTCTGGAAACCCACCAATCATGTGGGAGCCCAGGTTATCTCCCATTTTGCATGCGATTCTACCTCTATATTTCCTACCCAAGATGTGCCCTTTACCTCCAGCTCAAACAAGTCTGACACAAACTCACTGAAAACTTTATCTATACAGAGCAGTACCAAGTGTGTTTGATCAACAGTTGATCGGTGGTGTGGATGGAAATTTCCCCACAGTAAAGTAGACAGTTAAAACTTTTGCTTGGCAGATCCCATGAGGATTAGCTGCCTCAAAAGCGTCTTAAAAAAAGCATCACCTTTAAAGAATCTGGGTCTGAGGCAAACATGGCATTAGATCTAATGACATGCCCATCAGTGAAATCACAGAGTGCACCATCTTCAACCAGAAGCTTAGAACTCTGCTGTGCTGCACTTCCATCGCCTCTTTTATCATTACTCTGAGCTTTTCCACTACTGGAATGTAATGATAGCGCCTCCTCTGCCCTCTATCATTGTACCCAAGTGTAACTTCAATAGGCTGAGCATAGTTGAAGTGTGTCTTGTACTACTGCAGCCTTTAATGGTGAGTAGTTAAAGGACCATTTGTATGTAAGGCCTCTTGCATAGGGCTCTGCTCATATGCGCTCTTCTATAGACATGTTAATTTCTCGGTTGGAACACTAAGTTCTTGAGACAGCACATCCATTGCACACTCCTGTTGATTATCCTGAAGAGTTTCCATTTGCTATCTCTAATTGTGGAGGCTGAGACTAAAAACATTGCCTGCAAGCCCACTTTATCACTCACACCATCCTCACTTTGGTCTGCGTCAATCACATCAGTTTGATCAGGTACATTCTCTGCAAGATGCGCTCCCTCACTTGGAAAAGAGTGTTCTGCAACTTTGACAATAACTATCAGGGTGACATTCTGCATGCTATGAAATCTGAAAATGTGAGATGAAAAAGATGTCTTCACTTTAAAAGTCTTGTATGTGGCCACTCAAGGGAGACACAAGTCCTCTAACGCCTGCATATCCTCTACTGCAAAAATTCAACGAACACTTTAACTGCTCAAGCACACACTCCGGTTGCAAGTTTGTCTGGTCCTTGTGTCTGGGCGTGCTCGTAACATAAGAACAGTGAAACAAACGAATGAGGAAAACCTTTTTCCAAAATCTTTATAGCCACATTTAAAAAAAAAAAAAAAAAGTTAACATGTTTGTGTAATCTGCTCCGGTATGCTTCTGATATTCAATCAATGAGACATTTAATTTTGCACCACGCAAATTCAAATTGTTCAAAGAAAAAAAAAAAAAAAGAAAGATATATTGTCTTGCTAATAGGCTAAAAGGCTGACAGTTGTAAACCAGGCCCTCAATTGACTCAAATGCCTCAAGACATAGGTCATATTGTGAGGAGACTCAGAAGAAGGAGGAATGATTTTGCCTCGTCATACTCATATGCCACTTGGATAGAATTTAGAGATTTGAAAAACATAATATGATGTGAGGTTGTGTGTTCGGGTAGAAAAGGTAAACTGGAGTGTTAATGGATTAGCATGATTCGAGTTCCCTCTCTCTCTCTCTCACATCTGAGCTGGCTAGGCTAACAACTGGCCAGCAGCAGTCAATCACAATCTCACCTGACTCAGCACTTTCAGGTCAAGACCATCACAGGAATACTAAGATGTAATGTGTCAGCACCATCCCCACCTCTTGCACCTTTTTTGCTTAGCGAGGGGTTCTTGCTCCCACAATGCAATGTGCAAAAATACAGGTAAAGCACCGTGAAGAATAAATACTGAAAATGCCTTTATATTAAAACAGTAAATTGGGACGCATTCTTACAGACTTCTCTTTGAATGTAGTAACTCTTTAACGTCTGTCTCCTGAGTCGTGCTCTTGGGTCCCTTTTCTGAGAAGTGTGACAACCTAGTTGTTTACAGAACTGAGTGCTCATTACGGAGGGGAACTATTTTCTGCTTCATGTGTGCAGGATGCAAGGGCAAATTAGCACCCCTCCTGAAAATTTCACACTATAAAACATCTTCAACGCAGCAGGTGGTATCACTTCCATCAGGCTGCTAACAACTTTGAGAGACACACTGTGAACCCTAGCATTACAAACAAATTGGCGAGGATATTCTAGCATATCAGAGTGTCAATTTATCTAATGAGTGTGATGGCTACTTATTTAAGAGCTGCACACAAGCCGAAGCGTTGTTTTTTGTCACTCAGCCACGGTTTGCTATAGAACACTAAGGTCACAGTGAACTCCCTCCTCACTCGGCTATGTGGTTTATTTATTTTATTGGCTGTTGCTGCTGAAATGTACAAAAAAACCCAAACAAACAAAAAAACAAACAAACAGAAAAACAAAACAAAACATCATATTTTATTTCCTCAAATAAAAACCCGTAGTCAGTTAATCTTGATGGCCGGGGGAGTTGTTGACAGGAAGAAATAAAGGCTGGCCCCACACTTCTGGTGCCAGTCATTTAATGTACATGCCTGCAAATGTTTCACAATAAAAGCCCTCTTAAGGAATTAAGGGGTTCTGTCCAATGAAAGACACCTGGGCTTTTAATCTGAAATGATACAGGTGTAATGCAGCAATTTTAACAGGATAAATAGGAGTTGATTAAAACGAAAGCTAAAAAAAACTAAACTAAGAAATGACCAATACTTATAAAACAGAGGGAATTAGAAATAAAGATGTGCCTCTAATTCAAGCTTGCTTCCATCCACCCCAACCACTTCCCTAAAATGACTGTCACTTTATAGTGTAGTCACCTAACTTACTCTTTTGCACCAACACATAGACCTCATCAAAAATAAATAAAAATAACAAAAAAAGTGAGTGGTTTGCACGTCTGAATGGGACAGCACATCAAAAACACTAAAGAACCTCAGACCAGCCATCATACAGCCCCCGAGTTATAAAGTGAGTGAATGTGTAGTAAAGATGAGTCAGACTAGCAAAAATTACGCACATATTCTTTACCTTAACTGATGTGTGAGAGAGAGAGATTCTTGAAGTCAAGTCAGAAATTCAATACCAGCAGTATGCAGTAGAATAGCAATACAGTCAGTTACAAGCTATGAGGATGTTTATCTGCTGCAGTGTGGAGGAGGAAACCAATAATGTGACAAACATGAGACCTTCGCTGCAAAGATGGGTTCAAACTTTTAGTGCTTCTTGATCATAAAGACATGTTTTTCCTGTCTGCCTGTGCTGAGTAATGCAGTGAATATAGAATGACAGACCTGTTTAAAATCAACCTTCACTCGCTGTTGAATAGCTGTTGGGTGATTTAAAAAAAAAAAAAAAAAAAGGTGATATTCAACAATCATCTGCATCTGAACAGGAAACAAACAGCCGGTGCAAGAAGTGCAGTTGTATTATACAGAAGAAGGGTGTAGAGAACAGGATAAAGTTGAATAAACATTAGATAGATATATTTTTAGAGAAGTATAGCTGCTCCAAAGAGCCAGTAAGTGCAGTTCTATCACATAAAAGAAGGCTGTAATGGAAAATACAGCTGAATTACCATTAAATGCATTTTTGTAGAGTTCTGAGTGACAGTAGACAGTCTCAGGACACACAACCAGTGCTATCTGCACACTTTCTAGTTTACATGCCTGCTGATTCAGTTGCTCTGTCTGGATCCTGTAAGCCTCCTGTAAATATTTACTTTTTTTGTGTATTTTCTGGCTGTTGTGTTGTTTGTGTATTCTTATTTCATTCCATCTTTTTCATTTCCATATAAGTTTGTGTAATGACGCACTACATGTAAGTTCTACAGTATGTGGTGGGTGTAATGACCCACTACATATTGTAGATCTGACAATCTATTTATAAACACAACTAACATAATTTGAGTAATAGATGCCAGAACAGTTTGTCTCAGGTGGAGCTGAATCGCAGCCCTGGGAAATGTTTTGTATTCCGTTTGCGAGTATTTCCACTTCATTTTGATTTTGCTTCTAAACTTGGTAAAATATCCCCCTGTGGGACTGGCATCGTTGCAGGCATTAATACACTATACACACACATACACGTATACGACAAGCAGAGCTCTGTCAAGAGCACCGACGTCAAATGGCGAATAGAAACGGCAATGCAGTTTGACTTGGCAGTTCAAGTCTATTCTTTTTGGATGCTCCCCTACAGTGTCAATAAAGCACATCAGCATGAAATACATAGCAACATGCAGGGAGTGTTATAAAAAGCCCCCCTATGGGTGCAAAGTAGAAACAAACACTATCCAAGGTGCACATAGAGCGTAACCACAGTTGGGGGTGGTGGTGGTGGTGGTGGGGGGGTGGGGGTATTGGAGGGGTAGCTGGCTTCCATCTATAAAAGCAGCAACAGAAGTTCGCTCCACTGATATGCATTTTACATGAGACGAAACGAAAACTCCATTTCCCATTACGTTATTACAGGAATTTCTATGTATTTTGTTTGCATGTTAACATTTGGCCCAGGCTCAGTCTGTTCAGAGAGCAGAGCTGTGCAGGACCACCAACAGGATTGCTCTCTCCTGCAGTGGGAGTCCTCTCCAGTAGTTGGGCCATTTATTGCAGGTCTCCTCTAGTCAGGCTGCTGCCCCCCCACCTCATATCACCTATATCACTGAATGTGTTAAAACTGTAAGCTGAAGGAAATGCATCAGCAAAGGCAGTGAAGAGGAAATCTGTGTGTAAACAGGTTTCAAACTTGTCAAAAAAAAAAAAAGCAGCTGTGTTGTTTTATGAAACAGGAAATGCATTCATCATGTTTGTTAGACCTCAAGGATACACACAAACTGTTGCTGAGTAACAGTGAATGTACAGAGAAAATGTATTCAGAAACACTCCACAGTGCATTCCTCCTTGTTACAGAAATAGTCAATACAACAAATGAACTTCTGGCAACTGCTTAAGCTACAGCTAACCACTTACTCTAATGTTGATTGGTCAGTCTGGAGAGAACGCCATAATGTTGATCTGCCTCAGTGCAGGTTTAATTCTGTGGAAAACATGAACCTAAAACCTTTGAACTGTTACACATTCCCATACCATATGTAGCTATGATGCTTCCTTAGACGAACATTTGCACAAAGTGCCAGCTGGTCTGAGACTGACCTTCTGTAATTTAGTGGGAACCGAGCAATACCAGTACACTATGTTGAGCAGTGTCAATTTCAGGATGAAACCTCTGTAGGAAATTTGTTGAGCTCTTTTCCAGCCCTCGTTTAATTTGATCCACGATTGGTTGACAAAAATCCTTTAATCAGTGTTTAATGAGACGACAACTGATGAGACTGTCCTGCTAAACACAAGCCCATAGGTCGTCTGTGCAAGCAGCCAGACCAATAGTTAGCAATGATTCTTTTACTTGTGACCTTTCGACAACCTTGACTGCATGTTTATTATTGTAACCCTGACGAGGAAGGTCCTCTAACTTTAAGGAAGTACCTTCATGAAAGTGCCTCCGCCTAATCAAGTAGTTCTTGTGCTTAAACCTAACCAAACATTCTTCCATAATCTTCACTGCATGTTTATTATTGTGCCCATGATGATGATGGTCAGGCACGCCTGCCACTGATCTGCTCCTGTGGATTGTATCTGAAGGTTGGGTGTGTGAAGATGAATATCATGTAGAAGTAAGGGAAATAACTGGCATGAAAAGTTTCTCCGATGATGTATGTTTGCACAAACGGACAGAAATTCTTCAAATGATGACTGCATTCATGATAACATCTTATACATTAGGTATGAGCACACACGATAAATGCAGCACTAAATGATGATGTGCTGAAACTAGAATTGTCTTAACCTATACTTATGTTAAGAATCGTGTCTTATTGTAACAAATGCATCACATGCACACGTGCCTTAATGTCCATGTTTTTATGTGCTCTTGATTTTTCTGGGTGGAAATGGTAGTCAAACAGAGGACATGCTAAAGCATTATGTTGAGTCTTAAGATAAATGGAGCGGTGCAAGAGGCGCTGACAGCAGGGGGACAAATGTGTGTAAAGGTATCAGCTGAATGACCTTCAGTGACAGGCTACAGCTGAAGCTGCGACATGTATCCTGAGACGACCTTAAGAGAAAGGTTGCCTGGGTTTCCTTGACTGTGCTCTGCAGCAGTTATAAAATAATACTGAGGTGTGGGGATTAACCTCTCATTCTCTGTTTTCCTCCCGATGTCTATCTCACACTCGCCGCCCCTTCCTGTCATCCTTTCACTTGATTCATTGTAGGCAGGATGAGAGTGCTGTGGTGGCAGGATGAAGCACTTGCTGGGGGATATCGGCATGCTTGTGGCTAAGAAGGAGAAATTACAGCTTGTTATACAATTTGCAGGCAGTAGTCGCCTAAAAGCTGGAAGACTGCAGTTCTGATTGGGAGGTCAGCGGCTCAAACGCCTTCAACACCTGACAAGAGTCAATGGGAACACTTTCCCCATGGTCAACAACCATTGCTGAGAAAAGGAACTACAGGGACACTTCACCGACTTAAAACAGCAAATCATATATTAGCAAAAGAATGACACGTCCATACCATTGTCAGTGATCTGTGTGTTACTGTATTCAACTATGGCAGCCTGCTTTAAAAAACTGATGGAAAAGTCAGTGATTAGCCTTTGGAAACTCTACGTATAAACCCCAGTCAGCCCCAGTCAAACATTTTGCACCTGCATTTCCTATAATTTGGAAGTAATGTCATGGAGACAGTTATTTAGCTACAGGTGACAACTCGAACAAAGCTTTTTTTTATGACAAATTAGCTAGTTATAAGGATCATCTTTTTTTTTTTCTATGATTTTCAAGCACATTTATGGGCATTTCTTTGCACAGGACAGAGGAAATAGCAATATCCTCTGAGGTCTAAGTCACACTTCATCTAAAAATACATGTAGCACAGCTGTGTTTTAAGGTTTGACTGCATTATGACTCCGATTAGGAGTGTCTGATGACACAAGTCATCAGGAGCCAAGGGTTTAGGCGAACCTTAATTGTCGTCGTGAGCTTTGTTACAGCCACTGCTGCAGCTCCGACTGCTGACTGTGTTATTAGATGGGTAAATTCTTCAGACCAAACTACAATAACGTACATCCTGTTTATAGACAGCAGCCTGCATCTGTCCATTTCACATCACACAGTACCTTTGCCTCATGTCTCTCCCTCTGCGCCTCATTCTCAACTTCCCTCAGCCTGAAAACCTCTGATCTAAGACTTTTTCCTCTTATTTTTTCTCTTTGTGATTCTTGTTAGCACTGATGATATGAAACCATGTTTACATAAAGCATGACAATGACTGTGCAGTTCTGTCAGCTCAGCTACTAGCAGCTGCATCAGTATCTTGTTCTGCATTAATTTCAGTAAATATTTAATGAGCTGTGACAAAACAAAACTGAAAATAAACGGGGAAATCATAGGAGAAGCATAACCAGAAAACAATTACAGATTGTCACTTAATCATGCCCCGAGCAAGCCGACAATACCTTAATTACGATGTCACTGAAAGGAGTTGATTCAGTCAGCCAACCCACGGGGAACCGATTTTATTTAAGTGAACACAGAGTATGTACAGGCCCTGAACTTATCACTCCCTACAAATAAACACCAAGCTTAGCAGAGCCCAAACCCAATGCCTGTTATACAAAGTCACATCAGCAAAGGATTAGGAAAATAACCATTAAAATAAAAATTCATGGCTTTAAATCCTGTTTTCTTATTAAGAGATGTACAGTAGGTTATGTTAAGTTGATAAGGAGAAGATAAGCACCCAGTAACAACAGTGTAAGCCATACAATACGTGCTCAGTAGTTTATCTGAAACAGCAGGTGAAGAATAATAAAGCAAGCGGTCACATAAAGAAATCAGAGTCAACATTTTCTCAGATGTTTAGCTGAATATTAAGTGTGTGAAGAAAAAAATAAATGCAAATATCTGTGAGTATCACAAGAGCCATTTAAAGTTTCCAAAGATTTTCTGTGTGCAAGACAACAGCCACGTTTACAGCCCTAAAGCCAATATTCACCGCTGCTTTTTACTGGAGACCTTTGTTTGTATTAAGCCAACAGGAAAATAACCAGCAAAATCTAATTTAGCCACAAGTACTTATAAGTATTCATATTTAACACTATGTACATAAACAGCATGAGAGCATTATAGACATTCGCCAAGCAGCAACCATAAATAATCTCAGCTGCAACAATAAAGTCCTGTGGCATTCTCGCAATTTATGATATTACAAATATAGCACATGGGTAGACAATGGCAGTATAAGAGCAGGAATTAGCAGCCAGCAGACACCAACTCATCAAACAGCTAGCATAACTGGTAACACCAGAGCCACTGATATCAAGCACACAATCAACTCATCAGAGCCAAGACAGTTACTCAGAGCGTACATGTCAGTGCAAACAGCCTCTTACTTTGGTGAAGTCGAGCAGGAAGTCACTGCAGCCTCAGCCTGCAAACAGCAGACTCCATCTTCTGGCTTGATGATGCATTTGGAGCCAACAGCTGATATGATGCTTGAAGAATGGGGGTTGCTTTGGGTTATAGTTAGTGTCATCTACAGTAGATGATGTCGATGTTAGGCAGAGACCGTTTCTTCAACATCATATTCCCAGTGGCCCCAATCCAGTGCCTGCCCTTGTAAACAGAAAAAAAAAGGTTTGAATTAAAAACTATTCCAGTTTACCACAAGTCACACATTCAGAATTCACTACATAATTCCCCACTTTATATGCTGACAGCAACAGGCACAATTTGAGAGATAAACTGCTGATACAACATGGCAGAGATATCTTTCAATGGTAAACTAATTCACACTAAACACAATGGCCTTGGCTTCACATTAAGAGACGCAATTCAGTAGCTTCACTTAAAAATAGCACTGCACAGTCATAGCATGGCTAGGAAGAAAATGCATCTTACCTTTATGAAGTTATCAAGCTACAGAGGAGTTTGTTTTCATAATGTTAGCTTCATTAGGAAGGCCCTCCTTGTTGCCATCATCACTAAGGCCTCAAAAGTGTACTGTGATAGTGTGCCCCTTAGACAAGGCTTTATAAATGTCAGTGTAAGAATGTCCAACAACATGCCAGCATCAGCCCCATCAGCATCAGTGTCCATGCTATATGGTTTTTCCCAGCAGGAGACAGTTTGGCTTGTCAGGCTTGCAGGAAAAGCACAGGTGTAATTGATAACATGAGTGAGTCCGAAGTGTCTCACAGGCCAGGCCATTGTTAGCAGAATTAGCTCCACCTGTGCTTTCCCTTCTATGACAAGTAAAAATGTCTGCAGTGAAAAAAAAAGGTCTACTGACAATGCTTGCTGCTACTGCTGCTGCTGGTTGCTAGAGGCATTGTAACCAGTAACTGCTGCTTCTGACAGTACAATTTCACAAATCTTTCACCTTCAGTCAGCTTTTGCTCTTTCTCCGTCTTTATCTCTGCCCCCCCCTCCCACCCCCCACCTTCACTTTCTCACTAATGTTTCCCTGATTCTTTTTTCTTTTTGGCTCACCAGATTTTAACTTTCTACATACTCTTCTTCACTTTTTTTTTGTATCAGCGTAATAATCCATTCTGATCAGTCAAGCAGCCCTTTGCTGGAAGGCTATGGTCCATTCTAACACTGCTGAGGGGACACGAGCAGACTGTTGGCAGCATGGCTTCTCTATTTAATGCTACTGCAGCTGCAGAATTAGCAGCAAGTTTTTACAGCGCAGTTTGAAAATTAACAGGGCATTGACAGCTTGGATAAAACACCTTGTAATAATGGGTGCACCTGATATAACCTGCAGAAAGTGGACCTTGTCATGTGGTAGCCTGATTGAGATAAAGAAAGTTTTGGCCATGAAAGTGGGAATATTGTTTTTGTTTCTTAATTTTTTTTTCAACCATAAATACTTCTGGGAGCACTATACTAAATCTAAGTTAGCTAAGTTATGCACGTCTTATAGTTATTTCTCTTCCTTATAGAGACAAGCAAATGCATCTTTAGAATCACAGCAGGCTTTATGCTCCTGAGCTGCACTTGAATGGCCCTTATAGCTGTGAACTCACATCACATAACTTCCAGTTTTTCACATAATTGGTACATTGTTGTATTTTATCCTTGCCATTTGGCAATCTCATAATGCCTTGACTTTTAAAAACCCATAATTCAGATGAGAGATTGAGTGACTCACAGCCAAGTAGAGCTGTTTTCTCCAGTGGCCTTTTGAAATTCAGCCAAGCAAAATCTCAGTTAATTAGAAGTGAACAAAGATGAGGGAGTGAAGGAGGAACACTGAGGTTGACAGCGGTTTTCGTGCCCTGGAAGAAACAATGATATGTTGTGGGTGGTGATTCTTTGGCACTGAAGAAGGAAAAGAAAAAAAGAAAATGAAAGAATGAAAACACAAAGTGACAGAAAGTTGACGAATGTGATCATCAGTCAGTAATGATTTCATAGAATCTTTATGAAAATGAAGCCAGATGTCGCAAAGCCCGTGGAATCTGTGCAAATATTTATTTGGCACTGAAAAATGACTTTTCAAGAGGTACAATATTTCATGACTACAAAATCTGAATTGGATGTGGAGTAATTAATTCAAATTCAACGATGACTCGATTATCATTGTCATGTTGTCACCAAATTCTTCTTCTTACTATAATTGTTGGTGCTGATAGCAATGAGGTCGGCATAGGGAACCGGTGTGAATAAGAATGAAGGTTTTCCAGTCCTCTGCAGTAATTTAAGCCAAATTCACATAGGACTTTGGTTATACCCAGGTACATCTGTTTAATTGCTGAAGTTATCCTTTATCTTATTCCCCTGTGAACCCTTTATGGTTTTAATCTGTAAAATAAAAACTCCAATGCAAATTACCCACTACGTCTCCCCAAACGCAGGGGTCATCTAATAATATGAGCCCCATGTTTGTTTTCTCTTTTTTCTTAGTTTTTCTCGAGGGTTCCTTAGATTTATATCCTTTTTTTTCCCCTTCCTCTTCTTGGTCGAGAATTATTGAGGTTGCTGTAAGAAATAATGAATGAGAGCTTTGATAGCATTTTGAGAGCAATCTAGGCTCATCTAGTTGCTCCGCGTGGAGACAATTCAGGCAAAGGCCTTGCTCAAATCCATCAAAAGAATAAAATCTTGAACGATAATGACGTGGATGACATGGGTGAGTGAGTATATTCCTAGATCACTGGTCCTGGGTGAATGTGGATGCTGATAAATCTGTTCTGAATGTTCTGAAACCTGGACAGTACTAAATAGGCCGGCCTGAAATCTCGGCTTTGTGATAAATTGCCGAAGCCTAGATTCAGCATCACGAACAAAGCACTTTCCAGGATGTGTGAAGAGAGGAAATAAACTTGACAGATTCCCACGCTGTTCTGCTTTTGGTTTTTGCATTGAAACATGTTTGGGACCGTCAAATTAAAGCACATAGTTCTTTGAAAGTCACTCCTTCTCATGCCCTTGATGTGAGTAGACAAGCTGTTCCATGGGAATTGCTGCTCAAATGTCAAAGCTGATAGTCTTTCTTCGACACAAATGGAGACATTACTTTTGGCTTTAAGGGAATGAATTGTCAAAGTGACTGCTTGAGTATATTCTTCTGAATCTCATCAAATGCTTGGCACTGTTCTATTTCTCCACAGAAGATGATTGGCTGCAAAGCAAAGTGTTTTGGTAGCTCATTACTGTTTTTTATTTTTTATTTTTTTCCACCGGTGAAGCATCAGCTCAGTGTCTCCTCTGTTGTCTCTGGAATAATAAGGCGCAGTGGGCTACCTAAACTCCAGAGCAACTTTCACCTTCAGTGTGGCTTTGAAGGGATGGACATTTATCACCATCAGCATCCACAAGCCTCCACTGCTCATTCACACATTACCTTAATTAGGATTTTATGAGAGGTCATTCCTCTTACTCTGCCACTTAAAGAAGTGCACTGTAGACATGAAAGGGGCAAAACAAATCACATTTATTATCTCCGTTAACGCACCTAAATTCTCAGTGCTTCACGTAGTGCAATATAAGAGATGTTTAGAGCTCTACTGTAAAATCTGAGTGTAAATGTACTCTCACTGGCAATTAAAGGTTAATTTATAGCTTTGTGTTACCAGCAATACCACCACCCCCATTTTCCATCATCTTTGCATCGGACATACTCACTCCAGATGAAGAGCTTAAAAGCTGCATATAGAGTCCATCAAGTCTTGTTGGCTTGATAATAACTTACATACATCCATGGTCTAAAGGGATGGTGCTGCTGATGTTGATGCTGACTTGATTTGAGGACAAGCTGTGGGTGCGATTCTCCTCCACCACGTTAGCCCACTGTTTTCAGGATGGTAAGGTCAGAGAGCATTTCATGTTAATGAGTGCAAGCGTATAAGACATGCTTGACCTTTGTTGTCATACTAACAATAATTAACGTGATTAAGGTTGCTGGACCAGTCACAGTATAGTTAGGTTAAGGAAAAGATTATGGTTTTGGCTTAAAATAAGTACTATGACCTCTGTGCTTGCTTTATAGAGGAGGGCAGTCTCTTTCCACCATAACAAAAAAATCTGTTCATTCAACAATTCTTGGTTGTAACTCTTCTGAAATCTCTTTTTGCGAGACGTGGTTTGCATTAGCAGATGCTTCTTGTGAATAACAAACTTAATTTTCTCTTCTACAAACTGGTTTCATTGATTGCACTCCAGGTTTGCTAAATCCTGAACAGGTTTTGTCTTTTACGTTACACAGGACTGGGAATCTACATGAGCAATATACAGTGTATCTCTTTGGCTATACTTGGGAACAGCAGTTGTTTGAGCTAAATGCTAACACATGCTGATAATTAACAGGTGATATTTACCCTCTTACTTTAGCCTGCTAACATGCTAACATCTGCTAATTTAACGCTTGAAACCTGACTGAGACATTACACATTACAGGGTTCACGCTGCGTGACAGATGATTGGACCACATTTCATTGCAATCTATCACATTTCCAGAGACATTTTTCTGTGTCTAAAAATATCATCTCATAAAAGTAATCAGGATTTATCCTCTGGTGGTCTACTTCAGCCTGGACCAAAGTGGTGGACCGAGAGCCATGTTGCTTGTGTGGCTAATAAAAAACATATCATAATAATACCAATAATAATCAGCTGTTTTCTCTCCCCATGAAACATGATTTCTTGTGAGTAGCTAATTCTTTCTTCATGTAAACCTGCATGTCTCACCTCCTTGTGAGTCACTGTAGCCAGCTGTTAACTTATTCAGTTTCACTCAGAGATGTGCCACATCATGAAGGCTTTGACTACAATTTTCCTGTGTCTTTAAGTGACTAACCTACACAAAACCCTGATCCACAAACTTTTAGTGGACGTGCCAATAAATCACGCCCGAGGAGACAGTGATTTGACCATTCTCATTCACCCACCAGAGACCCACCATTAGCTCTGGAGGAACGGGAAAGCATTTGAAGTGGCATATCTTTGATAGATCCTGTTAGTCAAAAAGTGGTTTACCATGAGTCATTAGACTGTGTGACAGGTGCAGTCAATACCGAGCCAGCATCACTCACCTTCAGCTGGAAGCCCTGTTCTGTGGCACTAATCTGGCAATCAGGCTGGATCAAATAGGGAGGTGTCTTGCTTCATCACTCTCCTGTGTACACCTCTGTCAAAGGCTCTGTCCAGTTATGCGAGCAGCACCTGGAGAGAAGAGAAGAAAAGTTGGTAAAGATCAGAAAATCAGGGAGGCCTCTGACACCCTGATGGTTAATTTCCTTTCATTAGTCAGATCCAGAATCCAGGACACAGAAGCAGCAGCCTCCTGCACTGACAGCTAATCAACTCCTCATTCATATCAAATGTCAAATCAAGGCACAGAATCTGGGCTCCTCATCCATTTAATATTGTGTTATGGCCAGATTTGTCTTTAGCTCAAACAAATGAATACTCATCATGTCAGACCTCTATCATCCTTGTCATTCAGAAAATGAGCCCAGATCCCCGTAATAAAAAAGAGAAATGAATTATCTAATCTGCAGATATTAGATCTGTCTTATTTGAAGTGGGCTGAAGGAAGGGGGGGGGGGGGTGGTGGGGGATTCTAGACTAATGCACTTTTTTCAACTCTTGGCCAAACAAAGTAGAGCAAACAGTTCCTCTACAGGCATATTCTCCATATGCACAGCATTAATCAGGAGGCACAAAAATGGAAGTTTGCTGCATTTTCATCAACAGTATTTCAAAGACACACTCGAGTCAGAAAAATACTTACTGTGTAGAAGTGTAAGGCACCGTGTATTTATTCACTGTGTGTATATATACCTGCATAGAGATTCCCAAATAGATTCCAGTCTTGCGCATTTACAAGACTGGAGAGTGAGAGGAGACAGGGCAAGAAAGGATGAAGTTTCCGGGAGACAGAACCCATGTCTTTTGTTCCACGATGAAGAATAGAGTATCAAAGTATAGCGCAGGCCGCATGGTGACATTTTTATCAGTGTTGTGCTGACTTGGCTGAACTCTCCCTCTGAGAGGCTGATGAGAAGGGATGGCCTTGTGAAGGAAGCCACCGAGTGCATTCGTGGCTGCCGTTATCGTTGGAATCCAGTGCTGCTGAGAGCGTGGCTTCGGCCCCCTGCGTGGATGGGAAATGACCTGTCTGTGTCTGCCTGGCACTCTCTCTGTCTCCACCTGACTCCCTAGACCCTTCCTCAACACAAGCTATCATGACCTTTTGACTTCCTGCACACAGACTCAAGTCTGTGCAACATAGTTGCTTTGTCTTGTGACCTGTTGTGTCTGATCCATGATGCTTTCAAGAAACACAGCAGGAGTGTATCTGTGAAAGTCTCTGGTTCCATCTGCTCAGAGCCGCCAAACTGGCTGGGGCTCACGTGGCAGATAGGGGGAAGTTATCACGTAAAGTTGTTCCAGGCATTGTGCCTGTCAGTGATTCAGTATTTTTGGCACGGCCTTTTAATGCTCATGTGCTGGGGGGGAAAAATGCCCTCCGCATGAGGGAAAGTGTAACCAAATGTGCGAAAGTAAATGGAGCTTTCTTAATCGCTCTGACCAGCGATTTCGAATGTGCCGCTCACGTGCCAAGATTCTTGACGAGTAAACACACATGACAATTTCTACATTTAAGGGAAAGTGGGGCTTTCCAAAATACTCTGATAGCAGTTAGTCTGGGCCAAATCCATATTTATAAGCGACAGCTAGGCAACATTCTTTGCCTTCAGCAGGCTGTGCAGAGCAGTAAATTGAATTCTGCCACGCAGCTCTCCCTGACAGAATGCTGAATAAGTGAGAGGATCTGTATTTTAGAGAAATGCATGACCGGTGGCCCGCATACACATTAGAATAAAAATGATATGTTGGCTGGAAAACTCTCATGGCACTTGACAGACAGTGCGACTGCACAATAGAAGTTATTTTAAAACTGGACATGACGGAGAAACTGTTTTTTTAGATTGTCAGTAAAAGGCCAAGATTAATGGTATTAGGATTTATTTAGTCTCTGGGCCGCTGACTTTAGAAAATTCTATAAAATACTGGAGGGCATCCAGAATAGATTAGTGCATTGTAAATAAATATTTTATTTACCCCATTTCCTAATTTGGTCAAAACTTCACAGATTGAATTTTTTGCATCCTGGGAGACAGAAAATGATTCCTTTGGGCTTTTAGTGTAGTGCAGTTGGCAGCCTTTTCTTCTCCGAATTAAATTATCTGATACTATTGCAACATGGATTATTATGCATAATTAATAACAGCCACAGTAGTATCATTTATTAAGTCTGACAGAAAATAATTTGGAGCTGTATGAATGGGAATTAGAGCAAGCCAGGTTTTTTTTTTTTTTTTTTTGTGCAGAAGCATAACATTGTTGGCATCCATGCATGCATTATCTTGCCAATTATCCAGCTCAAGGTGAAGGCAACAGGGCAATCTTGGCAACTGACACATATTCCCCAGCTGTTCCTTGGACATCCCAAGGCAGTTTGAGGTCAGCTGTGTGAAGCCCCTAATTATAGTTTGGATTATAAGACCACCAACACACACTGGGAGTCTAAATAATGCATGTAGTGGCATGTATACAGATTTTCTTTCTGTTCTCACTGATATTTGTGCCTGCTTGAGCAAAAGTAAAGTACAAATTTAACATGCATTTTTTTCTTAACATTAACAATGTATTATATAGCCCCAAAAGGGATTTAAAATGGTCACAGTCTTGTAAAAGTACAGCACTCATTTGTTGTATGAAAGGTTCAGTCAGCAATTTAAAGAATGATTCTGTGAATCAGAACACAGACAACAGACAAACAACAGGAACAGTATACTGCAATTACAGATTGAGCCTTTAATTAGATGTTTTGTTCTGTGCCCTAGTTTAAAATTCCCTAGCTGTCAACTTGGGATTACTCTTCAGCATGAATCTTCTCCGTGTTCAGTGCTGTGCCGCCATGGCTCGATTCATATGTCAAAATGCACTGCTGTATGCACCGTGGGCCTGTTCTCTGTCTTATTCCTGCACACTGTTCTTTATGGATACAGCACTGTAACATTGCTTCACACAGCTGCTTTTTTTTTTTTTTTTTTTTTTTTTTTTTTTTTCAACACAACCACGGACAAAAAACCTTCACTGGCAAAAAACAGCCCCAAGGGGTGCAAAACAAAAAAAAACCCCCCCCGCAAAAACACCCAAAAAACTTTTC
>JBBMJY010000008.1:5083932-5107461 GCA_037833715.1 Toxotes lorentzi
TTGGGCCTGTTCTCTGTCTTATTCCTGCACACTGTTCTTTATGGATAAAGCACTGTAACATTGTTTTACACAGCTGTTTTTTTTTTTTTTTTTTTTTTTTTTTGTAAATACAACCATGGACAGGCAACTTTGATTGGCAGAAAATAGCATCAGTGAGTGCAAGCCAAAGAAAAGCTATCCATGCAGGAACACCCACAGAACTTTGCTGATTTGTCAGCTCGCTCCACTTGCTTTTGGATACGGGTGATAGTACGTAGTTAGAAGACAATACTGTCTTTTGGCAGGATTGAGGGAAAAAAAATAACATGAATGGCACAATTGCCTTTAATCCACTTTGAATTTTCGTGTGTAGATGTGAAGCAAACGCTTTGTCTGTCATCATCAATTCGAAAATTTCTAGCTGATAGATAGATAGATAGATAGATAGATAGATAGATAGATAGATAGATAGATAGATAGACAAAAAACTAAAGAACCTCATCAATAAATGCATTTGTGGGCTTTTGTTTTGAAATGGTAATTAAATCCCACTTTTCTTTGGCTAATGAAGATAACATGTAAGTAATTAATTTAATAAAGCAAAGTGATGTGCTCACTCACACTATGTGCAATGACAGTGTATCCCCCTGGGCCTGTAAAGCTGCTAATGAGGGACTACAACAGTTGCTTCCAGGCCCTTAGCATCGGTAGCTATATATGTTGATGTACAGTAGCTACGATGAGCAGAAACAAAAAAAAAAAAAAAAAAAAAGAAAAAAGAAAGAAAGAAAGCAGCGCATAAAATGTCACTACAAAATTACAAAAGGCAAGCAGCTCCTCACAGGTCAGCTTGATGTTGGAAAAACAGAACAGCTGAACAGATCACAAGAATAGCTGATAGTTTGACATGGGAAAACATGTCTTTCTGTGGTTATTTTTATGACATTTCTACTCATTTACAAAGACCGAAGTATAAAGCAACAGGAGAGATTAAAGCTGGGGGGGGTTGAGGTGGGAGGGTGGTGGCACCACACAAATGTCAGACATGAAGACGGGACATCAAAAGCACACAACACACTTCCCCAGCTTTTGGTTCTCCTGGCCTTGTTTCTTTTTCAGTTTGGAGTGCTGCAGATTTGTATGAAGCTATTTTTTATTTTTTTTCAGTTCATCTGAAACGCTCCTCAGATTTTCTTTTCATCGCTTCACGTCTGATTCCGAGCTGCTTCATTCCTCACTACTATTTAGTTTATGCTGTATATTGTGAAATGAAAAAAACCAACCTTTTCACAGGTATTGTTGCCTTTCATAATATAGGTATAGATACTGGATGAGATGAGGGCATGGCTTCTCTCCCTAAGACTGATGTGTTTTCTCAACTTTCTTTATCATCCACCAGGGTGGAAAATCGTCTTTAGCTCCCCATGATCCACCACAAACAAAAAGACATGACTTTCACAGTGGAATAAAAAAAATTATAAACTGTATGAAATGGAATGCTTTCTGTGGAGCAGTTATTGCTGCTCAGTTCTTTGATTAAACCCAGCTTTCACTTCAAATCAGCATTTTAAACTGACTGAACTGACTGTTTTGTTTCTTTTGTTTTTTTTCAGTCCCCTCTGATTTACTGAGACAGATTTATAACTCGGGGCCCCCCACCTAAACTCGCAATGAAACCTTTGCCCTTGGTTGTGAAGTATTGCTAATGTCTGAGGGTGTGTGGCGCATCTGCTGAGACGTTTCCAAGCAGACAACAGATCGATAGGATTTGATTCAGCCCCGGTGCATCCCTGCAGTATCATGTGGTGCAATATGATACAATTCAGCACAGTGTAATGCAACATAATGACCATTTTCATTGTAATTCTAATAACATATGGCTGCTTGCAAGAGGACACTCTAATTGGTAAACGCTCTAGTTATGGGGAGGGAGAGAGAAAGAGAAGGGCAGTATAAACATCCTATTTGGATCTCATTCATAAAACATTAAATTAGTCAACTGTAAATGCTTTCAAACAAGCAACTGTTTGTTAATGAAGCTTTTCTGCGCTGAGTTATTCTGTGTTAACAATGTGAAACAAATGTGTTATTTTACTAGAAAAAAAAAGTCAAATGACATGGTGTTTGTTCTCTGGCCGTGTAAACTGAAAATCAGTATCATAACTTCAGTAGAAATCTGGATACAGTAGAAATACCCCTTTAAAACCCCAACTGTTTTGAGTAATTTCACTTTATGAACATGCATCACGTAGGTTATCTTAACAAGGTGTTGTGAGTTGTCAAAACATAACCATAAAAAAGTTTTATCATGTTTTACTTGCTAGAAGCAGATATTGTATTTTAAGATGGAATATTTTGACAGAAAACAAATTAAAATTGGTTATTAAGAAATGTTTTGAGCTTTGGGTCATGACCGAAAGGACAAGGGCGCTACCTTAGAGATAGGTTGAGGAGCTCGGTCATCCGGGAGGAGCTTGGAGTACAGTCTCTGCTCCTCCACATCGAGAGGAGTCAGCTGAGGTGGCTCGGGCATCTATTTGGGATGCTCCCTGGACGCCTCCCTGGGGAGGTGTTCCGGGCATGTCCCACTGGGAGGAGGCCCCGGGGAAGACCTAGGACACGCTGGAGGGACTGTGTCTCTCGGCTGGCCTGGGAACGCCTCGGGGTTCCCCCGGAAGAGCTAGAAGAAGTGTCCAGGGAAGTCTGGACGTCCCTGCTTAGACTGCTGCCCCCACGACCCGGCCCCGGATAAGCGGATGAAGATGAAGAAGATGAAGATGAAGGGTAATTTTAAATATGCATAATTTATTCAATTCTGTGCCTCATATATAAATTATAAAAAAATATATAAAAAAACAGTTTCTTCTGTAATCAATACTGAGCCCTCTCCTTTGATTTCAGTGTTATTGTGTTTACAGTGACACTCTTAATTTCGCGTGTTAGAAAAATTGACATCAGCATGCTACCACAATGCCTTGGGAAGGTCTGAATGAGTTTTGCTGCGGCACAGAAAAGCTTCACATCCATCTTGCATTGGGAAATATTCAGTTTTATGTAACGTGTGGGCATTTTGTTTCTGATGAGCCGACTATGGCGGCAGTGATTTGCCTCATATTAAACAAAGGGAGTTTGCGGAAACCTGACAAGCTTGGCGCTCATAAGGGATGAGAATGAGAGAAAATCAGTTGATTATACAGAATCCTCCCTCTCAGCAGGGGCTGCTAATTCTGACGCCTGCATGCACAAAATCATTAATCAATGAATGCTTCCAATTATGCAGGAGACAGCCCATTCATTCATTCCTACCTTGCATTCAGTTTTTCTGGCCCATTTCAACAGCAGGGAAATTTTTTTTTTTATTATATTGAGTATTTTAATGTGCTACAGCACATTGGGGGACTAACTCAAGTGTGTCTTTCAAAATTAAAAAAATCATCAACCTCTTTGTTTTTGCTTTCTACATCCATCAAAAAAAAAAAAAAAAAAATCAACACTTTGGAGAAAATTTTAAGAACAAACAACAGTTATGATTAATATTGTGTTTATAAAAGATTAAACATCTAATATTGAAAGACTGACAGAATTAGCATAATACTTGCATTTCCTCTAATGTCACGTCATGATTCACATACAATTTTAAATGCATATGGATATATTGAGCAGTATCTACACTGAGCTGTATTTCTTGTGTAATGTATTACTTCTTGGGGATATTTTTTTCTGACTACACACTCCTGAATGTGTATTTCAGTGTATGTTTGCACACCGATCATGCTCGCGGTGGCAGATATTCCAGATGATGTTGCTGCGATGTTGGGAGGCAGGCAGCAGAGGAAGAGGAGAAGAGAGGAGCAGATGGTGGAGAATTCTCAGGGTTTATTTCAGGAGAGTTCAGCTTTTACGGCTCATATACTGACTTAATTATGAGACAGAGGGGAGAGTGAACCCCTGGAAGAAGGATTTAAAGAGGCAGGGAAATCTTCATTAAGAGAAGGAGAATCCAGGATCCCAGATAAAAATGACTGTACAGCTAAAAACCTCCTTAAACTCTAACAATGCATAACAGGGATTGGGAGTGATAAAGTGAGACTATCCTCCTGTAAAAAAAAAGGAACCTACAGGTCATCGGTTCAAGCAGCTCATTACAACCCATAGTTATTTTGTTGTTAGTTGCTCTCTGGCAGCCGTAGTAATTGTAACAGGGGCAAAAGAGGAAGTCAGGTGATGTAATACAAAGAGCAACACAGACCATATCAGGAGGTCAGGTGGAGGAGGTTGGGGGGGAGGGATGGGCCAACAAAACACAGGATTACCACACAGGAGACCAATGTTTGTTTCCTGCATGAAACCAATAGTTAGCGTTGTTTCTTTTATCCATGACTGTTCCTCAGCCTTAGTCGCGTGTTTACTATTGTTACCATGACGACAGAGGTCAGGTTTGATTGCCAGTCGTACGCTCCTGTGGGCAGTGGTTTACATTTGAGGACTTGTTGATTAATGCGCTTGAAAATATAATCATATGTCTTATATTGTGATTGAATTTCAGTGAAAAATGTATATGAGGCATAGCCTTATTTAACCATGTACAACTCATCCACATATATACTGCAGCTGTCTGATATGGCTCTGATTTACAGGACTAAGGTTTTGTATGTGTCATCAATCCCTGCAGGTAGGAATTGCATTCATAGTTTGAGGAAAGTGCAGGATATGATCACTTTGTGATCTCCCAGCAGCCCTGTGTTCCTCTGGAATATCTCATAAGTTCCAATTGCTTATAGCAAGTAGAAAAAAAAAATCCAAGTTTATTTGTCTCCCTGCAAACTGAACTAATTGTTTGTCGGTGCACTTCTCATTCTTCAACCATGTTTTTACAGTAATTGGAAGGTGGAGAAAATACCCCGCTGATGCAGATTAATATTTACTGGTAGCATTCATACTTGTGATCATGGCTGTGTAATTATACACATAAAGCCGGATTCTTGCCAGGCCTCTTCCATATGCTGTAATTAACATTCATGCATTTTTCATGTATGTAAAATACATAAAAGGCGAGAGAGATTAGAGAGAGAGTTGAGGGATTTTAATGTGTAACCTTTTTATCATGTGGTGTTTTTTTCATTACATCATATTGGGCACTACAAAGTGCATGTTAAAAAGAGCGTTAAATCATCATAAAGTTAAGGTCAACATATACCATGAGAAAAGCTCTTGCTAAGATGGAACAGAAGCTGGATCTGTTCGACCCACAATTGAGCAGCAGTAACAAAACAATCCGTTGTCCTTCAGCCACTTGCTGCAGAAGCTCAATTCTTCCAAATGCCATGTCTCAATAGTGTGATGACACTCGCAGCAGTGAAAATGAGCTCCACATCTCTCTGGGTATTGAAACAGTGGCTCCAATTTACACTTTAAATAGTGTAAAATGCTGTAAACATCAACTTCACAAATGATCAAAGTCTCAACATTAGAGGGGAGAGATTAGGGCAGAGCAATGACAGAATGTTATGAGAGGGATCTGTTGTAAATGCTCTTATAGTCTAGGTGTTGTGATAAAATCTCGTATTCAGTGTGTGGCTCCTCAAGGAACCTCTGAGCTATTATTATAGCGCTCTATCAAAGATTTTGAAGTCATCAAAGAAGTACTCAAACGCTAATTCTTTAGTGTAGCTTTCATTAAAAAGATGAGTGTGCGTCTTTCACAGTTTGCCTTTCCACATATGGTCCCCGCTGCCCGTAGCATGCCAGGAGCAAAAAACACACATCAGACCTCCAGCTGTGCCCACATAAGTTCTGCTTAAGCCACACATTCAGAGGCAGGAAACAGCGGACATACCCTGCAAATCTATAAAAGCTCTACGTAGCAGTCCTTGTTAAAGACGTCAAAGGTTTTCATGCCAGAGACAGGCATCTCAGTTCAATGTGCCATATTTTTCACTCACAAATCTGACATCATCATCCCTGAGTAAAAAGCAGCTGTCTCCCTGCTTAATGGAACAGAATGGCTTTCGCCTCAGTGTCAGATTCTTAAGTGACCATTCTCACTCTGCTGTCAGCCTCGCCACTTGTACCCGACATCTGTGAGTGGTCTCTTATTTTATTTATTTATTTTTTCTTTTTAATGTTTAAAAGTGGTTCTCAAGGTGGAAGCGTCACTGAGTGAGTGGCTGAAAGTCGCAACATCTGTACAGAGGAAAGCGTTCGTTCTTTTCAAAAGGTTCTCACAACTAAAACGCAAAGCAGGTCATAGCACAGATAGAAAACATTTGACACAGTTCATTGTTTAAAACATAAACAGCTATGTTTTGACAATTCATTGAATTGCTCTCTACAAATCTGCAAACTGCTTAATGAAAATGATTCCACATTATATTACTGAATATATATCACATGAAGAAACAATGAATGTCCTCTGTTTTCTGCACATCTAACGTTTGCTGTTTTGAGTACAAAAATAATTACATTTTATATTATATATATATATATATATATATTACTAGTGAGGACCACACACAAAAAGACTCTAAACTAGCAAGCGTGACCTCTGCTTGGATTGTTTTTCTTCCCTTTTTCTATAGTGTTTGGCTGCCAGGCATGCAAAGCATCACCTAGCACTATGAACTTATATTGATCAGAATAAAGAAAGGCAATGACAGCATTTATAACTGGGGAAAAAATGCATTTCTGGTATGGTAATCCATACGTTTTTTTTTTTTTAGAAAGCTTTAAATGGCAATCTGAACAATAGTCGTACTGTTTTTTACTTAAGTGGATGAAACCTGGTATGGATTACACTGATCAATCAATCTGAAATATGCTCAAACATCGTACTGAGTAAAAACTTGAGGTTAATGGGGAAAGATGTCGGCGACAAAGATAGTTTCCCTCCAACGATGATATTTGCCCTTGACCCACATTTACCGAACATTACAGATGTTGCTGTAATCACTGCAATTATTTTCAATTTGCCATCATCCCCTCTCTCCTTGGCAAATTAGGGAGAACTCCAAATGAACAAGACTGCAGAGATTGTCCCCATGAATTTTAAGTGTCATTCTCCCTATTTAGATTAGATGGGCCGCAGGTCACCTTTTCCACTGTTCAGACTTTTAAAGTCTTTAGCTCATCTGCTGGGAAACTATCATCAGCCTCAGTGGAATATGTAAGATTAGTTATGCAATGTCAATTACATCAGTCATCAGTTATGCCACGGTGAACGTTAGATCAGCTCTGAGTGATGGTGGGGGTATTCTTAATGACCTTCCACTGGTGAAATCTCTTTAGTTTTTTGGTTCTTGGGTCACAGAACGGCCCACGGGATGCAGGAGGTTTCTGTGTTAGGGAGACAGAGTGTCAGGTCTTCTCCGAGGTCCAGGGACAGAAACCAGAGTGGACAGCTGCCGATGTCTGAATGCCCCAGCAAACAAGAAATGGCTAAGAGACACACACTTAGCTGTCGGCTGGCATTAGCATGACTGACAGTCTCACCACCTTCAGAGTCACACGGACATGCATCTCCATGTCAGACAGGAAATGATACTGAACTACAGGTAGGTAATACAGACGTGTGAGGCTACTGAGGTGTGAGGAAGGTGATGTGTCTCCAGTGGTAGATGGGAATCACTGGCAGTAGATGCGATGCTGTAATGCATCAGAAATGGTTATCTCTGTCCATGGAGGTACTATGAGAACCAACCCAGAGGAACATGAACTGGTTGTGCAATCATTTTTTAAAAGTATACATAGCTTTTTTATTACTACTGGGCCCAGATTGCTATGAAATAATCATATAGTAAATTTACTGAGGGTAACTGTTCTTTCTAGTTTCAAAATTTGAGCCAGTGGGTCAAACAAAACTAGTGTAGACCTTTCAAAGTTATTATTTTGTATCATTCGTCTGTCTCAAACAGAGAAGGACTCAAACATGTGCTATGGGCTCACACATGGAGACGCCTCTTGGGCTATACACTCAAGCAACTGTGAAGAGATGGATTTGGTGGTTTGTTCGAGCATTTTATCCATCTCTCACTCAACACCACAAATCTAAACCTCATGGTAGGCCCAGTGGAAAAGTTAAAGGGTAACCCAGGTGATTAGGATATATGATTTAGGCATCATGCAGGCCTGAGGGAAAATGGCTTTTTTGGCCACAGGATATTTTGGTTGCAATATTGCCATTGGCCACTGGGAGAAACTGGCAGCAAGGGTGACTCTGCCACACTGTATCTGGCACCATCGGGCATCATTGAACCATGTGTGGTTGACCAGCATATTGACTGTATACAGTTGGCCATCATCAGTGGCCATTTCGCCAGAAATAGCATAATGAATCTGAGGCAGAGGCAGCTGGTGAGAATCTAGAGCTCTGTGAGTGACTGGAATCAATCATTTCTCCCATGAAGTGAGGCTTCTCCTTATGTTTTTCCTTTGTCCTCTTTCTCTGCACGTACAAGATCACACGGGCTCACAGCACTAGTGGAAAGCAAAGCAAAACTCTATACTGTCAGCTGATTTTTTTCATTATCAGACATGCTCTCATTTTGCATTCCAAGCATGTGTTAAATCAGTTTCACAGCAGTTTGATAATGGTTTGCCACTTTGTTTTCTTCATCGTGGTCTCTGGAGTACGGGCCACTCATGAGTGATTTCCTCTCACGGAGATGCAGAATGCACATTCATGTCGGCCGCCAGGTGGCCATCAGATTCAGTCTTTGCAGCATGGTAAAAGTACCACATTTAACAGAGGACACAAGGCAATGTGGGGCGACACATCAGTTCTATGAAATGGCCTCGGTTTGTCAGGCTACCCAAAATGTTCACAAATATATCTCGTGCTCCTGGTGAGGAAGGGAACTTTTTCTCCTGAGTAAGTCATAATACTAAATGCCCGCTTTTTCTTCCTCCCGGAAACTTCAGCTGAGCTGTGCTTTGCTTGCATCATCCATCCAGTCTCTGTAAATACATGGGTATATTGATTGAAAACAGTCAGAGTGAGGACTCATCCCTTGATCTTCCCGCCGCTCTCCTATGCAGTATTTCCCCCTCCACAGTCAGGTCATTAATCTTCCCGTTATTGGAGAAACGCACTGACATCTCTCCATAAAATGCCACTTAATTTATACATTATTTATGCCTCATTTATGTGCTCAGGTCCTCCAACTATTTATCAAATGTCCCCTCTTATGTCAAAACATGGAAATTGAACGCTGTTACTCATGATACTTGCAGCAAACACATCAGTGGACAGGAAGTCGCTGGGGACCTCCAGTCACTGTCACAAGAAAGTCTCATCCAGGAGACTGTGTGGCAACCACAAGAGGGACATTGCACAAAATGATGCAATGCAGTTCAACACAGATGAATATAGAAGACACCATTTCTCCTCTATGATTCAAGTCTTTGTACTCTATCTTAGATGCCAGCATTTGTTTTTTGTATAATTTAAATACTGTTTATGTGCACAGATTTTCTGACAAGGCTAAATAATGAATTCATTCAACAGAAACACTTTAAATGCACAAATGGTCCATACATGAAAAGACCCTCATGCTTGCTGTGCGCAGCAGTGCAGCGGCGTGTGACAAACCAGAAGGCGATATTACCCCAATCCTCACCATCCCCACCCCTCCTGTGCCCCTTCTCCTATCGTCCCTGCATCTCCCCAGGAGCAAGGTGTGTCATACTTCACAGAGCACCCAGGCACACTCACCTGCACTGCCACTGCAGCTACGCATCACCAGCTATCAGCTCCACGGGAACTGAACTCTCCTGATAACCTCTGCAACCTCAGCTGTCGCTTCCTCACTGTCAATCTGAATTCATCTCCAGCTGAAAGCCGGTTTTTGACATATTTCTCTTTGGCTTCTTCATAATGCCTCGCTATACAGCTCAGAACTCTGTACTCTGGAGACCTTGGGAAATAGCTTGGAATAGAGGTTAAAGAAAGAAGACAGAAAATATTTAAGGGCATATTGATAAATAAATTCCGGCAGTATCCCTGCAGGATCTTTTTTGAACAAACATTTTTATTGCATATTTCATGCTGTTGTTGCAGTGAAAGGCGAAGAGCAGCCCCACACATATGCCTGTTTCCCATTGCTGGAACTTAACAAGACTTTTTTTTTCCTAATTATAGTGTTGAACGACTTTGTTGTTTTGCATGTGTCATTAGATTTTTCTATAAACCATTTTATCATGTTTATTATCTCTACTTTTTCTGCTTTTCCCCTTTTGTTCTGTGACATGTTCCAGATTAGCTATGCTCCTATATCCTCTAGTACATACTTGTGTTTCTTAGGGAGTGGTTATTATTTGAACACGTTTGCCTGCCTAATCATAATTGACAGCACTGCTACCAACACCTTGGACTGACTTGTAAAATAGATTTAGTGTCATATCCCTAATGGGAGAAATTTACTTTCAGAAATTAAAGGTGGAGACTTTTCTTGTAAACAAACAAAATTCATGTTTATTTTCAGTGTTATTCATCAAAACACATAGTTTCCTTGAGGCCTTGTAAATGAATACATTTCCTTCCTCATAAAAATATTTGCAATGTAAAATTCTTAAAAAAAATGTTTTAAATCGACCATTATTTACACTCTACAGGCCGTACTGATACAGGGTAGGGCCTCAGTTTGCTCTCAAAACAGCATCATTTCCTCATGGCACGGATTCCACAAGATGTTGGAAACTTTCCTTTGAGATTCTGGTCTGTCGACATGACCAGAATCCTCAAATCATCACTTGTCAGTTTCACCTTAATGCTGCCAATCTCCTGCTCTACCACATCCCAAAGGTGCTGTACTGGATTCGGATCTTCTGACGGAAGTGCACTGAACACTTCAGTCAGAAGATCTGTGACACGGTGCACTATCATACTGGAAGTTGCCATTAGAAAATGTTTAATTTGTGGGGATGCACATGGTCAGCAGCAATACTCAGGGTGGCTGATTGGGATTAAGGGGCCCAAAGTGAGCCAATAAAACATTCCCCACACCATTACACCACCACCACCAGCCTGGACTGTTGACACAAGGGAGATTGGATCCATGGATTCATGCTGTTGAGGCCAAATTCTGACCCTACCATCTGCTGCCTCAGCAGAAATCCAGATTCATCAGACCAGACTATGTTTTTCCAGTCTTCAGCGGTCCAGTTTTGGTGAGCCTGTGCCCACTGCAGCCTCAGATTTCTGTTCTTGGCTGACAGGAGTGGAACCCCACGTGGTCTTCTGCTGTTGTAGTCCATCTGCCTCAAAGTTTGACGTGTTGTTCATCCTGAGATGCTTTTCTGCTCATCAGTTATAAAGAGTGGTTATCTGAGTTACCACAGCCTTTCTGTCAGCTCTGACCAGTCTGCCCGTTCTCTGACCTCTCTCATCAACTAAGACATTTCTGTCCACAGAGCTGCTGCTCACTGGATGCTTATTTCTTTTTTGCACCATTCTGAATAAACTTTATTGCTGTGTGTGAAAATCCCAGGAGATCCGCAGTTTCAGAAAACTCAAACCAGCCCATCTGGCACCAACAATCATGCCATGGTCAAAATCACTGAGATGAACTTTTTTTTCTTCCATTCTAATGTTTTATGCAAACATTAGCTGAAGCTCCCGACCTGCATGATTGTAATGCATTGCATTGCCTTGCTGCCACGTGATTGGCTGTTTGGAAAACAGCATGAATACGCAGGTATACAGGTGTTCCTAATAAAGACCTACACTTGAAGAATGTACATCCACATGTACTCACTAGCAGTCTTTGTCTCCCCTGTCTTTCTTTGTGCCTTGCTGCATATATTGGCATGTTACCACCCCCTGTAGATAAAAGACTGTGACACCATTGGCAGGAATATGTATATAGCAGATTCAAAAACTTGACAGGGAACCTTTAAGCTTTCAAGTCTTGTAGGGAGCTTGTATTCTCCTGCATGAGTTGCAAGTATGCTGTTTGTATTGACTAGTGAAATGTGTCACGTTTAATGCAACCTGTAACTTAGCTCAGGATTTGACCCGACTCTCCTTCCCAGATGGACAGATCCATAAGGTACTGTTACAGAAGCAAGGGGTCCAATTTGTCAGTTTTCCCTGAGAGCATGAATCAATGATGAGAGGACTTAACTCAGCCATGGGAGGGGGAGGGCTCTCCCTCAGCAGATGATTCATCTGCATCTTATATAAACTGTAGCAGATGTGGGAGCACTTACAGTACTTGCCCAGTATAAAACTGTCATAAAGGAGATGGTAACAAGAGCACAGATGTTTCCTTTTTGAAGGAAGAAGGCATCTGTTTATCTCTGGGGTCTCTGACTCAAATTGGCTTGGGGCCACTGCTGGTATTGTCATCTTATATGAGTCAATACGTTCAAGTGCATTTCTGACATGCCAGTAGAGAGATATTGTTGAACAAGTTCTTCATTCCTGGACATAGGATATCAGTTACTGGCAGCATGCAATCATCCAGAAATTGGCTTTCCTGCTTTGGAGATTAATTCACGCACCACATAACTTGCTTGAGATGTTAGCCCTCTCTGTAGAAGAGTGGCTTGTTTTTTTTTTGTTTTTTTTTCTTATCTCCCCGGTGCTTCTCACACCGTTCTCCGTGTTTAGTCGAGTAATGGCGCTCGACATTTTGTTCCTTTAGAACCGCGATTTTTTCCCTGTGTGTCAGGCAGGTAGCGTTTCTGTTCAACTCCACAACAAAACAGTGCAATGTCCGTCTTTCTTGAAATTGCCTGTGTTCATCATCCACTTTCCTTTTATGTTTGGAAAGAGACATTTTTGTTGTTCACTGACAAATAACAAACAAAGCCCTGAAACTTTCTTTCCTTTTATCAAAAACTGCCTTAACATGGGCGGGCACCTTTGACTTCTGCCATTATTTTGCATCAAACCAAATTCCTTTTTTGCTGGCCTCCAAATGGCAATTTTGAAATCCCTGCTTTATCTGTTTGCTTACATCACTTAATCCACCATCTATTTTTAATGACAAACATTTCCACCATTTATCATCAGACTGCATGTTCAAACAGGTGTGAAATGTATATAAAAGGCAGCCGCTTGATTTTCAGTCATGTCAGTCATGATAACTATTGTTGCTCCAAGAATCAATATTTCAGTTCATTTCGGGCTGTTCCAAACTGGAGAATTATGTTTATTCCAGATTTAAATAGCAAATAACCCAAATTGGATTTTTATTCCTAATTTGCTCTGATGCAAATGAATGTACTGATTCAAAAACAATTTATCTTTATTGAAATTCAAACGAGGTGAAAAGGGTGGTGAAACCCAGTGATGTTTGATATGGTCTGTTTCATTAGTTCGATATTGATCCAAGAAACACAGGGGATTCAGAGGGTGGTGAGTGAAGAAAAGAGGCCGCTGTTAGAAGTAATTAACATCTTAAACTTTTGATTTTCTGCTCGTTTGTTTAAAAATAGAAAACTAGAGTTACATATATAATCCATAGCTGTTTGTTCTGACACTTCATTGAAGTGCTTTGTTGCATTTATTGACTGAAACAAGACTCTGCAAGGCTGCACTAATTTCTACACATTCTACACATTCTACACATCTACATTTTCTACACATTTTTTTTAAATCTTTGATCTATCACCAATAGAATTTTAAATAAAGTGCTGTGGGTTTGAACAAAACAGCACGTGAACCACAAGTGAACCCATTAGCATTTACAACGTTTACATATTAATATTCAAACCATGTAATATATGCAATTAACACTAGTTTAGGTGTTACTAAAATTTCAATTTTTGTAACATAATTGCATGCTCTTGAGGTAATGCCAAGCGTAGCCTGTGGACATCTACAGCTGTGATACTGAGGACTGAATTATCAGAGTTATGAGTATTTATGGTCATGTTCATTTTGTGATTTGTTTGCAAAGACTTTTTGTGTTGCAACACGCAGGGAGCGGATTACACACAGTTGTGTTTAATCTGAGATCATGCTCCTCTGGTGATTTGATGACAGCTTTATTTTTTACCAGTTTGTGGAGAGAGTGAGTTCCCAGGATGCATCAAATGGGATCAGACTGATGAGTCTGAGGATGATGGAAACTGGATAGACGTCAGCTAACCCATGAAGATCGTGGTAGGACATGGAAATGCATGAGAAGACATTTAACAGGGACAGAAATTGGCAATGACATAACTAAAAGACTATTTGATGAGCAAAATGAATAATTAAATAATAACCCAGTATTAAATAGGTTTACAGTGTTAACAATCATGATTCACAGAAAGCACTGTTGGCAAGAGAAAAGGCCCCTGAGTGTTGCTTTGGCCATACATATATTATAAAGTGTCTCCTTGATGAAAGCAAGTAGAAATACGATGGGATTGAACCCGGTTGTGCCCTCTGGCCTTGGGCCTGTTTATTAATACGCATTACTTTTTAATGTCTCATAGTAAATAATGTATTGGAATTGTGACAATATGCGACTTGGCTATTACCTGCAGGCTATCAGATTGATGGCAGAGGCCAGCGCAGGCCTTGGCCCCTTGATGACAACATTAAGCCATAAATTAAAGCACAGATGCTAACAGATGCTAATTTACAATGCAAGCAACACAGGGGATGATAAGAGTGTGTGCAGCTTGGGGCTCAAATGCTAACTGGACTTCTAATTTGCCATTCACCCCCCAATGTTCCCTCCATTTCGCTTTTGACTTTACACAATTCAGTCAATATTTTTATATTTAAAAGACTATAAGTATTTAAAAGTATGTTACTCAGAGGCAATTATCAGTGTGGCCAGTGTGACTAGAAACTGCCCCCCCTCCCCCGGAGCAATTCAGAACATTTATTATTTATTTGAGTAAATATATAGTATGGATTTGGGACGCACGTACAGTCTGCTGACGGTGCAATAAATTACCATTATTAAATTACCAACATTTTGAAATGTTCACTTTCTGTTTTCAGATCGAATACAGTGGTTCAGATAATCTGAATGAATTGTTGGCTTGTTTACAACCTGCCTGATCATCTCACAGCTTGGGTTTCTTGTACTAATGGACTTAACTGTAGCAATGTCACCATTATCTCAGATCTCAGCAATTACATTGGCTGGTGTAATGTTGTCATAACTGATAGAAACCGTGGCATCAAAAACTAATACTACATTAATAAACTCTAATGATATTTTAATCAGTTTAAAAGGAGGATAATACTCTTCCTATGTTGAAGGCATGTTTGTGAAAATACATCAGCGTCCTCATGAAATGGTAAACTGAAGTGTTGAGGGATTTTTTTTCTTTTTTTCCTGGTTGTTTTTGAAGGCCAGTGTCCCAGTTTATAAGTACATGCGAGAACTATTGCGTAAACTGTTGAACCAGAGATTTCATTACAAATTTAAAGATATTTTTACACCTCTGTAGATTCACCCTGACGTTACCTATCCCTCAACACAAATGTAAATGCCTTAGCCTCTGGTAAGCTTCTTCCCGAGGTTCAATTAATTTTCATATTTAACCTTACCTTATTTTGTTACATTGACTGCTGATGCTGCGTTGCACTTCACAGCCCCCACCAGAGTTCACTCATATTTGAATGCATGAGCTGAACATGATGTGGGTGTAACTCTGGAAAAGAAAAGAAAAAGACTGCCGTGACCAAGAGTGGGATGGCATTGAATCCTGCAGAATAATAATGTGTCTTATCGCTTTTGATAGAAATTCTAAAAAACTGTAATTCTATGAAAATGCGAGAAGGAAATAACGTGGCAGCGGAGTGTGGGATGCTTTGGCATTGAACTCTTATGCTAAAAGCAGGAGACAGATAGAGAGATCTATATGTATGTATTCATACTGTGGGCATCAAGGCAGGCTGGCAGGGGTTGGTGAGAGCATCTGTTCTCAGTGTAATGAGTGTGTCTCCCCCCCTTCCTCTTACACATTCTCATCATTACCAGTGTTTAATTAGAGACATCCCACCCTGGTTGTTGCTGAGGCTGTTGACAGTCAGGTAGGGAGGGATGGTGGGGGGGCATCACACAGACAGGGGAACTGAGCATCACACATAAACAATGTGGGGCAGTAAGGGGGGATGAACATGACCTCTGTGCGCAGATGATCTGCGCACAGAGGTCATGCGTACCTGTTCCTCAGGTGCTGTTTAGCAAGAAATAGGAGGTGAAGCTGCAAACTCTTTCAGCTTTCATGCATTATTTATTAGAATAAAACCAACAGTCTGACAAGACTGTCCAGTCTCTGCGATGAAGAAAGCCTTGTTGAAAATGTATGCATCACAGTCAAAGGAGTGCACTGGCTTATTCTTACTTGTGTAACGTGTCCTGTTTCTTCTCGTCTGTTATAATCCTTTAACGCTGATGTATCTGGCTTGTTTTGGCTGTTGTCAAAATAAAGGTTTATGTTCTATAAAAAAAAAAATAATAATGCTGCCATGACTACAAGATCATTTATGCTATTTTTTTTAATGTGTTCTATGAGTAAATTTACTTCACTATATCTAAACTTAAACTAAAACTCCTCTTAGCACTACAACTGCCACTTCAACTCCTTTCAGAGCTGGAGCTTCAGGCACAACTTCTGGGTATTATTTTCTCTGAATATTAAAAAAAATCTATTTTTTCCTCCTTTGAATTAAAGTTAGATTTTTGAAAAAAAAAGTTTCATTTTATGTTATCTACACAGCTGTGCTACTTTTCATAGAGAATCCATAAACAATGGCATGTGAAGCTCATTTTAAATGTTTCATCAAGCTTCATTTCTCACATGTGGCAATTTTCCACTTCATTGCTTATTTTTTATTGCGATCAGGAAACCAGTATCCCAGGTAACACGTCTAGCTCAGCCTCATGACATTTAATAGTAGTCCTTGTGGGTTTGAAACAGCAAGTGGTTAATATGGAAAATTTACCTCAAATCCATGCAGGTTACCCGTTCAGGTCGCCCCCAGGCAAACTGCCACAGGCTAACTGCACAGGGACAGAGGAGGACATCTATAGATTTGTCCTGGGGAATGACTGCAGAGTCAGGAGGTGTGGAAGGGTTTTCTTAGAGACACTTGTATGTCTTTCTGCGTTACAGATTATAACAAAACCACATTTGTGATCCATTAGTCATTAGATAAACTTGTACAGTGTAACCCTCCATCCATCACAGCATCACCTCAGGTGGACTTAACTATACATTTTTTCAATGGGTCATTTTGTGTACTGAGTAATAAATAAAAAAATAAATAAAATTTTGGTTTTTAATGTTTTGCATAACTCTGTCATTGATCCTGAGGCTGTAACATGATCTCATGCGACTGTGTTTAAACAGCAAGCCTCTTTCGGGCACATCTGCATGTCATTCCTGTTCACTTTTCATGTGTAATTTAATGCTGTATAATCCCACGTGTTATCACTTATAGTTATATCTGCTCAAAGTTTCTCCCTGTTAAAAGGGAATTTTTCCTTTGCCACTGTTACCAAGTCCTTGCTCATGTGGGAATGTTCAACATGTTCTCATGCCTAAGTCATCACATTTTGATGCTTGGTCGGTGACGCTAAGACTTCAAAGGATGTTTTGTTTGGGAGCAAAACAGCATGTTGCATGTTTCTGAAGCAATGATAAAATATGTGGGAACAGTAATGTACTAATGATCAAAACTGATGTTAGAGAAGAACAGAGGCCAACTTATATGTCCTCTATGTCCCACACATTTTTAACAAAGCCTGTGTTACAAACTGGAAGTGAGGATGCTTGAGGACATGAAGTAGAGGAGCTGCCCATCACAAGCCCTGAATTAACATTGGGCGAAGTGAAACGATTCTCGACCCGCCTCCGCTACTTTCACCACCTCAACAGCGGATGTCCGGTCCTCTCCAGTCAAGCCCTCCAGTTTGAATTTTCGTCTAATAAGACGTCGCAACCTCGAGCTCCATTCCTCATCACCACCACCAGTGTCTAGGCTCCAGGGGGATGTTTCCTTTACATCGGAAGCATCTGATACGTTCCCAAGAGAATCTACTCCCTGCTGGGATCTGAGCGCCAAAATCTATTTTACCTGTTCACAATAAAGTTTCTTAAAACTTTCTCATGTCTTTTGTGCTTCTTGTAGTCTCTCCTGATTGAAATGGTGGAATGAAATACCATGTGAAAAGCAAAAACTGTAGTGATGAAGAGCGAAACCTTCTAAATTCCTGCTTCTAAATTAGAAAAATTAAATTTTATCAGTGTTTTATTTTCATAAAATAATAACACAAAGCATTTGGGTTAAAAAAAAAAACATTTGCAGTGCAAACACAACATTTTCTGAGCCCTGAACCTTGAAGGAAGTCCTTGTTTACTAAAATGCAGCGATTGGTGTCCTCGTGGCACAATGATACAGCACAGTATACACAGAAACTTGGAGAAAATCAGTTTAGAAACTCTTCTACTTTAAAAAAAAAATTGTGGGTAAAATTGGTTAAAGAAAATCTGTGGGTTTTTGGCTCAAGATCTCTTCACTTGAAATAGTGACCCACCTCTCACCCATATAACATCTCATCTGGTAAGCACCAGAATTGGTAGTTTGATCATCCTCTTTAAATTCACCCCTTGACCCCTCTGACACTCCGCGTGCCTCGTTCCTTGAGGACAGTTAAAGAGATGCTGAGTCAGGTGGGCGTTGGAGGTGACAAATGTTTCTCCATTGATGCTGTGCAGATGATTTACAAGCCCAGTTAACTGGGGAGGTCTGCCAGGCTGGGACTTGATGTGAGTGTGTCTATGTGTGTGTGTGTGTGTGTGCAGTGGAAAGATGCACCGGAGAATAAACACATATAAATCAGTTTGTCCATGTTTTTTCTGTTTGAAATTGAGTTTACCCAAACTTTTTGAAGGCACATTATGAGTAAGATCACAATAAAATAGCACTTACTGTGGAAGCAAAAAAAAAAAATCAAACCCAAACTCTCTCCTTTGCAATTCATATAATCTGAATGCTGATCTGACTGGTCAGATAGAAAGAAAAAGTAACACAAGAAATCCAAAATATTTTACTTGATGCATATTGGATAACGTGCTAAAACAAAGCAGATTAAAAATATTTCTTCAACAACCTGGCAAATCTGATATATAAGCAGAATGTTGCATCTGATGCAATCCAGCCTGGACAGCCAGTAGATTTTATGAGTCATACTCATTTTACCACACAGCTCAACACCCACTTGTTTCACTGTCTTGGCTTCAATAGTAATGTGCCAAAATATTTAGACTGCAAAAACTACAACTAATCATCATACAGTGTATCTAGATATTATCCAGTGAGCCTGATCTGGTTGATTTGCAGGTAAAATTTACATTTACACAAAACACTTAGACGTCTCGGCTGGACGTTGAGGTTACATATTAGGATTGTCTGTGTGTGGAAGGAGTCCTGGGTCATTCCTATAGAAATGCTGACCGGATAAATTCCTTATGTGGACTAAAAGCATGACAGAATGATGAAAACATGTAATTTTTCAGAAAATAAATTGACAAATACAGTAGTGACAGAGGGAGTGCCAGTCTGGACCTCACCGAACAGGTGGTGAACCCAATATGGGACATTGTGGATCAGCCAGGGTCTGGCAGCTCTAAATATATTTTTCAGTCAGTTTATAGAGGACGACGACAGCCGGTGGACAGATGGATGGATAAATGGGCACAGTACAATACTGACTCAAGAGGAAAATCATAGCAGTAACCCAGCAGGTGAGATTTGAGGATCAGTCCAGGATATTTCGGAAGAAACCAACCAAATTCCTGAGTCTTTCACTTTAAACAGCATTATAGCTTCATGTGAAAACCTGCCATTTAGTGAGGCGGCATTAAAACCTTACACTTACCAGGATATGAATTCACACAGAAATCAGGGCAATTTTAAGTCCACCCTTGCTAAAATCTTTTAATGTTACTATATGATTTCCTTTCACCCCTTCAAGACTTTTTGCTGCCACTCCCTCCTTTTAGCAGCCAAAGGAGCAGGTCTTTAGCTATTAAGAAGCTTAGATCAAGGGAGGGTTAACACTTTATAAAAAGTGTTTCTTTTTTTTCCCTCTTTTATTCCAACAGAGAAGAGTTGACTTTTCACAAGCTGGGGTTGATAGCCTCCAAAGTGTCACCGAGGCAAGCGGGAATATCTCAGGGGACTGGAGGCTGGTGTTTAATGTGACAAGGTATTAATACAAAAACTGATAATTTCCTGAAGATCAGTGAGCTAATCCCTGAGGTCTGTGGAAGCAGGAAGGGGTCCATCACAACAGGTGGCACACTGAAATATTCCTACATTCTTGAAGAATTTTATTAAAGTCAATCTACTCCAAGCACCTCGTCAGCCTAGGTTAGTGATAATAGAGTGTTTGAGAAATAACAGAAGCAGGACATTGATGTGTAAAAAATGGACAGTGTTCTGGTGGAAGGGGTCAGATATAACGTCTTTTGCATAGTTACAGAACTGACAATAAATTGTGGACATGTATGTTTGCATCCAAATGCTGTTAGTTTTAAGCAATTCTGAAATGTTAGTGTACTACAACAAAATGCAGATGCATCAACCATAGCAAACAAACCATACCTTTAACAATAAAAAAAAAATAATAATAAAAAAAATGAGCAACTCATGCCACAGTCACTTGCCACCTAAATTGGCATTTGATTTTTATTGATTAAAATGAGGTGGAAACAATTGATAACCACTAACCTGATGGTCAGTATCAGTTTGTTTTACTGTTTTCATTAATTCATTAAAAGTCATCAAAGGTTTTCATCCAAGTTAGAGTTTCAAGCAGAGTGTAAAGGTGTACTGAGTGGGGGAAAAAAAGCCTAACCCCTTTTGTTCTGTTTTATTTTCAGTCCCTGCTTTTCTGTGCTGAAAATGTGCATAAAACAGGAGAAGGGAAATTGACCTACTGTCAGTGCCAGCCATTGGAAATCAGTGATTTCTGACAGTTTTAGTGGACAGGGTCACAGAAAGAGATAAAGTGTTTGTTGTGATAGAAGAGGAAGGCACCATAGGAGCAGAGAACTTTTGTTTTGTGGCCATGAGAGCTCAAAGAGCCCCAGTGGACCCCAGCTTTATTCAGTCTGTTGGCAGATCTCCCAAAGCCTCTGCATAGTTGATATAAGGCCTGACTTTCTGTTGTCACAACTCCCTATTAACATCCAGGATATTAGCACTCATCTCCCTCACTTCCTTTATGTCTTTTTTTTTCTTTTTCCTCTTCTAAATTGTATGTGGAGGGGTGTTTCGTATATGGGAGAGAACATAAATCCACAGGGCTGCTCCAGGCAAGGTCTTCATCACAAGCTCATTTCTCTTCACTTTACATAAAGTCAGCAGTCTTAACTTCATTATTACACAGTGAATGTGGATAAAGACAGTGCCTTGTGCAGGTGTGAGTGCTACAAAGACACATTATGTTCCAAGTCCAGTAAGTTATTTAGTCTAATTCTGATTATTCTAGCCTTTAGTAATACTATGGCTAATTCATTCTTTTAGGTTTGGCACAAAAAATAGTTCTTTAATTTGTATTTTTAGAGAGAGTAAATATGCAAATGCTAGAGAGGAATTAATGTAGAATTAGGCTTCCAGTGGCATACAAGATGAGTTACCAGCTCTTATTTCTGTGGTTTCAAGCCGATATGATATAATGCTATTGACAAACTACCTGTGAATTCACGGCTTTGTTTAAAGGAAAATTCTGGTATATTTCAACCGAGAATAATTCCCATTAATGTGACTACTCTCACTCTATGGTTTGTCCTTTCCACCTGCATTGGTTTTAAACTCTGGAAAGCACTGACTCACAAAACAGCATTTGCTGGGGTAAGCTGTGTGACCCTCCTGTTGCTTAAAATCACTCAAGTGATTGTCTCAAGAGCCTGAGTGAAAGTGAACACAGAGAAGTTGTCTGGAATAGCCATTAGAGCTAACTGCATAGGGATCTGTATCAAGATCAACTTGACCTTGCTAAACTAAGTAATTATTATCCCTGCGTGACATCAGTATGTTACCATTATCTGTGAGTGCATTTCCATGTTGGTGTTTACCAAGTCGGTGTACTGAAAAAATACAACAAAACACGCGAGGCATGTGAATTAAAAGTCACTCAATTTCCTGCTCCGCTTAAGAGACGATAGATAAAAAGAGACAGATAAAAATGTCAGATGTGTGTGGACTGATGAGGAAGCTGCAACACGAATAATGTAATTTAAACCCCGTACGTCTATCAGGTTTTCCACATGGTTTTACATCGTTTGTGGTCTGAGTGGCACTCTTTTAATTATGCTGTCTTGTTGCGTCCTCTTCTTTTGCACTGACCTCAACCAAACTTGAAGGTTCTTCTGCAGTGGTCAGCACAGTTGACTCACAGCAAGAAGGTTCTGGGTTCAAACCTGCAAAGTTGACTGTGTGGCATTCGCATGTTCTCCCCGGGTCTCGCCCCGGGCTTCTTTGGGGTGCTACGGTTTTCTCCCATTGAACAAAAACATACAGTTTAGTTTAATTGTTGACTCTTAATTGGCGATAGGTGTGAAAATGAGTGTGACTGGTTGTTTCACTGTGTGTGTAAGCCCTGAGATTGACTGGAGACCTGTCCGGGTTGTACCCCTCTTCTCACCCAACATCAGCCGGGATAAGCCCCGCCTTCCTTGCAACTCCCTATATACATAACAGACATACATAATGGATGGACTTTTTTGGGTACAACTTAAGTCAGTATATGTGCCATAGACTGTAAGATACTAACAGAAACGCCTGCTTCATGAAGTTCAGCAGTGGATGCTTGTAGTGTCTTTCACCTCAGGCAATAGTCCTCTGGTCATTTTCAAAATGTTACAAAAAGGAAGAGGAGAGAGTAATTTATGTGATTCATGTGCATGTTTAATAGCTGGTCTGTGCTGTTTTGTTTCTATTTTGTAGAATGGCTTTGCTAATGGATTTGTTGGACGTAACAGCACAATTGGCGAGGGCGAGCTGAGTGCTAACACAAGGGAAATAATCTGTGATGTATCACAGAGAAAGAGAAAATAAAGGAGAGGACAGAGAAAGAGACGAGTGAAAAATATTTTTTATGATGACTCTGCACTCATAGCGCGTCCTTAATTACTTCATTAATTATCCTGCCACGAAAAATAGGGGGATATTTAACAAGCAGTCATTAGTTAATCTTCAGTTACAATGCACAGGCACGAAGGTCAATACTATAAGTCATTTAAAATGAAATATATATTCAGATACAATGGCTTTTGAGGTTATGTGTGGATGGATTTAAACACTGCCGACCAAGAGCAATCCGTCATTTTTGTGCAGGTACACCAAAGGACTACTGTGCATTTTCAGGTTTTCTTACCATTCTGTACCGTGCTTGAGCTTAAAACAAGTATGATCTCAGTGATTTTTGTTATACAGAAAAATCACCATCTTTAGTTCTCCCCTTTAAAATGTGCGAATGGAAGTGCATGCAAATGTGTGGCTGTCTGTTGTTGCATAGACACACACACACACACACACACACACACACACACACACACACACACACACACACACACACACACACACAC
>JBBMJY010000008.1:5113396-5151059 GCA_037833715.1 Toxotes lorentzi
CCCCCCCCCCCCCCCCCCCCCCCCCCCCCCCCCCCCCCCCCCCCCCCCCCCCCCCCCCCCCCCCCCCCCCTCCCCTCTCCAATAATGTATTTTCCACCACAGATAACATTTGTGTTGTTAATTACCGTAAGCCTGCCTGCTGATGCTTGATATCTATGATAGAATGTCCTCTGGTGCTGGCAGGTGTCTCTCAGTCACATTTCCCCTATCCACTGCATTTCTGAGTAGTAGTAGTAGTAGTAGTAGTGTAGTATCAATCAAGCAAAGTCTGCACATGCAAATACAGTCCTGAGACAAACTAGGCAGAATAAGTGAAAACATCTGTGTACCTGGGTACGGTTTCAGTTCCACTGGGGAAAAAAACAAAACAAAAGAAAACGAAATAAACAACAAAATAACCCCTAATGCATCTGCAGGGGATCGACTGTGGTTTTTGATCAATAACGGTGCTTGAACTGTGTTTCCGAACGAGTGTGCAAGTTTATTTCAAAGGCCGGAGGACTTAAAAGAAAATCCAAATTTCCACACTTAGCTCCACTAAGAAGAAATCACTGTGTTTATTAAGCGTGTGAAGTAATTCTTTATGAAAGGTAGATTTGTCACTGGCTGCTTTGTCTTCACCGCTTCCATGTTCTAGGGATTTGGTTCTTTCCCCACTCAGGCACAAATGGTTACATTTTCTGAAATATTTTTTCCTTGGCTGTTTTTATTCTTTTTTTTTTTATTTGTTTGTTTAAAGCTTAAATAAAAAAAATACCAAGACAGCCAATTTGACTCACTGATTTGTGCTCATCACCATCTGCGCAACAAGTCATGCCTTGCAACCTTTTAACACAGGCTGTCTACATCTTTATTATTCTACGCCATGTTATACATTTCCATAACTGGCTCTGTGAATGTATATGAGTCTGTGATTCATCCTAGTTAAATAGCATCATGAGACAGGCAGATAGAAGACATGAAAAAAAAAAACAAAAAAAAAAACAAAAAACATTTCATGAAACACTTGCATTTAAAAAAAAGTGCTGTACATTACTTGAATGTGCCTAATGAGGCCAACATGCCATTTCACACATACTTGCTAAGACACACAGTGGAACACACAGGGCTCCTGATGTCGCTTTCATAAATCACATTCTTCCAGGTCTGGATTTAAGAGTTGAGCAGATTCTAAAATCCATTTTGATTTCCACGGTGGCACGAGGTAATAAATCATTAAGCACACTCCCCTATGCATCCTCTTAAAGAGCAGTGAACACCGGCTCGTAAATCTCTTGAGACTTTGCCATCCTCCTGTCCTCAGTCTTGGGTAAAAACAAAGCCTTACCCATTCTCATCCTAGCATGATTCACCGCAGCACTTTCAGCCTTTTTGTGTCTGAGGAACAGTTGTGTTGTAGGATTAGGGTGTGATTAAAATATATATTGGGATGACTCATACTCTTACTTTAATGTCAACATATCATTTTGCGCTGGAACTGTAATTGTTGAAATAAATAATTCAAAAAGTTGAAAAAGTAATTGGACAGAGTGCACGTTTTTGGTGAAAACAGGCTGATTTGTGAGCACTAACCAAACAACCATCTCTAACCTCCTGGGGAGTTAATTAGCAACACATTCACACAACAACCAGCAATGGTGCTCATAGGCTTATTCAACCAGCCTTAACATGTTAATATACTTGTCAGAAAGCCCATGTGAAGTGTGAGTAAACCGTCGATCATATATGTTTCTCTGCATGTGTCATTTATGTTGACAGTGGTAGCTTTCATTTATTGCTTATTTGTATAGTATACTGTATAGCTGTTCTTTCTTATGAATGGCTTTACTAGCTTTCATTTGATTAAAGTGCAGTTTTATTAATAAAGCGGTTTTATTATAGTCTGCTTTCATTCACAGTGAGTCTCCCGAGTGAGAGGAAGGGTGGCAGTGACATTCGTCAGTGTCAGAAAAGAAAAAAAAGAAAGTTGAGAGCAATGAGAAAATGAGCGCCACTCAGATGACAGAAGTACACAGTAGTGCAAGAGACGAATCACTGTTTCCTAATATAATAATCATCAGCATTCAGATCAGAAGCGCTTAGTAGTCCATGCTCGAACATCATGGCAAGAAACATCACTTGTATGCTGATAATATTTCTTTCATGTTCACTCGGTGCGTTCAGCGTGAACACAGTAAGGGAGAGCATGAGGATGCCGACAGGCCAGGGAGAGCAGGTGACATGGAGGCAAGTAAGAAAAGAAAAGCAAAAACTGATGGTTAAAACCGAATAATGACAAACCACACAGTCAAATCCTAATTTCTCCTCAACATATGTATCAGCATTTTTTCTAGTCACTAGTTTACTAGACAGTATGTCTTTCATGTTCACTCTTTTGTGTTCAGAGTGAAGAAAGAGAGAGAACATGAGGATGCCAGCAAAGGAGAACAGGTGACAGGGAGGTGAGTGAGATAAGGAGCACATATTGATGGTTAAGACCAGGGGTTAAAGTGGGATTTGGCAGGTGGGGGAACCCTAAGATCAGGTCTCCGGTGTTGTGGTGCAGGGTAGGGGTGGGTGGGTGGGGATTGTATGTGAGTGGAGTGCCGTGTAGGAATGCCCATGCAGCACAGTAACGGGTAACACAAATGACAGGCACACAGAGAGGATGGGTAAAGAGACTATCAGGGCTGGTAAAAACTGGTCCACATTATTATGTATGAAACTGCCAGTGAGATTTATTTACTTATTAATCGAAGGTGCTGAATTGCTGTTGCAGATCGTTCTGGCCCACTTTAATCTCTGGTTAAGACCGAATAATGACATCACAACTGTCTAATTGAAATGTTAATTTAAAATGAAATATTCTCACTCTAATTGTGGCTCCTCATGTGTATTTCAGATTATACAATCAGGGAGGGAGAATGAGTTTGAGACAGCAACAGATGGAGAGAGAGAGAGAGCAGACAGACAGGATGAAGGTGCAGGAGAGGTAGGGGAGGAGCTTGGACCTTGCTCAAATCAGCCAAATGTGAATGTCGTACCTTGTCAAACCCTATCAAACAGGAGACATGGGTGAATAGTTGTTCTTGGCTCCATTACAGCTCCTCCTTAAAGGGGGGGAGGAGGGGGCATCTATTGTGCTAAATACTTTGCAACACATATGTGTACTCTGGCTTTCAAAATTGGAAGAAGACACTGGAGAAATTTATTGTTCATAAAGACAGCCAAATTAAATGTGATGACTGGGATTCAGTAGTCAAAGCCTGTTAATCTGCAGCTTCCATGTGCGCTTGAAAGGCAGCAGCAACAAGGAGAAATCTTATGAAGATTTTTGGGGGTGCGACATACTTGGTGTGGCAAAGTCTGGCTTTTCGAGGCATTGATAAGGAGAGTGGCAATTTCAGCCAGCTTCTAAAGTACAAGGCAGAGTGTGATGCAGAGAAGCTGACCACCTGGCTAAAGGGTCACTTTGATTTTACCGGTCCCCTAATGCAAAATGACATTTTGAAGCTAATGGGCGACATAATCATCAAAGACATTGCGTAGGAAATAACATCTGTGCCTGTGGTCCAGTTTGCACTTATACTTGATGGCACCCAGGATATATCAGGAGTTGAGCAGGAGTCAAAGAAGAATTCTTGGGACTCCATGAAGTGTCATCAACGACAGGGCAGTGCCAGTAGTGAGAGGTCTCTTCCGTCAGGTGGAAGCTTTAATAAAGCCTCTGCTGGTTGTCCCTGCCTCCTCTGTAGAGGCTGAGAGGGCTCTCTGTGCCCTGAGGAGACTTAAGATGTGCTTAGATCATCTATGAGTCAGACAAGACAGAATAATGTGACCGTGTGTCAATGCACCAGGAGAAACTGGACAGACTGGACCTTGAAGGAATATGCCAGTCTTTTGTCAGTGTCAACTTTAAGAGCAAAAAGGTCTTTTCTTGAAAAATGATCAGATAACATCACTGCCCAGGGAGAGACCTGAGAGGGTAGGAGAGAAGAGCAGAGGAAAAGAGAAGATAACATATATAATAATAGATAATATATGATAAGAAATATTAATAACAAAATAAGAATATTTAAAATAAATAATAATAGATGATAATAAGTAGTGATAATAATGATAGGGAGAAGATAGGACCAGAGAAGAAGAGTGGACATGACTGGAGAACATTAAAAAACAAAACAAAACAACAACAGCAAAAATCAACATTGAATAAATTAAAGAATTGAATAAAGTAATCCCGCAGCGTGGGCGGTGGGTGGTGGGTTAATTAATAGCACAATAAAATAAATAAATAAATAAAAATAAATGAGAGGAGAAGAGATGACTGGGGAGTAGTGGAAAGGAGAACAGAGAGGAGAAGAGAGAGGCCTGAAGAGGAGAAGATATGAGACGAGGCGAGAGGAGGAAATCAGAGCAGAGCATACGGCCCTGCTGCCAACCCAGGTTTACCTGAACATATGGAAATAAAAACAACAATTTACTAATCCTTGACTTGTCTTCATAAAACAATGCAGTTATGGTTAGATTTTATTAATCTCTAATCTCTGCCATTACATACAATGATAAAATAAAAAGACAATATAATCAATTTATAATCCAATTTATTTACAGTTGTACATTATTGTAGAACATATAAAAAATAAAAATAACTAAAAAGTTAATTACAAATATTCTAAATATTTAAAATGTCAAGAAATAAGTTTTCAGTATTCTGATTTTTTTTTTTTTTCAGTTTGGTCTCCCCTAGCGATGACTCCATGGCTACAGTCTTGTGTAGGATAATTGAAACAAGACCACAAACCACAGAACAGCTTTTTCTGTCAGTGTGCTTTGATTCTCCTCCTCCGACTTATGTCTCATACTGTTACATACTGTAAGCCTTTGAAGGTCTTAAAAGAGAGCAGCTGCACCCCTTTAAAAATACAACAAAAAAAAAGTGTAAGACTGATTTATGTGACTTGTGAGCCGAGGAAAAATGGAATGCACTGCTCTTTTTTACACCAATGCAAGCAAGAATGCTGTTGAAATGGAAGCACTGCATTTTTCGAAACCTTCTGTAAGTGACTGATCGTTATGAAAACCAATAATGTGCAAAACAACTTTCCACAATACATTTGAGACTTGGACTTAGTTGCAAAAATGAGACCTTGAGACATGACTTCTGTGAGATTTTACATATTTGAAGCTTGACTTTAGATGTGCTCTGACAGAATTAAGACTTGATTTGGACTTTTGAATTATTTGTAACTTGACTTGGACTTGCTGCAAAGGACTTAAAACCAGCTCTGTCTGTTACCTTATTCCAGGAATGTTCTGCTGCCTTTAATGCAACACACCAGTCACTCTGGACACATGGTCCCTTAATGACAAGCTGTTAAGTTACAAACATTATGTGTGTGAAAATAGTTTTACTGTGAAACATTCTTCTGATTATGATATTTATATCTTTATTTTCCTTTTTATCTTGCCGCAACTAAAAGCAGAACTCTTTAACTGTGGCATGACTAAGACTTTCTTCCAATTTGTCTGTGAAGTTTAGAATCTATTCACTTTCGATTCCATTGATTTTGGGGACAAAGGAAGATAATAGTAATCTGCTTTCTTCAAAATTGTTTTTAATGCTTATAGAAAATGCTGCTGCCATCAGATCAACTAAAACCTGAAAAGTGGATTGCATTACACCCATTCAGACGTCCTTTTACTGATTTACAATTAAGTGTGATTTGACTTTAAAGCACTTGTCTTGAAGGAGCAGCCATTACATACACTTGCACCATCGTATGGTGCTAACTTTTACAGCCAAACTCAAAACCTATTAGTTATCTTGTCTCAGTGCATCTACCGTCAGCATGTGGGTTGAGTTCAGAACTTTAGTAGTGTGGTGTTTGGGTTTGTGGGACCTGTTTTCAAAGAGAAATGATGCAATGAATTACTTTTTTTTCAACCTGAGCCTCATTAGCCTTGGCTCATTTTCTGTGAAGAATACGTAAGAGAAAACATTTTCATTGAGTGAACACTGTGCACCCCAATACATGTATGTTACATATGCCGTTTCCAGGTTCCCTGAGCACAGGGAACCTACAGCACACTTATTACCTGAGGGTAATAAGTGTGCTGGAGGTGAAAACAAGTCTGCGTGGTAAAAATGAAAGAAACAGGTTTGCTTCACTCTGTCAGTCTGTTAGTGAGTGTGTGTGTGTCTGTGTGTATGTTTTCCACAGAAAAGCTGTGAGGTGATTTGATTTTGAAATGAAAGAAATGAGATTTATGGATTGGGAGAGTGTGAGTGTGTGTCTGTGTGAGGCTGTGTATTGGTGGACGTGGGGTGGATGTGATGACTGAACGCTAAAAACATGCATATTTAGTTCTTCGCATCATAAATTTTCCTTTTAGACCATATAAACCATTAGCATGAAAAAAATACAGTAATTAAACTGTATTTTAACCTCCTGGTCAAAAGGACAACTAATTTCCCCTTAACACACCCTACATGGGGAGCCACAAGTGCTGATGAAGTGCTGTGAACTACAGATTTGAAATTTACTGTGCCACAGACATTTCTGGCATCGAACACTTAAATGTTCCCATTGCACGTTATATCAAAGATCAAATCCTGTCTGAACAAAAGAGATGTAGTAGACACCAAATAATCAAATGCATTTTGAGAAAAAAAAACAAACTAAGCAATATTTTAACATATATATGTTTCATTTAACATGAAACACACATTCACTGAATAAACTCAAGTAGAATAGTCATGATTTGACAAGGGACTCTTTTATTTTTTTTCCTTGTTAAGCACATACAGGGCAGGGACGGTCTCCGTCAACAGGTGGTTGACCAGTGCAACTGCTATGGAACCAGCTCCCGCAGAGTGTGCGCTCAATCTGGCAGAAAGGACAAAAAAAAAAAAAAAAAATACATGCAATTAAGATATTAATTAAATACAAGTGCTTCAGACGTGCCTTGTCCACTGCAGGTGTGTCACGTTGACCATACGCACACAAGACACAGCTCATACAAATCATCTGTTGATTACAGATAATCATGTTATTTCATGAAATATATAGAACTTGCGTTACAATATCTACTGAAAACAAATTGTAAGCCAATCCGTTTCCGTGATTAGACTTTGGGCTATTTCCATTCTCAGATGACTGAGCCCCTATTCATCGAAAGGAGCATCCCTAACTTCCTCCTTTAAAAATAAGCTGAGGACACATGGAAGCTTAACAAATCCAGTAATGTTTATCTGAACTGATGAGAGATGAGAAGCATGTTAGAGGCACAGATATGGATATATATATTTACAGATACAAATCACTGCATTTATTTGTGCATTGTGTGTAATGGCATTCAATAAACTGGCATTTATTTATGGGTAATTATATAATATTGACTGTTTTAACACCATAGTGTTCAATCTATGAAACAAGCTGTAAATCTAAAGAAACATATATACACACACACAAGGTTTCAACATAACGCCATGAAACTTTCTCCTCCCACATATTCACACACATTATACCCTCTCTAGTGTGTGGCACTGTAAAATATCTTGCAGGAACCTGCACAATGTTATTTAAAAAACATTTTAAGCATTCTGTGTTTTCTCACACTCTATCCCAGCTTCAAATTGGGGGCGGGACACAACGAATAAATAGCTTTGCTTGTGTGGCTCCTTGTCACAATCGATCAGTATGGCAAAAAAGATTCTCTGCTCAGATTTTAGAAGAGAAAGACGCTTTGGAAGACGAAGATGAGGACGTCTCAAAATATGAGGAGCACATTTCTGTCAATTCAGAGTCTGACGGTGAGTTTGAAGAAAGGGATGAGATTGACCCTCAGCCAGCCCCAGGACCAGCCTGTCAGCAACCAGCCCATCAGCAGCCTGCAGGAGAAATATAGATGTTGAAAACTGGTGAAATTGAATGATCTTCTTGCCCAAAAAATAAGCCACTCTGCATGACTGCTGATGTGATAAGGATGCAACCAGGGCTGGCGTGGATGGCAGTTACTTATGTGCGGGACTTTTTTTTTTTTTCATCCCAGACACTATCTAGACAATCATTCTGGACTACACTAATTTGAAGTCCTTAACGATCATGAAAACTATTCATATGATCAGTTTTTCAGTCATTATCTTAAACAAGGCTATTGAAGTTGCCTGTGTTCACGCTAGGACATAACATAAGCTCCTGGTTTGGTTCAAATGGGAACATTTGATTTTTTTTAATTTTTTTTTTTAAAACTGTGCCAGATCAGCTAAGTGAAAGTTCATTTGCCATGAAGTAAAGTCAGCAGGGTGGCTCAGAAAGCTGGTTTTTCTAGACATGTATCTTAACATGTGACATCTCAGCAAGTAAAACCTCTTAGGACGTGCAGAGAAGCACGTCTTTAGAGGTGTGTCCGGTGATCCTGCAGTGGGAATAGCGAGAACAGAGTGCCTGCAAACCTTAATTATTCACAGCAGGGAGGCTATTGTCTGGCACTAAAGAGAGAGACACAAGAACTAATCAGTAGGTGTCAGCTTCATAGGACCTATGGGATTCAGTGTCCTGGAATTTGATTTCTCCTTCAGGCACCGCACATGGAAAATGTAACCTTCTGGGAAGGACTTAATGGGATTCATGCTTTTGGGAAAAATTCATCACAGAAACATGACATTTAATGCACCTTTATACTTGTTAATAAAAGGTGGTGACAAACAAAGCAGTTTACTTCTCTTCATGTGCTCACAGCAGAACCGATGATCGAATAAAACGGCGTGACACAGCAAAATAACACAATACACAGTTCAAACAGCAGGCAGAAACTAAACTGCATTACATCTTGTGTAGCTATTTAGTCTTTGATACAATGTCAGCATTATTCCTCTAATACAGGCCGGGTCCACATAATACTAGCATTATACAGATTATACAGTCTGCCTGAGCTGTAGCCTGTGTCGCAGATCTGTTTGTGTAGCTGAATGCAGCGTTGCTGAATTCTGTGTGGGTATTTTGGTGAGTGTTGTTGATGAAATAGATGAGGAGTCGTGAATGTTATATATATTCTGTATACTTTTGTATCACAACATGCCATACAAATAAAAGTGACATAAAGAAAAGCTGTAGAAAAAAAGAGATGATATATTTGGAAGGAAAATGCTGTTGCTATACTCTGATTTCACCCACTGGCATAAACATCTTACAGCATCTTGCAGGTCATTATTAACATTTACTTGAAAAGGAAAAGAAAAACAATTCCAGAACAAAGGAATTAAGCCTGTATTTAGAAAATATGAAATTGCAGAAGAACACACACAGCTTTAGTTTACTTTCGGTCACTGCAAACACAAGGGCTTATCAAGTTCTCCTAGATACAAGTTTTGATCTTTTTCAAATTTCAGCACAGGTGTGAAATCTTGAAAATCCTCGGGCTTCAAACAGTAACTTCTCTCATGTCACATTTGCCTTTGTTTGTAAGGAAAACATTCAGTATGACATTCAGTTATTCCTCAGGGTACACATTTCTCCATTAAAGCAGTTGTGATGCTGGCATAGATGCTGGGACATCTGAGTGAATTAGACATATCTGGTGTCTATGACTTCATCTGAGGAAGAAATCAAAAGGAGGGAAATGGAGCAAGAGGGAAACAGTTTATGGAATTGTATTTCAGCATAAAAGTAGGGCACTGGATTGTCTTGGTTGTATCTTACATCATTAAGAATTCATTTACAGACAATCCAGTTAATCAAAGTCAATTTGCCAGCTTTTGCATGACCCTGTCACAGCAGCCGGTCCTAATGGGACAACATGATTTGAACTGGCCAGTGGATTAAAAACTATCAGACAATACAATGTGAATACCAATTGCACTGACAACATACCTGGTGAACTTAATTTTCCCCTGTGAATGCTTATGTCTTGACTGGCTTGTGTTCTGAGGTATAATTACCTAATTGCTGCATGTACTGTTACATTTATTATCATCTCTGCCATGGTACTATACTTACTTCATGGCTTACACTTCACCAACATGTTAACCAGGTAGTTTGAGCAGTAGTGCGAATTTGTTTATTTTTCAATGTCTGTGAAAATGAATGTTTGTTAGGTTAGGTTAGCATAGCAACAAAAATGAGATTCAAGATATCTCGACTGAGATGATATTTTCAGAATGACGTTTTTCATTATTACCACTGGCGGACAATGACACAGAAGCTGAGTCATACATCTACTGTCGCTTTCAAATGTGATGGTTTAGAGAATGAGTAATTTGATCCTTGTAATCTAGCTGTTATCAGGAAATTGGTCTAGTTGATCTATATGTGCATTTAAGCAGAAACAAGCTGTAAACACATTAACATATCCCTTTCACAGAAAGCGCTGGGAGAGCGATCCTTATTTTACCCATATGATTTTATGGTTTTCTAAAAATGGTCTTTTCTTTAGTATAATAAAAACAATGGATGTCTATTCTCATATCCTTTTAATATTATTTTCTAGCACTCACCAGGTGCAGTATATACAGTTTTCATATTATTCTTTATTGCTCCCCTTGAGTGGACCAGTGACCCCCTGGAAAAGTAGCTGCTTAGGGGCCGATTTGGTCTCCCATTTAAACAAACCTTTGAACACTGTTAATGGTATGTTTCATGTTCATTTGAATCCCTGTTAGTTATTACCTTGGCAACAGCAACACTTCGCTCACTCAAAAATCACTCAGGGACCAAGAATACCTATGAAAGAGATGACATTATCAGAGATCAAGGATGACTGAATAATTAATGTCATTAGAAAAGTGAAAATGTTTTCTCTTTTCACATAGTATGACAGCTGACTGTGTCATCTTTGTGGGAGTGATTTGCAAATGTACCTGTGAATTCAAAGTTACTAAACAAGAAAAGAAACAAAACTTAAGAGTCTACAGCTGGCCAGTGTCCCTGCGGCACTGTGAGACTGCAATGCTCAATAATTTTTTTTATTCCTTTTTTTTGGTGCGTGTATGTGCACCAAGTGGGTATGCTCTATGCTCTATAATATAGAGTTCCGGTCCGTTTTAATTATCACCCATGTAAAGAATCGTCAGGATGTCTGTGAATGTGATATCATGTGTTTCACAAAGACATATGGCTATAGTAAGAGCTTGTTGCTACCATCGGCAGCTTTCAGATGGTTCTGGTGGACAGGAATAAATCTGAGAGTGGAAATAAAAAAGGCGGTGGGCTTTCTGCTTTTATTAACAACAGATGGAACCACCCCGGTCACATTACCATAAAGAAACATTTCTGCAGCCTAGACACCAAACTGTTAGCCATGGGGCTACAACCATATTACATACCCAGGGAGTTCTCACATGTTGTCTTGGTTGTTGTTTACATCCTGCTCTTTTCTAACCCAGCAACCACATGTAACATAATCCACTCTGCTACCAGTGATCTCTGGGACCTCGATCACTTGACACTGGACATGTTATTATTTGCACATTTGCAGTTGTACATGTTTCTATACACTTGCTGTGTATTTAATATTATTACTATTTTATAGTTGTTTTTATATCTATTTACTTCCTCTTTCCTAACTGAGCAGTTGTTTCAAAACAATTTCCCTTCAGGGATTAATAAAGTTTTTTGGCTTCTGATTCTGATAAAGAAAAGTAAACTGCCAGACAGATAAACCAAAGCAGGCTGTACCAAAATGCTTTGTAATCCATCCAACAGGTGTTAAGTTATTCATCCTCTGGGCACCATGAATGTCTGTACTACTTGTTAGTCCATAAGGGTACCTATACTGTTTTTCTGTTTGTAGGTGGGGCAAGTATTAAGATCTTTCTGGAACTCTTATCCACTTACCCCTGTCCCTTTAACTCAAAAAAACAAAAAACAAAAGCTTTGAGTTTGTCACCTCTAATCAATTTCACCTCACACTACTGGGGTTGCCTCATTGTCTGCTGCTTTCAGTATTATGAACCTCCAGATGCTCTGCGCCATTGTCAGTGACTTTAGGATTCCCGGGTCTAGACCCTTGAACATAGCCTTCTACATGACTGATTGCTGTTAACAGATTTCCTGTAGGAGTCCTCCTCTTCATGTATTGCCACAAGGTACAGCGATTATTGGGCTGATAATGATATTTCACACATCAATCAACATCAATGAAAACTTTATTTGTTTTAATTGCTATATACTGCTCAGTTGTGGACTTCTTCCTGTCCTGTGTGATGTCTTCGACTGCCTATGGCTTGCTGTCAGTTTCTGGTATAAATCGCTACAGCACATGGCTTCTCCAGCAGTTGCTATCCAGCTGACAGGCTACCTTTTTATGCTTTCCTCTCACACATACAGGTAACTTAATTCCCCAGCTGGAAGTCTCCATACAGTCTCAGTCTTTTCACAAATCTAGAAGACAAGATCACATCATTATACACTGATGATTGCAATAATGCCACACTATTCCCATGAGAGGTTCACTAGTTCCCAAATTGTTTCCATTATGGCTGCCAATTCCCGCTGATTCTCCAAACACATCCTGCCATTCTACTGCACAAAATGTGTTCACAGCTTCTGTCCTGATGGTGACAGAAAAAAATATATAGGCGACTCGTACAATACATACTTGGATGTCATTTGACTTGAGGTACCCAGTGACGTTTTCTTGTAAACTAACTATTTGCATTCAATTTCTCTCCCCAACATGCCCTGTTTGTACCCTTCAGGCCCAACAAATGTGTTGAATGCATTTCCTTTCAGATAATACTTTGAAAGAAAGCTGCATTGTTTATGTCTAAGAATGCTACTGTAGCTGGCAGTCCTCTTCTGTGGTGTTACTGTTGAATAGCTACAGTCCTTGGAACATTACCTCCACCAAACCAATTTAAGTTTCACTGTTGTCTTTTAAAATAGAAATTTGTCAAAATAATCTTAACTCTTGGTCTACCTTCTAGTATCCCAAATGTTGACTAGGAGTGGATCAGGGGCACAGGAGGACGTTGCAAGTTTTTCCCTACCGTAATGTTGGACAGCAAGAATACGTTTTTAACAGTGACTGTGACCCAAAAAAAATTTCACTTTGATGTGTTCAGAAACAGAAGTCCAAACTTAAATTCCTCTACTGCACCCCCTGTAGGCAATGACAAGTTTTGCAATTGGCTGCCAAATTAAAGCTGGTGATTGCAAGTATATTATTGTCCAGCTGCATATGGCCAGTACTCTAACAGCATTGCATTAGTTTCACTAAATAAACCCTAACTACTGATTGAAAATAACGAATTTTACACTGTACAGACTATTTATTTTGCACAAAATAGCCTTTTCTTTTTTCTTTTTTAAATCATGGCTTACATGTGCAGCATGTTCAATCAGTGGCACATCAAAATGGGTCATGTAAGTATTTGATATACTGACTTTCATATTGCCATCATATCCAACACACAATAGTGTATGGTTATGGGATTTCAAACACACTGTTGTGAGGCAGCTCTGCTGCCTCTGGGGTTTTGTTCCTTTTCTCTTTTCGTCTCACTGTGTGCATGTGTGGGTGTGCGTGTCTTTGGTGTGGGTGTGTTTTCAGATCGTGGATTCCTGGGCAGCTCCTCCCTTCTCCCTCCTCCAGCTCTGACTGATTGTGCACACCTGTGCGCAACCTGGGCACAATCAGTCACCTCAGAAAGTATAAAAGGCTCGGCGTTCCTGTCCTTCCTCGCCAGTTTGTTCTGTCGTTTACCGTGGTGACTAGACTCTGTGCTTTTCTCATCGTGAACATTTTTTGTGGATATTCTTACCCCATTGTACTTTGTTCTCCTGACTTCCTCTAACCAGCGTGCTTTCTCCTCCCGCAGTTACCTAAGGTCTCATTCCCACGTTTTCAATCATTGACGCTCCAGCCGACTCTGCCTCGCCACCCAGGAATCCCACCACCGTCCTGTCTTTTTTTCTTTGTTCCTCTTTTGTTTTAAGAACTGTAAATAAACGGGTTAAATTGCTTTACTCCTCACCTGTCTGCTTTTCGGTCCAGGCCTGATTAATAGACTCCCATAACACACACCCTGTGGATATACTTAATAAGTGAGTTGCTTGAAGACCGCCTCTCTCTCCTGGAGATGTGTTTGGAGTGTGTTTGTATCTTGAAGCCAATTATAACACAGATTGCTGGACAAGTTTGATAAAATTCCTTTCCTGAAAAAGGCTAAATAATTTCTACCCTCAGGCACATTTCTCTGATTTTCCCCTAACTTATTAAACACAGCCATGGGAACATTTAATCTCAGAACTGTTTTCACATGCTCAGCTAAGGATGTGCAGAGGTTTGGAGGACAGCAGTGTTTTCATGACCAGCAGATCTGCACATGTATGAATCTCTAAGTAGTCTCTAACCCATTAATATCTGTGTGTCTTTGTGTTTGCACATGCACAAATGTATTTGTTGAGAGGGGAGAGGTTGAGCACTGTGGTATTAACTGTAGCATTCAATTAAGTTGAGAAGAGTGGTCAGTCCCCTGTGTCAGTCAGAGCTCTGTTTTTATTAGACCAGGGGGGGTTTAGGCAAAGCACCAGTGGGGATTAGCTGCAAGTTGAAGAGGAATAAAGGAGCTTTTGCCTAAAATAATTCAAGGATGTTGGCAGTCGCCTGTCTAAATCCTTAATGTACTCAATCCTTATGCAAAGCTATAAGTGACTACAGGGCTGGGATTTGACAGGATTTCTCGGTATGATTAAGTTTTGATCATAGGTTTTGCATTTCAATTAGACATTGATCCAGTCCTGTATTGATTAGATGACTTACTGTACAATTATGTATCAAAGCACTGCAACATCCTGAACATACAAAGTAAACCTTGATCGGTTCATGGTCACGCAGTGGAGTAAGTCAGTCATCTGACCTCAATCCTTTAATTAAGCAAAAATGGCAAACACTGTGCTTGTGGCTTCTGAAATGCGAGTTTGTTAGTTTTATATCTGTGGTTTAATGTTATTGCAATTGAAATATCTTTTAGGACAAAAGAAGCTATTTGCAGGCATCCCCCCGGGCTCTAATCTATTAATTAAAAATATCGATAGATCAATCAATAATGAAAATAATACTTAATTGCAGCAGTTCCTCAGTCAAACTGATCATGTGTTTAGTGTGCTAAAGACTGAAGGTAAAGAGCCCAGGAAAGAAGCAACTAGAGAGGATGGTAGTAGATGGTACAGATGGTACAGATAGTACAGGCCTGGCAGAACATCAACAGGGAAAACACAGACACAGTTGTCTGCATACACTGTAAAGGATTTACAACCAAATATAAAGTAAGATTACTTTAGGATGGGTCTGGTGATATTCTCTATATATCAACATTTTGTCAACAAATCAAATGAAAAGACCAAAACAAACAAATAATTGATGTTAGGAACACGTATTCCCTGCTCTGCCAAAGCCTTCTACTGTTCCACAGCTCCAGTGTTCAGAAATTAACCATACTGTTGCACTGACTGACATTTTCCTTCATGACCATGAACATGTGCACATAAGTTGATCCAACACACACCATTATTGCTGCAAATGCTCAGTAGTGCACCAAATCTGTGGCTGAAAGAAAGGCTCCAAGACATGCACAATTAAGTAATGTGTTCTACAAAGTACAGCACCTGAACAGCTGTTTTAGAATATGACAGAGCTGTTTAAAAAAAAACTTTGTGTCTGTGGTTCATTTTCATATTGCCAGAAGGAGCCAATGGACTTGGCGGTGGGTGAAGTCAGAAAGTTGGACTAACACTTTGGTTTTGGGATTTCACCAGCCCTTTTCTTTAACTTGTCCAACTACTTACTGTGGCCTGTAGTTGAAGGCTATGAACAGTTCACTTGATGTGGATGTAAACAGTGTCAAATTAGAGCAAAAAAAATTAAGCATTCTTAAGTGACATTCTGCCAACTAAATATAGAAGTGACTACATAAGATTCATACAATATATGAAGAATGATGAGCTCATGCTACCATGGAGTTGAAATGAAAGAGACCTTTGACTGACGAATTTGAGAGAATCCTATTAGAAGACATGTGTATGACAACCACGAAAATGAGCCCTAACAACAGAAAAAAAAGGGAGACTTGTAATGAAAGAGATTTCATCAGTGGGATGAACTTGAACAACATCAAATTTATTCTGATCCAAACTCCAGGCCTAAGAATTGCTGTAAGACTTTTGAGAATACAAGCAACTTAAAGATACCAAAAGTGTTACTGGACGATAGACAACACTTACTAAAAATTAACATAAGCAGAGATGAACGTCTTACAATGCACTGTACATAATGAGGATACATAAAACAAGTGAGATTTCTGATGATCGGCTAACACAGTAGAGTTTGATGATTTGTCCCTGCCACCACTCCTGTCAATCTTCCAGCACTTGGCTCACACTTCAAAAGAAAAAGATCAAAAAATAAAACTGAGAGCCTACTTTCTGCATGGTTTCTCTTTTAATGATACAGCTAGAATTCAAATCAGGGGCACAGTACAATAAAAGCCCACTTATAAAAGAAGTGGCTATACTGTGTGAGCTCGCGTACTCCCTGCGCTACACTCATTACTATTACCACTTACTATTGTGCGACTGGCTTTTTCAGTATAAGCTGCAAATGTAATGATGTAAGTACAACTGTGGATTGGTTTTGGGAGGTTTTGAGTGTTATTCTGCCTTAGTGTTCTCAAATCTATAAAGCTATAAACCGTTTGGGTGGGTTTGGAGTGTAAGTAAAGCAACTACTGCTTCCTTATTATTCCAAAATATAATAATGATAAGTTGTGAGCTACATAAACCAGATGAAGTCTTGAAGAGTTTTGAAATTGACACTGATAGTACTTGGATTTATTTATTTATTTTTTTTTCAGGAAAGAAAAACAAAGGTTGTATGTGTGTTAGGAATAACAGAAATAAGAAATGAAACTAAATGAAACTCAATCAACTTAACTGTGAGTTTTGCCAAACACCACAGGCAGCCAGAAATGTTATCCACAGGCTACAAGGCTAACAAGCACCGAGTGTACTGTGTGACTCTAGGACATGAAATAATCTGATGAGCCCGGAAGCCTGTAAGTGATGTCTATTTTTTGGCACACAGGCAGCAGCTTGGCATGTATGAGACGTGTCGCGGGCAGCAAAGATGTACGAGAACTGGTATCAGTCTAATTAAGTTTCTTAGAGTATATTTGAGTATACCAAATGCAGCTATAGTAAGATGGAGGAGGACTTCGTGCATGTTAGTCACCACATTGTATCACCGTTCTTCACTGACTTTGCAACTCAGAGCTTTAGAAAACATTTCATGCAGTTGGCCTGATGCATGCCCTGCTATTTTATCATGGAGGTCCACAGAGAGTTTCTTGGACTTCTTGGCTTAGTTTTTGTCCTGACATACATGTGAACTGTGGGACCTTATATAAACAGGTGGGTCCAATCAATGCAATTAGCCACAGGTGGATTCCTTTTACGTTCTACACAAATCTCAAGGAAAATTAAAGCAAACAGCATACACCTGATCATAGTTTGGAGTGCCACAGCAAAGGGTCTGAATACCTTTTTAAATGAGAGGTTTCAGTTTTTGATTTGTAATAGACTGGCAAAGAGTTTTGGAGAGCTAAATTTTTAATTATGGCACCCTGGATACTGGATATTCAACTTAATTAAATAAGTATATGATTTTTCACACCTTAGAAATATTAAAAGCCAATAAAAGAATTGTGTTATAGCACATTTGGCGGCTGAGTTTCAACCGGCAAACTGCAACTTCATGTGCTGCATAGGCATTTGTGTGCTACAATGGAATAAATCACTAATGACTGAACGATTTCACTTTGTGGTTTAGAGGCTGCTGCATGAAGCTGCTTGGATTGTAAAAATCAATTCTCTCGCAGGGGGTGTTCCATATTTACTGTGATGTTTACAGATGAAGGGAAGGAAAAACAGAGCACCAGGTCTGAATTGGGAATGAAGATGAATGGAGCTGTCTGGTGTTAGAGCTGCAGGAGCCGCAAGAGTTTAGGTACGTGTATGTAACCCCAACTACTGCGCCTTATGGAGTGCTGCCGAAATGAGCCGTTTGAGTACAAACATATGGGCACACACAAGCACACTTTGAACAGCACTGAAACACACCTACCTATAAAGAACCAATACAATTTCCTTTTCCGTTTGGCATTACCCCTGGATATCTGTATTTAATAGTGCTTTTTAAAAAAATCTTGTGCAAGGTTTACACCCAAATCTTGTTTCACAACACGACTTATTTGAAAAATTATTATACCTGCACTCACTAAAACATGGCATGAAGGTTTTTATCCACCGGCTTTACTCATTTCTCAAGGGTTACACACAAAAGACAGACATTACCACTACAGATGAACAGCAAGGTTTCTAAAGCATGTTTTCATAATGAATATATAATAGAGGGCATAGGAATCAACCTTGTTTTCATTATATTCCCTAGGCTATTATGACAAAAATCTATTGTATGGAACATAAAATGGACTGAAAAAAAGAAAAAAACACAACACTGTCAGTTTGTCAAAAAAGCAGAAGCAAGAGTGTGTGAGAGAGAGAAAGAGAGAGAGAGTGCTAGAGCTGACAGTTCAATCAAATTGTGGGTAATAGTTCATTTTATCTGTGTTCACGTTGCTAAGGCGGTATCATGACCAGACACCTGCAACCCAGAGAAAATGCGAGCACAGTGAGAGGGCATGCAACTTCAAACAAGGCCAGGATTTGAGTCAAAGATTTCAATCGGCGCTGGCATTATCCCAGCCTGCAGGAATGGATCAGTGGAACTGTTCTGTCTATGTATGGGCAGTCTTAGGTCTCTGCAACACAAGCTAGATGTCTCTTTGAGTCTCTTGGATCCACTGTCAGAACTATGTTAACCTCCATTCAGAGTAGATACATATACCATTCAAACGTATGAACTTCTGGATGAGAGTATACTCCTAGGTAAGCCATGGGGAGTTTATTTGAAGAGAGGGTGTTCATACTTTGGCCAAAAGGAGAAAATTTAGCTGTGACTGTAACTGTGATCAAGTGATTCTACTACAGTAACCTGTAGTTAGTGTTAGGAAAAATGAGTAAACACAACTCTATTGTATTGTTTTAGAAAATTTGTGTTCATGAAACCGTGATTGATTGGTACATCCTGAGCTGTAGAGAGACAGGTTTGGTGTTGAGGACCACTGAATTTTTCTTTCAGTTATTATGAGTTAAATTCATTCACTTCTCTTAATTGTCTTTCAGAGTCTCTACACCATGATAGGAGTCCACCTGTGGTTAATTCAACTGATTGCACCTGGTTTGGGAAGACACATACTTGTCTATATGAGATCTGAGCTGATAATACATATCAGAGAAAAAAACAAGCTATGAGGTTGAAGGAACTGCCTGTAGCTCTGCGGCACTTAAGGTTCCTAAGAGCAAAGTGGCCTCCATAATTCTTAAATAGGAGAAGTTCGGAACAAAGAGGACTCTTCCTAGAGCTGGCTGCCCAGCCAAACTGAGCAATCAGGGGAGAAGGGCCGTGGTAAGAGAGATGATCAAGAACCTGATGATCACTCTGGCTAAGATCCTGAGATCCTTTGTGTAGACAGGACCAACTTCCAGACAGACAACCATCACTGCAGCACTTGACAGAGTGGCCACAGTGTCCTCAATGAAAGACACTTGCAAAAAAGCAACGAAAGGACTCTCAGAAACAAAATATGAAATGTGAATGCACCGTATGTACCAATTTTAATGGAAATCAATCTAGTTGTATTTGCTATGGGAGAAGTAGCAGAGGATCACCAAAGTCATAAGGCTTTATCCTCTGGGCACCATGGATAGCTCTATGAAAATTCATATCAAATTATGAAAAATCTAATTACAGTTCAAGCCATCCAGTTGTTGTCAAGATATGTCACTAAAAGACAAAAATGTCAGAGTAGCACAAGAGGAGTCATGGAATCAGCAAAGCTAATAGGATTCATTGTGTGGTGGACCATAAATGACTGTACAGAATTTACTGATCAACAAACAAATCAACATCCATGCTGTCCTTTGAGACGTGCTGCTTCCATGTCTATAGGAAAGATGATAAAATTCCCACAAACCACTCCCAAAAGTTCTTTCAAGAAGTGATTTAAAATGTTACCACATCTGCAACCGTGACATTTTCAGGCAGAGTTTAATTATAGGATATTGTGTGTAGATTGCTGGAAAGCGCAAACAAATAAATATTACTGTCTGTATAATATTTTCTAATGGCAGTCTATACTGTGTATTCCCATGTGAGAAAACTTAGTAACTCTGTGGTTATTCTCATAAAAACAAAACCTGCAGCTTGCAAGTTATTTTTCTTTTGTTCAAGAATACACAGAGGTGGGTGTGTGAGGCAGGATCTCATTTTGGCAAGTTATTAATATCTGTTGTCAGTTCCACATTGGTAAGCAGCAATATTATTTTTTCAATTTATTACTGTAGAGGTGAAATGGGCCATTTGTTTCTTATTTGTTTCCTAGGTTAATTTATAGCTTGGGTTAAATTATTTTATACAATTTTAATAATGCAACTAATTATTTCACATTTTATTTGTTATTTTCATTTAATGTGGTTTATTTATTTTTTGACTGCAATTGGTTTTATTATCATTCATCATTTGCCGTGTACACTGTATCTGTTTAAGGGACCTGTTCTGATCCCAGACATTTTCTGTATTGCATTCACATCTTCTTGAGTGGATTGAAAACCAAAATTCCAGTTTGGTCAAGGTTTAACTTCAGGAAATTATGTTGATTCCATTACATTACACTTGCTAAAACTTTCACTTCACCTTGCATCACCTGGGTACCTGCTGGGTCAAACTTTGCTCCAGTGTCAGAGGGAGAAATCTAAAAAGAGCTGATGGAGCATGAGGACTCTGGGGGAAAGTAAGAGAATCGGGGGAAGCAAGATTCTGAAATCTAAATGCAAATTGGAAAACCTCCTCCACACAAATGTACATTAGTGGTGGTTATTTTGCACGCATGTGTGTACTCCCATGTGTACTAATTCAGTAGGGAGTATTCCACGATATGTGTTTAGCAAGCCTCTGAGGGCTGGCTGGAGCATCCTGATAAGGACTGTTAGGTGCAGTGCAGATGTGTAGTGTACTGGGACACTGTGTCATGTATTGTGTTGTTACTGGTTTGGAATTGGTGTTCTTCCCTGCTCCACCTGTCACCGTCTTATCTGAAGGGACCCAGGGAGCTCCTTAGGGGTGGGTCTCAGTAATGACAGACAATTACTTATCACAGACCAGCAGTGGGATAGAAACTCCTCTGTTCCAAAAGCTGTCTCATAGAGACGGTTGACTCCAAAAATTAGTAGTTGTTTTACAACCACCGAAAGCGATTATTTTTTTTTGTTTTTGAAAGACGCGGCTCTATATTTCAGTCAACAGCAGAGTAAAGGCCTGGTAACCCCCGCTTTCATGACAGCAGAATTTCACACAGAATCCAGTCAGTTGCATGGAGTTGATCAATATTCGCTCACAGCAGTGAAGTAAATCTGCCTGGAGCATTCACCTCAGGTTCAGCTTGATAAATCTGAGCTGCTGACGAACAGCAAACAGTTTTAATAGTGTTGACCTAATGCTATCATTTTAGCTAATTTGTACAGTACAGGGAACTCGGGTTCATGCAAATATTGAATTAGAAATGAAATTTGTCTATTTTATTTATTGGTAAACAGACTGTATTTATATAACATTGTCATTGCTTGCAATCTATAATTTGTCTCATTCACACACTCACAAACCGATGGCAGTGAGCCACCATGCAAGGTGCTGACCTGAACATTGGGTGTAACTTGGGGACACGTGGACAGTGGAAGTAGCTCAGGATTTACTACGCTGCTATAACACACTTAACTCCTGAGTCATAGCTGCCATTATTGGTTACACAGATAACACAATCTCCAAACTCTAGCTAAGCCTTATGGTTGTTACCCTCACCAGTAGTTTCATATTAACACATTAAAGGTACCCGGTGGATTTGGTCTTCTGAGCAGGATTACTCACCAAAACACAATGTTTGTATCCTTGAGCTCTAACAAACGTGCTGAATGCATTTCCTCCCTCATAAAACATTTAGAAAGCTTTTTTTTTTTTTTTTTAATCCATATTTACTTGTTAGCAGTTTTCTATTTCTCTGGCATTGGTGGTGTATTACTACCACCTGTAAGTCAGTTGAATGGCACGAAACCATTGGCATTGCATCTCCCAAAGGGAACCTTTAATTTAGAATTGAAAACAAACACCTGCGTCACAGGTGTCTGGTTATAATGTGTGGTTACCATAAATTAATCCACACCTGCCAGCCAATCAGAATTGAGAGTTCTCAGTGATCATGGTATAAATATGTATTTTCTTCCATTTTAGTACCGGGCCCTTTGAAAATTGCTGCATGGTTGCATAAATGGGTACAATAAGGAACACAATGCCAAAGAGCCATTTGATGTGAGTGATGATTCACAAACTAGAGAATGAATAAGTGATTCCTTTAACAAGCTGAATTGAAAACAATGAATAGCCTGAATAACACAAATTGGGGTCTATCAGTCTTGTCTATTGACTCTAGTGCTGGCTGCTCTCCAGGTAATAGTTCCAATAGCTCTTAAAGGTCTCTGATTCTGGGACCTGTGAAACACACAAACTAGAGAAATGTGAAATATGTATGCCCACAGGAAAAAAAGCCACCTGCTGGATTTCAGTTTTTCATTTAAGCTTTCCAAACCTAGCCAGGAAGGAATAAACCAACATTGTCCAGTAGACAATAACAGACAAAACAAGTCTTCTCAAAGACCTTTTTTGAGGCATTTTTTTAGAGGCTATACCAACATAAAAAGCAAGTTTGCTTCAGCTTGTAGCTGCTTAATAAAAAAAATGTCAAATAGACTAAAACTAATTCAAAACTAGCTGCAAGAATTAAAACTGTTATGCTAGTGTGGATGGAGTTAATTTGCCAAATGTGCATATATTTGAAATGTCAGACTTCAAAAATGAATTTCAATTCTCAGACATTAGGGTTTTAGGCCCATAATGGCGCACATTTCTTCAATTATCCAGTCGTGATGTACATTTTAAAATTCTCCTTTCTGTGAAGGCAAATCGTGGTGATTCATACACACACATTTTTTAATTTTGTTAAATACAGTATCTGAAATCCCATCTTTTACTCAATTCCCAAAGGATCCTGGCAAGAGCCTAGGTGTGAAGCAAAATTACAATGTTAACAGCTTTCAAAGTGGCTTTTGTGTAGTTATATAGATATGTTTCCATGTAGAACATTCAATTTATCCACATCCACTTGTTGAGAGCAAGGGAAATTGGTGGTTCACAATTGGTGAATAACAATTGCTAACAAAGTTTCCCTCTGGGACAATGTTATGAAACTGGAGCATCAACGCTTCATCAACAAGTCTAGCACGGGGGTATTCATATTGTCCAAGTGAAATCATAAGCAAGAAAGAGCTCCTCAATTCCAATTTTATTTTACAACACGATCCTGGCTGCTTTCCTGGAATGTGAGTGTAGTCCTTGTATAATGGAGCCGTCATTATCATACAAGAGGGCCCTTCTTATGGGAATACACTGTCAGACAAATTGGATAAAGCAGTGAAGAGAAACCTTAATTTGTACTTAGAGCACAAAAAGGAGAGAGAAAGCAAGGAGAAAAAAGAGAAGCATTAAGAAGATCTCTGCCAGGCACTCCACTCCCAGACCTTCCTTTACACTGTCCTATACCTGTATTCTGAGGCGAGGAAATCGTTTAATTACAGGCAAGTGCTGGGGAAGGAAAAAAGCTTAGCTTCAGAATTTAAAGTTTGACCCTGATGCAGCTCTGTCAGAAACACAGACGATAGACTCAAAGGTGACAAACCTGCTAAATGAGATAAACCCAAAAGCATCAGTCATACTCTTTAAACCAAACTTATGAGTAAAACACACATAATGGAGGTTCAAACAACACTAAATACTCAAAAGGATTATATTCAAAGAGCAAAACTGCCATTTTCCGGTACAGACCAGATGAAGTCAACAAATGCATTCAGCAACATTTGCCAGGTCAAGATGCCCAAAATCTGTTTTGCTCGCTGAATACAAACATTTATTTACATGAAAACCCTTTAAAACTAGGAAAAGATGATATATTGGTAAAAAGAACCCTGAATCAGCTATTGGTAGAAAACAAGATGTAAACAAATTCTGGTGTCAAGGTTAGAATTTCAGTACACCATCCAACTGTGAACTGTGTCCTGCCAAGCTCTGGGTTACCTGAAAAAAATATGTTCCTCCTTCCACCTCTCCAACGGCAGCAGAGAGCTGCATCCGAGAAGTTCGGAATTCTTTCCCAGCTTCGCCGGCCTCTGAATCTTCTCAGGGTATTGACCTAGAAAAGTCTAGAGTTTCTGACAAAGGAATTTGTGTAACAAGGTCATAGGATATGCTATCGAATATATTATTCCTCCAGTCTTTGGTGTAGTTTATCTCAACCCTTATGCTTCATACATCAAGTAGCCTATATTCAGTACAAGTAGGCTCACAAACAGGTTGAGGTAGCGCTTAGAATTCATGGTGAAAATTCGAGAGCTTGACGAAAGAATCATAAGAGGAGAAAGATGATTAAGATGATTGTTAAGAGGATTCTGTGCGTTGAAATGATCTTACCTAACATGCTGCACTGAAAACTAATTACATTGACCACAGCTGTATGATCATAAACTGAAATATGTTTGTAAAGTACAGGAGTATTGCTTAGTATAAAGCAACCACTTTACTCAAAAAAAAAAAAATACTTAAGTTGATGTTAAGCTTATCAAATAGATATTTAAACACAACTTATTCCGTTATCAACTATTTGGTGAACACAGATCACAGGAAACATTTGGGCTCTTAGACTGTAACAAGAATCCTTCAGTGGCCTTCCTTTCAGCGAAGGAATTCAGCTCAATTAACATACCTTTGAGGAGGATTTTTTTTCTTCTTTTCATGGAGCACAAAACCAAAGCCTGATGAAGTAATACAAGCTCTTTAAAAAAAAAAAAAAAAAAAGAATGTCCACAAGCAGCAGCAGCAGCAGGCATAAAGCAAACATAACCCACAACAGATTTGTCTGCCACACAGGGTGGAAAACTCAAAGCTTTCTCACTGATCAGCTGACTCAGTAACCGAACAACACGGGCAGCAATATATCTCTTCTTTATTATGTTTTTTTCCTCTTTCATTCATTACAGCCCGCGTTCACTCCTGCGCACTGTGTGAGGCACAGTGGCAGAGGGGCTGCCGCTCTCTTCCATCTGACACTCCTCCATTTTTCACACCGGGAGGATCCCTTTGTTTAAGTGAATGTGATGGAGATGGCTGCAGGTCGATTGAAGACACAGCAGGGTCCTCTGATTTCCACGATCAATCACGGGATTATGGATCAAAGAGGCCCAGCTGAATTCCGACTCTGAAATAGGGACTGTGCCTGACAACGTCAACCAGTACATTGTTTTTCAGTCACTCATAAAGGATTGTTTACATGCACAACACACACAGATTACAGGCAGAATCTGAATAAAGAGTGTGGTGTGCAAAGATTACAGTATTAGCATTTGTGACATACTGCAGAGTAGGTACTAAATCATTTTAGGTATTATGTAAATTAATGCTTTGCACTTCTCTCTCTACAAAATCTCTTGTCTTTTTGTTTGGTACGCTGCTCTCGTAGAGGGATTGCACTCTATTCTTCCAAAAGATTTATCCTTATTTGGTATTTTGATGAAGCTGGTGGAGAGCGCTCTCCAACACGTCAGTCCAAAATCTCCTACAAGTGTTCAACTGGGTTAGATCGGGTGACTGCAAGGACTGTCCCATGTGATTCACATTATTTTCATATTCACCAGCTACCTCTCAGTGCCTTATGGCAGCAGTTTCTTCACGTGGAACATCCTTGTGACTTACTGGTCTAGCGCTGATGCGTTTCAGCCATGCGTCTGAGTTCACACACTCCTCTGATAAAACTGATACGGTTTGATTTTAATCTGGCAATTTAACCGCTCACGTTTCACTGATGCGTTCACTGAAACCCAAAACTTTAAGTCTCCTTCTGACTTGTGAGTGTAACTACATTGATCATTTATTGGGTTGTTAGTGTCGTAAGTGCTTCCAAAACTGAACATTGTGATTCGTTGCCAGACTGGTAATGATGTACATACAGTTGTTCAATTGAAAAGCGTCCAGCAGATGACTGTGAAAACAGCCTGCTAGTGTCAAACTTACAAACATCTTCATCATTCTGTACAGTGAACATAATCTGGATGTTTTTTATACTTTTGTTCATAGTTTGTGTGGTAATCTCTCACACGTACTAAATAGCAAATTTATTCTTTCTCTTTCCTTTCTGCCATCCCCTTCAAAGTGGTCACCTTGTGCAGTGAGACACCACTCCCAGTGCTCCTGCCATGCTAGGAAGGCTTCCTGGAAGTCCTGTTCTGTAAGCACATCCAGCACCATCTGCGACTTGCGCTGGATCTCCTTCATTGTATCTAAACGGTGACCCGTCAGCTAGAATTTCATTTTGGGAAGGAGGAAGAAGTCGCAGGGAGCCTAATCCGGTGAGCAAGGCGGGTGGGGAGTAATGATTGTGTTGGTGCAACCAGAAAACTAACGTGTTTTCAACATGCTGTGAGCGGGCACGTTGTCATGGTGTGTGCCCAATTGCCACTGTGCCACGGTTCAGGTCAGTTAAGGTCATGCGCACCTGCAAGTGACCACAAAAATGTAACACACGTGTTGTTGAAACAATCCTGTGCGTGCACAAGCAAATAGATATAGAACAGGTGAGATTTATCATTGTTCTTCTCTTAGAGCTGTGTGTGATAAACACCAATTTTCTTGTTTCTACACACATTCACATTTAGAACTTCTATGTTCTATGCATGCTTTGATAAATGAGGCCCCTGCTCTTTAAAGGACCAATTACTTCTGGCAGGTGGGCTGCACACGCAGATTAGCATTACATCTGTCTGCCATCTTTGGCTATACAAATTACATACAGTGATGATTGTGTGAGTGAGTGGAGAGGAGGCGGTTAGAAGTGTATGTGTGGTGTGAGCTTTGCACACTAACAAAGTGGCAGTTGAATATTACATTTAGTCAGAGGAAAAATGAATAAATAGTGGAGGTGCAGACACATGAAATACCTTTTCTACATTTTTTCTTTCTTTTGTTAGAAATAGTATTGATTTTGGAGCCTGGTTTTTTTTAGTTTCAGTCTCAAGTGATTTGACAAAAATGCATGTTAGTTTGAGTCACAGTATTACTTCTTTTAAGCATAATGCTACAGCTATCACCGTCTTTTTGTACAGTTACCATGGTGACAGGTGTATCGCGAGGCGTCCGTGTCACTCTGCACTGCAGCAGCACAGACTGACTCACCTCAGTCAATCTAGTTAGCATTTCCAAACTGCCTGTTTGATCAGAACTGCTCCCTCTCATCTAACCTGGTCCAGTACAGTTGTTCCTGCTAACCTAGCATTACCACAAGCTACCTGTGTTTACTGAGCAGAGTCATTCAGAGGCTGAATATTTTGTTCACCAAAATGTTTTTCATTGTCTGGGTTTAGTCTGAGAGGACACGCTATCATCCAATGACATCAGTTGTGACATTTCTTTAGAGCTAGGAACTTACTCCTCCTGGTAACAAAAAAACAACTGAAAGAAACATTATATCCACAGAACTCCACAGATAATTCATCAAGAGGCAATGTTGCCTCTTGATGAATTTCAGTACGCTGCTGCCTGCCTGTTTTCATAGTTTGTCTCAGCTGTTTTGTTGCCGTTTCTTGTGTAATTCTCAGTGGATTGTAGCTGAATTTTGTTCATAAATCAGTTTCTCTCAAGAGCAGGTAATATCAAATAACATTACTGCGGAGGGTGTTTCTTATTAATGGTAGTGCAACAGATGTGGGTAAATCATCTTCTGAACAAGAGATATTTTGGGCAGCAGGGGAAACAGTTTTGCTGTTGTTGCAGGAACTACAGTGCAACGTTCTGTGGATGCAGGTTGTTGAATAAGATTTTGCATTTAAATGTCCATTCCATTTTAGTCTTGTTTCCATCATAAAAAAAAGTGCTGTCAACGAATATTTTTTGTCAGTTGTCCTTGACAAAATTAACACTAGTTAGAAAGAAAAAAAATTAGAAGTACCTTCTCTGGAGCATGTGAGTTCCTTTGCTTCACCCACAAGCTTTACTTCTCAAACTTCTTTGGCAGCAAATACATTGAGATTATTGCTGACCAGACAACTTTGTACTCCTGTAAACTCATCACATGCACCATTAAAACCAACAGCTCTGAAGTAAAATCATTAATGAACCCAGTCATGAGGGTAAGGTAAACTACTGGGCTGCTGACACAAGGAATGCAAAAGCAGCAGATGTCATTGCACCGAAGAGCTACTTGACCGTGAGAAGGGGCAAGTGAAACGGATGAGATCACCTTATGCCTGCTGCTCACATCCAAAACTTTTGATACGGTGCCACATCTGCTTTGCATTTTGCCAAAAAAAAAAAAAATCCTTTGTCACCTACTCTGATAACTTTTCCCATCTCTCAGGCTATTAACCGATCCGAGGGAGACGATGGGCCTCAGGAATCTGCGCATCATTTCGGAGAGCCATTAAGGGGTTGTTGATGTAGACTAGAAGAAGGCTGTCACTTTTACAGAACATGAAGAGAAAGCTACAACTTTTATGCTGACAGTTTTAGAACAAGTGTTGATACCAGATCCATGTTCAGAAATAGCTTGACATGTACACGTGGTTCGCTTGAGGAGCTGTAAAATATGGAGGAGAAAGATGCAGCTGCAAATAAGATAGTGGAAATAAAATGATAATTTGCCAGTGCAGTTTGAATCTAAGATTCCGTATGTAAAGGAACAGCAGTAATAACAGAGACTGTATGTTTTCCAAGAAAGCCCCACACTGTACAGCCCTCTACGATGAGGGCTGTAAATCATGCAAACCCCAAACACTGTACTCTCCATTAGCATAGCTAAGAATGTGCATATCAAACCACCTTCTATCCCAGTAGAAGGTCAACAGTTAAAGGCTTCAGTCAGGTCAAAACGTGTTTGGTTTGAAGTCATAGTTTCCAGTATGCTTGTGATTGTGTGTATCATACATACATATATATCTAATGTCATAATATACAATAGACATTTCTCATGAAACCTGCACCAAACAACATGCATGTTTCTCTTATAAATCATGCCCACACTGTCTACTTTTCATTATACTAACATAAGTTTTACTGGTTAACCTTTCTATTGCACCTGCCTGTAAAGCGTTAATTAGGAGTCCCATTAGGACTGCACAGCTTGCCAATTAATAGGTAATTATACATGAGAATTTGTTTTTTGGTAAATTATCATCATTGTGGGCGGCAAATGTCACCTCAGGACACGGGATATTGGCCATTCAGTTTGGTCTGGCTCATTTCCTATTACATGCAATCCCAGTTTACTTGTCCCCTATATGTATTTTTGTAATTTTAAAATATTAGGAGTTAGATAACTCCTTGAGATTTGACAGAAAAAAAGGCTCAAATATATCTAACGATTAACTGCTAAAGTAAAACCAAACAGCTGAAAGGCAAAGGGGATTTAGCTTCAGCAACACACCAATCCATGTTTTGATCAGCTCAGTTTACGGCTAATAATCCCTTTCCTGTCTCCTGGGCAGTGGTATGACCGCCTCACGAGCTCTTCATCTCATTCTATGGCACAATGAACTCCTTCCACATGGGTGAGCAGCTGATAGTCCCAGAATGAAAGGTTTATGGAGTCATTAGTAAGGTTTTCATATGTCTGTGCCACTTTTAATTAGTTCACAGCTAATAGTAATGTCCACTGTGGAGGAGGTGCCCTTCCTTTTTCCATTGAGCTGGTGTGGAGAGCAGTACAGGACATTTGGCCAATCATGGAGCAGGGTGAGGTTCACGTTTATGTTATGGGTTGTTCCACAATCAGATAAGCCTAACAAAATACCATATTGCCTGAGCTGCTAAGGACTGCTATAATTGTCATGATTGTATGTTTTGTTTTCAACCAAATGAGCTGAAGTGGTATCATCCACTATGAGACTATACTCTAAATGAGGAAACACAAAAAAGTCCCCGTTCAAGGTGTAAATTATGATGAGCTTATCTGTGCAGCTTAATGAACTGCACACACACCGACATTCTGGAGGCCATTTTCAGCCAATTAAGAGAGAATCAGCTCAGAGCATAATAGAAAACAACCTGCTGCATCTGGAGAAAAATACTGCAAAGTAAGAACAGATAACCCACCCCATTATTTACCTCCTGGTTAATATGTGAACATTGGCACGGCAGCATTTTCTCTTTCATAAAAAAAAATTCTCACTTACAGTACAGTAGCCAGTGATGGCATTATTGCTTGCTTGCTCTCGTCATCAAATCTGAATATATTAAATACTAGTATAAGTATAGTTCTGCAGCATATACTCGTAACTGCAGTCATAATAACAGAGATGGCCCAAATCCCTCAAGTTGTCCCAAAAGAAACAAGAACTGATCAACTTGAATCAAATTTATCTTGTAATTTCACTGATAGCTGATTCTGTATCTTGTTTGAGTGTTCATTCTACATGGCACGCAGCCATGGGGGAAATGTCAACCAGCGTTTCATACAGTTTCGTTTCTTTAACCTCTGAACTAATTAAGACGAAGCAGGGGAACGTTCCCTTTAATTTACTGAATTAACTGGAGCCCATAACGCTTTTGTTTTCAAAATATTCTTGGACGCTAAACAGCTGCAAAATTGCTTTGACATGCAGTGTGGATGGAACTGATTTTGACATTTTAAGCAAAGTTATTTGTGCTAAGATGTGTCAGGTGTGAAGTGAAGTGAAACGACTTGCTCCGTGGGATTTATTAGAACAAGAATGTATAATGCATGCAGATCTTTATGTCTTGAGAAAACACGTCTTAATTCTCCACTTGTTTTAAATTAGGGTACTGTTGTGTAGCACTGCACAGCATTGCATTGGATTGCATGGAGGAAAATGTATGACTGAAGCAAAAAAAGAGAGATAAGGACTGAGCCTGAAAAAAAAAAAAAAAAAACCAATAAGCAGCTGGAGGTTTTATGAAACAATAACTCACTTAATAAACCTGCACTTGCAGGTTGCTTTGCTTTCTGTCCAGCGGTTTTAACTGCTAGTGTTTATAATCCTTTTGACCAGTAGTGTATAATGCCACCCTGACATTTCGCTTCATCATTATGTGTCCTTATAAACATTACTTCAATCAATACAGTAATTTCCACCTTCCTTTAGTACTAGCTACTAACATTTTTGCAAACAAATTCAATACTGAGTAACTCAGAGCCAATTGGTATTGGTATTGGGGCCGATCCGGACATATCTTGTTGTATTGTATCAATACAACAATTACAATAAAGTCGTACAGTCGTCTTTTGTCCGATTCAGCCTGCTAGTGCTACAGTGCCGGTCTCAAAATCCATGGATTTGTTAGGCTACAACACAAATTATTATTAGCACAGAGCAATTTACAAAACATCAGCAGCTTCTCATTCTTAGCTGGCGTTGACTGGTGATAATGTCACCAGTAAAGCAGCAGGCTGTAACTTGAAAACAGGCCAAAATAAAACTCATCTGTTGTGTGAACCACTCTCTGACCACCCTGTCACAGCACTGTACATCTGTGAGTGGAATGTGTTTCTGTAGTTTCCACAACACAAACGGAGTAAGACTTTTCCTCTTGAGCTGATTGTGTCAGTTTCAGGAACCACATTCTCCCAGTTAATCTTGCATTCATATCAATAATTAATATTTTTGAACCAGGACTCAGTTAGCTTGTGAAAAATAAGGTGTGTCAGATTAAGTAGGCTACAGCTGTTATTTCATGTGTCAGACGCATATTTAATCAACACTTTAACAAAAATAAGTATCAGCTTGGACTCTGTGTCAACAGATATTAAAAGGGATGTGGCTTGAGAATGTGGCCCAACAAAAGTTGACTGGGATATTGCTTATTACTGTGATTAATAATCAGATATTCCTCTATTCAGACCTTTCATTCTGCACTTTATAGAAGCTCATAAATTGATTCTCGTGTGTGCCTGTTGCCAGCTTGTATATTGGTAGTTGCTCCAGTTTTTCTTTTGACATCCTCTTAGACATCAGATTGAAAGTGTCCACTGATAGGATATCATGTCTCACAAGTTTCAACTAGGTTGAATGCTGAAAATCAAGGACATTCAGAGGTTCAATCCAAAACCATGCAGAAATTGTCTTGTGCCGAAATGGTCAATCTTTGTCAAACATCTTTCACTTTCTTCATCATTCCCTCAATCTCGAATGCTCTTTGCACCCCCATGCAAGGCACTGGCAGTATACAGCCTCACTGAAGATATGACATTAAGTATGCTATAACAGCTACCTGTGTTTGCCAGATGCAGTGCTTGGCATTCAGGCCAGAGAATTAAATTTTTGTCTCAGAAGACCAGACAATATTTATTCCTCATGCTGTTGGAGTCCTCTAGGTGCCATTTGGCAAACTCCAGGCAAGCTGTCATATGCCATTTATTCAGCACCAGTTCCTAGCCACTGTATTACAAGGGCATGATGGATAGAGTGCTGCAGAGTGGGCTGTCCTGTAAGTCTCTGCAGATAAATTCTGACGCTGGTCCTTTGGGATTTCAGTTATGTTTCTTACCAAGGCCCTTCATGTGCATGTAATGACAAGTTATTTGCATACATCTGTTAGTGAAAAGGCTTGTGAGCTTTACTTCTCTTTATTCCTTATATATGTGGTTTGGCTCAGTACTAAACAAGGGAATGAACATAAGTGCAGCTTATAATCAAATAGATGCCAGAAATCAAATTCACTGCAGAGATTGATCTGACTAAGTTGGATACATCTTGTCTCGATGCGGATTTTAACAGCAAAAGTTGTAAAAGCATGTGTGAATGAGATGTTTCCATATGTTGAAAATCAGCATCTGATCAAATAAGTTATGTCTGTCACTGAATCCTAAAAGGTTTCTCAGAACATAAGTAAAAAAAAAGAAAAAGGACTATTATTTCAGCCTCTTTCCAATAAGAATAAACTTTTGTTTATTAAACATATACAACCCTACAAGCTCCTTCACCAAAATTTTGTCTTGCATTTTGGAACAGCTAAAAGACTCAAAGTGCCGATGGGCCCGAGGAGCCGCCCTGATTCATGGACTGTAAGCATGTCAGACAAGTAGACTGTGCAAGTACTTTAAAGACAAGAAAAAGAATTTTCAAACCAATACAGAAACCGATGGGCAACCATGTCAAGACTTTAAATAGGTGCAGTGTGTTCTCTCCTTCTGTTCCTAGTCAATTCTCAGGCAACAGAGCTCTGTATCAGTTATAAATCATATATAAATAACTTTTTTGGGTAGACTAGATAGGAAAGCATTGCAGTAGTCTAGCCTGGTGGACATATAACTGTGCATTATGTGAGCTATTTTGACCTGATGAAGGCGCAATATGAAACATTAAGGGAACACAATGCATCCTGAGGGAGACACTAATGCCTGTGTAAATTTTATGGAAATCCAGCCAACAGTTGTTGAGACTTTTCAGTAAAATCAAGAAAAATTACTTCATGCACAATCATGAGGTGAGGTGACACTCACTCCTCTGAGAGAGCCATTGTAATGCATAGTGAGTGTGGTGGCAAATGCTACGTCTGGTGATCCTTAAAGGTTGCCCTTTACAGAGTGAAGAGTTAGTGCACCTATTCAGCTGTGCTATGACTCTCCAGGTGATGTGGCAGGAGTGGCACCCTGTGTCTAGAGATTTCTGAAAGGTGAAAAGTTTCACATAGTACACAATAGTAAACTAACCCACCCACAGATCAGAAAAAAAATCCTCCAGAAAAAAAAAAAAAGAAAGCTTCTTTCAGAAACCATCCAGGTGTCCTTGAGCAAGATACCAAATCCTTAGCAGCTGCAGTGGCTCTGCTCTGCTGCTGATTCTTACCTCTTGGTAGCGTGTGGAGGAGGAGGCAGAAAGGCAATTACCCAACAGGGATCAATAAAGTACTATGTTAATTTCTTTTTTCAGTCCAGGGTTACTGTTTTCTTGCAGAAATGTTCCCAGAGTCTCAGAGAAACGGTCTGTTGAGATAATAAAATATGAACTATTGTTGTATTTGAATTGAAAAACCTATTTCAGTTAAACAGATGCTGTTTGCGGGATAATGGCAGTAGAACTGATAGATCCACGCTCCTTGTAGACATGCACAATCTTTCATCTACCTGAGATACGAAGGGCCAAGGGCACGGCCAGTCGGAGTGATGAATTTCCCCCATTAACGTCTCCCTCCCTTATCAAATGCATTTTCACAGTTCTAAACACAACCATATGAAAAGCTCTTGATACAAGAGTCAGCGCTGTTCCCTTTAATTAGTGCTTTGGCTTGAGGAGCTTGTGACATGAGAGAGGAAGTGGATAGGCTACAGATGTCTATCACACACATAAAGTTCCCAGGCGTTTGTAAGGTAGTGTTTGATTTCAGTGGCTGCAGCCATTTAGCGTATGTCTTGATCAGTTATGCTATCTCCAAACGCAGCTGGAGGCATTTTCTATCTGGCTCCTTGATTTTGTTCTCAAGCATTCTTCTTCAAAAGGGCAGATATCCTCCAATGCTTGCTGAAGCAGCCATGAGAAGCTTCTGTCAGGGATTGTTTGCTCTGCCAAGGTGTGATGGAGTGGACTGGGTCCCTCCTGTGTCCTCGTCATCGTGTCATTCACTGACGGCTTCATGTTGAGTCACTAAGTTATTCCACCCCAGGGAGAGACAGCCTCACATATATATCCTCATAACATTTGTCACTCATCCATGCAGCTGTCCCAAAGGCTGCCATCTTTCCCTGTTGTACATGGCATCAGAGTTACATGTTGCATCCTATGGCATAACCGTATGTGAAAAGCCCCTTTCAGACATCAGCTACATTACATAAATGTGCTGGCAATATTAGATGCCATTTTCATATTCAAATAAGCCTTTAGATGTAACAATGGTAATTTTATTATATCCTAGTAATATTTCTGTGACCCTTCTAATATGACTCCACAGACAAGGTTAAATATACATGTCCTGTTCCGCCTTCTGAACTGTAATAATTGTGGATTATTATAATTTGGATATCATTTCATATGCACAAAGAAAATAAAATGTGTTTAATGAACCATGACATACTGTTAATGAGCCAATTTTAAGTTATCAAGCAGTTTTTTTTCATGTCAGATCAGTATTATGTTTTTGTTCATTTTTTTCCACTTGCTGTGTGGGGTAAAAAGAGATTCCACAGCCAAGTCAGTGGCACTGTAAGACTGTACTCAGACACAGTCATAGTACACGCTGATGTTGAGGAAGTGGATGTTTCCCCATGTTCACCATCTTAGTTTCTTTGCGTTAGCATGTTAACATTAGCTAATTAGCTCCAAGCACAATTCAGTTAAGGCCGACTGGACTGAAAGTGGTTTAAAAGGTTATCTGAGGGGTTTTTCAAGGTTTTTGGTCACAGATCAAAGTTGTGGATCCATTCAACCTCATTGTGGTGCTTGATGAAATGGTCAGCGATCACCAAATTCAAATTCAAATGGTAAAGAAGAAATATTTTACCCATTTCTGTGAGGCAAGGAAAGATGTGAAAGAAAAGATATTTCGTTTTTGAAAGCTTCATGTGAGAATGACAGCTTATCATCTTATTTTTAACCATGGCTAGATGCTGTTGGACTGTGTGAAATAGGCAGTAGAATTATATATTGTAACTTAAAGATAATGGATTTGATGAAGGGGGTCAAAAAGGTCTCTATAGGAGCTCAAAGGCTTGAATGTGGAAAGTGCCGCACTCCTTTGTAATCTCCACTGATATCAGCCCTGTTTTTCACATCCCATTTGACAGTCTTCAACAGTTTGAAGGGTATTAATCATAGTATTTGGTTGATACAATGAGTTGCAGAGATTGTAAAAGTAAGGCTCTATGAAATAGCTGCTTCAGTTTGACATATCAATAATAATCTTTTATGACATGGATGAGAACAAACCTGAGAGATGGCATTCGTGCTCTTAAATAGAGCGGTCAGATGGAGGGTGCAGATGGAGGTAAAAATATTGATTTAATCCCATACCCTTCTTCATCTGAGTTAATGAATCATTATTTTCACGTACGTACCCCGAGGATAGATAAAGTATTGTCTGACTGGTCCGGTGCATTGGATGATTAGCACACTCATTAAGAGTGGAGCTGAAGAGTGTAAATCTCAAGAGAGATGGAACATCGAGAGCAGTTGTACAAACAACGTGTGCAGCCATGACACACACCGTCTGCACCGTCACTCTCTGGTGTTTACTTCCTGGCACGTAGCACCACCATAAGCCACTTTAATTCCTCTTGTTAATTCCTCATTCCTCAAGATGGACTACACACTACAACTTAGACTTTGGACCTTTTAAGGTTACATTCAAACCATGAGGCATCAATTCAAGATCTTTATGTCAAAGTTTTTTTGATAGATGGTCATATTTATCCAAGAACATAACGCATATACCAATCTGACCTGACAGCCTTATCAGAAAGACATGCCTGCACAGTGTAAGAATGACAAGGGATGTCACATCCATCCTGAAGTACTCATTGCCCACTGACATGGCAATGCTGATATGAATTAGGATTTGAGCTTCATGATAGAGTCACATGTAGGTCACATATAAAAAAAAAAAAAAGTACTTTAAAGAGTGCTGTCAAAAATATTTGCAATATTAATGAAAATTCAGACTTGAGAAAGATGAAATAGTTTTCTGTCTGTCTTACGGTCACTTGCACAAAGACAGTGACTCATGATATAACACATGTAAACCATAAAGCTGTCCGCCCCTCAGGAAAAGCACACCTCTCAAAAAATGAAACCTTTTAACAGCCGCTGCTACTGTTCTGCTGATGAGAGGACAAACTAAACTCCTCTTTTTTAACGATTGGATAGTATTGATCACTGATGTTTTACAGTCAGAAGACATATGTGCAGCGTATTCAGTGTGGTGTTCATTAACATCGACTCAATTCTGAGCAGAGTTCTGAATCAGTATGAGTGCGTGTGCACTTTTTTTGTACTGATACAATTTTGTTTAGTTTTTTTCTGCAAATGATTATACATTTGCAAATGGAGACATGCTGTGAATTCAAATAACGTAAACAAAACTATTACATTAAAGCATTGGCATTCACACTTTTCTAATGTAATGGTAAAATAATATGACCTAACCTATATATTCTTTATTTATTGGAGGACAGTCTCAACATATGACAGAGTAATAAAAGTGCGTATGTATACTCAGTACTCCATTAGAACTTTCATTTTATTGTCATTTTATTGTCATTTAATGCGGTTCCTTTCCAGTTCTTCTAAAGACTCTTAAGACATGTTTGTACAGAGTGATATAAATAAAATGACACCCAGAATTTTAAAGTGCTGGGTAAAACGAACAAACAGACTAAGGGACAGCTTTTACATCAGGGCAATAGCCCTAATCAATGCAAACACATAATCTCACTTCATCTGACTAGCCACCTTTCCGACAGCAGGTCATG
>JBBMJY010000008.1:5151159-5173834 GCA_037833715.1 Toxotes lorentzi
AACCTGGATATATTTATTTTATTTTTATTTTATTTTCCTGTACATTTGGGATTTATATGTCTTCTTTTGCACTGATGAGGGACAGTACTTCAATTTCATTGTACTTTTGTACAAAGTATGATTGTGCAATGACAATAAAGATTTATCTTATCTTTATCTTATCTTAAAAAACTGGAACAGGGACAGATATCTTCACTGATACAGATGTACAGCTCAACAAACAAATTACTACAGGACACTGTTCAAAATATTGTAGGAAACCATCTGGAGCTGTTGCGCTGTTTAATCAAAACAAAAGCTAATGTAGGTGACAGAGATTGGTAGAGGTGGGGGCGTCACATGACAGAAGAAACACAATACCCATGTTACACCTCAACCATCTTGAGATGGGAATACTGCAGCATAATTGTTTATTAGTCTGTTCTTTTTTTTTTCCTTCTTTTTTTACAGTTATTTTAAGGAGACAGAAGATTACATAAAGGGGGGCACGTGATGTGCACCACAGTGCCCCACTTGGCAAAGAGAGGACACAGAAAAAAAAAGGGTGGACTAATTTTAAGGATCTCTACCAGGTAACAAATATTTGTGTGCAGGAAGTCGTGGAGAAAGTGATAGAGAGAAGGCAACTCAACAGTAACGCAAATATATATCTCACACATCTGGATAATAACTTATAGACTGCACTTGCATAAGAAACTTTAATGAGAGAATAGAATTGTGCATTGTGTGTGTGTGTGTGTGTGTGAGAGAGAGAGAGTGAATTAGAGTGAGAAGATGACAGAGAGAGTGGAAGTAAGGGAAAGAGAGGAATCCATCCAGGAACATCCTTACATGTTATAGGAAAATAAGCTGAAGAGAGTGAAGTGATGAAAGCAAACCCGTGTTGTTAACTTGAACTACTTTGATCTTCTTCTGTGACCTGCTTCGGCGCTGACCTTTGCCCTCTCTGTTAAAGCATCCATCATTCACAGTGCTGGGTCGAGGACATGGCAACCCCATTTTCCCTGCCTTGCACAACTCAGGAACACCTGCTTAGTTACCCAAGTGGAGAACAGTGCAGGTGGGGCTGAACATTGGGGCTGCAGAGATTTCTTGCATTCAGCCACCTTTTTCACTCAACAAACTTTATAACTCACATTTTACTTTTTGAAACCTGCTGTCCCTTTTATATTTATGACAATAAAATTTTGTATATTAATTAGCAATGAGTGATGTGCACAGTTTTAAAGAAGCATTTGAAAAACACTTTACCATTTCAGTTTCACTCTAAGTACCGCTGGTAGGGATGTCAGCATGAATAGAAGCAGAAAGAGTTCAAGCTTACAGGCCTCAGGCAGGCTGACTTTTTTTTTTTTCCCCGAACTCCAATTTTTATTTACATGTATCTAAGGTATTAAAGCCCATCATTGCCACTGCGAGTTAAAGCCTTTTGGTATAGATTGAAGAGCAAAACATTATTCATCAGCGGTTATGTTAAACAGCAATGAGCAATGACATATAAATATACAAGTGTGGGATTTCAGGATGAATATCAGTACAGAAGTGTTTTCTCTGTATACAGAGGGTTATTTCTATGAAGATTTGCTTGTATTTTAATTTATGTATTATTGCATTTTAATACAGTGAAAACTAAAGATACACGTGCTGAGTTTTGAAATTTTGAAGGAAGTCCAATACGACGACTAATTAGAAAAGGTCAAAAAACTGTAAATAACCAGATACTATAATCAAGTGACAGGAAAAAAGAAACTTTCAACTGGTTTTGGTTTATGAGAAGCTTATGAAACACTTGCCAACTCCCTGGTAGAGTCAGTTATTACTCTATTATTGTGTGGTTTGGAAATCTTTCCTCAAGTGACAAGGATGGGTTGCGTAACACTAAAAGTGGCCAGCAGGATCATTGGTGTTAAACTGCCTGAGCTGCCTCACATGTTAACCAAGAGAGTGATTTCAAAGGCTTGAAAGATTTCTGAGTGTCCTCTTCATCTCTGGAGAGTTTGAACTTCTCCCCTCTAAAGCTGCAGCGGGGTGAGGAACCGTTTTATCTTACATGCAGATGAAGATGAGCCTTACATATAAAAAAAATAATGGGTCAAGGGTCATGGTGAGGTGATGATATTTTAACTGTTTTAACTTCTAAATGGGATAGATGGTGGTTGGATGTACTTCATGTTTTATTTCATGCTGTCAGTTTTTCAGCTGTATTTTATCCTGTTTTATGAGGCAGCTCTGCCTTGACTCAAATTGTGTTTGTGTATTTGTATGGATAGGTAGGCTTTGTATATGTTGGACCCTAATGCACCTTGATCTGTGGTAATCAGCATTTTTTATATTAATGAGGAATTAAATGAAAACCAGATGGCTTGCAGTGACAAACCTACAGAGAATCACCACTCAAATCTGCAGATCTACACAGTTTTTAGCTTCTTTTAGCTCATTCTTTGGGTTTGACAGCACATTTACTTGGAAACACTGACACAAACACTGAGGGAACTATCTTGCTGTCTTCAGCTGCTAAATGGCTGTTTGCTATTGGGCAGGTAGCATACAGTGAGCTTTTTCACTTAAAACAGCTGCCTGCTGTGGCGAGAAATGAGATTGATAAGAGGCAAGGCAAGGCAATTTTATTCATATTACAACATTCAGACACAAGGCAATTCAAAGGGCTTTGCTGAGAGATATAGAAATAAATTAAAAATGAGACATTAGGAAGACATTAAAATTGCATTTAAAGACAATAAAAACAGAAACAAAAGCAAAAACACAGAAATACATTAAAAATAAGATATTAAGAAGACATTAAAGGAGCAGTGTGTAGGATTTAGGGGGATCTATTGGTAGAGGAAGAATATAATAACCAAAATTATGTTTTCATTAGTGGATAATCACCTGAAACTAAAAACATGTTGTGTTTTTTGTTTTTTTTTAGCTTACACTGGGTCCTGTTGCACTGCCATGTTTTTACTACCAAACACTGGCTCTAGACAGGGCTTTTTGCATTTTTTACGTTACCTGAAGGCCAACGTTGGTTCTCTTACACACTTGACAAGGGAGGTGTGAGAGGAAGGGTATTTATTTGTTCATTGAATCCTTCACATTGGTACTTTAAAATTGTATTTTAAACACAATAAAAAGAAGTTACATATTAAATTCACTGTAAAGCTGTAACAAACAATAGTGTTTTAAGCCCTGATTTAAGTGAGCTGACACTTTTAGCAGACCTCAGGTATTCAGGGAACTTATTCCACAGATGAGAAGCATAGAAACAGAAAGCTGCTTCACCTGGCTTGGTTTTGATTTTGGGATCACTGAGTCTCACCTGTCTCAAATGACCTGAGGGGTTCTGGTGTTTTGTCCTGAGAACATTTAGTGCTTTACAGACAAGTAATAGGATTTTAAAAATCTGTCCTTTGACACACAGGAGGCCAATGCAGTGATTTAAGGACTGGTGTAATGTGCTCCACTTTCTTGGTGTTAGTGAGGACTCTGGCAGCAGCATTATCGATGAGCTGCACCTGTCAGGTTGATTTTTTTTTACAAAGACCTGTGAAGACAGCATTACATTAGTCAATAGTTAGTATCAAAGAGATTGTTTTGCACCAAGAAAGAATTAGGTTTCTGAAAAACAACCTTTTCAATGAGCTTTCCTAAAAAAAAAAAAAAAAAAAAATGTATGTTTGATATGGGTCTATAGTTATGTATTTCTGAGGCATCCACGTTAGGCTTTTTTAAAAAAGAGGTTTAATAACTGCAGTCTTTGGGGGCCTTGGAAAAATACCTGTCTGAAGGGAACTATTGACTATCTGCAGTACATCTGATACTACACCGTTAAAACATCTTTGAAGAAGCTTGTAGGCAGAGTGTCAAGCCAACAGGTAGTAGGCCTGAGGTGTTGAACAATTTCTGTGAAGGCTGTATAAGCTATGGGGGTGAAAATGTGCCAAATTAACTAGAGTAGACTTATCTGGAGGCAAAGGCGATATAACCATTTCGCCTGAGATGGAGTTACAGACTGTCTTATCCTCAGAATCCCATCTGTGAGAAAAGTCATAATGTAAAGTCATTACACGAGTTGGTGGATGATAAGTTAAGGAGGGACTGATGCTGAGGAATTTGTCAGACAGTGAATAAGGTGCATTCATTATTGTTATTTTTAATAATAATCTCTGAGAAAAAAGGACTGCCTTGCCTCTTTTAGTTCCAAGTTATAGATGCAAAGCCTCTTTTTATGGATGTCATAATTAATCAGGTTTTTTTTTTTTTTTTTTTTTTTTTTACAGCCTGCATTCTGCCTCCCTACGCTTTCTTTTTTTGAACTTTTACCAGTGTTGCATTCCATGCTGCTTTTTTCTTACCAGAGATGACTTCAGCATCAATAGCATACAAAACTTTGGAACTAAAGCTGTCTACGGGATCACTGAACAGAACTGAAGGCAAGAGCGGGTGTGGGTGTAAAAGCGTGGGTGGATAATGTACAGGTGTTTTCAGGGATTTAGCAATTTCTGATTTGTGTCTCTCTGCTTTACTTCGGCTGGTTTCAGCAGAGATAGCCATTTAAAAAAAAAAAAGCACACTAATGATCAGAAAGGGCAACATCAGTCACCACGGCCTCGGAAATCTGCCGACTTTTGGAAATAATTAGGTCTAAAATATGTCCCTTATAATGTGTTGGATCTCTTACATGCTGGGAAAGTCAGTGCAGAAAGGTTCTTTAGCATTGACATCTTTGGGATTATCCATGTGAATATATTACCTACTATAACAATACAGTTAAAACAGTCAATACACACGGCAGACAATAGTCCTTGTGGGTTCAGCTAATATAAACATATTGCTTGGGGCAGTTTTAAAAACCAACTCCTACTTTAGACAAAACTCCATAACTGGTGCTTTAACCTGCTTCACCTTTGACAGTTTGTCTTATGTTTTCAAAGTTCATGGCACTCAACATGAGCTTCAGGTGAGCACAACCCTGTTCTTCCTCCCACACGCAGTGGAGATTAAAATGATGGGTGAAGCAAATGACTGGTCTGCTACAGAACGTTTGTGTTCCCTGATCAAAGTAGACTCTGTTATATTTCATCTCTGGCTTCCCTGCTCTTTTCATCTCAGATCTGTCATACACACTAAGAACTGTTATGGCTTTCCGTTGATTTTGAATGTCATTCCTCAGTAACGCAAGAAAACCTTACATGTGAAACTGAAAAATGGAAGAACTCTCATTTCAGTTTCCTAACCTCCCCACTTCTCTCTCTCCCTCTGTCCCTCCTACCGACAGACATACACTTGATATGTGCACTCTATTGTCGCAAAATTATTACATTTAAAGTGTACATAAAATGTTGCAAGTGTGTCCTACATTGTCTCACAGCTGGTTTTATACCATGACAATACAAATGGAATATAGTATATAAAAACAAACCACACTGGGTCCTGCATGGCCAGAAGACCATAAAAAAGAAAATAGATCTGAATATTGGTGAGTAATGACAGAATGAGTCAGAAGACATTAAGTTTAAGCTGTGTTAAATATACAGCCCAAAGATTCTCTAAAGCATCAAAGTCCAGACAGAGGAGATCCTTAAGACTTGGGAGCAAACTCTGGGTGCTTTGGCTCAGATTCACCACCCAGTTCAAACCATTATTGACCGAGTGATTAATCCTTTTCTAAATCTCACTGCTTCGTCAACCTCACTCACATTCCCAATAAATCAGCGCAGGACAGTCTTTAACGAGGGGACTAATGCGTAAGTCTCCCTCCGAACACCATTAACCTGTCTGTGTAAAAAGGACACAGGAAGGAGACCATTGATTGTGCTTTAATCTCTCACTTGCAACCTGCTTTCTAGCAGTTGGGCTAATTGAGCTTCCATTGGTTTTAATATTAATCCAGTTGTTAAACCATATGCTATGCTTTCTCCATGTGACCCCCCCCCCACCCAAATTTGAATGTGATAGGTAGGCCAGGTGATGTGAAAGCCAGTGACCCTTGGAATGATGCAGCAACCTCCAATATGTAAATATAAACTTAAAAAAACAACAATAGATGGCAGTTTGCAAACACCCTAACAAAAAAACTTTAATTCTAACAACATCCCTGTTAGCAATCTGATTTTAGATGTTTCCTCTGAGATAACACTGGATAATGATGGACACTGCCATCAGATAATAAGTTCTTTTCCTGCCCTCCTGGTGTCTCTTTGTGAGTGTGTTGACCACAACGTTGTGATATATGGGGCTTTTTTTTCCCAGCTCAAATGCAAACTACAGCTGCGAATGTTAGAAGCAACTGTAAAAGCAAGAAACCAAAGAATGCGAGCAGCATTAGGTCAGTTTTGTTGCTATGCAACAGAAATCTTTGACAGCAAAGTGCAAAGTGCAACCTAAATTAAAATGAGCTTGCTAACCTGAATTAAAGGGAAAACTGTTGAGCATAAAAATGGACAGAAAGTTCATGAATGATCTACTTGCTCTTGAAGGGAAAGAGGAACCAATCCTGAAACTGATGTACAGAACATGAACACCAACCATAATCTACTGCAAGAGCTGGATAATGATGTCAAGGGCTGATTTTTCATTTATATAGGAGGCTGAGATTTCCCAAGCTCTTGTGTCATTGCTAAATTTGCTACGTTCTTGTTGATAGCACGGACGTGGTGGTTGAGTCAAAAACATTGAAACTTGTGCATATCCCCGTTTAATAGCACATTTTAACTGGGAAACTGTGGCGTCTCATTTCTAAATTCCTAAAGTATGTAGCATTATTTTGTCATAGGATTTCATATCACTCAGTGTTACGTGATAGGCAGACTCTGTCCTGAGGGTCTGGGGGTTGCTCTGAATAATGATGGGATGCCAGATGGTCTTTGTCAGGCAGGCTTTCTGCTGTGGGTCTGGAGACTGCCCTGTACAACATCATCAGCCTGTCACTACAAACTGAAAGGGAAATAAGACGGAAGGGGCAACAAATAATAAATGATATGGTGTGTAGCTATATTGCTCCCCACTGTGCCTCTCTGCTCTGTGGTTGAACCTCACTGATGCTTCATTGTAGGTGTGCAGGTGAGCCACTCAGGATTCTGCCCTCCTCAGCCATATAAGACCTGCCATCTGTCACACACAACTGTAGAGGCATCATAACGGGCACTGTTGTTGCACTGATTAAACCAAGGTTTGATTAAAAATGTCCTTTTGTCTACAGTTTTGCATTCTGAACTGTCATCAATAAGCTAACATGTAAGAACAAGGGTTTAGAGAGTAAGTAATGAGTCATTTTCCTTATAGTAAATGATAAGAGCTCCTCTGTCCTTCTGATATCACTGTAAGTATTTAGTACAGTTGCCTTCGATACAGCTCTTCTTGGACAACCATGACCTGAATGACTGAATCCTCACAGACTCTTCTTTTTCCTATACTATAGGAGGTATGCAATACATACTCTATATAGTGCTTTATATGTGAAGACGATCAAGAGAATGCAAAAAAAAATAGAAAAAAGGTCTGAAGTGTGAATAGTACAATGGGAAGGAATTCACATGTGTCTAAACCATGATACATCAATAATTATTAACTTACTTTACAAGAAATGTGGATAAACTGAGAAACGCTGTGCATGTAGCAGATGACTCAGTGTCACAAACCATCATGAAAGATTAGGTAGAAAGGATTCTGTTATCTCTCACTGACAACAAATCTCCAGGTGCAGACAGTCTAGATTCCAAATTACTTACTAGAATCACGGCCAAATATATATCCACGCCATTATGTCAAATATTTAATAAGAGTTTAATAAGTGAGTATGGAGTGTACACAGAGGTTCGGAAACAGGCAAAGGTCATTCCACTGCCTAAGGATAATAAATCTGCCTTCACTGGTCCTAACAGTCGTTCCATTAGTCTTCCTCTAGTGGAGTAAATTATTAGAGAAAATTGTTTAGTTCAGATTCAGACTATTATTCAAGGAACAGTTTGATAAGGAGCTACCAGTGTGCATATAGAGAAGGACATTCTACAAGCACAGCATTAGACCATAGATTATGACTAATGATTGGCTAAAGAATGTAGATGAAAGAATTTTAGTAATAAAATCATGTTATTAAAACCAATACCAGAGCCACTTTTAAGAAAACAATAAGTTTTTAATGAACTGTATGAAGAAAGAATAGATGACTCATCTGGCTTCCTGATTTTTCCCTTTTGTCTGTAGTATCTAATGATTTGATGATGGATCCTTGTGAGTAATGTATTGTCTTAACATATATGACTTATATAATTGTATGTCAAAACATGATTTGTATGTCGGACCTCAGGAAAACTAATTGTCTTGGCTTATGAGTCGTTAGCTAATGGGGATCTGAAAAACTGATGTACTGCCTGGCTTTATTTGGACAATGCATATTATGGGCAAATTGAAACTCTATCCTATCAAAAGTCTTTACAGAGGAACCAGCTGACAGCTGATCCAGCTGTGCCACTATCATCAGAAACTGTCATGTTGCCTTGAATGATGGTTCAAAAGGAAAGGTTTTCCTAATATCCTTGCATATTTTCCTTACTCATCCACCAGAGCTAGTGAATGCCTGAATCTGAAAAATGCAAAAAGAGACTCCTGGGATTACCAGACATTTACCACAAACATAACACAATCAAAGTAGTTAATTGCTTAGAGGATCCTCATTTGATCTGGTCCTGACTGCCAGCATGGGAGAATGAGTTATCATAGTACATATTGCTCTGTTGAGGCCAGGGCAAGCCTGTTAATCACACTCATCTGTGATTTTGTTTCACATCATTTGTTTAGCTCAACAGTGTTTGTATTAGCTGGTGTCTGTTTGGGGTGGGGGATTAGCCAGTCAGTGGAGAGTTATCTATTTGTCCCACCTTTTTAGCAGTTGCTAGGAGAAGTTAACATTTTAGTTTGTCAAATTACAGTCAAATCAATCTCATTTATGCTAGTGATGATTTTTGCAGCCATTTTTCTGTTGCTTTTGCTTGTAGAGAGAGCATTAGCTAGGTAGGAAGATCACACCTCATTTTTAAGCCCTCCTACAAAGCCTCCAGAGTCATCGGTAGTGATTCTGAGGTCTAGAACTATGCTAGGCCAGGGCACTGTTTGCTTGAAGAGTGTGTATTCATACACTTAGGCTCTTCATAACCAATGATGTCATCACACACTTTTCTATCAGAAAAGAATTTCTCAAATCCCCTCCATGAGCATGCTGCAGTGCCACCACTCTTAATATAAACCCGTCAAGGGGCAAACAGTGAACTGCAGGGCAGATGATAGGAAAAATGATAAGGTTTGTTGGCCCTTGGAGCCACCAATCCGGAGTAACAGCCCATAGGAGGTCAGAGATGAAAAGGCCACTGCACAATAATGCCCCCACACATGGCCTGGGTGCTAAGGGAGAGATATCTGTCCCAGGGGTGCCAAAATATGGCCCAGATACCTGCTTCTTGTGAGAGTGGAAGGTGTAAGAAGCAGTAAGTGGCTTAACAGAAGAAAGCAACTGACAAGTCCCCACAGTTGTGCGTTGGCAGTATGGAAATCACATCAAGTGTCATTTGGACACCCTAGGTATACACCCTGTAATTCCCTCCCATTCATGAACACAGTATTTTGATCAAAACGATTTGAAGAGGTATCATTCCAGTCCAGAATTAATCTGTATAAACAGATGACAAACGTGATCAACAAATGACTAATCCTGTCAAATAATGTACTCGTCAAGGGAATAATGATCTATTTATTTACAAAAGCACTAATTCCGATGTATTCTTTGAACATCATGTTTATCCACACACATACACACATCTTGCAGTGTAAGTAAAAGACCACAAAAAGACAGACAGACAGAATACCATCACTGCACAGTGACCTACGTCGCCTACTGAGGTAGTTGCTCACAGGCTTTTGAACTTGAAATTAATAATTAAACCCCTGATCAAGAGTGTCACACTGTGTCTTTCTGTTACTTGACATCAGCTGGAGCTGTGATCATCTTAAATCCATTGTGACAGCAACACGACATCACGAGCATGACGTAGGGGTACTGTATAATGTCTGGCCACAGGACCGCTGTGTTGTTATTTGCACAGGTTGTGTTTAATTAAAGCTCTTAGAATAAGAATAAGAATAAGAAATAAGAATAAGAAATCCTTTATTAGTCCCTCAGTGGGGAAATTGCAGAAATAGACCAGACCAAGTAAGTAGCTTTTTTTTTTCCATTAAAGATTGTATTATTCTTCTTATTATTAATCCTTATTAGTAGTAAATGCATTGTTATGAAGTTTTCCCTGATATCTGCTCCATGCTGGGGTCCAAGTCATCATGGCAGCATTCTCCAGCTCTTCATAACAAATCCCAAGGCAACCCCAGGCAAGATAGGATATATAATCCCTTCAGTCTGTTCTGAATCTGCCCTGAGTTTTGTCCCTGTAGGACATGCCTGAAATACCTCCATAGGAATACATCCAGAAGGCATCCTGTACCACCTCATCTGTCTCTTCTCAACACAAAGCAGCAGCAATTCAATTTGGAGCTCCCTCTGGATGTCTGTGCTGCTCACCCTGTCACTGAGGGTGAGCCCCATACACCCTGGGAAGAAAACTTCTTCAGGCTATTTTGGGTTGGAGTGTAGATCAACTGGTATACCAAGAGCTTCGCTCTCAGGCTTAGCTCTTTCTTCATCTTATCAGTCCTGCTGAAAGTCGTGGTCTGAGGAATCTAGTGCGACTTCATCACAGGCAAAAAAAAACAAATCTATGAAACAAATGCTGAGGTCTGTGGATTGGTTTTGTAAGATTTAAAATAGGACTGCACTTTTAACAACAATATTAAGAATAACAGTGATGATGATAATAATAATAATAATAATAATAATAATAATGATAAGTACCACAATCTACATAAATCACCCTATAATGCATTTGATGTTTCTTAATTTAGGGAGGAAATAATTAGAGGACAACATATATTATAAAAATGGTTTTACACTGAACAATTTGAATATTACGTCTTTGAGTAGTATATCTTCATGTACTTTCTATTGAGAATGCAGATATGCCCGTTTAAATGAGTCATTTAAAACTGACAATTGCTTAACGAACAACTCAGGCAAAGGCATCTTATCTAAAAACCAAGCAGCTAATTTATTAAGATTCAGTTGCAACTTAACCTCGAGAACAACAGATGCAATCCTCACAGCCCTCGAGTCTAGAAGCTGAAAGAGTTGGCCCACTTACAAAGCCTAGTTTCCACAGAGGCTTCATGCTCTAAAATCAGTGAGTCAGGAAATATCTCACAACTGCTGTTAATGTGTGTAAGAATTGTGAAGAAGTAAACAGCAGGAGGAGGCTTGTGACACACTGATTTTGGTCTGCTAAACAGATTGTTCGGTACTCAACGATGTAAAAGCAGCCCACATCACATCTTATTAATTCCCCGATTAGTTCCTCAATTCAGGCTGTCATGGGTTTAATGTCTCAGCAGTAAGCTGGAAAATTATTGTCTAGACATTGTCAATAAGTTAAAGTCTCTCTCGAGCAAATGATTTGACAAATAAAGAAAAGAAAATCTGTACTAAAAGGTGTTATTCTGAAGGATTCCAGGAGTTAAAAATCAGTCTCTGACTCCCCTCCAATTTACTTTCTGAAAGAGTTTCAGTGCAAATAGAGAACAAGTACTGAGGACAACATAAATATTTACATCCTCAATCGGATTTATTACTTATTCAAGGAAATATAATGATTTAAAATATCCCTAACTGCAAAGCACTTATATTTCTTCACTCATTTTTTTAAACATATGTACACATAGATACCCACTGGCTAACTACTGCCTTTTTTTCTCCTGGATGTAATGTAATAAACCAGTCAGTTCCCTTTAAGAGCCAGGTACGCTTGCACCTTTACAGATTACTATTACTATTATAATGGCTTTAAATAACAGTGAAATACTGCTTCACTGACTTCAGACCAGGTTTTTAATGGTCAGTTGTACAATCGCTTTCTGCTGCTTCAAGACAGTAGTGCGCCAAGAATGTGTCTGACCACATTTTCACACTGACACACCTGTAGGTGCTCAGATGGGCACAAGTGCATTTCCTGAATAGCATCAGGGGCCTATCCACCATACAAATCTCCACAAATTTACCATCAGCTTTTCTAATACTTCCTCTACTGACATTTAATGTGGCACTACAAACACTGAACAAGACCTACAGAATTGACTGATACTAATTTCTTGCAGGTGATTGTTTTTTTTCTATGGGTGACTCAGGTGTCATTTAATATATTTCAACTTCTTGATCTTTTATGCTCTGGGACCTCACACTCAGACCGGGGTCTGGAAATGCTCTCACACACACACACACACACACACACACACACACACACACTACTGCTGTAGACTGTAAATGGATTTATGCACAGTATTAAAAAGTTAATAAGTCAGACAAAGCTGTACACCAGTGCACACGGCTGAACAAAGAGACTAAATTGAATGAGCTAATATTTAATAATTTCCTGTCATTTTGATAAGTTTGGAAAACACTGTTGTAATAGCCTTTTCAGCATATTTCTTCACACCTTTTGCACACACAATCTCTGGAATTAATAGAGGCACGGCTGTTCCTTCTTGCTTTTGTGGTTGGGTATCATAGATTAGACCTGCAAACATTAGTCACAATGACTTATGCTTTCACCTGAGGTGCATTCGGTTTGAAAAAAAAAATACAATAATGTTATCAAAATCAAGTTAAATATATAAATTATGTTGTCCAGAGTGAAATGAAATGCTGTAATTCCAAAACGGACACATATTTATTTCAGAAGAAAATCCAGACGGCAATATTTCAAGTGCAGGTAACTTACTCCCAGAAATATAAACAAATGTCTAAGAATGATATATAATTTTGACAACACCCTGATAAAAGTGTGAAAAGGCATTTATAGTGTTCTCTGCCAAGGCTGCATAATCCAGAATATATTTTTGGACAATAACTAAATGCTGCAGGGGATAGGGATTGCAACAGAGAACTGGCTCCAGTTGAGAACCGGTTCCAAGTGGGAGCTGCTTCCGAATTACCCAAACCACTGAAATCATATACCTCTGAGTTTATCATTTCCATTTATCGATGCTGGCTTGTTTTTTTCTGACAGCTGCATATCACAAAACAGTAGTGTCAGACTTATGTGTAGTGTCAGACTTATGTGTATGCTGCTGGAAACGTGCAACAAGTAGAAGAAGTCCTGGAAGAAAATCTTCAAAGTGTGACTTTATGAAAGAAGACTTGCACAGCTCACCAAGTAGATAAAATAACTCAGTTTCGATCCAATGCTTGTGTACAGCTGCACAGTTAGCATACCCATAGCCTGCATGTGAGGCATTTAAGGAACTTTGTTAAATTGTGCTACAGAAAATAACCTGAGTTACTCCCTCTAAACTGGATGAACCTCTGCATGTATGTCAGTCATGCGCCGCACCACCTACCGCCCTAAGCAAATTCTGTAATGTCTCTAAAATGGTAATTTCAAGTAAGGGTGGAAACAGCAATATGCTGAAACATCTTTCTACTCAACATGGGCTTAAATTTCAGAAATGCTGTGTTTTTTAACACTCTACCTGCTACTTGACCGAGCAACACATCCGTTACAGTTGCCACTTCAATATCAGACCCATATCATTGTCTTTGTGTTGTTTTGATCGCCTCAAGATGGTGGCTCACGAACATGCAGCGGCTCAGAGCTCTCTCATTTGGTGCTATTTTGTGTGTATTGTGTTGCACCTTACTTGTGTTTTTGGTACATTATGTCAATCTAAGCTCGTCTGCAGTTGCCCAGATTTAGTCAGCATCAGTCTACTAAGAAGTGTTCCAGTTACCCACAACATCCCGATCTACCACGTTGTTTCTTTTATGTTTTATGTTGTCTTATCTGTTTATTTTAAGCACCTTACCCAGAGTAGCATTGTAAATTTCGTCATATGTAATATGATGACAATAAAGCTTCTAATCTAATCTAATCTGATTGGCCTATGATGTAATCACTTTCTTCTTTGTGTTCTCAGGCTGAGTTGTCACTATAGGGGGAGCAGAGTAGCTATGACTAGAGAAAGAAGCCCAAATTTTGAACAGACTTCTTGATACACTGTTGTAGATTGAATTGTTCATGTAAACATTTAAAGAAAAATAGAGTTAAAATTGTTTGTATTTACTTTTAGGAAAAAGATTGAACTTTACTTGGAACTGAAAAGTGATAAATATTATGAAAGGAAGTGGGCATGAAGACAGAGATACAGGCAAAATCCAGACAAATCCACTCTGATAAAGACAATGTCACAAGAAGCTGAAAGGAAAGCAGAAGCCCTCTATGTAGACTATATGCAGAGACTAACAGGCTAATGAGGTGCAGCTGGTGAGGCAGGCAACAGGTCACATGGCTGATGAGGCAATCAGCCACAGGTGAACCACACACCAATAGTATGCACAATGTAAATTATATAGTAAATCTTCATAATAAAGATCGATGTGCTTAATCATTTTGTATAAATAGCAGATATGTGTCAAAGCATGTCAATATACATATAATGAAATTACACCTACTTAACAAAGAGCAGATTGATTATTTATTTATTTATTTCATTTCAAGTTTTTACAGCCACAGGCAGAGTTTCTCTGGCATTTGCTGTGTAATTTGCTGTGTGGGATAATGGGACATTTACAAAGGAAAAGCACAGGTGCAAATAGTGAAACTGATGATGGCTGAGTTTTATTTGGCAAACTTTGCTGTGGAAAAAAGGCCTATGGTGTCCATCAATTTTCTTGCGTGACCTGCAATGAATTAGTATACAGTATGAAACAGGGGCACAGGCCAGGTCCACACAGTAGAAGTTGCGTGACTCAGCCATAATTAGGGCAGCCTTGATCGTAGAGAAACAAGAGGAAGTTTTTATCAAGAAGGAAGGACAACTGAGAGACAAAGAGTATTGGGAGTCCTTGAGGAGACAGACAGAGCCACAGGGAAGACAAAGAACCAGACAGCACGGCCTCGCCAAAAACCAAGCAGCCTGGGAGCTGCAGAAATGAACAATCTGGACATGCAGGGAGGGACAGTACGAGGGAGGAACAACGAGCTAGAAACTCAGGAGGAGAGTCACAGGGCTCAGTCAGGAAAAAAAACAGGTTTAAGCAAAGCCTCAAGGTTTTTTAATGTTCAGAAAAAAGATGTCTCTGATCACGATTAATACTTTCTTTCTCCGTGATATTCAAGGGATTTCGAGGCCCAGAGTGTGCAAAGCGTTTTTTTTTTTCTTTTTTTTCACCAGCAACCTTTCTCAGCAATGGCATTTCAGTTTACAGCTGGTCTTTTTTTGTATCAGTATAGCAATGCACAGATACAAGGACAAAAATGTATTTTCTACGAATCTGTATACTCAACACGCAGTGTTATATCATTGTGGTTGTGATGCTCCAGTAAATGCAGACATCAATGTAGTAACCGCAGGCAGGTCTGATGCCTGTGGGCAGTTTTGGCCTGCAGTGTGAGTTTCAGCAGCTTTTTTATTTTGTAGAAATAAAATACTGTCTTTAGATCAGATTTTCTTGTGGATGCAAAAACATGGATAAAGCGTAGAATATAATGTCAATTCTAAATTATGTCAACTGTTGTAGCAAGTGTGGCATTAACTTTGCTAAATACTGTGCCAAAAATTTCTCTTGTTTTTGTTGCTGTAATGATGAGCACCACTGAGTGATGAGGGTATATTTCTTGCCAACAGAAAACAAACTGACAATTGTTACACATATCATTTTGTTTCCCAAGATATCCTGGCATGTTCACATTTTGGCCACTGGCCAAATGGAGAGTTATTCAACATTAGCATACTGCTGAGTAACCTGGGATTTATTTATTTATTATTTATTTTTAGCTCACTGTAGTTTTTCATTTAATATTAAAATTATGTTGCCTTTAAAGACTATTTTGTAATTTTTTGTCTGCTTCAAGTGCATCTCTTTGCTTTCTCTCAAATTAAGCCTGTGACATTACAGATTACAATTTTTAAATTAACATAATACCGTAACAAGTTACTTTTTAAATGTATGTACGTATAAACATTTATATCATGTCTGTCTCTGGGCGTGGCAACCATCTTGGCACCTCACCTGTTCCACCAAACTCCTCCCCCTGATTGCACCAGCCAGCTCACCTGCTCCTCATCATCTCATCAGCTCTGCAGTATTTAAACCCCAGCTCTTCAGTCACTCCCTGCTTTGCTGTTTCATATTTCCTGTGCTCTAAAAGGAATCTTGCCTGTTTGCCTGCTGCTCAACTCCACTCATTCAAAATGCAGAGCCTTGGTTTCTGGCATTAATTCCAGGTTCACAAGACTTTAGCACTTCCTGAGCTGGAATTATTCCATATACCATGATAATTTAAACCACAGATAGTTTGCCACCACAACATATATGGGGAAAAAAAAACAAACAAAAAAAAAAAAACAAACAGTTTTGTCCTTTCTAAATCCTTCTTTTTTGTTCTTAAGAGACCGGTTGTTATGAAGTAATCACTGCCACTGTTCCCCACCATCTTGGTTTTCTTACTCATTGGCTTTCCACCCACATTCTTGACAGCCTCCATGACAGCTGGGACCTCCATGTATAGATGTCTGGCACCAGATGCCTATTTGTCATGCCATTATTGACGCCAAGCTTTGTGACCTTTTTGTTTTTTGTTTTTTTTTTCTATTTTTATTTATTTATTTTTAAGTATCTGCGGTGGATTTACACAATGGCAGTGAGTGGCAGCTCCTCCCATAGAGCTTATGCCAGCCCAACTGCTGATGTACCCTTCTACCTCTAGAAAATATTATGCAAATTTTTCTTTTGGCACAGAGTACTCCATAAGCTACTAAAATAAGCAAAAATATGAGTAAAATTCATGACTCATAGTGTCCCCTGCCACCAGCAGTCCCCCACAACTGTAGACATATGAACAACTCCACTGCCAGAACCACTTTCACTCTGTCCTCAGAACACACAGCAAGTGCACAACTGATGGAATAGTAGTAACTTTTTTTCTGTGCAAGGCTAAGCCAAGTTCAAGACGGTAATGAATGTATGCTAGTCAAAAGCAGGGCCTGAGAGGTGGCCAGGGGTGGCATAGCACCATAACAGTCAAAGAACGAGATAGGCTGCTGGCTTGTTAGTATCCAAACTTTATCTTGTTGGAAAGTCAAACGACCCTAAAGAGACAAAAACCAACCACAAACTGATGCCGAATAACTCTTTCTGTGTCTTACTATGTAGGAGAGGTTGGGGCCTTAACATGTCTGTGTCCAACTGCCCTTTTGTTTCGTAATCACTGGCTGTAGGCTATTTGCAAATATTTGTGTATATTCATTTACTGATATTCGTATTAGAATATTTACAGTATTTTATTTGGAGTTCACTTGTTTTGGTTTTTGGTCTAACATGCTGCCTGATGCCTTTGCAAAGCCTGAACCTTGTATTTTAAAGGATACAGACCTTGGAAGAGCGTATTGTAGGTGCATTTATAGTCATACTTGTCCGTTGCATCTCTATCACTCTCCTGCTGTGATAGGAGCTGAATGGGGGGGGGGATTGTTCGATCACCCAGTGTAGAGTGTCATCAGCTCAGTCAAAGCTGCTACTCCATCAATGTCATTGTTGTTTACTATTCTGCTGCATTGCGTCTTACTTATGTGCAGTGCTCCATCCTGCGGGACTCAGAACTGTCATCTCCGAGCAAGTGAAAACAACTTAAACTTTCAACTTTAGCCTTCTGTGTAACAGGCTAAGGCCTCTCTTCTTCCTTTTTTTTTTTTTTTTTTTTTTTCTTCCTCAGTCAACAGTCTTCAGTGCTTTTTGAGACAAAGGTCACATTTCCTAATCCAACTGTGGAATCAATTTTAAAAGGTTAAAAAAAAAAAAAGGTGGGGAGAAGAAAAAAAAAAAAAAATACCCAGCATCAGAGAGAGTTGTCTTTGGTGTGAAACAGACCTGCTGCAAGGCTTGATTAAGGCTGTGGGGTAGATTTTTTTTTTTTTTTTCCCCCTGGAATTTACTCTGTCCTCTATCACACAGACATTAGGTAAAAGGTCAGTCAGAGACCTACCTGTTAACAATCAAGCCTTGATTTCATGATTGTATTAATCCGTACTGCATTTCTGTTCGACATCTAGAATGTATTCAACATTATTGTCAGATCTGTGGTTAATACACCTTGTGCCCCGATTTTAGAACGGTTGTTAAACTGAAGACGGGATCGTTGTTTGAAGAGTCCAGCTACAGTGTGTGATTTGTACTAGTGGCATCGAATGACCAACAACAATGTTCTGTGGCTCTGGTATGATTTTATAGAACCAGCCTTCTATGACAAGTTGATATAGTTTTGCCTGTTTGCATTCAAAGGTTTTGGCTAAACAACAGTGTCTTCTAACAAACTACTATCACATTGTCAGCTGTGTCATATTGTAGGTATTATTTAAATTTGCTAATCTTAAACTCATCTATGAATAATTAAATAATGAGGCTCCTGAGGTGCTCAGTGACTTGTCAGGGTTTCTGGCTCAGTAACACCTGGGGCATCCACTGGGAACTGTGAGGTACCCTTTCATAAATCCTCATTTGGACAAACAGCTGTTTTTGTTTGGCGAATCAACACGTGTAACTCTACTCACAGGAGTCGAAACAGATCACGCCTGAGATAATTTTAGACTCAAAATGAAATGGTTTATTCAGGAGGGATCAGTCATTTGGCCAAGAGTGAGCTGGTTCTTGTTGCTTTATGTTATTTTATTGTTTTGTTGTTGTTTAGTTCTGTATTTTCTTGAGTTTTGCATCTTTGCTTTAATGCATACATGCATGGAGTTTTGTTCAGTCCCTTTTTGTATTTTAATTTGAGTTTAATGTATTTCTTAAAGGTCCAGCTAGGGACGGTCATCACAAACTAGCTTAGGCTTTAAATGCTGTGGTATGTGCCATTGGATTAGGCTAAAAACAAATAAGCATTAAATAAATAAAACATTATCTTTCCAGCACTCTGTCATTTTCTTAATCTTAACATGGAGGGAATCCTTGAAAATGCTATTACATCTGTCTCAATGGAAACTTTTTTTCCAGGCCTAGGCAGTTCACATTTACTTTCTAATTTCAAGCTGTGCTTCATAGTTCATTCTATTTCCAGTCTCCCTGCTGTCTGAGAACTATCTAATCTTGTATTTTCCTCTATAGAAAACTACATGGAATGGATTCTGTCACAGTGAGTGTTGACTTCATTTTTCACAACGGAGAGAATAGCCGAGCAGCTCAAGGATGATAGTGCTAACAAGTGCATGTCCTCTTGTTTATCAGTGCTATCCACGTACGTCTACATAATCACAATGTAATTTCATTGGCGCGACAATAGGACTAGTTAACACTTCCCACAGTGTATTTTAGATTTGTAGTGTTCAGGCTTTTCGGGGACAACTCTAAAGAATGTTGCTGTCCTGCAGCCGTTGTACCATCTCCGAGACACTAATTGCACCCATTTTCGCTGGACATGTTCCCGTTGCTGTCCCCTCAAATAGAGCAGTTTTGTGTTCCTCTTTGGCCTAAGACTGATTCTCTGGTGAAGGCATCGTTAGGTTGAAGGATTAGAGAGTGGAAACGGTGAGAAGCAAAAAATGTAAGAAACAGATCCTTAAAAATCTTTAAAATTAGTCTGCCTTTAATGATGGCAAGTTGCAAACTGGTTCCACACTTTCCAGAGTCAAACAGATGCATGGTAGTCACACTTTTAAACTCCAGCTACAGCCAGAATGTCCCTGCCAAAGCGTTCTTGAGAAACACTGAATGACTCACTTGCAAATGCCAAGTTTTAAATGGGTTCATATGTGTGCATCTAAATGAGATTTGCAAAGGTACCAAATCCTCATTATGCTCCAATGTGTAATTTATGGATTATACTCCTAAATACCTTTAGCATTATCCACCTCCTCAAGTAAATCTGATCTCACACAATTCAGATGAGACGATTTAAATTATTCAGTGTGGTTAATTGAGGGCAGGAAATGCTCAGAATCTGTTGCTGGTCTGGGGGCTATGTGTAAGGTAGCCATGGCTAAATGCAGAGACATCAAAGCACAAATCCTCCACAAAAAAAACAAACAAACAAACAAAAAAAAACCTACTGTTTACTTTAATTTGGTTTCCATATTTGGTGCCTTTTCTTTCCACAACAGGGTTTACATCCTGTGGGCAGAATCCCGTGGCTGTGGGGAAATACTGTACAATAAACTGCATATTAGTTATTCATTCCAAATCCCTCTTTGTGAACCACATAATGAGGTACTCCAAGTTCAGCTGAGACACCCCCCCTTTTTTTTTTTTTACTCCCTTGAATCTGGATCATCATGTGCCACACTGATGATTTCGTGCAGCTTCTGCTTCTTCGCTCACTGAGGTGTTTGACGCTGTGATGCGCTCTATGAGAAGTGTGGGAAAGCTACCAGTCTTTTTTTTGATGTTGGGGAGATATTAGTGTGTGGAGGTGCGCAGCAGAGGAGCATCTAAATTCACAAAGGCATGGATGGTGCACCCTTCAGATTTCGGCTGCTTTCTATCGTTTCTGGCCAGAGGGCCAAGGATCCATTTCCTCACCCTTCATTACTGAACATTAGAGGGTAGAAGTGCTTGTTAAATGGAATGAAAATCCCTTCTGTTGGATTTTTAAAAATTCATATTTGGTCTCCATCAAAATTCAAGCCAGCAGAAAGGAACTCTGTATCATTATGGATTACATTCATATTGGATCTACTGTACAATGGGCGTCGCATGGTAAAACGCTATAGCTTTTATCAGTCACATGGCTTGTTTCAACTGGATACAAGAGAGTCAATTTTTCACTTTCTTCCAGAGAAATATCTTAACTTGTACATTCTCAGGGGAGATTCATGGTCCCCGGGGACATTCATGGTCCCCTGAGGATGAATCCTGATGACTTTTGTGATCCCAGCCTCAGATGCTGTTTGTGTTTTAATGTTTACTAGTAAATATTATCAGGCTAAAACATGTCATGTGACGTTTTCACTGCAGCACACATTCTAAAGTTGTTTCCCAACCTTGTGCTCAGTTACACTGTCTTAATCTCTACAGAGCAAAATGACTTTTTCTCCTATTGTTGCTCTGTGCTTTTTGGAGAAACATGAGGGCATAACTGACTACGATATTCACCACAAGGTGTCTCATTTGTTGCTGCTGGCTGTGTCACTGCTTTTTCTTTTTTTTTGTGCATTTATTATAGTTTTAAAATTCAGAACTTCCACTTTTCCCTGCCAGCCTTTGGACTCAGCTAAAATATTTCACAAATTGCAGTGTTTGGAAAACCAGCCTCACAGGGGAAAATGGTTGTTCTCTCCTTCACATCTGTCTACTGTATCTGTACATTTCTCTGTACATGTGTACACAATGTCATAATGTATGCTTGCCACTCTGATGTGGCAAAATTAGTAGACTAAATGACTGAAGATGAACACTGTCAGCACCCTATCATCTTTAATGCTGGTATGAAACAACACAAATCTATTATGATGTAAAACTCACAGAAAATCAGTACATATACACAATCCCTTACTATGTGTCCCAATTCTATATGACACATTAACCCTAAACACTTGACTGCATACTGTGTTCATGCAAGAAAAGTTTTAAAATTATAGGTATAGTTTGACATTTTAGGAAATGCACATTCTTTCTCCTTTAGCTCTTTAGCTGTTTCCTGCTATAATTCCAGTTTTAATGCTAAGCTAAGTAGGTCAGCTGCTGCCTGTAGCTTTCCCTATGTTTGAGAATAGGTAGTAGATGGTGGTTAAACTGCTCCTAGAAAACCCCTAAAAAAAAAAAAAAAAAAAAAAAAAAGCCTTCTAAAGTTAGTTGACTGCTGTCCATCAATACAAAAACTTTATATTTATTTATACTGTCTACTCATCTGTGCAGTGAATTAGGTTTCAGAAAAGAAAAGAGAATCTAAAAAAATACTCCATAAAAAAACACAATGTTATTTATCATTGTCCTACAGAATGACACAAATTTATTATTTTATTTTATCTGATTGTCCTTGACAGTATAATTTGTCAGTGCCTTCCAAAACCTTTAGAAATCACTGGTGGAAAACATAAAACCCTTTTCTAATCTGGCTCTGGTATGGTTAAGGTTTGGCTGTGTTTGGGCACAAAAACCAACTTTGTTAAGATTAGGGAAAGATTGTTGTTAAGTAATGACCTGGTTAAGGTTAGAGACAACCATGGTTAAAAGAAACCAATGTTGACTGTTGGTAGGGAAATGAGAAGCAAGCAATGGTCTCCCATGTCAAAGCTCTGTGCTCTGTTGACCCATCCTCTTTCCTTTACAGATTTTGTGGCTTTGCAACAAATCCAAACACTTTTTCCTCATTTACTCCTGACAGTTTTTTAGGTTTTCAATACATAAAATAACCATATAAATTTGTTTATTGCATATGTTTATAGGCTTTATGACTTTGTCAGGAACCTCTACTTCAAACTGAAATCATAAGTTCACTGTCAACCAACACACTGATAGCCAGCTCCTCTCCCAATCATGTGAGCTTTAGGGGATTCTCATTTTGCCTTGTTTTCCAGTATACCTGCACAAAAA
>JBBMJY010000008.1:5173934-5213968 GCA_037833715.1 Toxotes lorentzi
CCCTTTAATACAAGGGAGGGTGATAGGAAAAGAACACAAGAGGAAGGATAGGGGAAAAAAGGTGTAATAACACAAGAAGTATAAACCCTGATTACGACACTAAAAAAAAAAAAAAAAAAAAAAAAAAAAAAGAATAAACGGCATCCCTGTGGCTTGACAGAGATTGACTTCTTGGAATAGGAAAGGCCAGAATCTTTAAATGTAAACTTTGAAAAGCAACCTCCTGGTGGTGGTGGGGGGAGGTGGAGGGGGCAAAGTCCTTTTTAATGATAAGAGAATATGAACAGCAAGAGGTACAGTTGGATTTTAAGCAGGGTGAAATAATTAGCTGCAGCCCGATGGTTCCTACCCGCATTGATTGGTTCTGGAGTTACTTCATTTAATAGTGTCTCAGTCAGCTGTGAAATGTTTTCCAGTAGACCCAAGTTAAAGTGTTATAGTACAGATGCTACAAGTATAATAACCAAGTCTGGAAGTGGGGCCTGAGTTCAGCTCTCTATATGATTAATAGGTCTCTGCTTCACTGAGACACCAACATGAAACTCTCCTGCCGAGTTTCATTAATAGCTTCGCTCATATCCCTCAGATTTTAATTGGTCTTCATCTGAGTGGCTTGAATGAGTTAAAAAGCTATCGATTAGCGCAGGATGGTATTTAACGGTCCTCCAAATGTGTAACTCTCAGTCAGCAGGGAGTAGATGTAAAGCTTTCTTCCCTCACAGCTGTTGCCAGTAATGTGCCCTTTCAATTCACGTTTCTTCCTGCTCGAGTCTCTGCCCTGTTATCTATCTATGACTCATCTCCCCTCCTTGCTTTCGCAGACTAAAACAGAATTCCTCTGGTTATTGACTCCTTTGAAAAGTGAGTTTACTGATGCAAATGTTTCCAACCTTTTTAATTTACCGCAACTAAGAGAAACTTTATTAAAAGTTTACTTAGGGAGGAAAAAAAAGAGGGGCGGTCGGTTGTGTGAGGTTTTTTTTTTTTTTTTTTTTTCAAATCATGAAATTAGATTTCAGACTTCGACTTGCATTTGTTCTTTTTGTTTTAATGATTACCTATCAAAACAGCAGAAGCTGCTTTGAGGTGTGACTATGTTATTGCAACTGACTATTTCAAGTGTTTTACTGATTTCTTTGATGTGATTTGTCAGTACACTGCATGACAGAACTCACAACCTCAGGATTAAGACAGGAAGGAGAGATCAAATAAAAGAGCTGGCTTTTGGAAAGACACAGAAAAAAGTGCAATAAAGCATGAAACATTGCTTGAAACTGACATAAATATTTTTGACTTTGTGACAAATCAAAGCTGAAGTGTGTAAGAGCCTGGTAAAGACGAATATGAATGTGAGGGTGTGGTGATCATTACATTCACTCTCATCCAGTCACATCTCTGGTCTCACATCTCTGAAACAGCTTTGTCAATCACAGTGAAGTGTGACAACAACGATTCATCAAATGCGGAGATGCTTCTTCTGGAAGTCATGATGTTGTCTCGATGTTTCAGCGTGAACACAGCGCCACAATGAGTTGTTTTTTTGACAGTTAATTAGTACAATGGCAAAGGGAGTAAATGATGAAATAATAGTTTGGTGTAGTCGTTTACATGATTGCATCAATCTGATGCCACTTCAGTCTTAATTTGGCTCCGTTTCATGTTGCAAATTATCAAATCATATTGCAAAATATGATGGAGCAGCATCAAGCTGGTCATTGCACCACCACGAAACAAGGGCCCTCAAATGTGTTTGTCACAGTTCATTGTATTACCAAGTGTGAAGAATTAAAAATATATATATATATTAGAGTGGAAGGTTTTGTGATATCCTCCACACAAGATCTTATGAAATGATCTCTATGGTCTATGGTTGTTCAGGTTGGAGGATATGTTGACTATGCATAAGAAGGTAACAAAAGAAAACACAACTTGAAAGAAAGTTGAATACACAAACGTCAATCTTTGCCCATTCATTTTCCCATTACATTAGTTTTTGGTAACAGTGGAATCACACTTTCTTTTTTCTTTTTTTTTCTTTATTTATTTTATTTTTAATCTCTGTGCATAACTGTAACTGAAGATCAGTTGTATTTTTTTTTCTTGTGAACACAGACACAAACTGTAACAATTGTTCTAATAATCCATATCAAGTGTTCACTGAGGTGATTGCCTATTTTGATTCAGAAAGATGAGTTTTTTTTTTTGTTTGTTTTTTGTTGCTGGAATCACTAAAGGTTGCTGTGTACCACTCAGGGGGATTTATCTGGAGTACTGAGATGAAATAAACAAACAGAAACAAACAGCATTTGCCTTATCTTTAGCCAAAGCTCTCCAATATCTCAGCACACAGACTTCAAAGGGAGTATCATTCTTTTATTAGGTTAATCATAGTATGAATTTTTCTTTTTAAACGGTTAGATCAAAAGGCAAAGCCACATTATCATGTGGAATTCTGCAGGAAATGCACATTCGATCAAGTGTCGAAGCAGAAAGGGAGGGATAAAAAAAAAAAAGAATAAAAATGTTTGTCATTCTGTGCCCGATGAGATGATACAGGCCTGATCAATATTCCACATTCATACTTTTTTTTTTGTTTGAGACAGAGCGAGAGAGAGAAGTCCATTACACTATTTGTCATGAAGTTCCCCAGAGTTAGCCTCGAGCAATATTAATACCATGAATTAGAAATGAAAGCATGCAGCAGCAGGTACCGTTGAGCTGCTACATTTCATATGAGTGGATGAACACTTAGTGACAGAAGCTGGCTATTGCTCCCTTGGTTGAAGCAATTATACTGTTCAACGGGCACACGATATCTGATGAGAGGAAACTTCACCACATCTCTTTGTATGTGTCATCTGGACGTATCCTTCCTGCACAACACTATTGTTCTGCTTGAGAGGATTAACATGACATCCATATTAATGTAAAGCTTTCACATGCAGGACCAAGTCCATTGTAAGATTTCAGTTGACTCATGTGTTGAAATCGCATTATCTAAAGATAGTAATTTTACACAGAGCTTCCACTTATAATACTGCGGGAATTTTATCCGTGAATATGTAAATAACGAGGGATGTTTGTGGTTAGATCATCCTATAGGCAAAATCCAAAGAATTTATGTACAGAGTCATAGACATAATCATTTCACACTGTCAGATATTAATTGTAAAGTACAAGATAAATAAATAAATGGCCACTTGACATGCATCATTTGCCTGCTGTAGCACTCTGTTTATGCTCCAATCTGACAGAAGAAGTAGTCAACCTATGTTAGACAGGATGTACTGATCCATGGAGCCGGTGAGATAAAAATCGCTGTTTTTCTGGAACATTGATGTACATTGATGTTGCTGAGTAGGACAGTGGTGTATTCAGATGTGTCAGCGCATGTCAACCCAGAGATGACACATGTCAAGGCACAGTGTGTGGGCTTAAATAGAAAAAGGCAAAAGTTTTTTTTTTTCCTTTTCTTTTCTTTTTCTTTTTTTTTTTTTTTTGAAGTGCAAAATAGCTTTTAAGCCCTTAAAACTGCTTCCATGATGCTTTTGATGTCAAGTAATAGTTGGCTAAAACAATGACTGTAACTAAAATACATGACTTGCTATATCATTTATGCAGTCATGTACTATGTAGTCAATTAGCATCCGTGTTATGATAATGTATGCATGTGTGAATGTATGTGATAATGTCCAATGAGGTTTTACTTTTCACAAAAAACACCTGATGAGTTGGGACTACGGTAATTTTATTTCATTTTAAAGCCACTGAAAACTTTGCTTCACATCTCAGTTATTTCTTTAACATTAAATATTCATGGCAATAATCAAAGTAAATATCTTTAAATATAATGTATTTAATGATTGTCAGTCAAAAACTCTGCTTCATCAGGACTCTGTGGATGTGTGCAGACAAGTTTTAATTGACAGTAGAAGAACCAATAAGAGGGAGAAAAAATTTGGGAGTATTATTAAACTCCGACATCTGTGTTGAATTGTTATCCTGAGAAATGACTGCCTTTTATTTCCTCTGCTCTGGCCCACTGTTAATCTTTTTCTTAAACCAGTTTCCTACTTGGAATTGCACTATTAATTTTTTTTTGTAAATGCCTTTGAAATTAAGTGCTTGCCCATATGTGTCTCAGTCTACACAATTCTGTGAGTAAATGGAAACAGCAGGTGGGGAAACGCTTAGTTGTTTTTCTTGTAACCGCACGTCCCTGTAAAGGTTCGAGTTTAAAGGGTCAAGGCACGTAGACTGATGACTATCGACAGACGACACAAACATTTTTGTCATCAAAATAGGAGTCAAAGTTGTTGCCAGCTATTCCTGTCACACCGACACTCTTCCACAAAATTACTCAGAAATCAGCAAGCCAATCAATAAAGGACATTCTCAGAAAATTATCTCCTTTAATTCTTCACTGACTACGAGCAACTTGCAGATGTAAGCTAAAAAGAAATGGCTGCATGCGTGTTCTGTTGCTACTAGTGGGCCTGCATGCAAGAATAGCTTCTTTTATTTCAGCATCAGAGCAGCTATACTTCTTTTCAGTCAAGTGTTGGCATGAATTTTTATAATAGGCAAACATACCGCAACATGTCAATCAACATAGCTGTAATAGTAAGCAGAGTCCTCAGTGCTTAAGTTTGTTTTCTTTGCAGGACACTGAAATATCATGTTTTACAGTTAATGTCAAGATGAGTCACAGGCTCTTATTTTGAAGCCTTTTGGTATAAATTGCAAGAATAAAGGAATCAGCAGTTAAGAATAAAATAAAACAACTTGGAAGAGATGATGTGCAAACATTGTGACTGTGAGATACAGAAGACTGTAAAACATAATTACAAGATGAGGGAGAATCCTGGGCTGTAAAACTGAAAATGCAGTATATTGTTCACGGTATGCACACTGCAACGTATTAAAAATCCCACTGCTATAGATGTGTATCTTGATTTAATGTGACACTCCATCTGCCTCTGATAATGATTCATAAGAGTCCAAAATCTCAATTAACTTATCATTATTGCACAAACCATTGAGGCCTTATGTAAGGAATAGTGAGTGAGTGGACAAAGCACTTAATGTTATGATCAACACATCGTTTACTTCACGCTTCTTTTGGATACAACCCCAGAAAGGCCACCATCTGGCCAATGTGGGTGGCCGTCACCAGGCCACCTGTACAGCCTGAATCCTGAATCGCCTCTCTGATGTCAGGTAAAGTCCTCGCCTGGGCCATGTCTATTTGGGAGCAGCCAGCCCTGCTGTGTGTTAATCAGCCCTTGTTTACAACAAAGGTGATGAAGGTCTCTCATCATCCAGTTTTTGCGAGAGGAGTGACCAAGGCGATTTGGGCCACGTTCCAACGTGCTCGTGGTGTAGGCGACTGAGTTTCATGCATTAGCGGTGGAGTCTGGCTGGAATGAGGAGTCTCTCCTCAGTGCCTTTCTACAAAGGTGCACCTGAGTAGAAAGGCACCCCTATTCTCTGTACAGGGAAGGGAAATTAAATCAGTTATGTTTTCATTTTAATCTTCAGGATCTCATTTCTCTAGAAGCATGTGTGTGTATCATGTGAATTTGGTAAACACATTGTAAATAGTGATGACAGTGAATTTCAAGGCACATAAATATTCGATGTTCCTGATGTGCTGCGATGGTGTGTACTGTGAAAAGAACAAAAACAAAAAACATATGTCAGTGTGAGTTTCACATGTCCAGTTCATTCAGGCAGCACCACTTTTCAACACGGCAGAATTAGACAAGGATCACGACGTAAACTACGGATCCACTGTATCAAAATAAATAGAATTTCCCATAAGATGAAATATATCAAAACAGGACCAATCACCTTCAGCCTGTTTTCCCCTCCCTCTACTGTTGGAGAGGCAGATTAATTAGAAATTGGCTTAAGCCTTGAGGAGACGCAAGCTCTGCTAGACAGATGCTGTTTGAACAACAATCCGGTGTTTGGATATTAAAGGAAGATGAGAAAATTGGACTAATTGGAAATGAAGGACATATGGGTCATGCAAGTGCTCTTATGAGACCGGAATATCACATCATAACATGCTGCATCTGCTCTGTTGAGCTGCATACTTATTTACCAATTTATAAAGATGTTGTTTTTACACATTTTAGTTAGGTGGTTGGATTTGCACAAGTCTGAGATATACACTAAAGTATTCCCAAGCTTCAACTGTTGGGGAACTGAGCATTGTTGAGTCTAATTATTTATCCATAATGATCACATACTACTGTCATGTGTAATCTAGGTTGACAGAGGTGGAAAGCAAATGATTACATTTACTAAAGTACAATTTTGAGGGACTAGTATTTCTATTTTTGTTTACTGTCACTTTTACCCCAAAATATTTCAAAGAATAATATTGCACTTTTTACTGCACTACATTTATCTGTCAAATAAAGTTGCTGGTCACTTTTAGCTTATGACTGCTCACAAAAAGCTACTTGTGGTAGCTTGTCACATCACATGTCTATGAGTTAACACTTTTCCCAGAGAAAAATTTGTGAACTTTGTTTTTTCGGCTTTCTTACCTCACTGAACTTGACCTTTTAGGTAAGCCTGGCCTCTATGAGCATTGTTATACAATGTGTGCAATCTGTGTAACCTCTTGGCTAGTGAGTGATACAGGGTGGCAAAGCTCTGGAGTACCATGGTTGCTCTTAATGGGCTCATTACAGTGTCTTGGCTAGTTGTTGCCCACAGGGAACTGTATTAGTGCCCTCATTCTTAATTAAAACAATAGATAATCCCTAGGCACAAACAACACTTTGGTAGCACATTTGTTGGTGCAGAGAGTAATTAATTGTGTCATTAGTAACCGTTTTGTATTTCAAACGAGAGTCTCATTTACTGCACTCCTAAGGGACTGTGTCCATACTGTGTAAGACCACACCAAAACTGCTTTTGTTGTTCCCTGCCCATACAGTTGTGAGCACCGAGAGACCATGCCAGCAGCATATCTAATTAGACTTTCATTTTGCTCGAGAGCTTATCAAAGGCCTCTCTCTACCACAGCGTCTGTGCTCAGGAGCAAGCGACATCAGGACATTTAAGAACTCTGCCTAATTGCTCTGCTGGATGTTGCTCTGACTGTTTTTTTGTCTTTTGTAGAAAGGTATCCTAGCATGTAATAAGTTATGAGGGTGGTCTTCCTCAAATAATTGTTCCACCAGACAAACCTTACTTTATTCCTGTAAGTCACTCCAGACTTACACACTTGCTGCATGCACTGCTATCACAAATGGTAATTGTACATGGGTTCAGTTGGTCGCTACAAATTAAGAAGCAACAAAGAACAAATAAGACAACATTACTATCACCATTAGTTTGTTAAGGGCATAATTAAACCCATTCATTTGATAAGGTTGTTTTTCTTAATCAAACAACTGGCCAATTATGTCTTAACACGCAGTCAAATGAGAATTTCTTCCACCTTATTGCATCAGAATGTCAGCAGGCCTAATTAACCCTTTGGCCATTGACTTCTCTTGATGATGCTTTGAGATCAGGCGGACAGATTGACTTTTCCTTTTAGATTAGTTGGTCAGTGCACATTAGACGAAACATGCTACTGTGCCATTATGCATACATGCTGTGTGGTTATGAAAAGCTCAGTCTGTGAATATAAGGATCTTGTTTCATTATCAGATACAGTAAAATATTCAGAATACGATATAGAAAGCGGTTGGAAATTGAATGTTATTTACAGTACATTAAACTCATGTTTTTCACTGAGTGCTTTCCTTGTGTTTTCACTCACACACGTGACAGTAAAACTGCTATGTTTTCAGTTTAGATGGCATGCAACAAACAAGTCTTATGAACCATATCATCTTGTGAGATGAGGACAAGCAAACAATCTCTTATGCCAGGTCCAACCAATGAATGGATGCATGTGTGCAATATTACAATAACTAATGGTGCAGCAGCCCTCTGCAAAGTGTTAACAGTCAACAGTTGCTACAGTATGCTATACTGTACATGTCAGTTATATGTGTAATAGTCAGATCATGAATGACTGTTGATTCAATGACATGTTGAACAAAGTCACTGAATCATTCTCACGTCAAAAAGCCAGAAAATGAGAAGTAGGAATACCTCTAGCTATCTTTTGATTTCTCCTCAGTAGGTTGAAAGTATATTTTTAAACTTAAGCACTGACCTTATGGAGAATGATGATTTGTCTGTGGAATGGGTAAGTGTATGGTACTGTGTGGTGTAGCCCCCCCGAGTAAACCTGAAGTAAAAATCACCTCTGTGTGGTGTGCCTGCCTGTGGCAAGACACTGTTACACTAACAGCAAGGTCAGCTCCGGAAATGCATTAAAGAGCAACCTTCCTTTGGGGCAATCAATACGCCGCAACATTTAGGTGAAAGGCCGTGCTTAATTTTCAACTTCGCAGTGGACATTAGTCGAGTACAGGAAAGGACAAGTGACCCCTCTCACCAGGTAAATCAATGCTTGTACTTCCTCTTTTTCACCTATCATCACCTCTTCAGGGAATGTTGCAGTTTAATTTGTCTCCACTTGGAGTTCATACAGACTAACCTACTCTAACCTGCTCTGCATCATCTCTCCATCTATTCTGTCAGATGCAGTTTGGTTATGTTTATCTATAATTTATGAGTCGGTTTGTTTTTTTGTGTTTGAGTAAGTAAACGGCCATTGTGATAATATATTTTATCACTCACACATTAGAGGACAAAACCAAATTACCAAGACACATTTACATATGGGATACAGTGTGTTCATATTGAGAGAGTCCCTCTCTGTCCCAGGCCAAAAACTGTTTTTGTCCTATTTCCATTTATGTGCCACTCAAAGTCTCTCACTGGCTCAAAACAGACACATTTCACTTTTTTTCTTTAGTTTAAACAATTCAAGGTTCATGATGGATTATAGATTTAGACTTGCCTAGAAAAAATGTTGTTAGAAAATGCGTTTTATTAGAATTCTGAAGGTGTCAAATATGACAGCTCATTACAAAGCAGTAACACAACTAATCAGTAAATTCTGTTTTTGGAGAAACTAACAGAAATGTGGCTCACAACAGCCTCATAATCAATGAGAAACACAGGAGAAAAAGTGCTCAAACAAATATAGATATTACAATAAAATATATAAAATGCATCATAGAATAAATCATAATTGCCAATGGTTAATTCTTCAGAAATTCTTTCCCCACCATTGAAGTGAAAAGAAAACTTTGATGTGCACATGTTGCTCAGATTGCAGCATGCAAACTAGATTTAAGATTAAATCTAATTACTTATTTTGTTCTTAAGGACCAGGGCTATTGATATGTTGCTTGATGGCAAGACAGACCACTGCAAGCCTCACTTTAAACAGTGGGATCCTGGCCCACTGGGCATTTAGCTGACATGTTCTATACTATTTAATAGGAAATCTAAAAAAAAACAGCTTTTTCTGTTTGCATTAAATAAAATCTGTAATGGAGCATAGTGCTGAAAAGAACCATATTAGTGGGACTGTATCTGACTAGTTGACATTAAGCCTTAAAGCTCCATGAGATCGATCCCAGGGACTGAGCTGCAACAAACTCCTGAGAAAAGTGTTAAACCTTAAGTGTCCTCTGTTTTGGAGTTTGGGCAGGTACAGTGGGTCTGTCACAGCTTGTCTGGTAATAACAGCTGCCTACTGCTGCTGCTGCTGCAGCAAACAGGTTGTTGAGAGTAGAGAGAGTGACCCAAAAAGGGGATATGTGTTGTTAAACCAATACAACACAATGCTTTAGAAACAAAAATAGGTTGTGGGATGGGCGGGTTGTTAGGGAGTAGCCATTGTAGCAGTTTGGGGAGGATCAGTTTATTAAAGTCAGTGGATCAATTCTCAGCTAAAAACCAGAGGAAGATAAGGAAAGAGATGCTCATCTTACTGACATAACTCTAGTGCACACTCAAAAATATAATGAAATACTTCTGCTCCTCCATCAACATAAATTAGGGTCAACTCTCTCCACATTGAACCTGCACTTTGAGATCAGCCATTAATGAAACCCAGTTGATTCTTTCTCGTGGCTGAGAAAGCCTCCTTCTTCTTCTTTGCTATATGCTAATTTTATACAGCAATCCATGCATGAAGAGTCACTTTCTGTGAGGTACAGAGGAGCAATGCCAAAAATAGCGCGGAGCCCAACTTCAGGACTTTGATTTTAGCATTCTTATTAACCTCAAATGAGGGCATGATTTGATATCACTGGAAGGATGATGATGTTCTTTACTTTCTTTTCCTTTCTTTAAAGTGCATGTCAGAGTTCTGTCATGTCTCAGTAATGTTAGATTGAAATTTGGTCCACACATTCATGTCCTCAAAAGACAGAATATTATAATTAATTTTCTTTTTTTTTTCATTTTTTTTTTTTTTTTAGAAAGGAAACCTTGTCAGATATATTATATGTTTCTCAGAATGTTTTTATACTAGATGCGGTTACACAAATTCATGTAATGCTCATAACTTTCTAACATGTAGAGGGTAACAAACTCACAGTAATCCTAGCAGCTCACTGAATAGACACACAACCAAATTTAGGATAGGAAGGAAATTATCTCTATGTCCCATTGCACGTAACCCAACCTTGAAATCATTTCCTTCCACTCGGTGTGAAACATCACCATGGACCATTATACCCTTTTCACTCTGCACCTCATCTCTGTAAACACTGTATGTGCTTTAAGAGATAAACCGGAACGGAAAAAATGTCCTTGAGTCAGTCCTGTATTGTGTTCTGCAATAATGAACCATTACACTTGAGATCTCTGAAAATAAATAGTCCTTCACCCTCTTAAAGATAAATAAATAAAGAAAGAATGATCACAATGTGAGAAGGGGGGAGATTGAAATCTCTCACTTAATTGAACGGTAAGAAATGGATTAAAGTTTACATCCTAGATTCCTGGTTGACTGTGGGAGTGAAAGCAATTATACATGGAGCAATCTAATCAATTTTCTGCCCTAAAAAGGTGAAAAATTAAGGGCAAAGGGCTGTTTTCCAATATCAGGAGAAATTCATTGAGGGTTGGTTTCACTGGGTGAAATAGTTGTTGCCACAAGTGTAACTTTGAGCAGCAGAATCTCTTATAGAAAGAAGAAACGTATTGTCCATTCTGTTTGCTCCAGACATACATAGTTACATAAAACTACATGGAAAGGTTTTATGCATAGTTGTAATATCCTCCTAAAATAGATTTAGCTATTATCATTGGAGGTGTAATTTTCATCGAAACGCAACTACTGCACGACTATCGACCCAAAAGCCAGAATCCAGTTAATTGGATTTTACCCTCATTTGAAATAAGCTGAGGGTCAGAAACAAGACCTGATCACTAAAAGACCTCCTCCTTTAGTGTCAGTGTAATTAGTATTGTGTCTTTCACTGTTGTCAGCTTTTATTTAAAGCTTTTATTTATTTAATGTATCTTTGGGTCTGTGCCCATGATTGTTTGAAAGGAGGCTGTAGTTAAATTAAAGTTGTCATGACCTGGAATGTCCTTCGTACTCGCTTTTCTTTGAAATACAAAGTATTTGTGAACTTTCCAAGATTTTGCCAAAAAAGCAGGATCAGTGTTGTCACAATCCCCAGATACTTCTAAATCCATACTTTATTCAGCAAAGGGACCTGACGTAATACGACATAATATGGCCATGAGAGATCTATCAAAATCTGAACTATCAAAATCAATCAAAAGGATTAGAAGGATTATCAGAAGCCACTTCAGTTTCTCTTTGGCTGATAATAGTTTTATGATTCTTAAAAGATTGGGCCATATTGCTCTGAAGTCAGAGTATTGTTAAGACCCTATGATACGGTCCAGATTTTCCCTTCTTACCTTGAAGCACCCTTGATGCCCATTACAGCAAATTATCCTGTTAGAGTCCTCACCACCATGAGGGTGTTCTTAAAATACCAGTTGTAACTTTATGCTCAGTATCTTGAAGTAGAACTCAGTGGTGTTGCCCCTTTTATCCACAAATAACAACTCCTCCACCTGGTTTATCTGTGCCATCTGCAGTAAGAGTTGGTAATTTTCTATAAAAAGTATGGGAGGAATAAAAGGGGGGTCAAGTGTTGCTCACTTATTGCCAAAATACTGGATGTGCTTTAGAATCTGCCGGAAGGAATTTAATGTATAACTAGTCAGGTCAAGTGTTAAATGAGGCAACTTAAGTATTACTCAGATATAAATTAGATGTCTTTTTGTTTTTTTCTGTGATAATCTTGACTTACCATCAGGCTTCAGATGTACATGAGACAAATTAGCAGGATCACAGCATAAAGGGGAAAACATATGTTGTTTGTGGAAGAGATAAATTTAGTTTGGCCTTGTAAACACAAACACACTGGTGGGAAAAAAAGTTCCAGAAAGTGAGAAGGAAATAACTGATCCACTTTTCTATTTCAAAATAAAATATACAGTTTTTTTAAAATTTTATTTATTATTTATGAGCTGTGACTTTTTCCCAGAGGTCCACCAGGCCAGAACCCAGCCTTTCCCATCAAACACTGGTTCTTTTATATACACTGTGGTTTTCCACTGACCGGGCAATATCATCCATCACTGTGCTCTCCAAGCAGCTCTGTTGAGTCTGTGTTTGGATCCACCCAGAGCTATGCCAGTGCATTTGCAGGTTGAGAGCTTTGCACAGCGGCTGAGTTTTCAGTTGAATCCTGCTCAGCAGAGATCACTTACGCTCGAAAGTATTTGTCTTTCAGTTGTTTTGGTAAATGATGATCTGTAGGATGAAATGATTTTTTTCTTTCATATCATTTGTGAGCATGAGCAACTCTCCCAAAAGCAAATATTGAACCTGTAAATGAATTGCTCAAAAAAAAGGCAGAGGCTGTTATTTTTATCTTTCTTCTTACCTTCCCTTATTACCAAAAAATAAATCTTTGTGTTCTGAATAGTGAATACAGGAACTTTGTGTGCACAAAATCAAACGGCTGTTTACAAAACAAATGTCCACACATCTATTGTAAATGGGGCACCTTTGCATTTAATATTAACTCTTGTGACCCATAAATATTAAACTTTCAGTTAAAAGAAAAAAAGAAAATGTTTTTGTAGACTGTTTACAATTCTCAGCTGAAACTAATACATTAAAACCTGGTGAAAAAACATGTCTGTCGGCATTGAAATACTCAGACATATGTATTTTTCACATTACTATAATGTGTTTAGTGACACTTTATCCTTTTGTGCATCCCTGTATTGAAACTGTTTGTGCCGTAGTAATTATCTGCAATGACTTAGATACTCCTGAACTGTTTTGCCAAGGCCACTTCTATTTGCACTGTGTTTGCTTTGTATGCCAATTGTCATTCCAACCAGTTAGCCTCTCCCTGACAACCACCGATTCTCTGCAGACAATTGAACTGTTAATGAGATCTGATGGACAGATGGACGGCCTCCGTGAGGGCAGCTACCATGTCCTCCCTGAATCAGCAGGGTGGGAGCGGAGACGGACCAGACACATTTATTCCAAGACATGCTTGGAAATCTCATCATTCCTGTCAGATTGTCCACATGGTGGAACAAGGAGGAAGTTTTTGTTTCAAAACAGAACAGACTGGATGGTGAGTTTTTAAAAGTTGGTAATTATAAGGACTGACTTTTTTTCTATTTGCACTTTCAGAGAACAGGTTTTTACACTTTATCCTTCTACAACTGAGATAAAACCCCAGCAATTACTGTGTTACCACTAGGGGGAAGAAAAACACCAAAACAAGCTAACACACAGCTGCCATACATTACATGGCTTACCCGCATGGCCGAGATGTAAGGTGTGATGTCATTTTTGACATCTGACTGGGTCACTTAAAGGTGCTTCTTAGTTCCTTTCACTTATGGATCATCCCCTACTCAGAGGGTCAGCAATGCCATTTGCTGCCACCTCCTTTCTGTGCAATATTTTCTGTACTGTTGATTTAACTAAGATCCAATTTTCACGTATTAAAAGATCTTCCTCAAAGAAGAGAGCCATGTCTGATTAGTCAGTCTGTATGACCATTTGACTATAAACACCTTGACAAAAGATGTCCCTGCCAAACTAAACTAAATCTGTTCTTGGACATTCCCAGAATGGAAATAATCCACAGTAGCTGTGAAATTAAGCAGTTTTACCACAGTGTGTCCTCACCAAGGCAGTAAACTCTGGAGACAGATAGTACAGATAGTATGTATCATGGCAACGCACTCTCTCACTTCTCCTCCCTGTTCACAAGACTGTCCTGGGATTTACACAGTCCTAGTCCATCCTTAATGAGAGCTGTAATCATCCTATGCACTGGACCAGACAATCAAGCTAACGAAGACAACTGTAAAATGAAGAACCCAAACACACTTCTCATCCGCTCCTCTGGGGTTTTGTGTTGCGGTCTTAATCACAGAACTTGCTTGTCATTTCCAGGCTTTGAGCTTGATCTAATTTTACATTTCTGGTAGAGTTTAGTCAGACCAATTATTTCACTGACACAAGCTGTTGCACCATAATTCAACCTATAGGATTTAATAAGTGTCTTTTACGCTGACTGTTTCTTGCCCACAGTAATTCTCTTGAATGTAGCACAGATGAGGATACTGTGGGTTGACATGAGAGAGAAACCATCTAAAATTGCTCTTCCAGAACTGTATAGTCCACCAACCGTGTAGAGCTTGACAATGTGTACCAGCATCATGTAATTGGATAGATTGTGATGTTTAACAGATTCGCCTGAGATAGCTGATTCCTCAAGTGCCTGAAGTCTCCAGAAGCTCTTTGGATATCTTGTCAAATCAAATATTAGTTGTAAAAGTAATTGTTACTCAGTTCAGCAAGTTCTCATATCTATATGCCAAAACGGTTGGATCCGTTGGCTCTATGAGTGTTTCCTGTTCTATCATCTCTCTGGTTAAGGCCTTGCTTTCCATTGATAGAAAATGAACTTACAACAGTTTTGTGAATTTAAATTGTTGAATTATTTCTCTGGTTCTAGCCTCTCTACTGGGAGGATCTGTTGCTTTTGTTGAAGAACGTTAATGAAAAAAAAAAGTCACAAGTCACATGCTTTCTACTGTTATGCTACTCTTGATTTTCAAAACCATGTGTCACACTTGTGCAACTTCATGGCAACTTTTTTTTTGTTTCTCTCTGTCTGTGTGTTGAATGTCTCTAAAACATAAAACGAGTACGCCTTGGCTGATTGGGTCCACAGGTGAAGACAAATGGGAAGAGGAGGAGAGAGGCAGGCCAGCCTTGTTCCCTACCAGCAAGTGTTTTGCTAAGATGAAGTTTATTTTAGTTTGGGTTGGCGATCACTGGTCGTCATGTTTTCAAGGTTCTGTTTTGGATTAATTGAACTTACGGCTGCTGATGGAGGTTGAGGTGTGAGTCTGACCTTGCCCATGCTTTTCTTGAGTTTGTCCAGAGCCTCAGATCTCCCTTTTCTTTGAGTTTTAAGATTATATTCTGCTTTTTGAGTAAGTTTGTGGTAGTGTCACAGCCTCTGCTTGAGCCTGGTCATGACCACTTGTTGTTAAGAATTTAAATCCGAGCCATCATTATTCTGGTGAGGACAGTCAGCTCCACTAGATACTTCAGAAAGCTGGACTTAGCACCAGACACAAGCTTGCATGTTCAAGAGTGACAAACACAATAGTGTATATTCTGTTTTGTCCATCATCAAATATCCCACAAACACAGGTTTTCATTTCACAATGCTTTCTGTTTCTCTCTACTCAGAGGTATTTCCAAATGAACACTCCAAAATGGTATTTTTTTTTCTCTCCTTTGTCAAAAACGAGCTGCAGAAAAAAGTGTGACTGAATTGCACAATTATCATTATACCCTCTGTGGGTGAAACAACCACTTTTATGTGTGCCTCCTTTGTGCAATTTTTGCAGGCCCACCATAAAACTGATTGCACCACAGGCCCCTCATACTGGGCTGTTCTCTAATCTGCTTGAACCTGAAATAGAAAAACACAACGGTGGAAACGGTTGATAGTCACACGGACACAGAGGGGACGACTGGAGGTGATGTTTCCTCGCTGTCAGAAAGACAAACAGCCACAACGGTGGCCTCGGTCGTCTCAGTGTAAAGCTTTTCTTTAATGAGAATGAAAATGCTGCCCTGACAATTGCAACAGATTAAAGCGGGGTTATAAATAACAGCACCTTATCTTTCTTTCTCTATTTTATGACAGAGTAAAATATATATATATATTTTTATTTTTATTATTATTTTTTTTTTCTGTTACACCAGCTGCAGGTTTGTTCCCCCATTGCTGTCTTCATCTTCCTCTCTGTCTGTCTTGGCATCTTGTTTAATTAGCTGGAAAAGTCAGCGTGAGGCATGGAGCCCATAAAATACAGCCCTGTTGCTTCCATGAAAGGTGGTTTGACTGATTTCATTTATCCAGATAGCCAGGGCCACCAGTTCTCTAAAAATGTGACTGCCAGAGAAGCATGTCATGTAAGATAGTGAGCTCACTCAATTTATATTGTTTATCCCTCCATATTACTTGGCTGGGAGTGCTTATATGTACTACTGCTGCACCTCAGACTCTTTTACAGTTGTCAAACTACTTTTCTCTTCTATTTGTGCTCTGAACTTGTTGTTCAAGTATTCTGTCTGTTATTGGTAATCAAAGAACAGCAAACTAAATATTGCAGCTCCTTTTCCCTGCACATAAAGCTTTAAAATGAATAGCGTAAAGCTTGTCTTTAAATATCTTTACCTAATCTAAGTCCTCTGCTGCTCCACAACAGTTTTTGGAACAAATGATTTCAGCTCCATGGATAGTTACTTTATCTAAATTAATTACTGTTGTCAGCAGTTGAAGTAACAGTACGAAGTAAATAATACATCTGATCTAGAGGAAGCAACAGATTTTCTGTTTGTGTGAACGAGGTAGCTTCCCACCGCTATCTGCCTGAGCGCTTCCCAAAATGTAACAAGTGTATGAGGAGTTCGGGTTGCTATCTGCCCCTCGCTTTGTGCTGCTTGTCGGGCTTTTCTCCATTGTGAAGCTTTCTTCTGGCAGCTCGGCTCACTGGACCTTGACAGCATTTCATTAGACGGGAGGTCCTCAGGGTTCTCAAGGAGAAGAAGCCTTTCTTCTTCCTCAGGCAGACTCACTGTTGGTGCTCTGCTCTGGCCTCTATAAGACATCTGCTAAAATAACTGTTAATTAGATTAGAAAATATGGCTGGCTACTCTCTGCAGATGGACCTCAGCAGTGACTCAACAACGCAGAAGTCATTTTTCTTTTTAAGATGTCTTTGAAATCACGGATGTCAGGTGTCAGTGTATACAAGAAACTAATGAATCTTTTTTTACTGAAGAAGCTTTTAACCTCTGTCTTCGTGAGGTTCTGTCCTTCTGGCTATTTCGGATGGTTCTTTTTTAGCAGTGGAAACTAGTGTCTTAAAATGCTAATATGTTAAAATATTCTAATTCTTAGAGGAGAGTCAGTGAGGTCAAATTCAGCAGAGAGGTTAGTTTATGTTTTTGTATTTAGCCTGTCCAAATCAGTTCTTGGTTCCCTGCATAGTCACACAGCCTCATCTGAAAAGTCCTGTATACAATTGTACAAGGACACACTGTATTGACTGCATAAACAGTACTGGTATACACTGCTCAGTAGTATTTTTTTTTTTTTTAAATTTTGAAAATGTTTGTTGTTTTTCCCAACTGTGATGCTATGCAACATGGCCAAGAGTTGCCTGACTCTTCCAGGCACATCTCCAATATATTGTTAAATATGCTGTAAAATTCAAATGTACAAAATGTGCGTACTTTTTAAGCATCTTGACCCTGTGAACCAAACACCTAATCTTGGCACTGGGTTGTAGGAACAAAAAAGATCCAGTGGTGCACTGAAAAATATCCATATTAATGAGAAGAGGTGGAAACTGCAGTGTAGGTGATACATAAGGGCACATTATCACTGGGGTGCCAAAAGCACACAAAAATACTACAAGTTTAACACAAAATGTAAATCAAAAACATCATAACAGCATTTGAAATAAAACTTTGCGAGGGTTCTTTAAAATGAAGAAGAGTTTGCCATCATGCTGACTTTATGGCACCAGGGCAGATCACAGGGACCAGCAATGCTTTAGTCAGCACAGTGGAGGGGACATTGTCTCACCCTGAGCAATCACAGCATCTCCCTGCTGAGATCACTGACTCATTTTGTCAGATGATGTTTGAGATTTGGCCTGTGAAATGGACTGAGGCTCTATAAACCAGAAGGGGGGGGAGGGGGAAAAAAATCCCATTCCCATTCATTAGCCACTGGGAATGAGTTAAGCCTGACTGGTTAATGTAATTAAATTAAACAAACAAAGTGTTTTGCCTTGCATGCAAATTAGTTAGATTCAAATAAGCATAATAGCATGGTTACTGTATGTAATAACTGGCAAGCAATTTTAGGGTCTTAATATGAAATGGAAGAATAACAGTTACTTTTGCCTGAAGTGAAGAGGAACATAGTGAGTGGGTAAGTGGAAAGGGATACAGGATCTAACTTTTAACTGGTGTGGACAAAGTGCTGCACTCAGCAGAAATATTATACCTCTACATGATAGGTCTTTCCAAGACCTCACTATTGACTATTGTAGAGATTTTATGCAAAAAGTGATAATGAAAAACTTTTTATAATGACACTGACAGCGGGGACCTATTTGATGAAAGAGTCTGAAACTTAGTGTTAGAAAGTATTGTTCAGTGCAGTTTCTCAGGGCTTTTGGAAGAATGATTTCACATTTGAGCCACATCTCAAAAGTGGGCTATTTAAAAACTGGTGCTACTTTGTGACCACGGTGTTATATAAAAAAAAAAGAAAAAAAAAAGGCAAATGTAGCTGTTAGAAAACGTGGTTCATTAAATAATTGTTGTCAAAGAGAAATGCAAACACACAAAATCTAGAAAAAAAAGCAACAATACAAATATTTCCAGTTGATTAAATTACATACTGTTCCAAGCACACACTTCAGAGGCTGTAAGTAAATGAGGCAACGGGGGATGAAGCCCGCCAAGAGCACTGCTGGAGTCACAGCTGTTCAAATGGGAACGAGTGGGACACAGTGTAGACACTTATTATGATTCTGGGACACTCACTCTGATTACACATCGGTGGTCCCCTAATTGTCATCCTCAACTAAGATGAAATAGTTGCTCGCTGCACCAAACATAATAAAAGAATCGAGTTGGCCAAACACACAACAACGGAGATTAGTAACAAACTGGAGGGCGGGAAATTGTTTTTAGTGTGTCAGTGTGTGTGAGGGTGTGGGCATGTCTTGTGGTTTTCTGTTAAGTTAAGGTTTTGTTTCCTTGAGTTTGATACCACAGGGGCAGTTTGACCAAGAGGAGCTTTTGATTGATCAGGGCACTTTAGCCTGGAGGGTCCTGCTGTGTCCGCAGCAGGCCTGCAGGCATCTTTATCACTTTCCCTTAAACCCAGGAATCACTCTGCGCTGATGAATGAGGAAGAGGCAGGGGGGTATACAGAAACAGGGGTGACAAAGCCCTGTGTCACAGCAGCACACAGCTGGACAGAGGCAGAGGAATGGGAGTCAGGTGGGCAGGCCTGGAGGGTGAAGGGATCTTATAAATGGCCCCTGCTTTGGGCCAAATACTCAATTAGCTGATCTGACAAAGTGCTCCGTCTCTCCTCTGCCTTTGTGTTTTCTGGCTCAGTGCAATGTTTGTCCTCACCTTAGAGGTGGAGGGGAAGGAGAAAGGGCTGTAGGTATGATCTGAGCACAAGGTCAAAGAAGTTTTTTTTCTGTTTTTTTTTTTAAGCTCATTCTTTATAATCAGTTGCAATCATCAATTAAATGTGATGAGATGAGACTTCATAGAGAGGAAATTCAGTTTTTTTTTTTATATATAACCCAGGTGTTATTATCAGAGTTTCGGCTATGATGATATTTTTGTCACTAACTTAATTACTGGAATATGGGCCTGCAGGGAGTCCTCCTTGTAAAATACTCCACTATTTGAAATTAATCCCTAAAGTGAAATTCAATTTTTAATATCTTGGGTGACGGCCAAAGCTATTCCCGCAATTTTGGGCATTGTTTCTGGGCCTGAGTCCACTGGGCACCACAATATTATTGATTAGACACATTTTAAACAAGTGCTGTAGGTTTGATCTAATAAGTTAAAACAAAATGGTCAAAAATTTAGCAACATACTGCAACCATTTTTTTTTACTCAAATGCCTACATCACTATTGTTCAAAAAAAAACAAAAAACAGTATTGGTTGGGTTATACATTTAGGATGCAAACTACAGTCTTTTTTTTTACTGAAACATCCACCCTCCTCCCCAGGTTTTCTCTGGAATCAGACAGAAATGTTACCAGTGAACAACATTTTGTTTCCTCCACAACACAAATTAGTAGGATATAAATGTATTTTGTAGGAGATTGCTGTTTTACAAGCAGGATTCATATTTACTGCTCGCTAAGGTCCCAGGAGACCTGTACTTGTTTCAGTGTTTGTCATTATCATGCTCTGGATGTGTGTCTGTGTTTGTGTATGTATATCTATATCTATATGTATATACATATATATGTGTGTATGATGTGGCAGGGGTAGAAGGGGTGGTGGGTCTCTTCATTATACGCCTTCTATCGTCCTGTTGTTCCATTTGCAAACTGTGATCAGTAATTATCCTTTCTCATTACTGCGACCTGGAGAGCTGAGCCTCATGAGCCCGCGGTGACATGGGGAGCTGTGGAGAACACAAATACTTAACCACTAACTACACAACACATAACAGCCCTTATCTGGAGGTTCCAGCCAGCCAGCTCACTGAAAACATATTGAGGAGTGCTCCCTACAGAGCATGTGGGCTGTAAAAATAAGCTCAGATATAAAGGCACTCACACACACGCATGCACGCACATGCACACGCATGCACACACATTGTGTATCTACAAACACATACACAAGCCTTTAACTTTATGTATGTGAATATTTTGTTCATGGCGAGCCTGACAGTTCAGCTCTCACAGCCATGACTGGTTACCACTGAGGATACAGAGGTCGTGTCCTCAATATTTTCAGTATTTAAAGTTTTTATATTTGACGTTTTTTGTGTGTGTGACCAACTTTTATCAGCTTTAAATACAATTCTCACAGAAGAAGGAGCAGACCCGGGTTATGACTGTAATCTACAGGGTTGAAGAACAGTAACCTTTTATTTTTGGGTTCATTATTTCTGAGCTTGTGCATGAAAATTATATATATATATATATATAGTATTATACAGTACAATTAATTGACAAATACATTTAAAATGAGAAAAAATACTATAAACTTGGCAATATACAGGAAAACTCTAGATCAATGAATAATTTTACACTCTGTGCTCTGTACCAGACACTGTGCTCAGTATCTGGTCAAACTCATCTCTGCTAGAGTATGGGTGGGTATTTAGAGTCATGATCTCAGCCTTTCTAAAATCCCGGCAAATGCCCTGAAACGTAAGGAGTTTAACTAAATACAGATTTTGTGATTGCCAACTGGCTGCTGAAACAGGTCACGATAGCAAACAGTGCTTGGACAGAGAAAATTATTCTGTGCCCACAAAGAAGAAAAAAAAAGATAAAAGAAATTAAAATAAAAGATAAATAATCCAGTCTTCCTTTCTCTTTCAGGAAAAAAAAAGATTATTCTAATGGTCCTCAGTGAAACAGTTCATGTGTTCATGTTTTCTTGTTTCTGTCTTTATACACTGTAAAATACACAAGCCTCCAGGGCAGCTTCAGTATTCCTTGCCATAGATTCTCCAAGTCTCTGAGTTCTACTGGAGGAACAAACACATTCTTTCAAAAGATGCTCCCTCATCTGTTTTTTTTTTTTTTTGATGACGGTGGTGGAAAACTGGGTCCAGTGTCTCCCATATACGTTCAGCTCGCCAGGTAGCGGCATGAGTAGAATTATTTTCATTCGCAGGGCAATTGTGTCACAGCCATGTGTTCACTCTGGGTTTAAAATGTGACATCTGACACAGAGAGATTAAGTATAACACTCTGCCAGAACTGCCTGAATAATGGCAAGTTTAACAGCACATTGCAGTATTTGTATTGAAACCCATGTTTGCTTTGGCACCATTTTAAACAGATGATCAAAACAAACAATCAAAACGTCACGTCAGAGAAGCTTTACTGAACTGATTCAAGTTGAGAGAGAGAGAGAGCTAGTTAGTTAGTATGGGGGTGGTACAGTAGCAGGTGCTGTGTTGTAGCCAGCAGTTGACTCTTTGGGGACAGAAAGCCCTTTGGCAGCCTCAGCAGTGTTTACAGCTGAAATCTCTGCAAAATGTTTGCTTCTGTTTTGGATCTACACCATCACCATTATTTAGCCAGTGCGCTTGCCAACACTAACTGCCTAATTAAGCATTCAGTTGTGCTCTCACTCTGACTTTGAGGTCATTTTCACTCTGGCTTACAATACAATGATTTAATTTTGCAGATAGTACATCACCGGCTCATTGTTATGGATAGCAGCTCTTGGAAACAGTTTTACTGAGGCTGGTTTAATCACGGAAATTAAACAATTCACATTATCTAGCCTATGCTTTTATCTAAATCTAATAGATGTGACCGTGTTAGACCTTTTCCAGCTTTTCCACAGTACACAGTTTGCAAGTAAATTTTAGAACTGATGTCAAGTTTTTACTGATCACCTACAGCGCTTGTCCTTAACAATCCTTTCGCTTTGTGTCTGGCTTTTTTTATTCCCTAAATCACAGCTGGGGATCTCTGGGCATGGGTTGTTAGTCTTCCCTGAGTCCACGCTGAAAAAGAGGGTAATTGGACCTTCTCAGTGTGGGCACTATAAACAAGCTTCCTGAGATCTGGCTATCAAAAAAAAAAAAAAGAACATTTATCAATGTGCTTTTGTCCACATTCTGCATTGGATTTGTCAGTATCATCTTTATTCTTTTAAAGTTGTTTTGTTTCTTGTTCTTATCTGCAGGGTTACACATTTAAAAAAAGAAATAAAGTAAGCAAATAATGATGACAATAGAAATACAGCCATTGAGTAAGGTGACAATTGATTTACTTTTTCATGAGGTACAGTTCAGCATGTTTGATGTTTGGATTAACAAGGCTGCAATGAAAAAGCTGTAGGTCAAGTATAAAAATGTGATACCTTTACATGTCATCTGAACGATAGAACAGCCCGAAACAATTTTAGTGAAATGTTTTGACAACTATTAGATGGATCACCAGGAAATTTGGTACAGACATCCACGTTACCCATGAATCCTTATAAGTTCAGTGATTGTTTGCATTTTCCTTTAGTGCACACAGCACATATTCACATATTCCATGAAAATATCTGATGGATTGGGAAACAATTTTGTACAAACATTCATGGTTCCCAGATAGGGATTGGGTTCAAAAGCATTTTATCAAATCTGAATCCCTTCGAATCCTTTACTGAATCCCTTTTCAAATCTATTTAGGCAGTTTTTAAACTAAACCATGGAGACCTCACTGTGCTGAAAGTGCTGTAGGGCTTTCACCACACATTCTGTCACTTCTCTGTGACATTCGTTAACCCTGCCAAAGGCTGAGGGGGAAATGTGTAATAATATCAATATATAATAATATCATATATCATCATTCAGCATCAACTACACAAATCACAAATTTTTGCATCAACAATACACTGACATTACCTGAAGTTATGATGGTTGTTGCTCTGCTACAGGACACTACAGATTCTGATGGGTCACAGAAAACAGTGACACTAGAGGTCAGTTGAGGCAGAACACTCTTATCAAAAATGCTCTAAAATGCCACCCCTTTAACATCCAAATAACTCCTGGTGTGCCCTTGACTTTTTCTCTAATGCCCCCATAAGCTTGATATTTGTGGTTCTGTGTGAAATGGTTGTGTTGGGTGCATTGCAATGAAATCTGGCATTCATGTTCCCCTCAGAGTTAATTCCTAACAACTTTGGTGATCATGTTTCATCTAGAACCATCATCATGTCGAACTTTTTCACTTTGACATTGTCTTCCAGACCTTACAGAGTAAAGGATATCTTTGTGTTTGCAGGTCTCATCATTGCATGTGTCGAGCAGACACAGTCTTTACACAGGCCATATGCACAAAGCTTTGATTTGGGATTGCACATGGTTGCATCCACCATTTCCACAAGGTTTTCTGTTGCTAATAGCCCTTGGCTCTGCAGGGTGTTGGCCATGAACTGTAAGTTCTCGTGAGATTTACGCTGACAGGTTTTGAGATCAGCCTCTCTGTGCACTACAAACCAAAATGGCCTTAATCTGCAGAAAAAGAAAGAAAAGAAACAGACTTTCATTTTTCTTCTTCCGTGTAATATTTTGTTTTTATTCTGTTGTCATCCAGCTGACATAATTTCTTAGAAAAGCAAAGAAAGAAGGCCTTTGCATGCGCTCTCTCTGTTCATACTCAGCAGGTAATCTGTTGTTCTGCCTTGACTGAAAAGTGATAAACTCACCATCTGCTCTCTGACCTTGCTCCTTCAGGAAGCCAAGAGTTTCATGTGCAAGCTTCTTTTTAATTTTCCAATTCTTATTTTTGCGATAATTTGTTTCTCCGGTTCCTTCTTGGGATTTTTTTTATTTATATATTTCTAATTTGCTCAATGATTCCTGCAATGACAATTATTTTTTTCCTCATGAATGGATTGATCAGTTGATGCCACAGCTGTGCGTTCACTTTGGAGTTTTTTTTTTTTTGTTTTCCTCCAAGCACTGGTGTCTTCTTGTACTTTTCTTCTTTCCTTTTTTTCCCTCGGCAACAAAGTCTTTCTTTGTTGAGCCAAAGCAAGTGGCAAATAAAGCAAGAGTTTCATTGGTTGTTATGAACTTGTAAAAGGGAACGCCTATTCAATTGCATTGCACCTGCTTTAATGCAATCAATATAACAACAATAAGTCACTGTAGTGTTATTGGCATACTATAATATTAAGAGCTGAAAGCAACATTTATAATTTCTAGTTATTACCTCGAAAATAATGACCTCCTTCAGTTTCACTACAATGCAATGAAATTTCAACCATTACAGAAACAATATGTCAATATTTCTTTTAGCATTCAACTATCAGCCTTCTAATTCTAACCCTTAAGGCCCTGGCTGTGTGGAGACTGTCTGAACTCAGAAGATGAGTGATCATTGACTGAAAGTTTGTCCTGGTTGTGGCTTTTGCCCTCAACTGTCTCTTTGTCTCTGTCTCTCTTCTTCTCTCTCTGTTTGTTCCTCTGGGCTCACTTGTCTCCCTCACCGAGGTCTGACTCTTTCTTTTTTCTTCCTTCTTGACTGCCTTCCTGCAGCAGGCAGTCAAGCACTCCAAAACACGGAAAAAAAGAAAAAAAAAAGAAAAGTAAATTACACAGTGGTACTTATTCTGCTTCTTGAAGATGATTTCTCTCCAAAAACATAAGCTACTTCCTGAAAGCAATGGGACTGCAGGAATGACCAGGGCGCATGTATACTGTATGGGGAACTAGATCTGAGTAACCCTGGGACAGTCAATTCACAGATATAAAGTAATTTTGAGATTTTAAGCATTAAAAAGCACTGATCACAAAGACTTTTTGATGATTACAAAAATGCAGAATATGTTTATTTGATTCTTCTCACTTGTATTTATAAATGAAGTTAAATGGACTTTATTGGGGACACTGCAGTTATGCTTAATTGCACTAAAATCTAAGTGATTATTGTACACTTAATTCACCTGGAGGTGTTTTCTTACCATGTAAGAAAAGGGTTTTGGAATTTGTGTCAGTTCAAGTTTTACACATAATATGCAGAAGTAAAATCACTGGGAGGCAAATGGCACCAAACAGTAGGAATGCCTCGTGTCCATTTGTACAAATGCTGCCGTTTTACAAGCACTATCACTCGAATCTAAGTCCTCTGCAAATGGAAAGCTCATTTACAGAATGCAACCACAGGTTCCAGCTTGGTAAGAACTGTGAATTGTCCGTCAAACTCAACACGGATACTCTCATTTTCTCCGTGTAGCAGGCAGTGCTTCTGTTTGCATGGGATTTCCCTGACTCTCCAACTCGGATAGCATATTTTTGAAAAGATGCCAGTGCTGGAGCCATGAAGACAGCAATCATGTTTTTTTGTTTGAAACTCTTGACCACACTGATTAGGGAAGACAGCCCACTCAGTCATGCATGATCATCCAGCTTCCTCCATCCAGCACCTCTTGTAGCTAGGAAGGCCTTGACTTTATCTTTTGGTTCTCTGAATCTTTGCAGAAATTTCTCTTTTAAACTTTGCCCTCAGATTATTGGCCATCATTTCAGAACATCTTGTGACCATGTTCCAACTGGACGTATTTAATGGCAGCTATAATTTCTCCCTGGTTTTAAAATCATTAGAATGCGAGACTGCTGCTTCCAGAAAGGTCTCTTTCACAAGTTTCCATTCTCTAATGGCTTATTGTGGTTGGCAAATTTGGCTCACCTTGGAAGAAGCAATGGTAGCTGCCTTTGACTTTGTTAATGGCCTTGTATATACTACTTGTAATACATAAAATTGTAATATAAGTTTCTTAACATGTTTTTTTTTTTTTTTTTTTTTTTTGTCCTTAATCGACTTTTGGGTGGGACCTCTGTGTTAAATTCTTTGTGTGTATTATGTTTTGAAACAGCTTATTTTTCCATTGACCGTGAAAGTTGTTTACTTCTCGGTCCTGCACTCATTCAGACTTGCTGATTTGGCTTCGTTAACGTCTTTCTCCAGTCACATAGCCAATTTATGGCTACCTGGAAGGTAAAGCAAAATGTAATTTACATCTGATCAACACTTGTTTTTTTTGCAATGAATACCACTGGGTGGTGCTAAAACATCTCAGGAGTAGCACAGTTAATTTAACGTCACCACGGACCAAATGAAATAACAACTCAATTTAAAACATTTAAAATAAGTATTAAACAGTTATGTCAGTTATCACTGACCTGCCACAACATTCCAGTCCATTCCGTGCTGTACAGCAAATCTGTTCCAACAAACCCACGGAGCTGTGTTAAATTACTTAAAATTTTAGTCTGAACCACTGGATCATTAAGAATGAAAAACAGTTCAAACAAATCATGTCATTCTATTTATAGAAACCTCTTTTTCATCTGCTGAGCATTTCTTTGGAATACAAGTTGGACAAAACAACCGGATAAAGTAAAGTGCTGAGCTATGGAGAACTCTTGACACGTGAGCCAATCATCTGCTAAATTATCATGTTTTAGATAGGGTGCATTCTACTGACATTTTTAAATGTCACAGATGAAAAACAACAACAACAGCAACAATTATAATGAGACTGGAATACATTGTTACAAAGACAGAGGAGAAGAGTATGATGCAGGTAATTTAGCAATATATTATTGTACAAGTAAGTAGCTGTACGTGTAATTTTAAACAAATTTAAAATAATAGGCAGCCTCAAGGACCCTGATCTGGCAGGGACAAGGGTCGTAACTGGAATAAACAAAACAAAAATTTGTGTATAGTTCTACATTCTGGGTCTTGAAATGTGCATTAAACTGTTCATTAAATAAATAACAGAAGCAATGAGCTCCTAAAGGTGTTGTGTTTGTTTTCTCTGCTTTTATTTGTGAAGAGTGTTGTCCTCACGGTGGCTGTTGTACCCATACACGGAGGTCAGTAGGGTGTTATAAATATTTCTATTATCATAACCTCCTATAACAATGCTGTGCCGAGAGCTGTTCTCCATGATGAAGGGCCTCTGTTGAAGATGTGGCTCTGTTTTACGTCTGGTCACACCACGGGCCTGAATTTTAATCACACTCTCTTTCCAAGCCATTAAAACTAGAAAGTGACGTTTATTAGACAGCAGAGGAAAATAAACAAGCACTAATTGGCTCACACCGAGAGCACTCCACTCTCCCCTTGGCCCTTTGTCAGAGAATAAACCTGCCAGAGAGTGAGGTACAAAGCTCAAGAGCAGACTGACCTTTGGAGGCTCACCGCTTCCTTTAAGCGGACGTGCAGCGCCAATAATAGCTGCAAGGAGTGGAGAGCCACGCTTTTTATTTGCAAATATGCAGATAATATTGACACCCAAGATCCATGACTTGTTATGTAACAAATGAAAATAAGATGGCACATCGCAACAGCTTCCTTTTAATTGACTAACTGACCTTGCAGCCCATAGCCTTACGATTTCATCCAAGTAAGATTTCTGACACTAATTCTCAAGGAGCTTTGCAAGGGAAGGTGTGTAAAACATCATTTACTGATAGAGAACCCTCTTAAGAATCCAATTTAAGGACCGTCTGCTCCTGAGTGTGTTACAATCATCTTCACAGTTGTTTTTCATGCTTCTTTTTCACACTCTTAAACACCCACCTTTGTTAAAAATAAATAAATAAATAAGGTCTCTGAAGAAATGGTACACTCCATGCCTTGAGGGAACAGTTCTCTGCTACTAGGTATTCAAACATTAGTGCAATGTTTGCAAACAGCCAGTCACATCAGGCAATAACGTGTGACACTTTGATTACACCAGAATAAAGTGCTACTATCACACATGAAACCTGCTCATACCTGTTAGCAGCTCAGATGGTTGTATGACTGTTGGATTATTATCTGCTCAGTGTTTTCTCGAGGGGATTAACATGTTACTTACACGAAAATACAGCATCTAAAAAACAAACAAACAAACAAACAAAGTCACACATATACAATATATACATTTATATCCACATAATAAATAACAGATACTGAAGCATATCATCCCCTAATAGCCATATACTGTGATGCATTTGTGTGCAAATTTCATTCACAATTTTTTTTTTTTTACCTAGGAGTAGAAAGGAAGAAGTTGTTAGCTTCTAGTCTAGTGTAGCGGGATTGCTTTGGCATGAACTTGGTGGCTAAAAAAACCCCAAAAAAACAGGTTTTTCTAAGCAAAGCGGCCCAGAGCTGGATGAGAAACAAAGTGATGGAGGATGGGCACATTGCATAAAGCTCCTGAGGCCTCTGTTGAAAATCTAAAGAGGTTGTCCAACCTCCCAGTAAATTGGCAGGCGCTGGTGATAATATGTTAAACTGAATGTTAGTTTTGCATTAAGTTTAACTTTTTTTTAGTTAAGCCATTGTAATTCTTGAGTCAGACGATCCATAGCTGAATTTCATCTGTGGCAAAGAATAAATTCTAAATACAAACAAGGGTTTGTGATACTGTGTTTTATAAATAAAATTTGACTTGAATTTCCTTATAGTGGTTCTACATTGAGGCACAGTGTCTTTTTGCTGCCTTACCTTTAATTTACGTTCTATTCCCAGGTTATTTTAAAAGAATATGAAACTCACACATTGTAACCTGTAAATCTAAATGATAAGAATTCTTTTTCCCAAAACACACATTTTCTTTCAGCCCTGAGTAGTGTCTGTGGGTCTGAGAGAGTCAGAGAGGCAAAACCAACAAAAACTTTATATTGCTCTTAGGGGACCTAAGAAAGCTCACTTTGATTTATTACATTACATTACACATTTATTAACTCACTTAAATTGGACTTTTGGATTATCACAGCAGGACAGTAAGAGGATACTGATTAGTAAGATATTACTAAGTAGCATAACTGAACTCATTAAACTGTAAAGGTTGGTGGGGGACAACACAACACTTGTTTTCACCAGTCCTTGCATTTTCATACTGCGCTTGCATATTTGGTGAGAGGAAGTTTTCGACTCTGTCCTGATGTTCAGATGGTCCCCATAGTGTTGGTCATAATGTAATGACGCTGTGAGCGATGATTATCTAATGTGAACCTTATCTCTGTTGGTCTCGCCTGCACTTCCCCTGCCTGCTGCTCATACAGTAAACCACCTCTATAACAATACGTCAAGACAAAAGGCAGTCCAGCTGCTGTAGCTTTAAAGAATAGCACTATCATGTCCTTATATCCTCTCCCCATACTTGAAACTAGACATGATGCATAGAGTGGATTGCCACAGTTGACATAAAATTCAGTATATCAAATAAGCTCAGCACGGTGGCCCGGCAGCGGGTCTCCAGGTAACAGTACTTCAAACGGGTAGAGATGTATCTTGCTGATCCTCTGTAAGGCATGAACAGAGATGAAAGAAAATGATTCCTGTTCAGGTAAGTAAGTAAATGTATCATAACTGCCAAAGAGTCCCATGAGAATAAAGGGAGATATCATTCCTCCCTTCTGGAGGACCTTCTCAGGATTTGTTAGCTTTACTGCCTTTTTTTTTTTTTTTTTGTCTTTTTCTTTCTTCCTTTTTTTTTTTTTTAGTCCAATGCAGCTGCAACGACAAGCTGTTTTATCAGCTTTGAACATGACTTCCATATATTATTAAATATATAAATAAATATAGACAAATCTGATCCCTGCAAATGCATGTCATCAAATATGTCCTCGCCGAACGCTGATACAGTCCACACACAAGATAAAGTAAAACCTGAAACACTCAAGATTCAGGACAAAAAAAAAATCATCTGGGCTCGTTGATGTTTAATTTAGAGTGAAGACATTTACATTAAAATATACTGTATACTGACCAACCCATGATATCCACTGAAATGGATGAGGCCTCTCTAAAGACTCTAAAGTTATTTAATGGTTCAAACACAGAGAAGTTGCATAATTTAATCGTGTTTCAGGTCAAAGAGAGGGTTATTGATAATTGGACAGATTTAAGCCTATTACTTCGACTACTGTGCATTAGCTGATGCACCATGCGGTATAGAATATAGAAAGACTCCCCATATTCTCTCTTTATTATACAGTGACATTTGCAGAGATATTATACCTAATTCTGCTCTAAAACAATAATCCATTTTCTAAGGATCTGTGCCTGGCAAGCAGGCTTGATTCAGCTTGAGGCTTTCCCCAATTAGTTTGAGCTTCCCTATCTCCACATTGCACAGTGCCAAAACACAACACCTACTTTTGTATTTTCATCATTACAGAGATTCATATGGCTCACTGGGGTAATGAGATTGAATTATGCTATATATAAACTCCAGCATGTAGGAGGAGATCATGGGGAAAACATGCTGGAGGTGGGAAATTTCACACCCGTAATGGGAAGACAGTTTGCTTAATGATAGTACTGTCCTGCAAGGGGAGTCTCATTACCCACCAGAACAAATCAGTAATAATAATAATAATAATAATAATAATAATAATAAAGAAATTATTACCATTTGCTTCTATCTTAGTGATTTCTTTTTTCCTCTGTGTGCTTTGTAAGAACACAAATGACTGCAGGGGACCACTGTGGATAAATTCCTCTTGTTTCTTTTTTTAGCTCGGCGGCAACAGCAACAGGAAAAGCAGACTCAGTACCGAGAATCGCAGGACGAACAGAAGAGTTAAGACAATTCCCCTCATCCAGTGACAGGGAGGAGTGGTTCACTTAACCTTAGGCATTGTGCCGTGGCCCTCCTGGTTTTGAGAATCTCATCTGCTGAGAAGTTCAGCTCCAATGGTAGCATGAGTGCTCAGAGTAATTAATAACATTATGTTCTGTAATTACTTTCTACGTGTCCCCCCAAGGCCCAAGGGAGCAGAGCTGCAGCTAATGGGAGTAATACTTCAGGTTTACAGAGCAGCCACAGTGACCAAGAGTCTAAGACTGACCCAATTATGTTACCAGTTTGAGAGGGAAAAAAACTTCACCCAGAAACTGCAGCGCACCACGATCTTCCTTAAAAATCCAGACAGATGGAAAACAGGTGTGTACCAAATGTGTGCTTTTCTATAGTGTGTGAGAGCGGTAATTAAAATTTACTACCATAGCTCTCAGACGCACATAAAGTTCCTCTGGAGGAAGATGCTTAACCCATCAGTTCCTTTCCTAGCCACATTTATCTACCCCCTCCATCTTAATAAAAGGGACAGAGATAGCCGTGGGAGTTTGCCTTCCCCGAGTCTCATCATTAGTGTACCAGTTCAGCCAAGCAGCACAATGTGGAGACCAAAGCAGCATCACCTTCACATTTAAACTGAACAGTTCACATTGTCTTGAAAAGCTGCTCTTTTAATGAGTAATAGAATAAATCATTTGCATTTTTATAGCCATTAAAAGAGTGACACATGATGCTAATGCACATGTGGAAACCATTCAGCTCCAGAAAAAAAAATGAGCACATTTTCCTTCCTATTTACTTTTCCATCCCGAGACCTGGTGGATGTGAAAACATCTTATGATTCCTTTATGTTAAACATTTCTAATCAGCGCTAATCACGATGGTGTTTATGGCGCATCATCATCACTGAGATTGTAACCAGTTTCAAAAGGTCAAATTAATCAATTTTTCCTATGTTAAATTAATTAGACATTTGAACTTTTCTTAGAACAACTGCATAATGACGAGAATTTTAAATTCTCTTTTCAGTGAAGAAAGACAGCATTAGAGGACTTGTAACAGCAGTGAAACAACTTGCTCTTTAACTAGCTGAAGATAACCATTGACCAGTGTCGCATTATGGATGTCACATCCAATTAACTTCAAGAAAAGCACTTGGCTGTTGGGATCTTTTTCTAACGTTAAGAGAGTGCTGAGGTAGGCTGTAGCAGGGACACAACGAGGGTAAGGGTTATCTGTCTGTGTTTGAAATTTAATGTATTTGAACCCTGCTGGCTGAAATCTTATCTTCAAAGGACATTTTTTTTGTGTAACTCGAGAGGATAGAGTAACACCAAACATCTATGAATGCTTACAGTTTTTTCTCTGAATTCCACAAGGCTGTAGTGCTAAGGGTTAACAGTACACGGCACATAGGCTAAAGTTAGATAAATGGCCTTCCAACGGGATATTGAGAAGCATTTAGTCAGAATGTCAAATCGTGGTACCGGGTCTGCCCTACCTAGACATGCTGTACAAGTAGTAATACAAGTACAGTAGTACAAATAGTGTTCCCTTCATTAGTGTTCTTATGTTCCCTTAGATTTAGTGCTAATGTTGTAGCAGAGGAAACCACTGCTCTTTATGACATCGCCAGGGATGATAATGATAAAACCTCGCTTGATCTTTCCATATTTGTTGGAATGTTTACAGACGGAGCGATGGAGGCGCTGCAGACCACCTGGGCTGAAATGAGACGATGAAAATTGATGATGGCCCTGAACCATAAAGCTACTCAAAGGAAACAGAATGGAGCCTAGCGAGCGTCCACATTAAGTATAATATTAAGGTCTTTTACTGCTTTCATGCACTCAGCCTCTTTGTTTCTGTACACTGCCCTTGGTGCAGGTTTCTGTTTATATGAGGACCCTAACCGAGGTGATCACCCTCAATAACAACAGCAACCCTGAATGAATAAAAAGCCTGGACAAGCTCATAAAAGGTCAATTTTAGCATGTCTCACCTAACCTTGGTCAGGCTAGATCTAATTAAGCTTTGGTTGTAGATGGCATGTTCTGAATTTACAGCTGCAGAAATGTAAAAAAAAAAACAAAACATTTTTTAAAGTCGACACAAGAATATGCGGGTTACCATGGCCTTTGCTATACTTTTGTAAATTGTAGACTTTTGTAACTGAGTTTTTAATGTTATGATGCACTTAGTAAAGGAAACACTACAGGGTCATTCAAATGACAGGGAAAAGACACAGGGTATGTATGTGCTCAAGGGGGGACGTTTTAGCATGATTAGTTTAGAATTGATCCTCCTGGGAGCATGAACTTTCACAGCAAATTTCATGGAAATCTGAACATTGTATTGCAGTTCGTGAGATACTTTGTCATGGATGAATGTTAACCAAGGAGATGACGAAGACCGTAGTGCTCACAAAAATAATCTCAAATAAGCAAAAAGACTGACAACTGACTGACAACCTATTCTTCAACCCCCGGTGAAGAATAAGAAGGTTAAAATAATTCACATCATACCTTCCGCCATACACCTGTTGTGATGCAACATTCCCTTCATTCCTTAATTCCCATAATCACATGAAAAGCATTCAGAAGTTGCATCCAGATGGCAAAAGAATAACATGCACCTTGATACCAATTTTAGCTGAATAACATCATCATACAACTGCAGGGCCGCCAGGAAGGAGACAGCCGTCAAGCGTGCGGGTAACAGGGAGAAGCAACATGTTTCAGTGATTTATGACGCCGAGCAACCTCCTTCACACCAACTCAACACAACACAAATCCTGCCACCTACACTACTCTTGCCGTGTTTAAACACTACCCAACAAGCACACTAACCTTTTCAGTGAGCTTGCGCAGCAGTTTTATGCATATTTGGTGTGTGTGTGTGTGTGTGTGTGTGTGCCAGCACATTGTACTGAGAAGCAGAGGGTGACAAGAACACCACTGGCACACAGAGAGAGAGAGAGAGAGAGAGACGCATACATGCTCCTTATTATCTATTTCAAGAATATAAATATATATTCAAGAAGATATAACAGAGGGGAAAGTTGGGAAATGAAGAACAACCTTGAATTCAGGCTGCTGGTACACAGGTGTATCCATTTTACATCATCAGATTGAGGGAGGGGGGTGGGGGGTTGCTGCTTGGCCGCGGCCAGCATCACACAGTGAGGTTATTTTGTCTTGGAAATGAATCAAATCTGCAGCACTCAGATTGTTATCTTAAATTTGGGGCATGTTCAGTGGACAAAATGCTGAGCCTTAAGGTTCCATCTGCACCTGGTATCTATCCAGATTGCTTCCTGATCAAAATCAAATCGAAACTCAAATTGTGTTTCATACAAATTGTATGCAAATTAGTTTTAGAATACAAATTTGAACTAGCATTTCAAATTTTAGTGTGAGCCAAATAAAGAAAGAAAACAATGTGACATTAAGAAAATGATTCACATAATTCTGGTTGAATACAGTGTTTTCATTGTTCTAATAAAGTAAAAAAGAAAAGGTAAATAAAGGTTCCCTGTAGAATTACTGACCTCTAGTATGCTCTATGGAGCAATGTTTTTACAAGTGGATCCCCATTTGTTCACACTAATCTACCATAAAGATATTGATGCCACAGCACAGGTTAGAGAGACCTTATAGGATATTCTGCAGCTTCGCAGAAACTCAAACCAAAAACCAATGAGCCATAGCACCAATGAATCAACAAGGTGCAAAATAACAAAAGTGTCTGACTTTTAGCATTAATTGCTAACACTTGTGTAACAATTCAAGTGGTGAATAAAAAAAAAAGTCAAGAATTAATCATCTGGGTTCATCGTATTTGGTGATGTTAGCTGTGGAACATTGCTGCTTGGACAATTACTGTCCACGTTTCTTGTTTTCAAAGTTTGACAGAGAGATAAAAATTATTTTGCCACCTCTGCTCAGAGTTATCCCTTGCCCTTGTATTTTCTGGCTCTAACACTAGCTGACTGATAAATGACCACAGAGGAGCCATCAGACCTGGATACAGGCTGAGCTGAGTTGTTGGATGGACTTTAATTGCAGTGCTTGGGACATTAAGGAGAAAGCATCCTTCCAGCAGTGGCCACATTCTCTGATCCTCTTGGTAATGGCTTCTTTTCAGCACAACACAAAGATGCATCTGTATATACTACAAAGCAAAAATGCATTGTCAAAACATACAACATAATACATACTGCATTTGCCGGTTTGCTGATCCTAGTTTGAATGTTCATGGGGAAAAAAGATGGGTGAGGGCACAAAAATGGTGTTGGCATTATCATGTAAGCATCACTATCACAACTTAGAGGACTGAACTGGAAATTCTGTGATGCTGAACCATTTCTCTCTGCTGCCAGCATCCTTTGTGAGGATGTGGCTGTGATCTTGTGCTTTTACCAAGACAGAGTTTTTCATGACCTTGATGTTCTTTTCCAATAATATACCCTACAGCATTTTACTAATTGCCCCTTTTGGTGTTCGCTCCCCAGAGAGCTAGAGTACAAAACGTACATCTTAAGTTATTAGCATTAACTGAAATTACCTTCACATTTAGGGATTGGAAATCTTTCGTTGTGCTCAAGGTAACTTTCCATGAGTTACAGTGCAGCTACAATTACAGCAAACCATTAAGAACCTATGGGTGGTTGAAAAAATGTCAGGAAAGGCAGTAAACAATATCACAAACATGGACAACGTTAAAATGGATGCTTACTGAAACAGTTCAGCCACCCCACAAGATGAAAGTTTTGCTTTACTTTTTTAATGTCTATTCATATCCCTTAGGCTGTATCATGACCAAACACCTGCAGCAAAAAATGAGAGAGGGTCTGTAACTTCAAAAGGGACGAGGGATTTGTGTCAAGAATTCAAATCAAAAACGACGTTATCCTTGCTCCAGGCGCATATCTGTGAACTTGCTTATCAGGAAACCAGCCCACAGCTCAGAGGAACGGGCTGTTAGAGGAGCCTAACAGGCAACAAGGGAAATTCAATAAAAATCATTTACAGAAGAATTAAGATAAATAAAGTTGACAATGTTTTGTCTCAATGTTGTATTATCATGTTTTACAATCCATTATATATATAATGAACTTGTGTTGGAATAAGTGATGTCCTCTTTTCAGATAATGACTTCTGCGCACAGTCTTTATATTATTATTTACACTTAAGGATGTTTGTTATCATTGGATTAAAAAAAAAAAACTTTATGATTCATTCCACCAAACACTGAGTGAAATGAAGTCTTCAGTATAAACAGCAGAAGTTCATCCAGTTTAAAGTAATCTGTTTTTACTTCCTGTCTCGTGTTCAAACTCCAACATCAGGAGAAAACGCTTGTTGACTGTGACACGAATGACACGGTGTGTCTCAGCCGCTACACCACTAAACACTCTCATCATTTTATATCATTGTTAACTAAAGGTGTCTCACTGTTTTTATACTTACCTAACATTTTCACTTGCCTAAAAGTTTAATTACACAGTTGTCAATAAAGTTGCAAGATTCAGCAGCCCAAAGCCTACAAAATAGAACGAGTAAGAAGGGAGGGAAATAAAGACACAAAAAGATAACTCCATCCTCCATACTGCATGTTTTTTCTTTCTTTTTTTTTTTCCATTCCAATATGTTTAAATTTCAAACATATTTTCTAACATATTCCAGCATTTAATATGGCCTGATTATCCAGCGTAGTATAAGATAATACCTAATAATAATAGCTTATTTGTCATTTTCTATTTTGTAATTCAATTTTTGGTAAAAAACATTTATAGTAAAATGTTGTCTAGCTAGTCACGTCCTCAGCTCACTCGGTAGCTACCTGGATGCTAGCTACCCGGATGCTAGCTACCCGGATGCTAGCTTCCTGGCTAAGTTGTATTTCTATACAATATTTACCTTTGGAGAAGTTCCAGTTTTGGTGCAGATACTTTTGGCCTTGACCTTGGAAATGCAGCCACCTTTTTAAACTACATCTGTCAGCTATTGAGGCTAGTGTGTGTTCCCCTGTGTATTTTTTTCTTGACAGGAAAACATCACCATAACCGTGTGCACTGGAGTGTGGGGATGCCAAGCAAACACAATGATCTCAGTATTACACATTGTAGTTTGATAAATCAGGAGATGTAAGGGTCAGCACTAAGCTATCCACTTATTTACCTGTGAAATAAAAACTGAACTGTCTACGACCGTGAAAGACCGGGCTGACCTACAAGACATATTGCTCCTTACTACATTCCTTACACGAGGATGTTGCATGGATGAAACAAAGTCCAACACTGTGACTGCGGGTGTGTCACACCTGTTCCAATGTAGACCATACAACATACTCGCAAGGGACAAACGGGGGACTCTTCACATTACGACAGACCTCAGTTTTAACATATTCTCTTCAGCTTGTGTAAACTTCCAAGCTGAGGCTAGTTGGACTATAACTGAAAGCTGAGGTATGTGACAAACTGTGTGCCACTTGACAGGAACACTTACTGCCTGGACGCTGTCACTGACAAGTACACCTACACTTTCTGTAAGAGGGACTCATTAATCCCTGCAGTCAAAGGCAATTTTTCCACATGGGAAGGTGAAGACTCTGTCTTCATGGACTTGTTAAAGTTGTCATGCACGACTCTCACCATACAGTATGTCTCATTACTGGTGCTGAAATCCAGTCCCGCAGAAGATGCTCTCGGCCCAGAGGTGAGAGTGCTGATGGAAAAACAAAGCGCCTTGCCCTGCTGACACCAGACAAACTGACATCAGATGGAGCCTCGTGTTCTGCCTCAGGGGCCTGCTGGGCTGAACAGCTGTCAGTCGGGCGGAGGACAGGGTGGGGGGGACGCCCAAGGTTTACAAACAAATAGGAGAACAAACAAGCAATCAGAGCTGTACTGCTTTTCATACCTGCTTGCTTTTTTAACTCCGTGGAAGAAAGTTATTGTTGAAACATCAGTTATGTTTACATTCACAGGATATTTGTTTAGCCATACACATACAAGCTTGTGAATGCATGTGACATATTATTTCCTGCAAACATCATGATAGGCAGAACTTAATGCCATATAGACATTTTACATCATAAAGAAAGTGTGCCTAATGTCAAAAGCTGTCTCTGGACGGAAAGCACTGATTCAAATAGTTGTAGTTGGTATTCAGTTTGCGTCCTCTGTTACCAATAAACAGTCAGTGTTACAGATGACGATGCCCTTCTGTTGGGACAAGCGTCTGTGAGAGGGTCATTTGGGAGCTGGTAAAGAAACTATGATGAACAGGAAGGTCTATAAATTCACTTGTAATAGCCATTCACACAATCAAGACAAGTCCATGAATTTCTTTTAGGAATGTAATACATTCAGAACATTTAATATTCTTTCAGCCCTCTCCCTATCTCACCCTCTCTCTCATATCTCTTCAATTGGTTTGAGTTTAGTAATTTCAGAGATATGGAGAGGATGAAATATAGGTTTTGGTTTTTCTGCCCATCCTCTCTCTCAGGGTGCAGTTACTGTGCCAGGCTCTGGGTACATTTCCCAATCTTTATGACTCAAACATTAGATTCAGGTTTTTTTTTTTTTTGATTTAGCAAGTAAATGGGAGTTCACATTATTTATCATAATAAACACGACAAATCTCATTTCTGAAACACAACTGGTTTGTCATGCAATATACACCGATTAGCCACAACATTAAATCATATATAAACATATATATTTATATACACACACACACGAGCCTCAACATTAAAAAATGGTACCTGGTTTTAATGCTGTGGGGTTTTTAATTACTCAGAAGACCGAATGTAACACAGCACAGCTGTTCTCCAGACAAAGCATGTGCACTTCCCTCCAGCAATGCAGCAGGATGTGGGTTCACGTTTTCTATACTTATGAGCTTCCATCTTTCTGTCATTTGTCCTACAAGTCCGACATTAAAAGGTAGGTCATTTGTTTGTTGTAGTTTTTCCGTATTAATATTCTTCTGATCTGCAGCCCATATGGTTGAGGTATTGTTTAGGTATAGTCCACTGAAATGCATGTTTCAGGTTAGGGAAATGTTAATGTCATATCATGATACTTTGGCATTTAAAATAAACATTGTGAACTCTTTGAACAAACAACCCATGCTGTTATGAAAGAGATGACTGTGGACATCAGAGAAAAGCGATAAAGATACAATATCTGTCCCCATCAGTGTTAAATTCATCAACGAAGACTATGACGAAAAATTTGATGAAAACTAAAACCAATTTAAAAGTAACCACTGAAAATGAGAGCCACTGTATGATGAAATGTATTTCATTTTCCCTCAGTGAATAAAAAACTAAGCGACTGTCATGACTAGCCCCTTTGAGGGGCTGTTTTGTGGACATTTTCAGAATTTAGTTTTGTTTATAGTTCCTGTTTTATTTTGAAATTATTGCCCTTGTGTATCTTGTCTTGTTTTACTTCCTGTCTTTGTCTTGTTTCCCGCCTTTGATTGTCTGCTCCGCCCTAATTGATTTCACCTGTTGCCTATTTCCTTGTGTATTTAAGTCTCGTCATTTCCCTGTGTTCTTGTCGGTTCGTACTGGTTCCATGCCTGAGTGTGTAC
>JBBMJY010000008.1:5214068-5280745 GCA_037833715.1 Toxotes lorentzi
CCTCCAGTGATTTTTGGTTTATTAAAGGACTTACTCTTAGCCTGTCTTCTGGGTTTTTGCGTTTGGGTCCTATTCCTTGCCCCAGTCCCCCCGACAGCGACAGTGTGAAAGATTGATGGACAGATTAACTAACTACTTGTTTAATGTTCTTTTTGTTCTTTTCCTCTTGATTATAGTAATTCTCTCTATGCGTGCCTCAGTAAAACTGCTCTAAATTGTTTACAGTTGGTTCAAAATGCAGACACCAGTACCCACAATACCCCTGTTATAAGATCCCCTCCATTTGCTCCCTGTAAAATTTAGAATACACTACAAGATCCTGTTGATTACATCTAAGCCACTGTATGACCTTGCCCTCAGTTACATTTCTGATCTCCTCGCTCCTTATTCTACCTGTCGACCTCTCCGATCCTCAAATCTCGACCTTTTATCCGCCCTCTGCTCCAACTGCAGAACAAAAGGTGATCTCACCTTTGCTGTTTACCCCCACATTCTAGACTTATCTTCCCCAGTCTATGCAATTTGCTGACTCTTTGGATTGTTTTAAGTGCCTACCAAAAAACCATTGCTATAATCAAGCTTTATATATATATATATATATATATTTTATGTATTCTCATTTTATTTATTATACATTATAATTGTATGCATTTTTTTTTTTTTGGAGTGTGTATGTGAAACGCTTTATACTTGTGTCTTTTTAAAAACTGATATTATGATGTCTTGTTCAGCAATCTGCATGCAACAGTGAAATCATGCACTGATGGAGCCGAAACTTCTGATTAGAAAAAACCCCACCACAACAAAACACCTTGTGCAGAAGTTGATTTAGCTGCTTGACTTGTTGCACTGCCGTTAAGTACAATGGGTGTGAATATTATTAATGTTACTTTCAGGCAGCTAGCTTTCCCGTTGCTTTCAGAAGGAGTAAACAGAGAGAGAGGGGGGGGCTGTGTAAATTATAACTGGATTTATGGAGAACAGTCAATCTGGTGTATTACTGCAGTGCAGAGTGACGTGGACAATGTGTGTGTGTGTGAACAAGTTAACACTGCCTTTTCAACTGACCTCACAACAGCAAAGAACAATACCTGTAACCATGGTAACTTTACACAAGAGCTTAGAAGAGATAAAAAAAAAATGTGACCAACATATCACTGGCCTACTGTTTCATGACACATTGCAACATCCTCTGCCTGATTCCACCTCTCTCTCTCCACCCATGTTTCACAGCTGTCTCCGCTGTCAATTATCATTTGAAGGCAAAATGACCAAAGATAATCTCAAATAAATAAAATGAAATTACATGCACTGTAGCCAGTTGAGCCCCCAGGATATTAGAAACACAAAGAAGAAACTGCTTCCACGTTGTACGTTGCTCATCTGTTTCAAATGTGAAACCCGTTTTATAGGATTGACGGTAGAAATGGGAAAGATTCCCATGTTTACAATTTTCGAGCATTCACATCATCAGGCACCTCGAGACGATAGTGTGATTGCAGCGCTGTTTAAAATAAACTGTGCAAATGAGAGGGCTGCGTGTCTGCTTGCTTTTTTTAGGCATACTGAGGCTTTCATAACAATCAGTTTCCCAGTTGCAATCATGAAAATTTAAAAGAAACTTATGGAAAAGTTCACATTACATGAACGCAACATTTACCATAAACTCTTCAACAAAAAGAGAAGAAGAGCATAACCGCCACATGCAGGTAAACGGACTGGCAATTGACAAAGTGACTAGTGTGTTTGCGGTGCACTGTAGTACACACCAGAGACCTATGAGAGAAAAACTGCTACGGCTGTGATTTCCCCTTTGAAATGTTCTGCTATGTTGAATGTCAGGCTGCCTGCTTTGATTGATTATGTTGCCTTTTACTCGGCTGTCCCAGTGCCCCATCACTACCCAGAAGAGAGCAAGCATGGAAATATGACAAGCTAGGTGGTCTGTGACATCCAGGGATTGTCACTGGCTGTTTGGCTCTGTTGTTTCCGTCCTCATCACCATACGCCACTCTTAGCGTAATGAAGGTTTGCATCTGCTCTTTTCCGCACCCCCCCCCCCGCCTGCCTCCCCCTGCAGACACACATGTTCATACAGGCTCTGCCTGCTGAGATCAGACATGCAGAACGTTGCGTGGAGAATCTCCCACAAGACCTCCATTCACCACCCTCGGGAACACACCTAGGATGCCTCTGAACTTTTGCACAGTGCACCAACACTCGAGCTTTGGGATGTCTGATGATTCAGTCCTTGCCTGCTCCCCTCTGTACTCTCTACTGTGCTGCTATGTTGCCCTAATAGTTGCTCAGCAGGTAGCACACAGGGGAGAATGTTTTGTTCTACCATTTCTATTCCAGAGGCAGATTTGTCTGGAGTTACAAATTTGCTCAAGGTCATGCAGTGAAACCCAAGGGTATTTCTCCACCAACATATGTCTGCTTGCTACTTTCAAGGTCAGCAACCAGCTCACACATAATATTTAATTACATATATATGATAAACTGCTAATTTCGCTGCTGCTCCACAACTGAATCAATTGCTCACATCGATTGTGCTGTAGACCATGAATAATTCTACATGTTTGCCAGGAGTGTTGTTGTTGGTTCAATAATTTACAGAGGATAGCACTGGAAGAGAATGAGAAAATGCACAATGGCGAGGTACACCGTGGGTAGCTAATTATAGGCCCAAGGCAGACAGTTGAGGGTACATACAGTCACAACAACACAGCAGAGCAAATTATGTGCTGACTGAACCAGTCGCCTTAACTAGGGCAACAATTTGATTAGTAGCAGAAACATCATAAAATCTTATTTTATCTTACCTTGCCTTTAGGTCTCCCTCAGGCTTATTAATTTAGTGAATGATTAGTACATTTGTGATAAATTAGGGTGGGCCTCAGCAAACGTTCTTATGCTGCATTAAAATGGATAAAAAGTCTTTACATCTTGTGTATTAATAGCGAATAACACCCCATGAGCCAAAGTAACTTTCAGAATGTGGCTTTATTGCAGTTATTAAGTTAATGTCCCAAAAATGTTTCTATCTCTCGTGGAGACCAAATATTTCAACAAGGAGAATTCAATGAAAGATATTTATTGATGTGAGAAACAGAGTATAGAGTTGATGTAGTTTAACTACAGTGCTACAGATGAAGAGCAGCTTGCAGTCTCCCCATTAGTGCCAGGAGGTAATGGTGCAGTATGGGTTTACACAATGGGAAGGCCAGCGCCATACTTTCTGCGTTCGCGAGGGTCTGCTAGGGTCAGAGTGATATTTCGTCACAAGAAGGTTGTCCATGGACCCACAAGTTTGTTGTGCAAACTTGTCTGCACAGTTACCACGATACAAGGGCACCAACTGTGCATGGTCCACACCAAGTGGAATCCAGGCGGACTAGAAAGTAGTATAGCAGGTTTAAGTCTGAATGACAATATAACAGGATCCCACTGATATTTAAAGAACCAAGTGGCTCAAGGAATGTGGGTAGAAAATGTGGGTAGAAAGATCATTGTGGTGAAATTAGAATTTCTGGATAAAAAGGACTTTGACATCATGGGGAAGCGAAAGCGATGGAGAAGATTTGAAAAGGAAGTGGCAGGAAATTGGCAGAACAGGAATAAAAGGCAACATCCTTACTGAACTTTTACCATACACAGTTTCATTTCATTTTTTGTGAGCTGGTCCACATTTAGCTTGTATGTAGTGCTCTACTGTCAAGAGTTTCCACATGTACTCAAGCAACAACATATTCCTGCCGATGCTTTCATGCTTTTCCGCTGACTGACAATCAGTAGCAGTGGACAAAAAAAAAAAAAATAAAAGGCAGCAATGCAGCATAAAAAGAGAGTGCAAAGGCAAAGTGAATATGGATGGTTTAAAAAAACAAAAAAACATGGACTTATCAGTTGTATAATGAGGAACAAAAGGCATTTTGGGAATAAATGTGTTTGTTTACATTAAAACTCCACAGGGTATTTTTGAATTATTAATTATACGTTATGCGTACAAGGCGAAAATGCACAAAAACAAAACTGTGTTTTGTCAATATTTTAAACAACATAACTAGAAATACTTAAGCTACTTTGCTTTAACTCCTGCCTGTTCTTTGCCACCATTTCTTGTGAATCATTTAATCATCCCTCTATTGAAACTAATAGTCTTTTTATTATGCATGTATATTTATTCAATTATTAATCTTTTTATTGCCTGAGGCAGCTGTGTAGGTCCTGGAGGCACACTTCCCACAATTTCACCTGAAGGAGACTGTTCTGTCTGTCATGCCGTGTTTCAGAGCGTCCAATTTAATTCAGACCTACTTTAGCGTCAACCAACCTCTATCTCACAGAACTATCCTCCAGAGAGGAATGTAATGGGTTAGGCCAGGCTGTATCTATGCATGCATGCATACAGAGTGCACATATAAGCACATAATGGCTCCTATTAGTCTGTCTGGAAATCATTTCATCTGGGATCAGATACGTCATTGTAAATGACAATACATTTGGGGAAAAATAAAAATAAAATAAAATAATATATCTATATCTATAGATATAGGAAAAAAAACAAAAACAAATATATCTACTGCTATTTCCCTAAGCACAGGAAAGCCTGTGTATAAAGAATTTGAAATGTGTTTCTCCATCATCTTTCACACATGCTTTATAGCAGTAGCACTACAGACTCGCACTTTGCACAGTCACTCACTCAGAATTTGCATATATGTGGTAAGGCAATCAGGATAAGCCTATGATAAGCCTATTCCTGCTCTCTGGGCTTCACCCAGAAAAGAGGGCTGACTTCAGTCACGATCCACTTTTCTTCCTGTTGCTATAAAGTGAAGATTAAATAAATTCTGGCGTCAGTGTGGAACAGTAACAGTGTGAATCTTGTCGTCAGTATCTCTGGCTTGTTCCTGCGTATTTGAAATGTTTCAATTACTATAAAAGGAAACACACGGTAACATTCTTGCCGTGATTAAATGTGGCTTTGTGCACTTAGAGGAGACCAGACCAACAAATATTCACTGGATGCGGATGGTAGACCTGAATGGGGAAGCACCACGTTTTCCAACACTGCAGCTGTTAAAGTGATACGCATAAACACCACCAGCGCACCTCCAACACATCATCAAGGTGAACAACACCTGTTACTGTACTGTCCTCTTGGATGGGAAACCACTCATGCTGGGCTTGCACCTATTAGACCTATTGCTCCAATGTCAGAAAACGAGGCTTTATAGACAGAAGTCAGAATCAAGAGGATTTGTTCTTCAAACACCGAGGTGAAACAACAGCAGCTTTTCAATTTTGCGCTTGTTCCAAGAGGCAGCTGTTGCCTAAAGGGGTAGAGGAATTCAACAGCGGCGTCCAGCTTTCACCTTTGAATTTGACCCCTTTCTGTGTGACTCACATCAGGTCACAGAAAATGTTGTTCACAAAATAATGTGCTGGCTGGAATTAATTATAGTTTTAGACCACAGGTGACTACAAGGTCCCAGGAAATAACAGATGTATTGAATCATAGTGTGATCATGCAATGAAAACAAAGTCGACTAAATAACTGATCTGAGCATGAAGACTGCTAGAATATAGTGAGCATTTTCTGCAAGAAGCACCATTTCTTTCAACGTGGTGGTCAAAAGTATTTGCCAAGAAAGCAAGGAAAATTCTTCAAAACAGTGATGCATGGAAAACCATGTGGTACAAGTTTGTGTGATATAGGAAGAGCAGAGGGTCTGGTGAGGAAGCAGAGTTAGAGGGAGGGGTTGAAGGGAGCTGATAGTGCAGCCTGCGGCAAGGAGGATGTCAAGCTGGGTCAGCAGCTCCACCTGGGGATACAGACTGATGAATGGAGGAGACAGTGAGCTCTTGGTGTTCACACAGAATAGAGCGATCCATCTTTTACGACGCCCCGATACTTGTTTCAAACCTAAACTGGAGAACGAATGGTGCTGGAATATGGGTGGAATGGCTTTGCCTGTTCTCACGCCAGGGTTCAGGGTGAGGGCTCAGACAGAGAGTCTGTTTAAGAGGCAGAAAAACAAACTCTGGAGCGGGAACACTGTACTTAAAACGATCTGACTGCAAGGAAACTTGGGAGCTGGACAGCCTCAGGTACAAACGAGGGATGGGTTTGTGCCTGGCTTTAAAAGCAAAGATAGCTCCAAAGATTTTCTGTTACATCCCGGTCCTGTGTGTTGGAAGATTTAACTAATTAATATAAACCGAATCGACCTCAGCGTAATTATGTGCTTTTCTCAAAATAGAGACTGCAGATGGAGCACACATATCCCTCCTGTTGATGTATGATGTCTACAGGTATTTAATCAAATGAAAAGAAAGGACCTTATTTATCTTACAAGCACATGCAAATAATATCAGTGAGAAAAGAGCAGAGACTCCTTCAAATGTGTTGACTTGCATTTAGAGAAACAGCATTTCAAATTGAATGGCTTCTTTGGCAGTTTAGGGCTTATTATTTATTTTATGTAAAGCAACTTGTAACACTGGTTTTAAGATGTGCTCTACAAATAGCAGCACAACTATCAGCAACAACATTTGTATTAGTAGTAGAGGTAGTTATGTTCTCTTTCTTTCTCTCTGTCGCTCTTCTTCCCTGTGGCAGCTGGATACGGCCTCTGTTGATAATTAATCAAGACAAGTTCTGGCATGGGCACAGGAGTGTGTTGTGTTAGGGGTGCAGTGTGTAGTGACCCGTCGACTAATAAGGTCCCTTGAGGTGAAACTGCATCAGAGCACCAGGGATCTGAAATTTAAAATCTCGCACTCATCTCCACCTTCCCCGATGAGGAAGTACTGTACAAAGATTAAAGACTTGCTTGACAATGATGCTATGCACATCATTTATTTATTCCATCTAATCTGTCTGTCAGTCTGTCTTCTCAGCTGGCCGTCTATCCTTCTGTGCCACTGTATCTGACAAGTGTCTCTAAGGGATGAGAGATGAGGTGATCATGGGAACAGGTCGGAAAACTGAAACCACAATTAAATGTATCTGAAAGAGATATTTAATAAAATGTGAAACTTCATATCTGAAACAAACGTAAAATCTCTAAAAAAAAAAAAAACACAGACAAAAAAACTTTTTTACTGCTACTGCTGCTACTACTTTACTTTTTAGGGAATTACTCCCAAGGACTCTAGGATTTCATGGTCCACACTGCACTGTATTTCATCAGCGTTACGTCATCTGAGGATGAAACACTGATCTTTTCTTTGGTGCATATCATGCCAGAGAACTACACATATTGTAGCTGCATTATTTTTCCCTCCAACCAAGTGTTATAAAGATTTGTCACATGGACATTCAGATATCTTGTCCATTGTTCTGTAGGTCATGGGGGTGACACAATGATTAAAAAATGAATCCGGTGATACAGTTTTGCTTTTAAAGTCATACAAGTATCTCATGTTCATATCGGCTCTCTCGTGATTGGTCTCTGCTCTGGCCTCAGATGAACTACCCCGAGACCCATGTCTAGTGTTTGAAAGAAACTAAATAAGCTAGCTCCTCTTTTGGTGCAAAGTAACCAATGGTAACTATTTAAGAAGCTTTGTGAATACAAAATGTCCCCCAGAGACAGCCCTTTAAGTGAGATATATACTTTCTTCTCAAATAAAAACCTTTTATTTCTATAGAAATAAAAGGTTGTCATTATGGGGATATTATCATATATCCATGCTAATATGTCCATAATGACAATGCTAACCATCTTATTTTAGCATGTTAGCATGGTCAAACTGGAGTGGTGGACAAACCACAGACAAACACTGACATCCGCTGAGCCCTGTCTCTGTGTCTGGGTGGAATCCATTTTGAGTTTGATTTTCACTCCTGCAGCAGAAAATAAATCAATCTTCAGGCTTACCCTCATACTTATGTGTATGTATGCACGTAAAAGGCCATCGGTTGCTGGCCGATAAATCTGCCATAACTTTGCAATCATTATTTTCCCACTATTGGCTGGGTAAGTTCAGGATAAAGAACTGATCCTTGTGCTTCTTCACTCAGACATTCTTTACTCTTCTGCTGCTGGGTCTTTGATGTATGAGGAACAGCTGTTTACCAAGTCAATTGTACAAGACAGCAAACCCCAGTACGACATCCACTGACACAGCAGACTTTGATTTCATTTTTGCTCTCTTTCTTCTCTCTCACATGGTTGACTCTGTCACAGCTAATTTGTGTCTTAAAATAGGTCTTTGAAGATCCGAACAGGAAAACAGTAACATGAAAATCTGATGAATGCATGGAATGATGTGCACATTTTTTATTGTTAATATGGATGACATGTTGATTTTGAAACAAAGCCTGCAAATTCAAATTGAAGCAATGGAAAGAAGCACTTCTAAAGAAACATCAAAACTTAACGTTTAGTTTTGATCGCAATTGTTATGCATAACTTTAGTGCCTCTATTGCTGCTGTAAGTTCAGACTCATTGCAAAATAATTTTCTGACCTTCAAAAAATAGAAAATATTGGGCATGGCAGAGGAAAAGTTTTAGGGCGGTCATTAAAACAACAAGGTTTCTCAGGAGACTATGGGCAAGGAGAGGCCATCCACAGCACAGATTAGATTGTGTCACACTGAGCTTATATGGGGGATGAACCGCAGACACAAATCTTAGCATATGTTGGCTTGTGGGCACAAGGGAACAGCAAACTCCCGCCTTTATCCTGGGAGAGGCAGGAACGAGAAGTCACCTTGATTAAATTAGTTGTATATGAAAATGGGGTTATGCCTATTGGGAGTACGTGACAAGGGCTTATAAACCTCGCCTTTCACAACCATGTGAGAATGACTTTTTAATTTCCTTCTTTTTTGTTGCAAGTTATATTTCGCCCTGTGTCTTTTGTCCCTCAAGACCTCTGTGTGTCAAGATCAATGCAGAATTCTCATTTGGTTACTGTCCCCTCCACTCATTCACATAGTAAGATTCTATTAACATTTTCCACAACAGATTGTCCCCGGGTTTTTCATCCTCTTTTCTTCCCTTACTCTCCTTTTCTCAGTGTGTCTGGAGCCTGCCTCTCACACGCTTTTGCTTTTTGTCCCCTGCTATTGTATGATATTTCATCAGTCCATTGAAGTCACGAGGAAATGCTGCATTAGCCAAAGCCTCATTCAAATCTGAAATAAATCAGCCCATCCCAGTCAGATGTCATGTTCATGTACCCAAACCTTAGTGATTTCTTCATTTTTCAAACAAATGGAAATGATTACAGATGGCGAATTCTTAAGTGTGACAAAATTATACCCTGGCAGTATAATAGATGAATTGCAGCTATGGATAACAGAGGAAAGGCTTTTTCTGTCATCTGTGCTCAAGATGCTGATTTGTGCTCTCACCTCCCAGCTGTAGCAGACATTTTTCTAACAATTTTGGTCTTCTGTTTGCGAAGAGAATTCATGTTTAAAGTGCTTAGAGGCACTTGGGCAGACAACTCGGGATGATCCTACTCATGTTTTGCAGTAATGCAAGCTAACACTGCTTTCTGTGCTTCTGTGGTGTTCCTGCAATGCTGCTGCTGCTGCTCTGCTTATTTGCAAACACTGCTGCTGCACGTGAGCAAGGTCACATCCCAAAAAGTTCAGTCCCATTTGTTAGGTCTATGCCAGCACTTCCAGTGGTCTGCAGCGAGGTTCCTCAGGCGTCTGTCCTGTCTGTGATGCTGGCATCTTGGGAACTCAGAAAATCCTCATCTCTGATCCCTGTTTTACTTCAACAAAAGTATTTGCATCACATTGTGAGTGGATGTCTGACTCAGTCCAATCATATCTCAGTTGTGTTTCACCTTCGCAGCAGTTCTTGCTAGTAATACAATATTTAAAAAAAAACTGTGAAATGCAGTTATTACAGGTGAGGTTTGCTAGTGTGAGGGATTTGTTGCCGTGGTCTAATAAAGCTGTTACATTTACTTTTGTTAGTTATTTGCGTCGAAGTGAATTAACTCATTCTTTTGTTCCAAATAGCATTAAATGATCATTTAAACAAAAAAAGAAAAATGACATGTCTATGAGCATATCTATATGCACATATTTATAAGTAAGCCTAGCTAAGAATAGCTTATTCAGTTATTCTGATTAGGCCCACACAAACTAAATTGTAACTACTGGTCTCTATCTTCTATATATGCTGCTGTGCAACGTTTACACTCCAGTTGCACAGCAGGTTGCATAAGTCATAAGAGTGGCACTCCTTGGTCAACACTAACAGCATAACTGGAATTATTAGGTTTTGTCCTAAAAGTTAACACAGCATTATAATGCTAGGTTGAATACCACAGGCAGTGAACTACGAAAGTATCCGGCCACCACTTGCTGATCACACATATGCAAATGTTCAGTGAGTTTATATGGAGATTAGAGTTTTCTGCTGGTGATGATTTAACTACACCTGGTCACATCTCTATGCCAGTCTGGACTCTGAATATTAAACTCTAAATTACTTCTGAATTTCACCATGTTTGAGATTATCAGTAAAATGTAATAGAAAACCTCAAACTTCCCCAGCCAGTCTCTATCAGTGATTATTTCCTGCAGCAGTGAAGACAAACATTTTGACCTTGCTTGTTATACGCAGCACAGACTGGGAACTTACCATTTCTTGGCAACTGGTTTTCCTGGAATTAAATCATCCTGCCCAGACTAAGTATAATTTTAACGCTCATCTGTCCCCAGGAAAAAAAAAAAAATAAAACCACTAGGTCAAATGATTTTATGCTTCTCATTAAATCTGTATTTTATATTATTTCAAGTAGGTTCTAGTGTATGATTGTGACTGGGGGATGTTAAGGCCTTACATAAACCACAAACACCATGCACAAGGGAAAATGATGTTAGACAATTGGTTTTTGTGATTAAAAAAAAAAAAAGTTCAGCTAGATGCTTGGAGTTCTTCCCCATCTCATTTACTCTGTTAAATGATCACTAATACAATATAAATAAATACTAAAATGATGCCATTTATAATCTTGATTTCTTTATTTATCAAACACAATCAACAAATCTGTCAGTTGTGGTTGAACTGAGTTCTCACTGTTGTCACTGTGTTATTCTGTGTCTCAGGTTTACAGGAACACACTATTCTGCATTATCCACAACAGAATATAAAGAAATGAGGAGAAAAGCATGTTTCTGTGTTTCGACTCAGAGCACCACCGAGACCAAAGCCTGAGGGAACTTCATTTCCCCTCTCTTCCCTTTCTCTTTCTACTGAATTGGGAAATAATTGTAGTTCTCACACCTCAACTTTCTAGCTTTATGTTTAGTTTTTATTCATTTTCATTCAGTCATTGCCACTGTTATCACCATCCAGGTTCAGTCTCTTTCACCATTTTTTTCTCCTTCTTCACCTTTATTTGTCCATTGCCTCTGTGACTTCTGCCCTAAATGTCTGCTCTTACAAATTTTGACATGCACTCCTGCTTTGTCCACAAGGGCTCAGGATTATTCCACTGTGTTCTGCTGGTGATGATACATGGTCACGCAGATCCTCTAACCTTAATGTGGTACTTTAACCATCCACTTTAACAATCTTTTCCTACACCTATAACCAAGTAGTTACTGCACCTAAACCTAATCAAAGCATGACCCTTCCATGATCTTAACCATGTGTTTATTACTGTAACCAAAACAACGAAGGTCTGGTGTGCCTGCCATGACAGGCGCTATTAACGCGTTATTTTAGGAGGCTCCAATGGATTGTATCAAAGATCTACATGGCTGTTTAGGTCGGTGGACTTGTTGGATCATATAGATGTCATGGACTGTATGTTACAGTATGTAAAGCACATTAAGAAATTAAAAAAAAAAGTCTTACCTTTGTCAGACCGACTTGCAGGACAGGGAAATCGCTTTTCTTGCCGCCAGTGCTGTGGATTTATAAATTCAAAAGGTTAACTTTTAGGTACAAGACAGATTTTAAGCCTTACTAAGAAATGGCATTCTCATAGGTCCACATTACTTCTGAATTCCTTTTTTGATCATAGAGTCCAGCAGTAGTAGTCTAGTTTATTTCAGTGAACAGTGGTGAAAATACAGGGAGAGTTTTCTCCTCTCCCACTCCTGTGGGGATGCTGAGGAGGTGTTCTTTTTGTTGCTGTGTATTGTACAGTGCTTGTTTTTTTCTTGTTTTTCTTCTCTTGCACATTTGTCAGGGAAGCAGAAATGCTTGCTTTCAGTAGGCGGTAGTGCTGAAGAATTTACACCCGAAAAAAAAAACACGCCCACTTCTCAAGTTAGGCTCGAGAGTTTTCTGCTGCATACTGGGACTGCGGGACAAAATCTGAGGTGATTTCGCTAGTCAAAAACCACCTGCACAGATTTGTGCATACAGCTTATTACATAATTACATATTTACTGGCAATTTTTTTTTTTACCATTCATCTTTGTTGTTCACTGACTTAAACTTATGGATTGATTTGTATTTATTGTACTCGTGCTGGGAAAATGCACTCAACCACAGTGCATTAAATACATATGCAGAGGAGGGGGAAGCAATTAGAGTAATTTCTCCAAAATGAAATTGAAATTATCTGCACAAGATTCACGATCAGGAGTCAAGTTGACCTTTATTATTCCTGAGAGGGAAATTTAGTTTTAGCAGCAGGACCACCTATGTAAAACACCAGAGACACAGTAAAAACCAGGCTGAATAAATATGGATATTTAAGGGCATGTGAGTTAGTGCATGAGACTTTGCAACAGACCTGTTTCACAGCAGACATTTTGACTTGGTAGGGTAGAGAATGCCCTGGTGCTACTTATAATAATAATAATAATAATAATAATAATAATAATAATAATAATAATAATAATAATAATAATAACAGTTTTATTAAAACTGTCCAAGTATTTTGTTTTAATATTTACATGTGCTTTCCCTACTGTGACATTAACAGATGTCTTCTTTGAAAAAAAAAAAAAACAGTCTATAGCAAATTAAATATTTTATGAGTTATAAAAAAAATAAATAAATAAAGAGCTAAAAAGTTAAAATTAAACCTGCCATAAAAACTGCATGCTATAATGATATGCACATAAAATAACAAATAGAATTTCAAGGACACAACAACCAAGCATATGTGGTAGCAGTGGATAATTAATATGTTTTCTTTTTTTATTTGCACACCGGTCCTCAGTTCTTTTTCTATTCTGTGGGTCCTGCTCGCTTCAGCCAAGCCCAAAACAGACTCTGGCAAATGTGATTCTTTAAGCCTTTTAAAATCTCCTGATAGGTTCAGGCATTAACACAAACCGAGAACACAAAGGCCACAGCCTTCTGTATTATCTCCCTCTCACAGAGTTGAGACGCAGGACATTAATCACTGCAAAGTCACACCTCAACAAACACACATTCACACACCCTAGTGCTTTATAGCGAGGGCTGATTCAGTCAAACATACACTATATAAACACTGTCTTGGTCACTAGTAGTATTTGCTCAATTGATTTGACCTTCTTGACAGAACATTATAACTCAAGGCTTTAATGGCTGCTAGTTGAAAATACTAAATTAATATTTCAGTGGCCGCGTTGCTAATGAAACAAGGACAAAGGGCAGGTGCAAAGTCATCATCTCCTGAGGGAGAACCTCTTATGCATGCATTTGGTTTTTTCTTTCTTTTGAAGTCTACTTTTATTTCCAATTTATCAGTGCCAGAAAAGGCTCACACAGATACATGTCTGCTCTTCTAAAGATAAAAACAAAGGCTTGTTACATTGTACAGACAGGTGTACAAATGCAGGAATTTTAGCGGCCATGCAGTATTTAAAGCAGATTTTACATATAAGATGTATGCCACTTTCATAATGTATTACAATTTTACATAATGACACCATTTCATGTTTAATGCAGTGGAGGTAGTTTTTCTTCTCTCTCTCTCTGCAGCCGCGGTTCTTCTGTCACAGATCAACCGAGTGATTCTTCTCCGAAGAACCACTTATTGTGCAAAATAACTCAACAATGGAGAGCGGGCACAGGGTTCCTTGAGATGTATTCACTAAAACCTGGGGTAATTATACAGGCAGACTGCTGACTTTGGGCGAAATGATGAGAAATGAGCTTCTGATGAAGACCTTGCCTGGAGCGGCTCGGTGAATTTATGTCCTCTTCCAGTCCCCCAACCCCCCTTATAGCTGAGGTGGAGGGAAGAGAAAACGGGAAGAGAAGTAGAGATGAGGGGAGGGAGAAAAAGGACAAACGCACTAGATTTTAATAAGGAGTTGTCACAGCAGATAGCCTGGCCCTATATCAACCATGCAGAAGCTTTGGGAGATCTGCCAACGGGCCCTGAACACAGCTCTGCTCCACTCGGGCTCCCTCAGGACTCATAGTCACAAAATAAAACTTAACAGCTGGACTGTACTATCCTGTACAGCCAACGCAAACACTTTATTTCTGTGCTGATCCTGTCCGCCATAACCGTCATAATGCTACGTGACCTCTGAGCCCTGACCCTCATCCCCGAAAAGAACCCCATGACCCTCGCCGCCATAGAGAACCTTCATCTCTTATTGTCAATTTAAAGAATCCTGAGTCCCTCATATCTCACCTTTTACAAAAAGAACCTTTCAGTCTCTGTCTTTACTTAGCACTTCTATTTCATTCTAGATATTGGATTTATGACTGCCCTGTTTTTATATTTAATACACAGATTCCTGTTGGTTCTCAATATTATTAGTCTGTCACCAGTAACAACATACTGTTGTTACTAAATGATGTCTGAGCTCCTCTCAAGATGGTAAGCCAAATGTTTGTGTGTTGTATCAGAACAATGTTTGATTAAATAATTAATTTTGCTGTGGAAGGTTTTTACAAATTAAAGTTTAGAAACTTCTTTTCTGCTGCCTCGCCTCCCTGCAAATGAAGTTCAGCCGCATGTAGCCGCCATGTCCTTGCTAATCACATGGATTCCTTCCTGCTATGTATTGTGGATTATCAGGGGAAATCATTGTCACTGCAGCTGCAGAATACAGAGACTGTGAAAAATAAAGTCATTGTTAGATTCAGAAAGGGTGGAGCTGATTGATGTGTGCAGTGTGATTTGCCATCCCACAGAGCCTCAGCACCACCAACGAAAACTCCTAATGGACTTCCTTGTGCTGTGATACATGGTGGGGGGGTTCATGTCAACTAATCAACATGTTGTTTATGTCTGCAAAATGTCATTTAAGAAAATATTACTTCAGTTGAGTTGTATATATGTGAGAACTCATTCAGGAGATGACTGCAAGTCAGCACTTTGCAGTAAAGGACAGTGATGTTGTCAATTGCTTTCACTCCACTCTGCTGCTTTCCATAAATGATGAACTGGAGTTCTCCACTATTTATTATTCACTATTCAGTGAGTTCAGTGCACTGCACAGCAGCTGACCTCTACTGTCAGACCCTGCTGTTGGTGTTGGGTCAAAGATAATGTCTGTCTCAGTAGTAAAGACAGAAGTAGCATGACATTAGAATATTATTCGTGAATTTGGACCATTGACCATTTGCAAACCATTTTGACAGCGCTGACGTTTGAGTGAACACAGAGAACTACAGGGTCCAAACTGGAAATCATATTAGCTGTGCTGCACCATCCAAATTTATAATTTTTTCTTTACTGCCGGAGAGAAGAGTCAAGTTAGTGACTGAGAAACTGAAAGCAGTCACTATGCCACCACGCTTCCAGCACAATTTTTATAAGTATGTGAGAATGAATTTTGCTCTTTCAATTTCTGCTGTCACTTGGTACTTAGTAAAGGTCAAGGATGATTTAGTGTTACAAGCCAGCAAGAGACTTTGACACTGAAGAGCATGGTTCACGTCTCATCTCCTAACAACAGTGCTGGTTTTCGTTAAACCGTGTAGGTTGTATCCTAAACTGAGGAACTTTGAGATGTACAGATCACAGAGGGGGCAGATCAGAAAATACATGTACGAGTTGTTTGTATTTGAGTGAAACTCTTTCCTAACCTAACAAAAAGTTTACAAGAAGAAATGAATACTTTTTTTTTCTTTTTCTTACAAGGTAGATAACAGCATACACACTTTCAGCTCAGGGACACTGAGCATTTTCTTTTCCTAGCTTTCAAAAGTAACAAGACATACTGACATCTGATGATGCCCTGAGTGTGAGTTGTCAAAATCATTAGCCTGGTGAGAAAATGGCCTTGAGACATAAAACAGAAAGGACTGTGTTATTGCACTCGGCCAGTAGATTGAATATTGACCACGTTGTTACTAACATGACAAAGTCAGCCGAATGTCTGTTCTCTTTCTTTGCTTGAACCAGTGCGGTTTCAGTCATGATGGTGTTAAAAGTGTGACAACAGCATTCACGTGTAATCCAGTGTTGCCTAGCTACAGAGCTGCTTTGATGCCAAGGATGGCCTTATCTGCCTAGCCACAATCCCTGGGCCTCTGTCACCTTTACATAAAATCACACATAGTCATCCCAAGGAAAATTCAGACTGTTACATGCAATTAACATTTCAGTCTATGGTATACAAAATATAAAAGAGAGGTGGTGAAGTGTGCACCAACTCTGCTCTGTGTGGAACAACCTCCTGTGGTGCTTTCACCTGCCTGTAGCTACTGTTCCCTCTTCTATCTTTGACTCTTCTATTAACCCCACACACGATGTAAAACTGTAAAGCAAATACATCATGATAAACAATTCAAACTAAATGGAGAGATTTTTAATGTGACCAGTCATTGTCAGTCAAGAGCAGAATTGGAAATCCAAGTACCTGACACAACACTGAAATCCCTCTGCTCACATATTGCAAATTGCTCGGTGTAATACAGTTGCATAATGCACACAATGGAAGAGAAATGAAGTGCACTGAAAGGTTATTTGGAAAAGGTCACGTGACAATAAACCAAACAATATGTATTATGCCACTTTTCTCATCCTCTTAATATCTATAAGACGACTTTGATAAACTCTCAGGCATCCAACCACGCTGCATAAGATCTGGGCACGCAATGTACAAGTGGGGCATCGATCAGTGTTTGAATTTTAAGACTGGCAGCTTGGGGAATAGAGAAGTGAGTTTCACTCTCTATTGTTATCATCACAGTTAATTCTTGTGTGTGGCTAGACCAACAAAGGGTTGTTTATGATGTGAGAAACCGTAACACCGGCAGCACTGGCGGAAAACGAGTCTGTACCTTGGAGTACCATCAGCGTTCCTTTGCATCATAGATCTCTGTTAAGTTCACTGTGAATTATTACATTAAAGCTCATGTTTTCAGCAGGGGCCAAGCCCTATTGCCGGATCCTACTATAAATCAGAAAGCCTGGAAGGCAATGGCAAAAGTTGCATATTGTTAAAATTCAGGTGTATTATTTATGATGTAGAATTCTTCAGTGATATAGTGCGAGTTAATAAACCATAGGGTGTGATCATTTCAAGCCCAGTTATTTTTCTCCTCAGAAACCACAGCGCGGTACAAGAGGCAATCTGTGTATACCATCTATCAAAGCAAGCAAATTAAAATATAACCTTTCCAATTACGCTGCTTGTGTTAGCGTTACCCCTCCTCGGCCCAAATGCAAACCTTGCACGTGTCGCAAATGCATCATCATGAGGGTTATTTGTTTGGAAGCTGAGTTGCAATATGTGCTAAAAATGTCTTATGACATGTAGTGCTGTTTTCTACAAATAGCTGAAAATGTTCTCCAGAACAGCAAGTGAGATCCCAAGTGAACCAGCTGGTACTATGGCCTCACTGACATACCCATTACTGTTTCTTCTGCTTCTCTTGTTGCTGCTGAGGCTGCTTCTCCAGGACTGGGCTGGGGGGAATTGGGGCCTTGATAAGACGGAGCAGTGATTTTCACAGTCAGCCATTCACCTGGGTTTTACCAGTCATGGCCCAACAAGGCGCACAAATCCCTCAATTACTATAACTGATAAATGATCACAATCGGCCGCACAATGTCTATCAATGAGTGCACTAATGGATAACCTGCAGGAATCAAGCGCTAACCCTTACATCAAGTCTGTCTGAGTGTCGACTCAACTGCAATTTTGAGATTAAAACCTTTGACCTGTCATTCCACTATGATAGAAATTGAAATACATTAAAAATTTAAATGTTAATTATTGTGAGTTGTCCTCATAAATAAATGAAAGTGAAATTAAATCTCACGGGACCCTCGATAGAATCCACACCATCATCTGTTATTACATGTTAAAAAAATACATATACAGACACACAATAAATTAACTGCAGAGAGCAATAAATTCCACCTTTGTCACTGCAACTTCTCCAAACAAAAACATGACAGCAACAGAGACTGTCATACATGCGGTGCCCTTTCTTAAACGGCTTCCACTGCCTTTAAAAATTGATTTTAAAACCTCAGTGTGTGGGTTTAAGTAACTGTAAGCTTCTCCAGTACGTACAGTATGTCTTAGATCTTTCAACCCCTCAGCTTTCCATTAAATCTATAGGGTTATCTGATGTAAAGCAGCTGGCTGTTCTGATTGTCTGTGGGCTACAGGAAAGCAAGAGAGATATCATGCCTCCGAGTGTTTTGTTCTAGATTGTGCCTTACATTCGATATGCTTTAAGTCCTTGTGTTAGTATTTAAACTGGTACTGTCTATTGTTTGTTCCATGTGTGATTTTATAAGCCTTTCTCAGAAAGAAATTGTCCACCACATTTCAACATTCTCCACAGGCTTGACCACGCAACTGAATAAACACCTCTCTGACACAGTGTCAACAAAAACGGATCGGGACAGGCCTCATTGCAGACCGGCAATATTGGATATAGCTCAGTGCATCTAATAAGTTGGCAACTCAGTGCACAGTTTACACTATAAGAAAATAAACCACGCCGAGTGAATGTGCAGGGGCTGCCCACCGGGCAGATCAGGGAGCAGATCCTTCTCCCTCGCACCTGAAGGTCTACAAAGATAGCCAGCGTTAGTAGCAGTATCACAGGTCTGAGTTGTTTATTTATGTGGTTGTCAGATCACAACATCGTCAACATTTCAGCAGCTCTCTGCCCTGGTTCAAACACACTGTACACAGCCTGGAATAAAACATTTCTCTCTCTGTCATCCTTGACCTCCTCCACAATCTCTGTTAGCATGCTTATACAATCGAGGCCCCAACTATTTGAACAGCTGAACAAATTTTGTCCTTCAGGTTCTGTGGTTCATCACATTGACACTGAAATAAAATAATGGATAGTACATTAAAGTGCCAAGTCTCAGCTTTAATTTGAGTTTATTTACGTAGGTACTCAATGAACTGTGAGAGAGATATAGCCCTTTTAATAGACAGTGCCCAAATTGCAAGGGTTCAGAGGTAATTGGACACTTAGCTGCTAAATGCTTCTTTGGCAGCTGTGCATCATTTCAGCATCAGTCCATGCAGGAAAGAGCTCCCACATGGCTCAGAGTTGACTGAGGGCTGAGAGTTCGCCATTTAGATTGAGGTGGCGTTGTGTGTCACTATGTGGAGTGAAGAGGTGACCATGTAAGGTGGAGAAAATAATAATGAGGCTCAAAAAAGCAAAAATGTATCAGAGCCAAAACCAACAGTTTGATATACTCTAAAAAAAGAAGCAGGTGTGGATACGGATACTTGAAAGCGCCCTGGCAGACCAAGAAGAGCGAGTCTTGTAGACGACCGGAAAATGATTTGAACGGTGCAGGAGAATCCCTTTGTGACTGCTCAGCAAGTCAAGAATGCTCTCCATTGGATTGTAGGCCTACATTTTTCCTTGTTAACAATCAAGAGAAGACTTCACGACCATAACCTTAGAGGATTCACCACAAGATGTAATCCCCGGAAGCAACGGGATGAATGTAACGAAGGCCTGAGTGAGCATCACCAGGGAAACATCTAAGCGCCTGCTGACGTCTTCTATGGGATTTCAGGCAGACATAGACCGTTAAGGATTTTGCACAAAATGTCCAAAGTATTCATTTTGCAGTACATTCTGTAAATAGGTTTCATTTATTTTCACATCACTTCCTTCAAAACCAAATCTGCCTACACATGACACATGATTTTTGGGTAAAAACGCCACAGTTTAGTCCAAGCCAACACAATGCTATCTGTAGTCTGTGATAATGAATTTTAAAAGAAATTTTTTTTTTTGATGATATGAATTATTTTATTACTGTGATAAAATCCAAAATAATAACTCATCATTTAATTTCATGGGGCCTTTAAAGACCATCCAATTAATATCTTGCCTTGATATCTAACCAACACACAACCTCATCAATGAACCTTATTTACATACAAATCATTCTTTGTGCTTCCATCGTATACATGGCACACTCTCCTTCCTATACACAGTCCCTTCTACACACTGTCCTTCATGATCTATTCTGTTGGTTCACCCTCTGCTTGCCATTATTGGTTTTTCTTTCTTGTTATACATTCATTGCTCTGCACACTGTTGATTTTTTTTACTAGAATGCTTTTGTCTTGTCCAGAATAATGATTGCACAAAAAAGAATGATGCCGCTACATGCATGGCAGCTCCAATGACGGGGTTGACAGACCAGCTGAATTGAATTCATGTGTCTTTCTGATTGCGTTCTCTCTGCAGCTCTCCTTCCTTCTTCTACTCGTGACTTTTTTCTCCCCTTCCCTCCCTGCATATTTAGCAGCGTCTCACACCAAAGGAGTTCAGGTTGTGTTAACCTTCTCAAATGAAGCAAGGTCTGTGAAAATATAAATAAAGATTGCTGTCTTATACAATTTAAAGCCAGTTACACTGCCTCTGTGCATGCATTCACAAGTTACTCTGTGATTTCTCTCTTTTTTTCCAATTATTTTTGGTGCATTTTTTACACCTTCATTAATTGTTGTTAAGTGTAGACAGACTGGAAGCAAAGGGACAGAAAGTAGGTAGGAACTAAACTGAGGTCACTTCACACAATGACTTTTTATTGCTTCTATAGTCTGTCTATTTTACCTCTACCACTTTACCACAGTAGAGACCTGTCCAAGATCCTGACATGTCCTTGGTGGAAATAAGCCCTATAGTATGCTTATGTGAACCAAGATAAGGGATGTCATTCAACTTCGTTATGAAATCAAATTTATAGTTTAAGACATGAACACGTAATAGAGGCCTTAATAGTAATAAATATCTAGAAATGTGTAACAGACATTTAAATCTTTGTGATTTGAGAAGATGTTTTTGCTGAGAGGTCACTGATGAATAGTTGGGGATGGAAACTGTGATGTGACTTTAAAGGATAGACTCAAAGAAAAACTAAATCTGAGACATTTTTCAAAGAACTAATGTTTAAAAGCCTCCACTTACATTGAAAAAGGAACCTTTTGAAGCTTTGTGCTCCCTGAGGTAGGCAAGTAACGAAATGTGTTGGAGCATTGTAAGTTTTTAACTGGCTCTTTGAACAAGCCCAAAGAATAAAGGCTTTTCTTGGTGTCCTTTGCTCCCAGACTTTGTTTTTTTTTTTTATTTTCCTGTATGATGCAGCTGCCTCACATACGAGATGAGGAATTGGCCTTATAAACCCAAATGGGACATGGAAAGCTGCTTTTGTTGGTTCTAAGAGGTTGAGGCACAAAAGCAGCCTGGTTAGGTTCTTGGAAATCTCACGCTTTGGGTTAAAATAAGTACACAGAGGACCTTTGATGTCACGGTTACAATAATAAACATGTAAGGTTAAAGGATGATTGTGGTTGTGGTGGTTAAAAGAAACAATGTTGACTGTTGTTTGGAGACAGGAAACAGTCTCCTGTGTCAAAATCCAAAGTAATCTTGTCCCATCCGTCCACCCCAACTTCATCCCTTCATCCCTATGTGGACAACTCCCCACTTTCTCCTTTGCTCTCATCACAATTGCCACGGCCGCTAAAAGGTTTGTCATTTGCGTGTAATCATGTCATTTTGGTGCATTTACTGAAAAGACTCATGTTGTCTCACATGACCATGAGAGTAACAGTAAAATGTTAACTATGGGTCACCTGTATCATTGTGCATGCACTAAAGACGTATGGGGATGTTTTTTTTTTGTGGAAGGACAATCTCCAACATTTACAGTACGCCTTTCCAGATGGTCACAATGTCAGATTAGACGATTATGGTCCTGCTGGGACTTGGCCGAGAGACGTGTCACACTATATCTTAAACCTCCAAACAATCGTAGCTTGCAGTCTTTCATGCTGTGCATGCAAAGGTGATGAAACAGAGGTGGCCGGAGACGGATTTCTGGGATGATGATATGACATCAAACGTGATGTTAGAGCATCAGTAAGAACAACACTGAAGTTATCAAAATCGGAAAGAGAAGGAAAATACTGACATTGGAGCTTTCTCCTCAACACAGGAGAAAATGATTATGTCCTGTCTGATGCTCTTTTTTTATTTTCTGTCACCTGTTAGATCGGGCCTTTTTGATTTTATAAAGTCTGATCCTGGTTTCTGGTTTAAATCTCTGTGATCCTGCATTAGTCTGTTTTCATCTGTCTCTATCTGCTGTCTGGTGTTAGAATCCTATCGATGTTCAGAAGAGTCTCACACATCAATATGTATGGATGACATTCAGTGCATTAACGTAAATCTCAACATTATGAGCTTTGTCAGCTGAAATTGCTGAAGAATTTCGAGGCGACAAATGTGAAAGACTTCTTCGATTTTTCCGAGTTTAGACATTTTAGATTCCAAGTCAAGGACTTACATACCAACATATTGTATCTATGATTCTATTATGATATTATCTATCTATCATTTCTTGTCCCTGTTTGTATTTTTTCACTTAGAGCCAAAAAAAAAAAAAAAAAAAAAAGCCATTGTCAGGTGTGTGTGTAGTGAGCCCATCCTAAGGATAAAGGGTGTAATGTTCAGCCTCAGGCAGCTCAAAGTGGTTGCTGCGCTTGGCACCTGGGACCCCTGTCTCGCTGCAGGAATAGGCATGGAGCCGGCAGCTTCTCTAAGAGCCAGGTGTTGTTTTATTTATCTGAAAGCACAAGTGACCTTTCTAGAAGAACGGCGCAGAGAGACCTGCCTCCGAGGGCTGTCTGCTTTCCCTCTCTTGTCCTCTGTCACGTACCTCCCAGTGAAGGATGAGATTGAGAGCCATGAACGGGGTCCATATCTGGACTGTCAGAGAAACAGACCAAACACGAACCTTCATATTTTGTTTAACTATGACACTGTCTGGTTCCTTAAGTGTCAACTTAAGTATATATGTTCCCCCTCAAGACAGCACCGTGTGACTCCACAGAAGAGGGTGTATTTTCTGACAGGTGTTCATGTTTTTCCATTTAACCAGTTTTTGACGTTTAAATGTTAGGTATAATTAGTATGATTCAAAACAGACACTGGATCAGGAGACTAATCTTTTAATCATGAGCATTTTGGAAAATTTTTACTTCGACAATTTATATGCAATGGTGCGACAATTCACGAAGCCTAATGTTTATTTAGCTAGAGGAAAGGTGATGGTATTGAGGTCGAATGGGGTCATAACCTTGTGATTTTTTGTGTTTTACATGCCCTAACAATACCAATTCTGTATTTGTTGTGTGATGTTGAGAATAATAAACAAATATTAGCGTCAAACCCTGAAAAAACTGATCAGAATCCAGGGTTTTGTCCTTCTCTATCAGCATTCTGCTTACTGAGTAGGTCAGACTGTTCCACACATTTAGTATGACCCTGACCCTATTCAACATCTTCCTCAGAGAATGCTGTCAATATTTTGATTTACCAATATTTTTTGGCAGCGCCATTAGCGCTAATTAGATAGTGGAATTACAGATCAGGATTTAACCTTGACATCGTCAACAACATTCATGTTTTAAAAACTATACTAAAAAAATAGTACTTTTATTAGAGTAAATTTGAGTTGGTATGAGTTTGATAGCAGTCAGCCGCCACCACCTACTAGAAAAAGACATTGACAAGTAGTTGGATATATATATATATATAAATATCAGGTATTCAGGTACCATAAATAATTACCATTTAATTAGCACCGAGACCTGGTTCTAAAAGACTGCATAACTAACTTGGGGTAGATATCGATTTTAATGCTTTGAACTATCATGGTGCCGTATTTTGACTGCATGGTCAGTTACTAAATACCCAATCTGAAAACTGTCACAGTTGCTGGTCACAGTCTGCTCTTCTACGAGATTTGTCATAGAACCACTACAAGGTTAAAACCATAGAAGATGGCACACTTTGTGCACAATGTGTTGAGACTTTTTTTTGTAGTGCAGAAGGGGTAGAGGTGGGGTTACTATGGCAACATTACACAGCCTTGTTTGAGTCTATGGTACTTGGGAGAACAACAGTTATTAACCATAGGTGAATATACAGGAAGGATTGATTTACCACAAACAGTGCAATCAATGTTCTGTACTTTACTGCATCCCAAAGGCTGATTACAAGAGTGCATTGACAATCTGAAAAATAAATAAATAAATTCCCCAGTCATGCTGCATGTTTTCAATTGTAAATACCACACTCAAGAAGAGTTGTGCAATGTATATAGATTTTTTTTTTTTAATGCAACCCATTCTACACATTTATAAATGTGAATAAATAATTTAATGATTCATGGCTTTTGTAAAATTTAGTGTGGAAGAACTACTTAATGATAGGGCATTATAATATTTCTAATGACTAATATTAGACCATGCCTTCAATTGGTGCATGGCACAGCATTGAACTTAAAAATTCTACAATATTTTCATGTATAATTATGCTGTGTTTAACCTCATGTTATTTGGCTGCATTGACTACATCCACCTGAAATGCTGTTTACCTCAAAAGAATGGTAAATGAAAGTAAAATAAGTAAAGGGAAGAGAGTGTTTGTGAGGGACATGATGAATGGGGTCAGAGAATGTCAGTAAATGTCATCAGATCAAAACCATTTTTTCTAGCCATGATTTCATTGCTTAATGTTGTTTATATCTGAGGCTCTGAAATCACTCACTGTCTTAGTGATGACAGAAGAGACTGTACTGAAATCACCACAGAAATATTAATCATTTGCTTGGCCTTGGGGTAGCACCTCAAGTCTGTTGTAGTATCCCAAATATTTCCGAATTAATTATGTTTTAACATGCACAGTTGGAAAGATAAATGACAGTGCTTTCTTTTCACAGTACAAGTCTCATATGTCTGCTCTAGGTCCAGCAAGGCCACAGTTAGGTGCAAAAGGTGTAAAAGCACTGCTACTTAAAATAAATTTTACTCAAGCAGAAGTAAAACTGATTGAGTACAAATGTACTGAAATAGATGTAAGACAGTTAAACTGTAAACATTCCAGCCTTACATTTTTAAAAGGGGGGAGATAAGAGGTAAAAATGTTTTATGGTGATAATAATATATGATAAAACTATTAAATTCATTAAATACATCTTTAGGCTACCGTGCGTATATTCATTGGAATTTCATTGCATAAATATTCCCAAGTGAGGTACATCTTGCAAAAAATAATGCAATAAATCCTCTCTTCATGAAGGTTATAATGTTCAGTTTTTATTCCAATTGTTTTAGAAAGGTGTTGATTCAACTGTATTATAATTTTGGAGGATGTGGTGTTTGGTGCTGTTGAGCTGTATTGCATTATACAGAGAGGTGTTTCTGCTATTTAGCCTACCTTCATTGATATAAATGGGTTGGGACAAAACAATAGAAACACCTGAATATCACAGTGGGTGTTTATATAACAATATTAAGCTGCATAAATCAAATAGCCTGCCACTTCAATTAACAGCATAATAAAGTGGCAAAAAAGTTGGATAAACAGGATGAACTAATAAAGCGGTTACAGTCATTAAACACAGACAAAACTCCTCTGCACAGTTATAGCTGTCCGTCATTTGTTGCATACACCTGTCTGAACGTCACTCTGTGAGTCTCATGCACTGCAGAGTCCTCTACAATCTACTCTTAATCCAATTTTTCTGCTAGTTCCTTCTCAATGCAAAATATTACCAGGCCACCAAGCCTCTCTGGTCTCGCTGCACTCCTTTAAGTTTTCAAACACTGAGCTGAATGATCTATGTGGTCACAACAGGGATTATCAAAAACAGCAGAAAGGTGGTGCACGTCTCGCTGATGGTAGAAGTGGATGCAGAAGTCTGAAGCTGAAGGTTCCTTTGTCAGTATTTCAGCATTTAGGGTTTCGCCGGGCCCAGCAACATGGCAGGTGTGTTTGATTTGGGACACTTGATGTGGTCACCATGTGGTGCATTAAATCAGTGATTGATTAAAGTAGATGCAACCTTTTCTTATTTCAAGGTAGTGCTAAATTTAACCATGGCCACGCAATGACACCATCTTCAATTTTATTACATAGTAAGGCCCGACTGACTTATATATACTTATATATATATATATATATATATAAAAAAAAAAACTACAGGTACACAACAAAAGAACTTTGTTACAGTAAGGAGAGTAAATGCAGCTCGTTACTTCCACACCTGATTACACCTACATTGTGCCTACCCATATAATTAACTGTTGTGCTGCCAGATTAAATGCCACCAATGCCTGGGCCTGAACAATATGTTAAATTTCAAAGACCCGCAGACAAATTACATTTCATGAAAAATAAATATTTTTTCCATTCCATCCATTAGGCCTAATGTGGTTAACATGCATTTTTTAGTGTTGTCGTGGAGAGTAAACTTGATTATCTCCACTAAGTGCAAATCTTGTTCACTTAGATAGGCGTTTTACGCTTGAACAGTGACTACCTGGGTAATAAGTATGGCACACTTGCATTAAGAGGTGTCCAAGTGGCTTGAGTTAAAAGCTTGTGTCACTAAAAGCCTGTACTGTTGCCTTTCATAGAAGGAGTGTCTTAACCATCTATGTCTCCTTTAATTGTGTTGTTTCATCTGCTGTTAAATAATAGGATTCAGTTCAGTGACCTTGACCACCATTCACAGCTGGAATTGTCCTGTTAGACAAACAAACACAAACATAAAAATACCCCCCCCCGTGCATATTTTTAATCAATCTGCATTGTTTGAACATTATTAGTTAAAAATATATGAGGTGCATTTACAGCAAGACTGCCTAGTCATTATCTGGCATATTTGTTTCATGTGAAAGGTACCCCGTTGTGGCATTTCATTTGGTGATATTTACAGCAGCTAGCTAATTTTTCTTAATGACTTTTTCTTTATTTAATGACTCTGCCCAGCTTACTCAGTCCATATCAATTCAGGGGTAATAGACCACAGTGAGAGTGATTTGAATTCTAAATACCAGCCAAACGAGTGCTCCAAACAAACAAAGCATTTCATGTTTGAAATATATTATCTTGGGATGAAGAGTCATGTAAACTTAGGATGGTGTTCTCCCTGTGTGTCCCTCTTTGTCATTTAAAGGCACCCAGACACACAGATACACGAACACACACACAGACCTTTTCTACAGGACAGCATTTTGTCCGAGTTTAAGATAACTGATAGCAGGACATCAGATAGTCTATTGTCAAGGAAAACATTTTCACATTTCAGGTGAATTAAGGTCAGAATGATCTATAACTCTCTTACAAAGACTTTGCTTTTGACTTTTGTCTTCTGTGAGTTTGAGTTCAGCATGTTATTTATTTTGTTTTTAAAACAACATCAGCACCAATACCGTGTCTATTATTCAAAAGGCACTTCGACAGTATATCATCCCAAACAAGATATGAGTTTGTGCTGTAAATAACATAACATTTTGAATGCATCATGATGAAAAGCCACTCTGATGGCTCCTACAGGAATGTTCATCACACTCCATAATATAAAACACTATTTTCACATTTTGTAGATTTATAACAAGGGGTGGAGTTCAGTGGCATTTTATCAAATCTGAATCCAGTTCCAAATCTGATAATCAAATCCAAAACCTTTTGAATCCTGTATAAAATCTTTTTAAGTAGTTTATTTGGTGGGGGATGAAGATGCACTAACAAAACAACAAAGGCTTGTTGCAGTGTTCATCAAAATGATTCATCCTCTGGGAGCACTTTTCTGTGATTGTGCTCTGCAAATTTCATCACATAATATTCCCATTATACATTCACATTTCCAGTCTATAGGTGAAAACGTTGGTCTCATCACTACAAACATTAGAATTTATCCTCTGTGGATCATACACCTCCTTAGCAAATGTTGCTGCATTCTGGCCACTAACTTTCAAGCTGTTTTGCAATGAATTTTTAACTGATGGTACCGCTAGACACATGGTAAAACAATCACCAAAATCATTACAATTCATCCCCTGGAAAAGATGAACATCTATATAAGTTGCCAGAATCATATGTGAGGTTGTACCCCTGACCACACAACTATCGGAGAAGACACTGAGGAAAATCTTAAGTTGAGCCTGAACACTTTAACAAAGAGAGTCAAAAACCAGAGAGCAAGCTGGTCATTGCCTTGTCAACCTAGGTTTTTTGCCTTCATGTCCATGTGATTATGAAATTTGTCAATGCTAGCATACTGTGTGAACTTTCTGTCAAAATACGTCACGACGGCTAAAGCGTGTGACGTATTTGTCTGCTGCTGTGTTACATATAAAAATGAGAACATGAATGTGAAAGATTGCAGAAGCAAGACAGAGGGGAATGATTCTGTGCAGCAAGTGTCCACTCTAGTCTTGACAAAGAGTGAGCCATGTTGAAGAGCATTAGGTCTGAAGTTAGAGAGAGCACTGACCTGACATATCCTGGTGAGTAACTGTTGTCTGCTGAGCTTGATAAATAATGGAGCAGAATTTGAGCTCCTACAGATAAGGGCAGTGAACTTGCTCACACTATCTCTGTCTCTCACGGTCTCTTGTAATGCGTCTGCCTTTGTGGATCCTCAGTATCTCGGAGATGACCTTTCTTTTTTTTAATCATTACATTATATCTTTTGCATTTTTCATTGTTGAACAAATTGCATTAAAAGTCCTTCTCTGCAATAGCACAGTTATTAGCACATTATACCTTATAATTATTTACACCCTTTTTTTTAATTAAACATGAATCGGCTTCTGACTGTAATTGCTGCAGCCATTTCAGCATGAGCTTGCTTTTTAACATAGCTCATGTAACAGAATGGTTTAAATGTACAATTTAGACAAAGTTTCATTGTTAAACAGAACTACAGAAAGCCTTCAATCCATCGGAGTGCAAAAACTTCAGAATTTAGAGGATCTTAATTGTACTGTGAGGACCGCAAAAAGTGCTCTTGGAAAATATTAAATCTTAAAAATGACTTTTGTTCTTTTCTGCTAACAAAGCGCTCCCCCATACATCTTGTTGAATTCCTCGGAGAGAGGAAATTCAGCACAGTGTGGAATCACTGCTTCACATAAAACATATTGAGTCCAGTTCTTGAGGAAACAAATGGTCCCCTTCTCTCCCACTGCTGTGTTTGTATGAAGACACTCACGGTGTGTTAGTTTTGGATGATTTCTCTTCTGACCTCCACAGTGAAATAACTATGGATAAATAGACAAGCCCAGAAGCAACTTATAAAGGTGCCCCCATCCATTCATACTAGAATTATGTATAAGGTGCTCATACTGGATATCAGGACATATATTATTTGTCAGAGAAACAAAAGAAAATCTTGGCTGTACTTTTTCCTGCTGCAGTTGTAGAGTTGGAGAGGTGGCAAAGCAACTGAAGGAGAGACGAACATGAGCAATGAACATGAGCAAATGTTGAGATTTCATTCCAAAAGCAGATTTAAATTAGAACGGCACTCAGTAGCACTCACCTTCCCTTTAACTGGATCCTCACCAAAGTTTAATGACTGCTTCTCTGGCCCGTGCCCCACCCCTCCACCAATAGTTTCAGTTTGTTTTGAATAATCAGACTGACAAATGAACAAACAAACCAACAAACAGACATTATGTCATTTGCAAAGGACAGTAAGGAGTACTGTAAGTAATTAAGAGTCTAAGAAAAGTGGAAACAGTGTTATATGGGGACTTGTCACAATCTACTTCTTCCCTCGGCCTCCAGCTCCTTTTTATTCCCACCAGGCCACGTTTTCTCCCCAGACGTGCCATTCCCCCTCTGCTTGCCAGATGCCCCCACACTTTTTGTCTCCACAATCACCTGCTCACCTGTGTCTTTTCTGTCACCTGAGCTTCCCTGCCCACTCACACACCTGTTCCTCAGTCATCTGCCTCCCAGTACTTAGACTGGCCCTTTCTCCCGTCAGTGTCGGATCATCAGCTTTTGTTTTTCTTTCTCTTCCCTAGAGTTCCTGAGTGTTTACCTTTGCTCTTGAGACCTGCGTTTGGATTATCTGCTTTCGGATTCCTGTTGCCTGTACCGTTCTGCTTGCCTGCTCATCCGACCGTCTGCCTGAAAGCCCATTAATTATCTATTAAAGTGTTTTCCCTGAGTCTGCATTTGGGTCCACCCTGCTATTATCAGAAACCCCTGACACTTGTAATATTTTAGTGTTATTAAGGAATTAAAAAGGTTCTATAGCATGCTTTTTAGAATAATTAAATTTCACTTTGGATTGCTGTAATACAGCAACACATAATCATCTTTAGTTAAGCTGATGCTGACTTATGCAAATGCAAAATATCAATTTTAATTGTGCTGCTGTGTTTGACACAATTAATTATACTTTTCAACTGAATGCATGTGTGGGAATAGCAGGAATTGCTTTACAGTGGCTGACTTTTTATCTGACTGATATAACTGTCTCTGTGAAATCGATTTACTCTGTAAATTCTTCACCACCTGTTAAATATGCTCGTTAACTCTCAGCAACAAAAGCCGCCACCCAAATTCCTAACATGTAGAGCGATAAAAACAACTTCCAAATGAATAATTATGATTCAAATTAAAAGTAAACAACAATCTTATGAGAGTGAACTATTCAAATGAAATGAACCTGTTTTGCCATCAGTATTCAGAAATGTAGTAACTTGGCCGAGCATTTGTCTCATGTGTAGGTAAACTGAATTTAAATGTGTAACAACCTGGTGACAAACTAAAATAAGACAAACATTAAGACAAAATAAGACAAACTCCTTAAAGCCAACTAAAGAAGTTGATGTTTGCATACACACACATTAAACCATACAATTAATGTTCTGTAAAACCAAAACACGTGGCTAAAAGAGGCTAAAAAGTGCTGTAGATATATGTCTACCAAATTGCAAATGGTTCCAACAGAGCTTCCCTTTGTTTTCACTAGAGTTTGACCCTGTATCTATGTTATGTCAGACTTAAATTACTTTCCAGTGAGTGCTTTACATTATTTAATCTATCCAATAAGTCCCATCTTATCTTTCAGTCAAGTGTACCTCTTGGCACTGATGGCTTCCTTTTCTTCTGTCCTTCAGTACATCATCTGAATTTTCTTTAGGCAGCCATTTCTTTTCATTGTTAACTTCCAGTAATTGTCTCAGGCAGTTGGGCTCAGCACTTTTAGGAAGCTATCTGACAGAGACTGGAGATGCAAGGGAGACCAGAGGCTGTGTGTACTTCAGTTTGAGTGGGGGAGGGAGGAATTTAGGATCTGTCTGTGTACCATCGCTGATTGTGCCCGTTGGCAAATAAAATAGCATATTCTCTTGTGTTAACAATAGATGTGAGTCAGTGACAGAGGGAAAGAAAAAACATATATATATAGTGTCAGGAACAGGGTTACCTTAAGGCAATGAGGTGGCTTACTTACTTAGCTGGAATGTACACTAGCTCTAAATCATGCACATAATCTGTAATACTATATAACACTTCGGTTTAGCTTGCATTCAGAATACAAGAAGATCTTGTATTTTATATCAAAATGATGTTGGCTGATATGTTTCAAATTATATAAATCTTTAAGCAAGACCACCTCAATGCTACACACTAAAGAAATATTACATTTATAGATCAAGCAAAACAACAAAGCCTCTGCGCTTTCAAATTGACAGTCTCAGCAGGGTGAAACAATAAGCCTGCCTTACAACTACACTTAAATACACAAATCAGCTCGTGTTTTGTTTTAATATCAATTAATTTGCTTTGTACATTATTTATTCAGCAACACTGCTTATTAGGTTTCCCTGAGTCAAATCCATCTGAATCTGTTTTTCGTTTGAATAACACAAACATAAAAACCTCATGCAGTGTCATTAACTGTACTGCACTGAGCATTATCACAGTATTTACAAATTACACAAAGCTACGTATCCCTAGTTTGGATTGATGTTGAGAAAATAAATAATGCATTGTTTAAGGAAAACTGTTTACCTCATAAAGAACCTGAGTTAAATTCCTTGTATGTGTCAACACAATAGTCCAAAAAAAAAAATCTGATTTTGTTTTTACCACTGGTGAGAGATGATTCCTCCTTTTATCAAGTTTCTCAAAGATCAGTGCTGAATGCATCCACGTCAGCTGTGACAGCTGTTTATTGTGGTATGTCACCAGCTGATGTTGGCACCACCTCTGCCCTTTATTTAGCAGTGTGCTCTCACTGTTCAGATTGTCCAGTTTTGGATCAAAGTCAAAGAAATGCAAAGAAAACAACACTCTTGACCTTGCCTTATGACTTGCTGAGTAATTGTTGAGATATATTTAGTTAGGTCAACGTCTGGTTTGTTTTGTTCCTGCATGTGTTTTGTAGAGCTGTAATTAGTCTTGCTAGTCTTGCCTTGGCAGTGGTTTTTGTTGTTTTCTGCTTTGTGGTTTTCAGTGAATCATTTTTTTTTTTTTATAACAGTCTCTGTGGACTATAAGTTTTACTCTGGTTACAGCAGGACTCAGTAATCATGAGACATCAGCAAATACTTCCCAGGGTTCTGGCCTTTAAGTTTCATGTCACCACCACTGATCAGCACCAGGAGTAACTGAACTCCCCTGAGGAGGGATTATCAACAATTAAAGTGACACAGGACAAATTGACAAGCTGGAAGACTGGCAGAGCTGAGACACCTGTCTAGCTGCTCTTCCGCATCACCAGTTTCTGTCCTCATCACAGGAGCAATTAAGTTCAGTCTTCTCTGTCTAGAAGTTCAAAATAAGGTGCAACACACTGTGCTACACAGTGCAGAGGCAAAGTGTTGCACAGGTAGTGATGTCCCAGGCAGCGGGTCAGTGCTATTGTCCTTCTCATTAGGAAAGCAATGGCCAGAGGAAAGTGATTTTGCTTAGGGTGTGCAGAGGGTTTAAACCAGCAGAACCAGGCCAGACAGTTTCCAAACAAGGTGCCAGTCCTCACTGCCTAAACAACCACTGTTCCGCATATGCACACTGGCTTGCTTCCACCTTTACCACCTCCTGCACCTGCTCCTTGTCTGCCATCTTGCATCGATATTTGACTTCTCCTCCTCCCTGGGCCCTTGGCCCAGGCCTACTTGAACCTGTGAAGTGTTTGCGTAACCCAGAGACCTGCAGACACTTGTGTGTCTACCAGCCTAACAAAATTGGAAACAAGGAATAACAACCTTCACCATGAGATGATCATCAGGGAGGCTCCAGAAAGCTGTTACTTCTTCTAAGTGGTTGTTTGATCTCCTTATGACCAGTTTATTCTTTTAATACTCTGTTTGCTTAATAAAGACTTTGATAATTGTAAGAGTCTGTCTCCTAAAAATTACATTTCTGCACAACTAAACTGCAACAACAAATATATTTCACTGTCTCTATTATGTTCATAGGTAACACATTTTTGAATGAATGAATCACAACATTTATTCATGGAGTCAGAGTCATTAGCAGTGGCTTAGAAGTGGATATTCTACTGCAAGATCAGATGTTTTGGAGGAAAACAAATATGTTGCCTGTGAACATTTTAGTCAAGTGTTCGGTATCAACATATTTGCAACATGCCAGATATGTAAATTAACTCATTACGGTTATGGGAAACATAATCTGGTCAAAGTTATTACCTTCAAAACGTATATACTGTTGCACTGTAGTTGTATAGAAACTCAGTCTTGTCTCGGTTGTGAACTTTAAGATCCAATTCGATTTTGATTCTTGAAGTCACTGCTTTGAAATGTTGTTATTTTTATATGATAAAGTGTAAGCATTTATCTCAGAGCTTCCTTCCAGCACTGAGATAAATTATTGAATTAGACTGTCAGTAATATGTTTCAAATTGCTGCATTTGCCTTAACTTTGTTGAATAAAAAAATCACATACTCCCACACACTTTTGCCAGTGTTTCTTTTATTTGTCAATGACCAATTAGAATAGCAACCATTTATGTTTCATACTGGACTAAAAGCATGGGTAAATCCCTCGTGTATTAGCACACAGAACACTGTGAAAAGAAACGCACATTATAAGTGTCATCTCAAGCTTCTGCTTCTTCAGAAGATGATTAAATCCAAAACTTCACCCAAATGCTGCTTTTATTAAAGATTGGGCGGATCAGACATTTTTTTTTTTTTTATCTATAGCACAGTCAGCAGCTAAACCTGACTGTGTTGGTTTAGTTTCCTCAAGTTTGTCTCCTCAGTTTTCTCTAAGTATTGTCCATTGTCATTTGGATTTTTTTTTAAAAATCAAAAGGAATTATGAAACACATTTTTCTTACCTTTTCACTCCAAATGCATGTCCACAGTGTCACTTCTGTTTATGTCTCCGATTTCTGAATGTTTGATCATCCAGTAACAAAACAAGAAGGTACAGAGAGGCTTTATATACTGCACAAAAGAAAAGGCACTGTGACATTATCAAATTGCAGATGCTGTCTGGGAAGCATGGTAGCCTCTTCACTTCCTTTCTTACAACCTAACAAACCAGTATCGTCTCTGGAGGAGAAGATAAAGGATGAGCTATTATCATGAGAAAAACAGGAGGGCCTGGTGATAATAATCAATTTGCCACCTGAGGTGATAATTGCAAGGTTCAAGAGAGTTCAAGGTTTGGGCAGCCTCAAGCATCTGCCTCGGTCCCAGACTTGTGTTTTCTTCCATCCTTTCCACTGGTTCAAGTTAAGGAAATGATTAAATCGCAGGCATTGATCTCTTAAAGCAAGAGCATCTACACCAGATAAAAGGGGGTTGCTGCTTTTATTGCATCCTGCCTGAAGTGTCTTGTGAAACATCAGACACAGGACAGCACCTGAACTTTCCTTTAAACAGTTCAGTCCACTTTTTCTCTGCTCACACATCTATCTACTATTCATGCCTCATATCACAGATAGAGCCCCTGTCCTCTGGTCCTCTGTTGATTGATGTTAGTGAGCTGCCTCCTCTTTGTCTAGTGCTTTTCAACCTTCTGTCAGTTCAGGCTTTCTCCTTATTTGGGATGATTTGGATGGTTTGTAAGAAGAGCACAATTTTTTGAAATGGTTGTTAAGGAATTTAGATTTATTAGAATTTTATTCAGGATGCTTTACAGTACATATTGTTACATTGAAACTGTGAAATATGGATAAATGTTTAACTAATTGGTACATGTGATGTGTTTTATGCTTCACATGGGAATGGTATTTGTATAAAAATAACAAAGACTTTTTTGTTCATATCTTTTGACATGATAATTCAACTCAGTTTGAGTACTACTACCACCACCACTACTACTACTACAACTCCTTCTACTCCTTTTGCCCTCTTTAGTGTTGATAAGATGGCAAAGTCATTTCAATGAGTGCTCCGCTCTCCTTGTGGGCTTAATGAAGATTTCCCTGTCTCTTTAAATCCATCTTCCAGGGGTTCACTCTCCCCTCTGTCTCATAATTAAGTCAGTATATGAGCCGTAAAGGCTGAACTCTCCTGAAATAAACCCTGAGAATTCTCCACCATCTGCTCCTCTCCTCTCCCTCTCCACTGCGGCCTCCTAGCATCACAGCTTTGGCCACCCCTGCTAGACTCCCTCCCACATGTTTACAGGAGGGACAAAAGGAGAACAGTACCCATACAGTCAGAGAAAATTAGCTGTTGTGCATCATGTAAGTCTAAAAATAAAAAAAAAACGGGATTTACTGTTTTTTTTCATTAAAATCCCAATCCTCCTAACACACTTTTTCTCTCTTGCTCTCACACATCTTTATCTGTTTCTATCACTTCAAGCACCAAGGGAAAAAGAAAGCAAAGCTGACAAAGTGGGCTGTCCGCTTAATAGTTGCTTTTCATTAATTAATCATAGTGTTCATTTCCAACCAGTGAATACACTCAAGTGAAATACAGACAGTGTCGGGGGAATGGCTGGAGGTGGACTATTTTATTCAAAAGCTTGAATTTTAACACTCCTCTCTTTACAGTATGTATAGGGATCCCAGCAGCTTTCAAGCCATAACACTTTGATAATTAATTGCCTTAAATTAAAGGATAGGTTCACAACTTTCGTAAAACAGAAGTCAGGAGTCTGTAGGTACATCTCCTTGTCATGTCATTAAAGCTAGACTGTGCAACTTTTGAAAGAGGAAACAATCTTGTGTAGTGACACTTTTAGAGATCTCTTCCTGACGTTGTTATAATGCTACAAGTGTTTTCCAAAGTATATTTGAAACTACTATCAGGCTTCAGCAGTCTGAAGTCTTAGACAAATAAAGTGTGAATCATCCAAAGTGACAGTCTGTGCTCAGTTTTAGTGCAAAACTCCCTGTTAGTGTCAGATAAACTGATGACTGTGGATTTTGTCCCCCATCACTTCCACTGGAAGAACTCAACGCTGGATTGAATTCCACTAAGAGATAATAGAGGGTTTGAATAGACCTTTTCAGAAACTCTCAGGATCTGCCAAAATGGCCTCCTCACCTCTAATAATAAAAGTGTCAGAATTTACATTGGCCAGACAAGGAACCACCCTTCTCAAACTCAGAGAAGCCATTGTTTTGACATGACAATACACACACACACACACAAAGTCCTCATACTCACTCTCTCTCTTACATGCTGAATGGACCCTGAAACTTGCCAGGATCCTGTCATGAATTGCAAATGCATTCCTGAAGTGATACAATACTGATACAGCTCCTTGATTAATCAAATGTCTAAATAAGCTGTACAGCTATGGTGGTGGTGATCCAGTCAGTATTACTCAGATCTGTGTTTAATTTACATGTGCACAAATTACTAATTTGAGCCCTCACATCAAACTTAGTAAACCATTTTTTTTTTATTAGTGTACTGAATGACTTTGTTCAGTACCTCAAATGAATAATTTCTGTTCAGAAATGAAGAGACCTGAAACCTACAACCTGTAAACTACATTTAAGTAATGTCATAGATCAAACAGCATTGTTTTTAATGGCCAGAGCCTAATATCACAGTCCAAAACTAATCACTGCTTTACATAGTGATGTGTGTAGCCAACAGCAGGGAGTTCTGGACTAAAATAAAGCTGGTAGCTGGAGGCTGCCACTCTCGGTGCACATTAACTGAAAGGCACAAATTATGCAATTAGCATACAGAAACAGTTACTTTGGCAATAAAATAAGTAGGAAAAAAAAGAAAACAACTAAAATCTATCACTAACATCACTTCTATCATTAAGCTCCCTGATAGGCCAGTCAGTCTGAGTGCACGACTGGTGAAATATGAGTGCATCGGTGTTGGTTTTATATGATATGTCAAGGCATGATATGTCATTTATCATAAACAACCGTATGTCCACTTGAAGACAGTACTCTGGCTTCAAGCAGTACTCTAACTGACATGACATCATTCACAAAAGCTTTTTTTTTTTTTTTTCCAGTCTCTTGTTTACAAACACAGCAGTGTGAGTCATATTTACCAAAAACAGAATTTCAGAGTGAACAAATTAAGTTCACAAGCTGTCGCTTGAAGCATGTGTGACATAAATCCTGATAGCTTCATAGCAAATAGAGACAACAAAATTAGATGTTTTTTTTTCATAATTAGTGTTTAACAGAAAATTGAAAAAAAAAAAAGAAAAAAATGTGAAGAATGACATTTTTGAGGGCCGATTCTGACTCATCCATGGGTTCATTTAATCAGTCTAGACAGGTCTCAAGTGAAAACAGTGTTGATTGGTTTAGTTCCACTTTATTATGTGTTAAAACATAATCAAAACAAAAACACTAAGAATATGCCCGTTCGGATGCTTTGCAGCCACATAGGTAATGTAAATCTCCTAGGATCTTTAGTGTCGTGGTCTGTAAAGCCACGGTGACATACAAGCACTGTGTGCCACCCTTCGGGTGCAGCTCTCAGTGAAGCATCTCACGTCAGTTGTGCCCAGGTGAAATATATCAATATCTGTGGGCTGATAACCGTTTAAGCCAGTTCGATCTCTCTGCGTCAGGAGCCAGTCCCTCACCTTTATTCATCTGGCTGGCCTTCATCTGCTCCTGTCTGACCTGGGCCATTAATTACCCTGCAGCTGGATCCAAACACTGGCGACAACACGCAGCAAGCACGCCACAGTAATAGAAACTGATGAGGACTCGCTGGCTGGCTTCTACGCTGGGTTCTCCCAGGCTAAGCTGTCATGATTTTTATTTTTCATCATACATCTGAGGTGATGCCTCCCTAGTATCCCCGTGTTGCTTGGCCCTTGCTTGTATATGTTTTGTCAGGAGCAATAGGTTCATACTTCCTTGACGCTGTAGCGGCGGATGCACCGTGGCATATTGTGTGTGTGACTGTAACACAAACAATGACAAAGACTTCATCTCTCTCGCTGGAAGAATCCAAAACAAAAAGCTCTGTACTTTGTGTCTGCTACAAATTTCTTCAAAGCCACTTTTGTAAAAGATTGAAATGGCACTCTGAGACGAGTGCTTTGATGATAACTCTGTAGAAAATGAAATCGAGAAAACTTTTAAAGAGCAGGCTTGGTGACTCAAAAGTTTGTCATTTTGTCCCTGATGGAAACATTTTTTCTTGGCTTCAGACTGTAAACAATAGAGCCTAGTGGGGATAAGGTCTGTGGGAGATATCACAAGGATTTTAAAAAGCAGTGAATTCCATGGTTAGTAATATCCTCAACATTCTGCCTTTTAATAATACATAACTGGACATCAGTTGTTAAACTTTATGAATACTTCCCAGTATATTGAAGCTTGGAGTTCTAATAAAGCTTAGATTAATTCTTTGAGTGAAGGGAGCTAAAGAAAACAGAAATTGAATGTCCATGTTTTAATGGTTTCACTGTAGTCACAATTAGTAAGTTGAATGAAACCGCTCTCCTTCTAAGCCCAGTCATATTTTGCACATGATGACACAGGGTCTCTTTTAGCTAGTTATGAAAGGATTTGCTGAGTAATTGAAGGGATTGATAAGGATTAATGGGGAAGCTGGAGATCAATATCATTTCCAGCTCGTTTCCAGCAGCGCAATTATTCCTTAAAGTAAAGCTCTGAATAATTTATCTTAATTGTCAATTGATCTATTGTAAGGGAAGGCAATAAAACTTTATGATGACAGGAAATCCTTGGTAATTTTGGGTTTGGGAAACTCACAATTTCTCAGTTACTCAGTTATAGACTTTTGCTTGCTTTGAGTTTATGGACGGTGTCTTCTCGTGCCAAATGGCTATAAACAGCTTTATATTAAAAATTCAAAGCAATACTGCCAGATGCGCAGAGGACAGTTTGGTAGTGTATGGTGAACTACAGACTCACAGTGCACTTTGTTTTAGTAAAACTGCGTACACGTATAAAATGTGTGTGAGTTCCTCATTACTGCTGCCAGGGTGATACTAATAACATTAGTAAAAAAAATTATTCAATAAAACCAAACTTAAGCACAGCAACAGTTGTCAGCATTGAAAAATCTCACTCTAATAACTGGGACAGTACATCTCCTGACCAAAGCGTGTGCCTAGATTGAAGCAGAGAGGAAATACTTATGGGAAAACTACAAAAAGACAAATTATCAAAAAAAAAAAAACTGTTTTGCCAGTGTCCCACTACGGAGATGATTAGGATTTGGTCTGATATGGTTTTGCAAACACTGAACAGCAGATTGTTTGATTCTTTGTTGTTCTCATTTGACTATTATGGTTTTATCTTTGTTTTTTGAAAAAAAAAAAAAAAGAAAAAGTTTCATGTTTTCATTGTAAAATGTTTTATTCCTTGACATTTACATGTTGAGCTTGTCTATAAAAGGAAAGGTGTTCATTTTAATGAAAATTATTAAAACTGTTCTTCAGCCACAGATGGACATTTACCAGATGTCTCTAACATTTGGTAAATACTTTTTTAAACCATGCAGCTATTATGTAATTTGCTATTTTTAACATGTGACAATAGAGACAATCCCAACTGTAAGAATGCAGGCAACTGTTCCATATTTAGAATATCTGAAATCATTGAAGCACAGTTCAGTGAAATGTAGAGCCTTTCACTTACTTTGCATTCTGTCAAACTGCTGCAGCATGACAGGATTTGATTTACAGTTCTGCAGAAAATACTGAAAGGAAGGAGTGTTGACTGCTACCCATAAATATGGATAGGGCACTCAAACTGTAATCAAAAGATCCACAAATCATAGATTTTTGTTTTGCTGCTGTCAATACATGTCTGCACACTACATATGTGTGAGACCTCTCATGGACTTTTAGTTATCTATATTTTTCAGACAGGGCCCAGCTGAAATGTGCTCTGCTTTCCTCTGTAGCTTTTCTTCTGCATTTTAAAAAGAGCATGCTTTCAGTTGCAAACAATATGTACGGTAAATAGGCCAGGCAGCGTTTACACACACTCTTCATAAGCACTTTCCTGGGTGTCTGAACTAGTTTAACCTTCCCATGAGTCTAGACTTTAGTTCAATGCTTTTCATTTTTCACAGAATGAGCTGTTGTGTCATTGCCCAAACACCAAATCGAAAGGTACAGAGCTGGTACAGAAACACACACCTAGACATTCGTAGATCATCAGTACATGCACATATCCTCTATTTTGAATGCACACTTGCAGGCACAGACATTCATAAAGGTGAGTAAGCAGCCACCTGTCCTCTCCATCCCCTGCTTCCCCACAGATCTCAGGTAGCAGCCAGCTTGGCGGTCCACAGCAGATGGAAGCTAAGGCTTCCACAGGCTCAGTCCAACTGGGTTGATGAAAGCACCATGGATCAAAAGTCTGGAAGATACCTATGCAAGAGCAGGCAAAGAATAAGTACTTAAAAAAGTAGATAATACAGCAAGTGTAGGCCTGGGCTCAGCATGTTGTACTCAGATTTGGATCCCAAACCGGATGCAAAGCCTTAGCAACTGTGATTGTTTCGTGTATCTGAAACTTAAGTGTCGGCTTCTGAACAGCATCGTCTTCATGAGGCATGTTGCCTCCTCAATAACAAAAATGTTGCTGCCAACCCTCAAGTCTTACAAACCCAATGTTCCCACAGAAAATGAAAGCACCCCAGCACATCAGCAATGTCAGCTACTCAGTCACAAAGCAGCCTGCAGCAAACTTTTCAAATCAAATGTGGTAGACAAGAAAAACATGCAAAAACACATCCTTGAACATGGTTATGAAAGATGCATTAGTAAAGAGGAGAAAACAATGAATTCACCTGTCTGTAACCTTCAAGCTTTGCAGCGCTGGAGTGAAGAACGTTAAGGGCAGATAAACAGTGTGCTAAATGTCTGAATGATAATTGGAAAAGAGTTTGTGCACAGCATCTACTTCCAAGCTGGAGGTGTTGACAAGTCTAAGATGAATATGCAGTTAGATAATACAGCTTGATGTAGCATGTTTGTGGCACCACACGTTCGGCCTGTTAAAAAAAAATATATATATATATATGATCAAATGTTTTTTTGCATTTCACTCAGTGAAACAAATGAAACAAACAAATGAAATGGCTTCAGTCTTTGACAGGTGTAAGAAATGTCCAAGAGCATTCTGTGGACAATTTAAAATGCTTAAATAAAAAAGAAATAAAGTGATATTTAATCCTCCCTGTGAAGAAGTTGAGAAAACCTGAAAAATTTGAAGGCAACAAACAAATGAAATCTTGAGTTACACAATTTTATGTATTTTGCTAACAGTGCCAGGTACAACATTCCTCTCCATAATCTAACTGGGAAGAACATGCAAATAAGCTAACTATTTTTTCTAAAGAAAAAAGTAAATACTGATTAATATGACTTGTTATGAGATCTTACAGTGCAAAGGATCAAGTAAACGCAGACAGTTTTCCTGCATTTCCCACCGTCCACCGCCCATCAAATTGTGCAGTAATATATGTAGCTCTTCCTGTGCCAGAAAAAAAGAAAAAAAACATGTTGCCAGTGAACATAGTCCATGCATTTCCTTCAAAAACAAAACAAAACAGGACACTGGTTTTGGGTTCCAATGCTTCTGGCCCATGTCTCTGATTCTGCAGACTCATCTCCCCCGCTCCACAGTTTCCAGAACCTGTACTCAAGCCATGTCTGGCAAGGGGCAGTGAGATGATTGTGACTTTAACACAGAACTGCAGACTGGAATGAGGATCCCTGTTGTGTCCAGTGTGGCCTGCAGTTGCAGCACGATTTTCCTGTTGGATGGTGACAGCTAGAGTTGCTGGAAGCTGACAAATCTAACTCATAATGCAGCTGTGCTGCAGTCTGCCTGTCACACTTTCCAAAACCAAATCACTATATGACAAAATAAGTTTCCCAATGGATGAATTGAGAAAAAGTCAACAGACAGAGAGCAGTTAGCTACAAATTATAGCTGTGTTTTGATGTCAGGTCTGTCAGCCAGTCGTGTTGAGGATCATTAGAAATACTGAGGATTTTGGCTAACAGCCAGATGAAAAGGCTTAACCTCTAACCTGGTTAGAGGTGTTGTCACAAAGAAAGGCAAAGGCAACCATTGCTTGCAGCTGTATGGCAGGGTGTCCACTTTCTCCATTGATATGAGTGTTTATAGTTTTATTGTACTGCACAGACCAACAGTGTGGACTGCTTGTACAGTATTAGTGGCACAATGTTCCTTTTCTTTCCTGTCTATCTCTTACGGTGTGTATGCCTACAAAAGACTTAGTAGTGCTGGCTCTCTGGCTTTCAGCATTTGAATTAAACATCAGTATCCACTTTGAAAAAGACTCAAAACCTGGACCTCAGAACAGAGATACTGGGTATGTTTTTTTTTTTTTTTTATGTATTTCACTGGCTATTTTTTCTCTTCTTAGAACATGTGTTCCTTCCTCCAGTAGGAACATGGGCTCTGTCATAAGCACAGGCACGGATAAAAAATTTGTTAAAGACAGGACCCACGTCAGTCCGTACATTAAAAGGAACCCATCGACCCGTGCTTTCAGTGTTCAGCTGGGCTGAGTTGTTGTGGACGGAGGATGAGCGGTTTCGCTGTAGACAGAGAGGGTGTCAGACAAGCGCAGACAGGTCATTTCCCATCCATGCAGGGGGCCAAAGCTGCGGATTCAGCAGTCCTGGATTCAGATGAAGATGACAGCTATGGATGCACCCGGTTGGTTCCTCCACAAGGCCATTCCTCCTCATCAGCCTCTCAGAGGGAGAGTTCAGCCGAGTCAGCACAACACAGATAAAAATGTCGCTGTGTGGCCTCCTCTCTGTGCTTTGCTTTTTCATTCTTCGTGGAGCAAAGGAGGGAGTGTGTTTGAAAGAAAGAGAGAGAGAGTGCAGCAATAAAAGACAAAGTAAGAGAGAACAGAAAAGCTATCCTTGTGGGACTCTCTCATTCTGTCTATGTCTCTCTCTCTCTCTCTCTCTTGCGGCTCCTGTTGCTCATCATTGTGGAGAATCACATCTGTGATTCTGGGCCCTGACACTAAATTGCATTTCAAATTTTCTTTAACAGTATTTTCAACAAACGTTGGTCACAGCATGCAGCAGTAATGGAATTTAAATGACAGTGAACCTTATATTTCTTCAGATGCACTTGGAAATTCAAAGGTCTCAAAATGAGCAACATCTCATTTTGTCAGATGATCTCATTCAGTTCACAAAAGTTGTTTGGTGAGAGTTTTATTGTGCTCTATTAGGGAACATGCTTTGGATGTTTAAAAGATTTGAAACAGCAGAGTTCTGACTAGACCATGACGAGATACTAGAGTGAGAAAAAAAGAAAGAAAGCTCTACAGTTATCCCATATTTAGATTTTTGTGTTTAATTAATTGGTGAACTGCAGGATCATAAAATGCAACCTCCCAAAATATTGTAATTCTCGACCATATCTGACTTCTATCTGTTGTATCCAATTTCATGGGATTGAAAACATCTGTTATGAGTGCACTATTGATTTTTTTTTCCTTTGTTTTTCAAATGATATGAGGCCAGTCGGATGCAGTTGTCTGAAAAAAAAAAAAAAGAAAGACATACACAGCTGTAAGAAATTTTCAAAGCCGTATGAAACTTGGTGTTGAATAGCTTTTGAATAGGTACATGCAGTGGTGGAAGAAGTGCTCAGACCCTTTTCATGAGTAAGTTCACAGTCCTTTTTTTGTAGCAGCTTATTATGGCATGTAGCTACACTTTATTGTTAGGCGATGTCTAGCCGGGAGAAAAGGAGGAAGGTGGGTGATATGATAAACAGGGCAACAAAGTTTGTTAAGTTGATAAACTCTGTCCAAAATACGAAACAACCAACAAGTCCTCCAATAACAATACACATTGTTTTTCCATACCCTCTGATATCACCCATAGGAGTATCCCCTCCTGAATTACTGCCCCCACTGGCAACAGGAGCTATGTCACAGATAAACTGTTAAATATCACTGCTGAAAGATTAATAACTATTCATTTTATAATGTGACAATGTTATAGTAATTGTTTGGTTAGGTCTGGGCACAAAAACTACTTGATTAAGTTTAGGGAAACATCAAGGTTTGGGCTGACATGAGTTCTCCATTAAAGTTAGAGGACATTTGTTGTCAATACATATGTGTGTGATTAAGATGATAGAGGAGGCATGGTCATGGTTTAAAGAGACAAATCTTAACTCTGTTTGGAAGGAAGAGAACAGTGGTCTCCCATGTTATGGTCCAAAGTTTTGTTGGCCCATGTATCCACCCTAACTTCCTCCCTATGTGGACTCCCTTTGTTGCTGTAAGTGTCACAGTCACGGCCATGTCTCTAGTTTATTCTTTGTGTTTCTGGTGTTTTTTTCCCTTTCTCCTGTGTCTCCTGGTCTGCCTGCACACCTGCTGTATGTGTGTTTTTGTTGTGGGCGTGGCTGTCCAGTCTGCCAGCACACCTGCAATCAATCTACTCATCAGTCCAGCAGTATATCTACCTGGTTTCTCTGGTTGTTGCAAGATTGTTGTTTCAGCCAGCTGGGTGTCATACATCCAGGCTCCTTAGACTAGTGTATTCTCAGCCCTAACCTTTGTCTCCTTGTGCTCAAGGATCCCGCATGCCTGCCAGCTAGCCTCTCGTCTCTCTGTCTTCCTGCTACTCTGTTATGCTTGCAACATTGAATTCAGCTCAAACCAGCTCTGCTCCACTGGTCTTTAGCTTCCTTCAACCCCACACATTGCCTACCTGCTTCCCCCTGTTCAGCTCCCTGCCTGCTGGTCAGCCATCCAACCCTCCCTCCACAGCTCATGCTTTCACCCTCACTAAACCCTGGCTCGCCAGTCACCAGCTTCCCCCTGCCTTCTGCATTCACCTGCTGAAATCCTCATCCCACACTCACTTTCACCTCCCTGCAACCAAGCAATAAACCTTCTTATATTCTTTTTCAACTCTGAACCCATGTCCTGCATTTGGATTCAGCTGTTGATCTTAATAATGGATCATTGTCACTTGAATGGAAACATGTTGTTTGGGGGCATTTGCTGAAGAGACTCTTGCTGTCTCAGAAGACAAGGCAAAATTTCTCTTAGCAAACGTCACCATGGGTCATAATAAGCTGCTTTCCCAAATGAAAACCTAAATTCTGCTACAAATGTTTCTATTTACTTTTGGATTACTCTCCAGTCTTGGCTTTTTCATGAAATAACAGATAAGTGAGCCTCTCTGGGCCTCTAACAGTTTTTTTTTTTTTTTTTTTTTTTTTAAACCACTTCAGAAGTTTAAAGAAACACCTCTTTGGTGAAACAGCTAATAACTCATAGATATCTAAACGAATACACTGCTTTTGTGGAAAAGAACTTAAGCCACAAATGCCGGGAACCTCTGGTTTAATCTTTTGTAGTGAGTAACATATTTTACAAGCTTATCAGATGTTTTTAATACAAAGTCAAAGTTAATCTGAAAAGTAACTAGTTGATTTATCTATTGAATAAACGTAGTAGAGCAAAAGGTACAATATTTTTCAATGAACTGTGGTGGAGTAGAAGTATGAAGTAGTGCAGATGGAAATACTCAAGTTAAGCATGAGAACCTCAAATTTGTAATTATGTACAGGACTTGAGTAAATGCACACCGCAAACAAAAAAAAAAAAAAAACACTGCTAAAAATTAATATAAATTTAGTTTTGTCTAAATGCCAGGGAGGGTGTCAGAAGTGTTTCTATGGAAAATAAATCATAAAAGGCCACATAAATAATGTAAATGACTTCAGGAAGACACAGGAGAACACATCCAAGTTGCAAAATTGCCATGGCAACAGGCAACCGACAGTTTAACCCTGGCATATAGGACAACAAAAAAATGAACATGAACTGTATGATTAGGCCAGAGGCACCAGGCTGAACAGTCTGGAGGAGCATGCAGTTCTGAAAACTCAGAACAAACTCACCTTGAGCTAAAAGGTAACTTTGTGTACTGAAGTATGAGCCTGAGTGGATGTGACAAACATCAGGGAGAAAGGAAACCCACTTTGTGTTACCTAGCTAGTTTGTGAGCCTGTCACTCACACATCAAAGACAATGCCCGGGTTACTCCATATTTGGAAACCCTCTCCGTTTGTGACAAGACAATTATTAGTAGTTCAGTACCAAGCATCTGAACCGGAAAATAAAGATGAAAAAAATAAAGGAGCAGCACAGTAGCACCTGAACAGCGCTTTATGTTATTTCTTGGATATAATGGGAAGACCACCGGCACACTGAGAAGTTAATTAAATCCACGATGTTGAGCTTATCTTTAAATGAAAGGGAATAAGAGACGCTCAGCCTTGATTTGGTTTGTCATATAGATGAAGATCAGTCTGTTCTAATTTGTCCTTCATTTTATAAGATGACTAAAGGAAAATAGACATGGCTTCATAACAAACATGACCAGCTCTCTGCTTCTCTACCTTACGTTCTTCTCTGCTTTTCTCCCTTTTCTTCCCCTTCTCCTCCCCTTTCTCCTCCATTCCAACCCTCCCACGATCTCTTCCCTCCTGTGCGCCTCCCCATTTGCTCTGGACTGATAGCAAGAGTGGCATCACAAAACAGGGCTCCACCAGTTAGAGGTGAATGATGCTGGCTCAGTATTGACTGAGCCTGTCATGAGCTCTGATGACTCATGTTAAAGCGCTTTTTGACTAAAAGGATTTGTAAAAGATGTGTCACTCACAGAGCGTTTCCATTCCTCTATTCCCGGTGGTGGGCCTCTTTGGATGAGAACAGTCAAATCATTATCTTTTCACTCTTGACTTGATTGACAGGATGCTGGAAGAGGGCTAAATGGAGGTTAGCCAATCACAGCTATTAAGGTCAAGCACATAAATATACACTTCTTTGACATGGTGATAGGCAGTGTGAGGGCCAGGCTTTATTCCTCACTGGAATCACATTGAGATCAAAGCAACTCATACACTGACTGATCGTGCCTTATTGAGAAAACTGCAGCCTTTTGATGTCAGGAGACAAAGTAGAACAGAGATCAGGGAGAACAGTTGGCACTGCACAAGTGAGAGTGGAAAAGCCAATTTATAAAAGTAGACGGCCTATCACTGAACACAGGTACATGATGAGCCAGCTTCTCTGCAGGGTGCACAACTCTGAATGTTGCACTTCGAGTCAAGAAGCTGCTCTTGTGGTTATGTGACTGAATCTTACATAAGTCCTGGATTAGCTCCAGCGCTGGTCAGTATCTGCTTGATATTCAGAGACCTGCAAAACACTGCAGTTCAGCTGCATCCCAATTTTAGTACAGTATATGTGCACATGTGTGTGTTTGTAATGGTTTATGGCATATATGATAACCAAAACACAGTGAATCAAGATCAATCAGAAAATCCCAGTGAAAATCGATGCAGACTGCACTGATTTTCACTGGGATTTTCTGTGGTATTCTCTGTGTCCCCATGTAGGATCCATGGGAGGTAGAGTGCATTGTGAGAGAGGCTTTAGATTATTGCACTCATTTAGCATTTCAGTCTCATAACATAGTCCGAGCTTTTTATTCCACTCATTCTTCTTCCTTGCTAGACACCAGATCTGGTTGCAGATTCAGGTGTATCATTCTAATAGCAGCTAATATAACTTCAAGCCTCTAGTCTTAAGCAGAGATGAGGCTACAAAGGTTGGCAGCTTACTTCTTTCTAATTTTTATTTTTTCAGTTATTTATTTTCACAAGTGCAGTGGTGCAGGATTATGCAGGACCCTTAACAGAATTTGGTGTGTAAAATTAGCACAGTTTCCCTTTAAAGCGTAAGTTTGAGTTACTAATGATGTTTTCACTCTTGGTCTAGAATCTTGTCCCAGGTTTGTTTCTCCAGTCATTACTGTGGTTTACTTTTCACATACAAGTATCCTTCTGAAAAATGGATCGACTGTGTGGCATGTATCCATGACAACACTGTGTGTCACCTACTTCACAGTTTGAGCATGCGAGTTCTGCAGTCTGCTTGAAGTGAACCCCAGACCGCTGCTTGGTGGTAGACCGAAGACTGGTTTTCTGGACTATCAACGGGCATGTGAAAATGCCCTTACTTGGTTGCAGTTAGGGAAAGTTCATATTCAAGAAGTGAGGAACTAATGGTCTGTAAAGGAGGCGGCTTACTGGGATTCGTCCCGGTATCCCCGATGGCCACCACCACTCTCATTATTATGTATGAAACTGCCATTCAGATATATTATCTTGTAATCTTTAAATTGACGGTGCCGGAACGCCATTCCGGATCATTGTGGCCCACTTTAACCCCTGCTCAAAAGCAGATGGTCCATTTTTTGCAAATCTGTGTCACTGATAAATGTTACATTATGGGCAGATGGCGGCGGGTAAAGTTCTATCAAGCAGAAAATGATACAAGGTATTTCACATAGTCGCTAACAACAGATGTTTTGCACTGTTGTCACCAGCAGTGACCTCCTCAGACATATTATCATTAGATGCCAGCTCTTCTGACTGTGGCTGCCATCTTGAATTAGTGACGGCCTAGTGTGTAGAGGGCCTTCCTGTCTCCCTGTCATCTCTATGGAGACAGAGGAAGTGGATCTCGCCCACAGCTTGTGCCCACATTTCACATCTACTCAGCTTCATGCCACACTATTCCTGTCGGCTGCTGCAGAGCACGATTCTGCACATGAAGCCAAGCAGACTTAATAAACATGATCAACTCTCCCATTCCTCTCCATTTAGGGCTTTAAAAGTCTTCAGATGGTCTAAGTACAACAGCGGGGGCAGCAGTTTGGCTGAATATGACATTATAAATTGAAGTATAAGTGCAAGCAAGCAAATTTGTAATTCAAATTTTTGTGTATTGCACCAAACATCTCTTACGCTGCCACCTGGCATGCTGCAAACTCAGATGACTTACAGGGGGCTGTAAAGCTCATTTGTTTCAGCCCTCAGCCATGTCCACTGTCTAGCGCTGCTTGCAGAAGCCAACGAGATAATGGACAAGACATAAAGCTGAATTTAAGTTTAATGCTTTTTGATCAGAAGGGAAAATTCTGTCCTCCTGTAGTCTGAGAATTAAAGCGAGGAGAGTGTGTAAGGATCATTCTTAAGAGCTAAAAAAATTACTGCATTTAGATGCACGGCAATTTGCATATGACAAAGTGAGGAAATCACAGGTGAAAGTAAAAGTGTGTCAATTTAACTGTGCTGATGAATCCAAGAACCCTTTCTATGAGTAACTGATTTGTCAGACATGACGACTCTGGGTTGACTTCTTTTCATTAAATGTATTTAGATTTACTCTTTTCCTTTACATGTATTTGCATAATACAATGACAAAAAGTGAACAAAGCATTATTAGAAGCTAATATGACAAGCTGCATATGGCACCGCAATGAAGTGGACAAATATAAAAGGTTTATTGTTTCGACAAGAGCTGTTTGATGAAAGTCAAAGGAGCAGGAGTTTGATGGACTGATGAAAGCATTGTGTTTATATATTCATTATTACATTTAGCCTTCACTTTCTAAAAGCTCTGTCTGCTCTCACTGTTAAAGTTCTATTCCTTTTCATGGAGAAAGTTTATTATTACATATATCTGTGTGTTCATTTTACAGCCTACATACCTTACTTATGGTGTGATTTAAAAACAAATGCTAATACTAATGATAATTGATTTAGGTTCCTTGTTAAAAAAAAAAAAAAAAAATAGCTATATTTAATCCACCTGCACCTACAGATCATATTCCATTAGCTGCACATCTGAGAAAGGTACATTTGTTTTCTACTCCAGTCTGTGAGCGCAGCAACCTATGAAGCCAGTTATAGAGCCATTTATCTGCTACTTATTATATACCATATGTGCTTATGATATTAAAAAGTAAAAAATAAAACCCTATGGCTCAGCTGTAGCTTGCAAGCAGAAGGCACACCTATAAAACTGGAGCACCTCTCTCTTTTAAAGCATTTTCTCCTATACTCCACAGCAGTGGTGTTAAACGGTGAAACTTCATCATGTATTTTACATTACACAGTAAGAACCAAGTATGTAAGCTGCAATATAATGTTCGTCTGTTCTCCCCTTTTTACTTAATAATTACACAGTGAGAAACAAACCTTTAACACTGGTTTTGTTGCCCGGTATGTGACGCTGTATTGACAGAAGTACATAGAGTAAAAACCCATAACTGTTTAATAGTACCTGACTCATAACTAAATACTTCTGCCAGCCCGCATGTCATCTTATCGTCTTCAGCCTCTGTGAATCGTTTCCTCAGCCCAGCATCCCAAGCGCAGCAGGGAGGGGATATAAAATAAAAGGCAGGCCGCAGAGAGGCTGAGTGTCAGAGCCCCTGGGTTTGATCAGCAAACAACATCAGTAAGAAATTCATGTTTGTGTAGAGGAGACACTGACAGTATGCGAAACAAAAGAAAGGAAAAAGCTGGGGAAAAAGACACAAATGGACAAACAGCGGCTGTACACACGTTGGTGTGGCAAGTTTTTTTTTTTGTTTGCGGACTGTAATGTTTGCGGACTGCAGATGTTCAAACCTTTCACTTGTTGCTCTTACTTCCATTTGTCTCACATGTTTGACTTTCTGCTTAAAGGAACAGCATATGTTTTAAGGACTTTCTCTCCTTCTCTCTGTCTCTTCTGTGTGTGTGGGCACATTCGCATGTGCATCCATATACATGGACCAGAGAGGAGCTTGGTCATTATCTGTAGGGAAGCTAGGATGAGATAGCAGTGAAGCATGATGAGTGGGAGGTGTATGATGCTGGCGTGCCACATCTATTCTTCGAGCTCTACAGATGACATGGACCCTGAAGGCAAAGTCTTGACACTGGGCATGTCTGAGTCACGGGGCAGAGGGCCACAGTGAGATGAGTTCTCTGCTTCCTCACTGTTTCACATACATATACTTCCCATCATGCAGCAAAGAAATACTGAGGTTTAGAAGTGAATTAGGAGTCTAAGATGAAGAATACATGCAACAGATAGGTTCAAATCTATGTAACTCACAGGTAATAAGTGCCACCTCAGTAAAATATATCTATATTTTCTTGTCAAACACTTGTCTTAAATTCAGTCAGACACTATATGGATTAAGCCTGTTACAAAGCTTGGCACTGTACTGAATTTCTGCCAGGTCAGTTGTTGTTTGGTGTTCAGAGTGGGAGGGAGGGTCACAACACTTGATGAATTAACAGATCAGATGAATGGTTGGATTCCTGGCATGTCAGAAATTTTGCAGTTTGAGCTGAGTATGACAGTCCACAAACCAATTTCCCACATGGCTGTGGAACATTTCTTACATTTCTGTAGAATTGTACATAATTGTTAGTCAGCAAAACAAAGACAAGGTTCTGTGCTGATGTTCAGTGTGAGCAGCCAGGTCGTGACAGTGTGAGCTTAAAAGCTGCAGGTTCTGGCCATGCAGAAAGGTTAAAGATTCAAATCTGAGTGAGTTAAATGATAATTAGAAACATGCAATGCCTGTCCAGCTTCTCTAAGTTGTCTCTAAATTACGTGAATTTAAATATGGCAAAGGACTAAAGCCTACAATTGCATACAATAATGTGTCTGGTTAGATTTTTTTTTTTTTTTGTAAATTTCACATTTATAGTTTTGAATGTTGTTGTTTTCAAGCTCCTCATTACCAGTTCACACTTTTTTTCACATATTTTTGTTTTATTACTTATAATGAGCTAAAATAAATTCCCACTGTTTTTTTTTTAATCATCCAAAGCAATGTCTTTCCTTTTGTGTCACACAGAGAAAGAAATACGTGTTTCTTGGTTTGGTTTCTGTGCTCGCTGAAAAGTCACTTCAGGAAACAGCACAATCAAAAAGAAAAAAAAAAAAAACAGAGCCAACACAACTAAGATAGAGTCCTGTGTGTGCGCTTTTGTTGTTTGTATGTTTACCATCATGCTCCACATCCAGGATGAACCTATTGTGATGTATGACTGTGATTTCCAAGGTGCACATTTTAGGAAATTCAACCAGTGATTGATTTCCCCTTGCACAAGGGGAATGACAGTCAGAAGATTATCGGTTTGTTTTTCCTCTCCTCCTCCTCTACACAGGTAATTTTCATGTTGTAAATGGAGGTATCGATTCAGGCTCTGTTCTGTTTGTCCTCAGCTCAGTTTATCATCTGAGGAGAAAACAGGAACGGAAAGTTGGGCAAGTTTGACTTCATAGCATGGGGGAATGTGATCAATAGCTCCAGCATGACATGCTGTTTTCTGGGGGATGTTTATTACTCATTTGTGAGTTGATTTGAATTCCACTCTACTCTCTTGATTCACTCTTTCGAAATGTATTCATTTCTTTCCCTTAGAGCTCTCCACAAACAGTTCCATCCTGTTGTTTCATTCAGATGCTAGTGGCAGAGAGATCTGTGGCTGTGATTAGTTTTAATTATCTGCCTACACACTTAGCAGTTGAAGTCTATAGTTCACTCATAGAGAGAAGAAGAAGAAGAAAAAAATACTTACTGAAATAGTTTCAGATCCAGTCAACACTGTAAATGTCCTGTCACCTGTCAGGCTGCATGTTCACTGTTTGTTACCTGAATATATATATAAAAGCAGAAGCCTTTAATGACAATTATATGTAAGCAGCTTTAGTAAATCCACCAGCATACTGTACATTCTAAACCTCTGCTGACATGTTTTCACCAGTTATTTGAACAATCTTCCACTGAATGCAAATGTAATAAGCACCTTGCCACCACTGTGCAAAAATATTAGTATATCAAACCCTGACTGTTTGTATTGTGCCAACCATAAGTTATGTTCATATAAAGCATATTTTGGAGGAAACAGTGCTTAAATTAATGGCAGTTGGGGACAGCATGTCATCCCTATGTTTTCTGTCTACCTCATCCGCTAGCTGTCAAATACAGACAAATGCCCTGAAAAAGTAAAAAGTCATCACTGACTTGAAGCAGTCAGCAGGTCGTCCATACTTCCAAGGATGGATTACCAGCCCCTGGTTCCCAGCATGCCAACTGGTTTTGATCATTTGATCAATCGTTAAATTCGGCTGTGACTTTTCACTGTTGTTAGAGATCACACACTGAACACTTCCAGTAAATATTAATCTAAAAAACTGTGACTAACACAATCTGTGTGGACTTATGCATCTCTCAGAATTTATTAGCCATTAGGAATAAGTTACATACTGACCACTATTCAGGGCCTGTGTGTCCATAGTCCTGTTTACTTAGATCCTTCACTAACTGATGCTCTTTTTTTTTTTTCTTCCTGTCCCACCTGTCCTCAGCCCACTGTCTTCATCCAGCATGACCTTTGCCCTCTTCTTTGTTCCTTATATCATGCACCATCTGTTGCGTGTCCTTTTCTTCCGTGTGACCTGTCCTGATTCACAACACAACCCTGTACTGTGACCGACACAGTAGGAATGCCAGCTTGGACTGACACTTGACTTCATGGTCCCGTACCTACAAGCTTTTTATGTATTGCAATGTGAACACATCAAAGATATTTTGTTGGTCTTCAGTTATTAAGCTGTTAAGTAGTATGTTTCCTGTGTCTTCTGAATGCCTGTGAGTGAATCAGTCATACCAAAGACAGTCATACCCTTTAACATCCTCCCAGCTGCAAATCGTATTTTTTAAGTTTCAGTTGTGCGTTCTAAATTGCACTGTACCTGGAACAGTCATTCTTTTGAGCAAATAATTTGACTGAGGACCAAAGCATCTATTCATACATATATTTTCATATTCATGTGGATTTTTTTTTGAGCTGAGTTTATGTAAGCCTTCACAGCATATTTAATATCATTACATAACATACAGCAATAAAGGTAAGTGCTCAGGTTCTTCTGACAACCTCGTTTGTGCACTACCACTGAGCGAGAGAGAAAAAAAAAACACATCAGCTGCTTACTTCAAGTCGTGTTAAAAATGTGCTAAAAATGAGAAAGATGTCCAAAAAGCAGTGAACAATACCAGAGCTGCTGTGGGTGTGGGGGAGAGTGGTTAGCCAACAGACTGTAATGTCATGCTTCAGTTAAGCTGTTGTGGTGAGAACAGTCAGCAGAGGACAAGAAGAGAAAAGCAGCACTGGTGACATTACTTGTTGAATCATTGATGTCTGCAAGATTTTGGTGAAGGGCTCGCATTCGAACTGCACCCAGACATGCCTCAAAATGTCCAGGGTGCTTTAGGACTACAATTTTATCCCAAATTGAATAAAATAATAAACTGATGTAAGTTTGTAATGAAGAAATAAGAAAAACTAAATGGAAAATGGAACTAAGAAGTTCCATTCATCAAGGTTCCCTCCCTGAACCATTCAGTTGCGGCATTTTTAGTGTGTTGATTCATACAGGGAGTAAAATGGGCATTGGTATCCATCTCCTTAGTTGCTGTTAAAAAACACAAAGGCTTATAATTCTGTGAAGTCAACTACTTTGACCCTGTTGTTATATATTAATGCCCCTTGAATTTTAACTTCTCTCACATCAGCTAAATTGGATTTACTCTATTCATTTGGGAACCTATGGAAGCTGCAAATACGCAACCCAGTGGTGCAACACCGTTTTACCTTCCTCTTAATTTTCATTGTATATTTCACTAATGCACAGCAGAGTGTAATAGGCTTTTTGCCAAGGCCATGGCATAATCTTTATTACTGCAGCAGTGTGATGCAGCTTGGAAAATATCAGCTTTCCATAAGATTTTTTTGCTGTATTTCTGGTGATGGTTTACATTTTTCATTATTTTAACATTAACGTTGACTCCCTGGAAATCAGATTTGGTCAAATAAGGAAATGTATCAGAGTGAATGAAAGGAATTTCACTGTCTGGGATAATGGTTGCTGTTCTTTGTCACCTCAGAAATCAAGATCTTTCCTTCCCTGATAATTAACCGCTCTCCGAAGAGTCTGAAGTCCAGAAGTTATGCATTTATGAATGCGTTTTAATGAAGATAATGCTGCTGTAGATGAGATAATGAAGATGCCTAGTCTAGGAGATCATGTTGCCACAGGTGTTGTAACGTTAATGAAAGATCTCAAAGTAAATCAGATAAATCACAACTCTATTCTGTGTTGTTTAATAGTTAAAAAACAAACAAACAAAAAAAAAAACAGGCGTATAAACAATGCACATTTGCACGAGTTAGTCAAGATATATGATTTGGGGATATTTGTTCTATCTATGCACACATATAGAATATGCAATAAAAATATGCAATAAATACACTTTAGCTTTCTATTCATACTAAAGGTACGTTTACATTTGTAGCTGAACACATGGTCCGTCACAGCTGCATTTAACTGATAAGGCACTTAAGGAACAAACCTGATGGTAGCACTGAGACCAAAGACCAGTAAAAGAGATTCACTGTATAAATCCCATGCGGAGCTTTCCATATCTTAATAGACCAGCGAGAGGGCAATGATTTACAACACAACAAGCTATGGTGGTAGGTTGGTTCTATGTACGTGTGTGTGTTTGTGTGTGTGTGATTGGTGTGTGTCTCTGTGTTTGGCAAGCTCAGGATTTTCCTGTGTGCACGTCACATTACTTTTCCTGTGTTAAGAAATACCGCTCATGCACGACACATCTGCTCAGAGCCACAGAAGGACCCGGTGAGAAACCAAATGAAGCTGTCTGCCCAGCCACCGTTCTCCACCCACTCACACATTTCCAACTTTCAGCTGTCTACAAACTGTTTTTTACCGTCTAATCCACACCTTAAAACCTGACAGCAAATCCAAATGAAACTGACACTACAGTTGTATGGATCACCTGTAGGCTGCGTTTCATCTGCAAAAGGCTCCAAAGAGAGAGGAATTTTACTCATTTTGCCAAACAGTGCGTCTCTCATCTGTTATCTAATGTCTTTATTTCTAACCTGAGGACTGGGACTACCCCCCCAGGGGTTTGCTAGAAAAATCTGTGGGGTCAGGGGATGATTGGAAAGGGGAACAAAAATAGTTCTGCCACGAGATTGTTTATTTTGGAGTCACAACTGTGACCCCCACCAGAAAAAAAACCTTCTTTCTCATATACATGGCATGGTATTAGTCAGTCTCTTAAGACACAGTTAATGTGTTGGTTTGCTTATGTCTCTTTGATACTTACTTTGTGGTCAAGGAACTCAGTTTAACTGTAGATTTGTCTATACACTAAAAAGCTTGGGAATAATGAAATAGAAAGAAAAACGTTTATCTTTGCGGTAGTAAGATAAAAATGCAGTTTCATATCACTCACATGGCTGTTACCCAAGAGAATCTGTCCTGATTTTCTGAGACCTTTGATCTGGGATTACACGGGACTGCTGAGGAGAGAACTAAGTGTTTGGCCTGGGAGAGCTCGCGGTGCAGCCCGAGGTGGTCTAGGCCTCTGAAGTCAACGCTGCTGCTGAATCTGCCCGAAATGATTGAAAAACATCAAATCTAAGTGAACAAAATATTCAGAAAAGTGTTTTATACTCTGGGTTTGATTGGGAGTGGTTTGAATTATCTATTAAAAACATAAACATTTTTAAAGTGTTCGATTGCGTGAAATATTATTTAGAAACAGAATGATTAAGAAAGCACAAAATCATTTATTTTTTCTTTGCTATTGTTGAGGTGATGATTGACGGTTTAAAGAATAATACTCTTCCCTTCAGGATTGTCTTACTTCACCTCAAATGAATGTTACACCACTTTTTCCCCCCCAATTTTTATTATAATCTACTGATTATTTTAAAATTTAAACCAGTATTAAATAGGGGAAAAAAAGGTGGGGCAAAAAAGCTATGTTCCCTTTAATAAATGGCCATGTTTTTAGCTCCATTAAAGGATTCTGGGGGGGCAAAAAGCACTGAAATGGATGTAGCACCCATTCTCACATAGCCTCGGGCTAGACAGCTCACTGTGCTTTAAGAAGATGTCACCTCCCCTCAAACCAAAGGCATTATACGAAAAATTGCACAATATGTGTGTCACACAGCTTGCCTCCGGTCTTTAGACTGACAGGTGAGATGCCTGCTGGGGTCACCTTACATCACTGCGCTCGCTCACACCTCAGTGAGCCGAATCGTCAGAGTAAAATCTTTTCTGATGTAAATAAAGACGTGTATGTTTTCTGTAGCTCTCACATTTTCTTTTCAATTACCCTGAAATGAACTTACAGTTGATTCCGTTTTACCTAAATGTTTTTCCTCTTCCTTTCCTCTCTTTCCCCATCAAAAAGCCTTGAATCAATTTCATGCCCTACAAATGCTGTTTACCCTCTTGGGTGTGAAACATCTGCTGCTAGCTCCCACTGGTTTCTTGAGCTTTCTTTGCTCTCTCCCTCTCTCGTTAGCTTTTTTTTTTTTTTTTTTTTTTTCAAATGCCTTATGAAGAAGCGTGTCGTGGCCCGGTGTGGAAATGGTCGATTGCTCATAATGTGCAATGGGAATGAGTGGCTTCGGTGTATTCATTTCCTGTATTCATCAGTGAGGGATGCTGTTAGTCTATTGTTAAGTCACCCTACAGTACATTATATTTTGTGCTGCAATCTGTGCTTTGTATTCAGTGTTTCTTTAGTGCGTCTATTATGTGTCATAGATTTGTTGCGGAAAACTCTCTGAGGTCCACAGAGCCTTTATACTTCATAAAAATTTCCATCATCTGGAAAAAAAAAAGTCTTTTACAAAACATTAAAATATAAGTTATAATTTAAAAGGGTCTGTACGAATTTCTTGCCCTCACACTTTTTTTTTTTTTTTTTTTTTTCCGTCTTGTTGTATTTGCTGTTCTGGGGGCTGTCGGATTTGGAGTGATTTTAAAAAGCCTATAATTACTGATACACCCAGGGGATTCAATGCAGTGCCACGCTACCAACTGAAAAGCAACTGCTTTTACCAGAGTGCAGTCTTAGGAAGAGATTTTAGTATCCATACTAGATGGTTTTCATGTCTATTAATCTACACTGACATAGGGAGACTTTATTGTGTCAAAGCTCAAAGATTTGTTAGTACATGTTGTAGGGAACAAAGAATTATAACATGAAATCCTATGATTCATATCTCTCCTGTAACCACAGTTGCAGCCTTAACAGCTATTATGACTACAATATCAAACAATGACTGACTAGATGGACTGAATGATTAAAAAAAAAAAGGAAAAAAGAAACAGCAGCAAGGAAACAGTATCTGTTATCTGGAAAAATGCATGTTAATGCATGAACACGATTAGATTAGCTAGACCACATTTTAGAGGTGGCTGGGATTGTACTGTTATCAGGGCTCAGCCAGCGTGATCATATTCCTAAGAACAAAAGCCGCCAAGGAAGTTGAAAGGTCATCTGACTCCACTTCTTCCTGCTAATCTGCTAAGAAAGCCTGGCAAAAGCTACAGGTAGAAGCGATAACGTTAGCTAGAAAAGTCAGCCAGCATCACCTCACTAATTTTTATGTTGAGATCCAATCTTAATGGATGCCACAATCAACTATTTCAGATACAGATCTTACGTTGATACAAGGTGTAAGTGGGGCCTGTGACCATTTCCAATGTCTCAGATCAAGGAAAACCCCAGAGATGTTGAAAGGTGGAAGCTTCCAATTCACTTTTCATGTTTTTCCTGGACTGTGACTAGGAAATGCCACACTCTTCTCTCTCTGAGACCTGACCTTTTCTGCTCCAAGCCTCAGAGTCTCTACCCTGAGTTTTCTATTACCTCAGCTGGAGATTACCAGGGTTTCAAACCCACAAGATAAATATTTCCACAGTTAGCACAGCCACTCCAAGCAGAGAGGTCGCAGCTGAACACAACTTTTCAGCAACTTCTGTTTCCAGAGGTAGCTATAAAGTTGTATCGTGTTGTCATATAATAGAAACCACCACCGCTGACATGATGCAGGCTAATATTATCCCTGTCGGTGTAACGCTGAGTGATTTGTTTTCATTACTTTATATCTATTGCATCTATGTACAGTACAGAGCATTCGGTTTTGAGTGTTACACAAGTATCTGGGCCACTTCAGAATTCCTCATGCTCAGATTGTCAAGCTTAGCTTCAAATTGTCACACTTTCATCAAGCTGCAATTTGTCTCAACACCGTCAGACTGAGACGCCCATTGTCATCTTCAGCTATACCTTGTCAGCTTCAGCTTCACTCGATATCTTTCAACTCCGCTTTATCAGCCTCAGCTGCACTTCATCATCTTATCAGTTTCAGCCACACTTCATAATTTTCAGCTGTACTCAGTCTGCAATAGCTATACTTTGTCAACCTCAGCTATACTTCATCAGCCTCTCATTTAATTTTTCACCTTTACCTCTTATTGTTATTTTATTTTGTTTTACTTTTTTTAAGAGTAACTTGTAAATTGTGTGTGGATTTGATGTCAGAGACACCAGTGATTCTCAGAGACAGGCTGCAAACCAGTTCTGGTCCATGCAGCGTTGGTTTCCAGTCCACAAACACGTTATCTGACAAGCACGTTATCTGACATGCCTTTATAAGCACTCTTCCCCACCACCACCTTCTTTACCATTTAGACAAAAACTTACTCCAACATATGACAGATTCATTGTGCAAAAATAAGGTTAAAACATTACCCTTTCTATTGTTTGATAAAAGGCAGTGGTTGCCTCTTTCTCTCCCTTTCCTCCTGATGCTGCCCACGGTTCTGACATAATCTAAATGACAGAACCTCTCATCACTTTTTAGAAAGAAAATCAATGCAGGAAAACACGGCTGCTGCTGTTCTAGTATCCTAGAGGATTTATCCAACTTTACAATATGATGCTGATAAAAATAAAAGACACCATCACCCCCTCTAAACCATCACTGAACACACACATTTAATCTTGAAAGATGTATTTGATAAAAAAATGCTCACATAATGCTCACTGTAATCCCAGTGATCACAGCTGTAGTGTGACATACAGGCGATAATGCTCTTAGCCAGTAGATTAAGGTCAGACTATAGGCGTTAACATGTGCCAACATGCTAAAGTGGATCTTCCAAAAGTGACACATTTATCTAATACAAATATTGTCACTAAAAATCATAACTGATAAGTGAGATTTAAGTCTATGATCCTGTCATTTGTTTGATAAGGAAAATTCTCCGCTGAACTTTTAAACCTTACCATATGTCAAAAGGGCCTTTAAAAAAAATACAGGCTTAATCTTTTCCCTTTTTACCCTTGTCTGAGAAGTATTTTACCACTGTGTCACTGAAACAAAAAGGTTTGTTGCAGAATGCTGTGTTATGCGCTGTGAGTATGGTGTTGGTACATAGAAGGTGGGCTGTTTCTATTAACCCTTACCTGTGCCAGAAACGGGTCACATCTCTGGGGAGCTGATTATTCTCTAGCTTGGTTAATGGTCCTTACTGACGGCACTTAATGAAAATTAATGACCAGCTTTAGGACGCTGTGCACACAAATAGGGCAGCAACTGTATTTTCCGTGCTTTAAGGCCCCGTTTTCAGAAACCAACCACAGAATGAATTTAAACAGACAGGTAGATACAGATACTGTGAATAGGGAGGGGGTTGCAGGTGCAAGGAGTTTACAAAATCTTATAAATGAGTCCGTAATCTGTGCCAGTGTGTCCCTATGCAGAATAAACATTCAAAAGTAAATCAAGCCGCCCTGCGGTAATACACCAAATTTACTTGATGAAATGAACTCCAGGATGTATTTCTGTCTAATAATAACAAATTTCAGATCCTGGCCAAGCCCCTGATGAACTACCTTGGCAGTATTCTTGCTTCATCATCCAGTCATTGGTCTGCCCAGCTGGCTGCGGAGAGAAAGCAACACCCACTAGAAGAGATCAGCCTCAGCCTTAAGCCTGTGAGAATCCCATTAATGAGTATTAATGGATGTCTTGGAATGCTGTGATCCCTGCAACATGGATTGGATCCACATCCTCTTAACCCGACTCAGTCTCAGAGATTAGGCCTTACTGAATTTATAGGTAGATACATTTTATTCACTGTCTTTGAGACTTCACTGCATTTACCACACACAGGTCTCATGCACGCAGCTGATACCAATTTGGACGAGTCAGTTACCGTCTCAGTCAGTAGAAAATTGTCCTAGAGCGTGCTGCTCTTACTGCTCTTACTGATTCTGATCAAGTCCCTAATCAGGGCTGTTGACATCACATGTGTCAGCCAAAGAAAAAAAGGAGGAAAAATGTACTGAAAATTGAAACATTGCACAACACTGTGTGCTGAGTTCATCCAGGTTTCAGTGCAGAGTTTGTCTTGCTCTTACAAAGTGCCTTTAGAGTCTCTGCCTTTCCCTGCATGAGTTGCTAAGGTTAATGGATGTCTGGGTTTATTTTTTTGTAAAATTTGTATTCTTGTGGAATTTCGATTGTTTCCTGGCATCAAGATAATTGTCCACCTGTTGTTCAGATTGGATTGTTGTCCACAGCATTTTGGTTTTATTTTGGATGAACATCTCAGTTTTTTTAGGAGCATGTTAATGTTTCAGTTAATTCAGCTGGTAGAGCGCTGGGATCAGTGCTGAGCAAAGTCAAACTATGTAAAGATCTGGGATGTTGTACCTACACACAACTGTATTGTCTGTGTCGTTTTTCAGCTTATGCTTCTGGCATACCGACAGAGCAATTAGATCATTTTTGAGAGCTTACCTTGGTGGCTGTGTGGGTTGGGAACCTCCAAATGTCAGACATTAATGTGTGATGATTCAACTTTGGAACAAACTTGTCGACATGTCTGAGGAACAGCTAGAAACCTAAAATTATCTTGGGACATTTTGCATGGACACCCCTGGATTGGTGAGGTGAAATCTTTATTTTGTATGGCTGGTTAATTACAGTGTAATATTCATGATGCTCAGCACAAATTGTTCTTAACCTACAAAGAAAGATGGTCTTTTGATATTTGGTACAAACATAAATTATGAATATGTTGTGTGTGGTTGTCCAGTTGACCAGTCCAGGGTGTACCCCGCCTCTCGCCCATAGTCAGCTGGGATAGGCTCAAGCTCCCCCGCGACCCTGACGGATTAAGTGGTAGAAAATGGATGAATGGTTATCTGATTAAAAACAACAGTAGTGTGGAGCCTTAAGCGAAGCAGAAGTTAGCCGAAGGTCAAATATCTCTGTGTACACAATTACACTGAGGGAACATTATGTGCAGCTGATTTTATTTGACAAATGTCTCACCACTGAGACAGTACTTTTTTGGCGTCTTATAAGTCGATCTATGCTGGGCACTTGTATGACACAATAACTATTTCATGTCTCACGTAACTGTCAAGACTGACAAAATTATGTGTGTATGTTGGTGGATGAAAGGTTAAAAATGCATGTGTGGGTGTGTCTTTGAACATAAGATCCCCAGCTTAATGAGACTTTGATAAAAGTAGGAATGATGCATCTCAAGAGGGGCACAACATCGCTGATTTGTCCATGTTTCCCTTCTATACACACCTGATTAGATGTTGATGACTTGTGGGGGAAGGATTCATCTCACCAACGTGTCCCGGCAGGTTTAAAGCAGTACTCTTTAAGGCAGTTTATTTAAAGGTCCAAACATACTTGTTACAGATTGGCCCAGAGGCAAACATCATGATTACCATCATTTGGTGTTTGAATATATTCTTCATAGCACAAGATCTCCAGTTCATCAATTGCTATAACACACGCTTTTACTTTAGCAGCTGTTGTGTTGCTCTTTTAATTATGATTGCTATTTGCATTGTGCATTTACATACTGCATAAGTGCTTTAACAAATCTACCAAACATGCATTTCATTAAGTATTCCCCGAAGTTTTCTGGTTTTGCAGCGTCAGAGGAGCCTTGGTGAATGTGCAGAATCGGTGAATATTTAGTTAAAGTACAGAAAAAAAATGTGTCACATTCAGCAAGACAGACTTTCATTCATATACAGTAGATGCAAGCACGAGGGCATACAGTGTACACATGCATGAGCACATACTGTACATAGAGAGCATTGTCGTACATGTAAGATGTAAAGCTGTGCATGCCTGTGTGCATTAAATTGTATGTATGTATATTGTTATTGGCTGAGTTCACACATGCGTCTGCCTGTGGAATTGCATGGTCTTTCCGAGGTAACAGATATTTCTGTGTGTCTGGTTTGTTCTTGTGTAATTTGAGTCGAGATATTAACAGTCAATACTTGTGCACCGCATCTGAAACCATTGCAATTTATAGGCCTTGTTTCTGCTGATACAGCCCGGCTGTCAAAATCATCAGCGTGTGCACACAAACACCAGTCCTTCTGGAGGGACGGAAACGCATACAGAGCAGACACACCACACACCCCGAGTATGAGAGGAGGGAAGAATTAAATCTCTCTCTCTCTCTCTCTGTCTCTGTGTTTCTCTCTGCCTCTCTTTCTCTTTTTTCTCTGTTTATTTTTTTTCCCTGCCTCTCCCACCCCTCAATACTTCATGCCATTCAGAGATTATCTTGTTTTCCTCTTCTTCGACAGCTGCAAACCCCATTGAGCTGGGATTTTTGTTGAAAGCTGTCATTCAAAACCCTTCAGCCGTGTTTTTGCAAATAATCTATAACATCAAAGAAAACAAGCTGAGATTATTATGTGCATGCTACTTAGCACTAGTGACACGTACCATTTTTTTTTTATGTTTTTGGAGAAAACTATTGTAATGATTGAAGATATTATCCAAACAATGGCAACATGTGAGGCAGTTTATCCAGAGCTGCATGTTTCTGGAAGCATCTGGAAGAGTCCATATTTGTATGGCATTCTTTTGTTACTTATAATTACTGAAATGTTTCAGTTTAACAGACACATTTTTTTGTTAATAATGTTTTCACCTGCTTTGTCACATTTTGTGTCAGTAATACCAGCACTTTTGATTTTCGGCGTATCAGCTACTCCCGTCCCGTCCATTGGCACAGTGAACATGCCAAAACCCTGTGGAGACAGATGAAGAGGGGTGTGAGATTTTAAAGCTATCAAGGACTGATAAGTCAAACTGACAAACCCTGCAGTGGTTTCTCCGGTGGCCAGATCTAACATACCTGTTTGTATCAAGCTACACTGTCAATAGCATGCCGTGATTTGATCTCTGCCTCTGGGTCCTGTGATAATTACACTGCTAGGGCATCAATGGGGATTTATTGGTTTTCAGTCCACAGTGTATAAAAGAGCCTGCCTTTAATCTTTGTGGGGTGAGAGCCTTCGACTTGTTAGCAACGCGTGAAAAGCCCCATCGTTTCTTCATCCTTGACTAATCATTAGTGGAAATTAGCGTGGACAGGGATGGAGTGAGTGTGGATGCCACGAGAAGAAGAACTGCTAGAAGTGAACAGTGCTTACGGTGGTCAAGACAAATGAGCCACGTATGACCATGAGAGGCCAAGGACAAGGCAACCCAGTGAGTAAGGAGGGAAACATTTCCCTAATACTGAATAGACAAACTCATTAGCTGCAATTTGAAAATGATTTTCATTATGTGTTGTCTCTATCTGTTGTCTTGGTCTTTGTGTGTGTGTTGTTGTCTGTGGCCTCGTTCAAGGACAACGTTTTGAATGGAAAAAACTTTTCCCACAGTACCTAGAGACTAGACAGGTTTTGCATGTCAGTTGCATTTTTCACCTCAGCATCACGTCAGTCTAACAGAACAAACCTGAAGCATCTTTGTAGGCCTCAAGTCAATAACACTGTAATCGTCTATGTCAAAATCAACCTCCTCAAACATTTATCAACAGCAGTGGAGTTGCCAGGAGGTGGTTGGGGTGGCTGGCAGGCGTACGAAGTGCACAACTGTCACACCAGAGACCAGGGTTCACATCCAGGGTCCCATCTGTGGTTAGGTTTAGGCAACAAAAGCACTGTGGTTACAGTTAAGGAAAGACTGCAGTTTTATTTACGTGTAAATAAACGTATCTGAAGTGGCTGTGAACCTAAACCAGACTATGATATTTACAGAGCTAAAAGGAGAGAGAATATTGGACGTACAGGAACACAACTGGTTGTGCCACTCCAAACGAATGCCGATGTTGCTTTGTGTCTACTGAGTGGAAAGTTCATCATATGATTTTAAAAGGTGATGATATGTTAGCGTTGTGTTTGCAGCTTGTTTGAAAAGGTTGCAGGTTTAAGATAAAGGTGATGTTTAGGCCTGGGTAAAGGTTAAAGTAGCCTCCAGGGGATCAATGTCAGTCAACAAATCGTCCTCTAAAGTACTGTCAATGACGTTTGTTTGTACCATGTGCACATTGTGTGTTCCCATACCACCCAAATATAGGTCACAGGAGCCAGTACGTTGTGCCCTTGGCCTGAGCATGTGAACTCAGAGGTCTGAGGAAGGTGACTCCCACAGTGTGTAATTAAACAGCAAACTGCCTCACTAAACACGGATGCTGCCCTACTGAGCGCCTCCTTGCTCTGGCATCTGTGCCCGACACCAGGCCGGCTTCCTTCGCCGATTTTTCACGGCGCACCTCACACCGTCAAAGAAGTCAACAAGCAAACGAGCGGAAAACAGCTGCGCCGTGCCATCAGCATCACAGGTTATAAGTCAGAATCTCTGGAAGACACAAAGGAAAGTTTGTTTCACTTGAAGTAAAAAATCTCATTAGTGCCTCATTATACCGAAGGTCCCAGAACACAGAGGTGTAATTTAATAGATAGCAGCAAAGACCACACTTTGAAGATGAGGTTTATATATTCTTTAGGAAAAATGCCATGAAATGTCAAACACAACAGCACTGAAAGAGGGAGTCATTTTCTCTCAGTTCTTTTAGCTCCTTTACTTTATGGTATCTGAGCTAAATGCCAGAATAGGTTTGATATCTAAAAATCTGGAGAGAAATAAATACATTTCATGTTTATTTACACCACAAACCACACCACAGACCACTTGCAAAAAAAACAAAAAAAAAAAAAAAAAAAAAACATCTTATAAGCACTTGGGCTTTAGTGGTGGGAATCTACCATTTGGCAGGTGATATAATATTCTTTAAAGCAATCAATAGATAGATGGATTGCTAAAGAAAGAAGGATAGATAGATAGATAGATAGATAGATAGATAGATAGATAGATAGATAGATAGATAGATAGATAGATAGATAGA
>JBBMJY010000008.1:5280845-5293540 GCA_037833715.1 Toxotes lorentzi
TAGATAGATAGATAGATAGATAGATAGATAGATAGATAGATAGATAGATAGATAGATAGATAGATAGATAGATACATTTTGGAGAGCACCCTTGTTCAGGTGCTTTCTCTCTTGAAGGGAAGACAATATCAAAGCCATTTAGAAAAAGCTGCGATATTCTGCATTCATTGATGGTTAATTAACCTCCACAGGAATTGTCTTTGAAGCTGAGCCAGAAATCAGAGGTGCTGTTCATGTCACATGCTACAAGCACAAGGTTGCACATTTGAATGCAACGAAAGGCCATATCGCACAACTTCAAAATCAAATACTCTCTCGCCCTGCTACAAGTAATGAAACCTTATATTTGTGTGGGTTTGAAAATGATTCTGTGCATTGGTGTTTAACCACGGTCACCCGTATGAAATAGCCCAAGACCATCTGCGATTTATGATTCGCTCCGAGCCTCTGCCAAGCCAGGCTGAATAATTTACATTGTGCTGAGGCCTACGTGCCCAGAATTTCTGATGCCAAAAATAGAGGAATGAAGGGGAGCAAGTAGGATGAGGGGACGGAGTCAGACGAGCTACCACTACTGTTGGAATGTGGCACAAAGTGGGTGTGTCGGGCGAAAGGGAGTGGGTAGCATGCTGAGTAATTGGCCAAACATGCTGATTCACATGGAAGTGCTCTTCAGAGCCTTGCTAATCTGCATGCCTCCAGTGTCACCATGACACTATAAACACTATGTGCAGGAATCCCCCCCACCCCCACCCCCCGCACCCCACCCACTCAAACAGCACTTGAAAGAGATGCTCACACTGAGTCTGTGATCCCCAAGTCAACAATGAATTTGGTGGAAAGGATGAAAAGCCAACTGTCAAATACGATGCATTCATCTCAGATGACAGACAGAAATGGAAACGTCAAACAAACAAATAAATCTATTGTACATAAGCCTTAGAATAACAAATGTAGATGAGAGAGGTGTGAAAAAATATGTTTTAGACTTTCCAGGAAAATATGTGGAGGTGTGTGTTTGTTTGTGTGTGTGTGTGTATATGTTTGCAAAACAGTCTGTTTTCCCCCCACTATACCTCCTGGCTATAACCTTGGATGGCTCTGACTCTCTCACAGGTGAATGCTCTTTAACAAAGGTGCAGCCCCACAGCTCACAGCTCTCCCAAAGGCCCCTGAAAACTGCAAGATGGGGAGAAACCAAAAACGTAACAGTGACCCTGTATTTATATGGTTATGGCATGATGTTCATTTAGCAGAGGTCACAAGTAAAAGACTCATTTTCATTGCTCGAATCATGGAAAATAATGAGATACAATATGATTATGGCTAAATGATATTGCCTCCACAGAAACACAAAATGCTATTTTTCACTAACCACATAAAAAGTGTCCTTGAGGATGCTTTTCTTGTGTCTTTGAACACAAAAGTAAGCAGGCAAACAGTGATTGTGTTTAGTGATAATCTTCAACTTGTGCCAATCAGCCAGCCTAATCACATTGGGGATTTAATGAAAGTGCAGGACCACAGGCAGCACAAAGTTAAACTGAGGCAGATAAGAAACTCCAGTGGCCTGTAATTGGACCTCATTGATCTGCTGGGTTTATAGATTCTTATCATCTCACATTATGTAAATTCTTCCATCTCACAAGAGTATTAGCAGACATCCCTTGTGACTTTACTTTTGACCCATATGGTTGTAAACGGTTCCCTGTATAAAAGACATAGTTGCGATGAAATGCATAATGCAAGGCTGTATTTATTCCTGAGATTGCCAGAATGAAATCACATCACAGCTATGGACGGTTGCCCTTTGTATTTCTCCAAGAAAACACAACTTCACTTGGGTGGTTTGAGCACTCCCTTGCTCTCTTTGAGAGTGTCTTTCTAGTCATTGCTTCTATTATATTTTACTTGAATTCCTGAATAAAATCAAAATAATTTGTGTCAAATTTCCCTTGAACTAAACTGAAAACTCACTGCCAACCCATGTTCCACCCATGTGAGCTTATGTCCACAGAGACCCCATGGGCAGTTGACAGATGGCAAGGCACTACCATACACAGATGCCCACCTCTTATCTCTCACATCTTTGCCAAGGCAAAACACATGAAGCAGGCATGGAATCAAGCAGTTGGGAACACAATCTGGGGGGGAAACGCTGAGGGAAGAAAGGCACACTCTTTTGCTACAAAGATACAGCGTGTCAAATCAGCAAAATTTTGTATCTTCACTGTTGTCATGTCTGGCACGGAAACTAATTTTCTGTGTTCAGGACTATCCTGTTCATGCAAATAGTCATAGAAGTACAAAGGACTGAGAACCACAAAATAGATTTCTTAAATGTCATTAACATGGAGGTAGCTCCTTGATTACAAATCTTTTTTTTTTTTTGCCTGTTTATGTTGAGCATGTTTCAGTGCATGTCATATAGTTTCTTAATGCTGATTATAAAGACAAAGCTGAGCACTGCCTGATTTCCAGATTATGTGAACACTCAAAAGGACCCAGTGGTTCCATATATCCTAATAGGTTGGAGCCAATATTTGGAGCCAATCCTAGCCATCATTAGGTGAGAGGTGAGGGTTAATGTGTGTTGTCTCAAAGCTGTGTAGGCCTGTGACATCATCAGCCTAACTGGGAAATTAGCTGGAACACCTGGTATTTATCTGCTGTTGTTTCCTTGTTAGCTCTGCCTGCTCCTGATGATGCTTAAAAAGAAACTGCCACTATGGAGTAACTTTACTCCAGAGTCCACAGCAAACCATCATTACCTGTCTCCAGTACTGAATCAAGCATTTCTTAAAATGAGTAATCACCCAACTGGACGACACACGCACTGTAATCAGGGTGAATCTATGTACACTCGGGATTTGGTGTCTATGATAGTCTCTGCGTTTTTCCCCACACCAAGTGAACGAAACACACACATAAGCACTAGAGACGCTGGGCCAGAGGGCTGGCTAGTAAGGCGCCCAGGGAGCTGTGGTGGACTGGTGCCTTGGTCGGGGCACCACAGCCATGGTCGCAGAGGGAGGGGGGAGTGCATGTCCTTCACTGCCACCCATATCTGTTGTGCATGTCCGTTGTGCTTGGTTGGGGAATCGAACCAGCAATCCTCCAAACTCTGGACGGTCCAAAGTCCAAGTAAAAGTAATTACTTCGTGCATAAAATTACATTGTCAAAGGTGCCTTTAAAAAAAAAAAAAAAAACAGCTCTGAATAAAACCAGGTGGGCTTACCAGTGGGTAATGTTAGTGCTAAGAGCAGTGTTGCATTTCTTCCCTATTGGTAGAGGCTAGCTGCCTTTCCACAGTTCCAGGACCTGTAAGAAGCAAACATGTCCCCGTCCAGTTTCTCCACTGAATGCATGGAGGCCAAACACAGATCAACGCTCATTCAAATTCCCAGGAAGTCACCGAACAAGCATACCCCCAAGTAACAAAGCTTGGTGGCTCTTGCATTTCTACTAACTGTAATTTATTTTAAAAAGTAATCACATTATTGTAGCCTATTACGCAGTAATGTATTACTGCTCCGTTAACAATAATGTGACTTTGACAAAAAATGAACATGGACCCGATGTTCACTGTGATGGATTAAACAACCCGTGCACGTTTCCAGAGTCTGCTAATAGATTTTCCTTTTGTACAGAACTTAATGGAAAAGAATGGATATCTGGAAATGAAGCAGGACACACTGACATTTCTAAAACACAGCACTATGGTTTGCAAAATAGTTTGCTGGGTGTAAAGTAAAAGGGGGATTGAGGTAAAACATGCAAAATCACTGGGAGAGTCCTTTGAGAAAAAAATGAAAGCAAAGTTATTCTGCTCTTACCCTATGCTAGCAATACAAATAGTGTGCATTATCATGCTTGTTTAACATGATTCAAGCACTTTACATGTGTCTGGAGTCATGCACATCCAAGCCCAAACCCCTCACCCCCAGCCTGAGCTGCAGTGTGGAACAGAGCTCTCCAGATTGGAACCCAGCTTGGGGTAAAGGTTAATGGAAGCGACCTGCAAAACAGAGATTTACAACTACCACATCTGCTGCGGCAACCTTGGCATCATAACACTATTTATACCAAAAACATCTTTATTTTGAGGAAAAGAAAAAACAAGAAAAAGTTTTGGCTCTGTGTTTACTGTATAAGCTGTCCCTGGATATTTGCTCAGTGATTCACATTCATAGGTGAACTCGAGAAACTCAGTGTCAGGTTGAAAATTGCCTTGAGGCAAGTTAGCATTATTCTGCCAGGCTTAAGATCAGAGGAAATGGAAAAAGAAAAGAACACTTGAGAGAACAAGTCCCAGTCTAATGTGAACATGGGAAGGACAGAACGGAGCTGTCTCTCACCCTGGAGATAGCCCGAAAATATCTTCTGTTGTCAGAATTTCTAAGACTGAACACGTACACCAGAGACGGCCATACGTTTACCCTTACAGTTCAGACATCAAACCATCCACAGCCTGTTCATCCATCTTTGGATGGATCTTATATCAATATTATTCTTTTATACAGTATCTCACTTCTTCTCTCAACAAAATAATGCTTTTACTATATATATTTTTTTAATTTATCATAGAATTTTAATTTATCAAAAGCAGGACAGACCTCCAGGACCTTCATTTTCAGTCACCGAGGCATGGTGGCATTATTTACTGTGTTAATTCCCACAAGAATGTATACATTATATAGGCACATTAATGACTGAATGTTCCATGCTAGTGCTATTTCAGAATTATTTCTGTTTCATTATGCATTCACAGTCTTCACATCTCGCTCTGTGTGTAGACTTTAATGTGTATAATGTCAATTTGAAAAATAAATAAACAAAAACAATACAACAATAAGCATTTGAAGTATGTCTGTTCCATTTGATCTATGGATAGGCTCTGAGAGAGCTCAAAAAGCAGTGCTATTGAAATCACTCAAGGCCTCAGCATTTGCGACCTGACAGATTGTTCAGCATGTGAACACTGCCAGGAAAAAAAAAAAAAAACAGATCCAGCCAGAGAAGAATATTTTGGTAAATATTACCTTTAAAACTAGAATTTGTTCATAAGAGACTTTTCTGTTCAAGGTCCCTAACTTTGTTTTTTTTTTTTTTTCCTTGCAAATGATGACTACTTCCTTTCTAATACACCTAAACCAACATGCACATACAGTTCATTGGTCATGTAAAAAGGTGAGGGTAAACTCTACTATATTACTATACTATACTATAACTATATTTCTTGAGAAGAGAAATCACAGCTGTAGCCTGTGGGTTGGCACTGTCTGTATCTCCATAATTTCACAGGGTATTAATTGTTTCAGCGCCGTCAGCAGAATGGCCTCTGCTTGTTGAACCAAATCCAGAAGAAAAGTCATCAACCAAATTGCATGGGAGCAGATACTGAGGCTGGGCTACAGTGCAGGATGCTGAATTTCAAGATGGTGTTGGAGAATGTCTGACTCCATTTTGAAAAGGGTGCTCTGGAAATGGGTAACAAACACTGAGCAGATGAAAGGGTGGAATACTAAATACTCACTGGGTTGGTATGTGACAAATAGCTAATTTATCAGGACAGGATTACTGTAAAGAAGACATGACAGAGTCGTCAAAGGTGCAGCTATCATTGACATTTATGTGATGGACGCTCTTATCAGCACTGATCTACAATAATGCTTATTGTCAAACCGTAAGATCAAGTGAAGAGGGGCATTTGGTGATGGTTAGATACCAGTGATTAGCTGAGCATGAGTGCAAGAGGTGTTGCAGGGAATACACCCCTGGGCTGCATGAAAAAGCTTCTGGGTAAGATTTGCATTTAAATAGTCCTACTCTTCACAATGCAGAGAAACAATAGTGTAAGGAAATATCACATTTTGTGGCATTTTAATTTTGTAGTTGGCCCAGCCGGTGCTAAATGTAGCCATGTTTTACTGCTGAGTAACAATGGATAACATTTCTGGTATCCTTGTACGATTTGAATGGACAAAACATTATGCAGATATGGCGGTGATATATCATTTTGAAATGTATAGTAAGTATAAAAAAAAGGGAAATACTCAATAAAATACAAGGACTTGTGCCAATAAGGCGTTTCATAAACAAATATTAAACTTGCTTCATAAGTTGTAACTTCCTATACTTGACTGATATTCACTGAGGATGTCAGTCTGAGGACAGTTAGGGGGGGCAACATGGATCAGTAACCCAGTGCAGATACAATGCACATTAAAAATTCAGCTGCACATTTCATCCTTAAATACACCTAAGGTTTAAAAGGCAGCTGGGGTGAAGCACAGGGAGGCTGCTGTCGATTAAGTACCATTGCATTTCCAATATGAGTTAGTGCAGAATGAAAAGTAGAGTCCTGTTTATGACTTCGGGTTCAGTCGTTTTTTTAAAAAATATTTTTCATAACCCGTTTCCACATAGAAGAATCCCTGGACAGTTCCATGAATTTGGTCCGCTTAGTATATAGTACCATTTCAGCACCACGGACAGCGTCCTGCAGCAGTTCGTATTGGTTCACAGAGTGTGGTAATAGCTGCCCTCACAATGGACCCCATTCTGACACACACACACACACACAGGTTTGTGTATATGTGTATAGGCGACTTGTGAAGGCCATTCATAACAAGAAGCATTCCTTATGTTATAAGCACAAAAACTGCAAGCCAAATCAAACCCTCTGCTCTAACCTTAACCTCAAACTCAGTCTTACTTTAAACCTAAGACTAAGTCAAACAACCCTAAAGATCAATGTCCTCACACTGAATGTCTAACACTCAAAAATGGTCCTCACAAAGATACAGGAGCTCTCTCTCTCTCTCTCTTTGTCTCTCTCTCTCTCTCACACACACACACACTCAAACACAGGGCAAAAAAAATACTATTTCAGTGTCAGGAAACGATAACTAATTTCTTATCATCTACGAATGCTAATGTTGCTCTCATAAATACCTAATACTGAACCGTGATAATATTTCATCAATAAACATGATTTCCTTTCGCTCAAGCAAATAGCTTTAATGAAGCGGTTAAAATGCAGGGGTCGTTCATAAGACCTGGCAACCTTCCTTCAAATCGCGCCACCGTAACATTTAACTCACGATGCACCCTTGGACAAGCTCATGGGTCGCAGACTCACCAGAAGAGGGCATTCCGATTCTGCCTGACAAAGTTGCTTTGACAAGCAGACGTGATTAACAACAGCGTCATGCTGTATTTCAAACCGCGCTGCTACGACAATGAAAGGTACATTTGGACAGAAAGGTGAATATCTGGAATATCTGGATTTGTGACGATATTCGGCGAGACTCGCTGACAGCTTTTCACGCAGACTTGTGGATAACCTACCGCTACTTTCCTCTGTGCGCCATGCGCGGATCACACTGAGCATCCTGTAAAACAGAGACACCGGGTTTTACTTTGGAGAGGAATCTAAGGGCTGCTTGACTCCTATGGAAAATTACGTCTTGTTTTTTGTGTGCATCACGGCACTGTATTTGTGAAGTTTTGTGACGGGATTTTCGCGGAATCTTTATGTAAGACTGACATGAATTACTTGGATGTGGCTCCGTTATTGTCTGCGCCTACTGCAGTGCTCTTTTTGGCTGTAACTTGAAAAAAAAGAGAGAGAACGATTCTTTTGCTGCGAGGACATGGATAGGGAGCATTGAAACCGGATTTCCCCCCCTTTTAAGTCTGGAATTGGAAGTAAATGACATTCGCCCCGGTTCAGTTGTACGGTTATAGATGCAGAACTAAACCGGATAGCACACCCAGGTCCGGGAGAGTAAAGGGCAGGTGCGCTTTGGAGTCGGCGGCTGCGCGGAGAGCCCGGGCTAGTGGATTAGGACGGTACCTGTCTGTGGAGAGCGCGTCATGCGGACTCGGATGTCGCGCACTAGAAGCCATTAAAACCTGTAGGCTGGAGCTGACAGATACGCGGATATGGGTAAGTTCTGTTAAGGTTACCATCTTTTCTTTCTTTTTTTTTTTTTTTTTTGATAGCGGTGGTTGTTGCAAAATATACTCATAATGCACCCCAAAATGCCTTGACTCCTCCGAGCAGAATCTGGTGTGAATCAGATGTTTGCATCTAAAAATGGTCGTCTTCTCAAATGCGCTGTTGTAACATCGAAAAGGGGTTTTGGCGTCTTTTGTTAAGTGGTTCGGGAAGCTTGAGGAATGTGACTGAAGCCTGTGCTGTAGCTTCTTAGTCGCAGAGCTGCAACATATTTTTCTCCTCCATTTCTTGGCGGTATTGATTATTAGACTCTGAGGATACTTATGTTGTATTTTCCAAGACTGTGCGCTTAAAGATTTGATCCAAAAATCACGAGCGAATCAAACCAAGCCTGTTTGTCTAAGTGAGGACTATCCTTTTTTTCTTGACTAGTTAGAGTGGCTGGCTCATCGACATGGACTGGCATGCTAATCACGGTAAATGTTGGAAGCCAGTCAACTTTATAAAGCGTGGTCCTGCATAATCATTGATTGCCCTTAATCTGTGCGCACGATGCCTATTGTGCAGTTTCAGTGCTAACGCCTTACCAAAACTCTTGTGTTCTGAAGGCACCGGTCGTGCAGATTTTGCTTAGCAGACTGATTCTCATTCAAGAAAGCCGTCGTGTTCTGCACCTGCTATCAAGAGGGACTCTCCAAATGTAGCATAAAACTGTGCATCCATGTATCCCTGAGTGTGTGTGTGTCTGTGTTTGTGCGTGTGTCGTCAGTATCTCTCTCCTTCAGTAACGCGTGATCATATTAGTGTGTCTGCGCGCGTTCACGTGTTTTTCTCATCTTATTCTCAGTTCTGTATCATTACAATTTGCTATTTTGTCCAGTTCAGTTTCACCCTAAGCGTGCGTCCAGATGCACACTCATACGCCCCCCACCCCCAAAACCCCACTACCACCCCCCACCACCTTATTGTCCCCTCTTTCACTCTGTCTCACTCTTGGTATTTAACTGTTTGCTCTGTTTTGGTATTATTTCGCCACCATTTCTCCCAAAATTCTAAATAATCTGGGCTCCTTCCTCCTTTTGCAGTCTATTGATTTTATTATTGTCTAAGGTGGCCTAATCTCCTCAGCCATTCTTAACTAGTATACAGGTGGCCAAGTTCACTGGTGGTGCTGTGCCATTAATTGTAAGGCCGCATGATATATCGACCCACAGTGGGTTACTGCACCACATCAATATAAGCTACAACAGCACACAAAGCCCTACAGTACAGACTGTGGGAGCTCAGACGCAATTTATGTGTAGTACTGCAAAGCAACCATATATGGTTAATCATAGAAGTCTGTTTTATGGGCTGTTTCTTAATTCAATATCAGAGCATGTCAGAAATCCCTGCATACTTGAGGTGCAGTGACTCTGACTGAGACTCACATGCAGGTGCACACACGTGCCTGCAAACACATTTGTGTCCAGGTGCACAAACCAGCCTAAAAGTCGCAACTTTCGTCAACCATATAGCTTCATGCAGTTGCCCACAATTATTTGATGATTACATAGCGCTGTAGTTATCCACCAGTGTAGCTGACTGTGATTCTCTTCATTAACAGCATGCAATGCACTTATGTTTCATGGACCATATCATTAGAGATCTGCTTTGGAGAAAGAGAGCAGTAGGGTAGGGGCAGTAAAAAGCCACAGCCAGAGATGCAGCTGCAGAGCTTTAAGATAAATTTAGAGACCTATATGACATTTCACACTCATTCCTTACATCTGAAACATATTTTTTGTGTGAAAAAAACGTATGACCAACTGTCAACATAGTAAAAAAATGAAATAGATGCAGAGTTGATTAAAATCAGTGTTATACCGGTTATATTGGCTCGTCTGGGAGCACGTCAGAGTATCACAACAGATGACCTTCTGCTGGCCCTACAGCATCCAACAGGCAGCCTTCTTGAAATGTCAGGTGAAGCAGGTGAAGAGAGGTGATCAGCAGGCCCCCCTTTGAGGGCAATATCTGGGCATTTGTTATTTACATTTGCTTATTTTCAAAGAAAAAAATCAATGGCTCGTGAAGCACTAGGGTTCCAACATCCATTATCTACAGTATGCCTGCTTATCCTCTTCAGGATTGCAGGGCCCGACAAGCTGAGTACACACTGGAAAGGTTCACCTGTGAATCTTGTGTCTGTGTGCTAAAAGAATTCAGCAATGTTAAACAATATGTCTCCAGTCAAAGAAAGACATAGAAATATTCTTTTCAGTTCCTACACAAAGTGAGATTTAGTGTGGAAAAGGAAGAAGTTACAGGCCATAGGTGAGCTTGGTGTAGTTCAGTCTGATATGTAAATGTAATGTAAATGAAAAAAAATATGGTGGGGACAGGCGCTGTGTCTCCCTCCATGTTGCAGGAGAACTTGTGAGCGAGTGGGAGTGTGGGGGCGGGGTTGTGCGAAGAGTGTGAGAGAGGAAGGTTGCTAACACTGGCATGACTTTATCAACATCAAACTATATCGATATAAAGGGTATTGTGTCATCCTAAATCTTGTTTGATTGTGTGTGTGTTTGCGCACATTTGTATTCACCCATACTCTGTTGGAGGGATTTTCTACATTCATCCTAATCAGTGCTACAAATACCAGCCACTCCAGGACACAGTGTTTTCTGACCACTGTTGAAATGGGTCTAACTTGGCAGGCCTCACTATCATCTCAAAGATAATTGGAGACTAATAGGATGGCTTAGGCTGGTCTGGGGACGTCCTTCCTTATGTGTTAGGCTGCTGTCCAGCCTCTATGTGCAGTCAAGACTGAGGCTGGTAGCAGTTTTGTCAATGACAGGCAGCAAATAGCAATGAGCCACTTGTATGCACTCAAAGTGCACCAGTTAGCGAGTCCATTTGCCAAGTTATTAAGCTACATTTGGTTTTATTTTAGGTCAGCAGTAAAGTGCACTTACTCTCTCTATGTGTTAGGGTTGAGAGGCAGAAATAGCTATCTTCTCGTGCTGAGGACAGCAGGGCTGTCTGCTACATAACTAAGCATTACGCGCATGCCTTTAGACAAACTTTGGCTTTGACTTATCCATCCATGTTAGATTGAGACAGATAACTTCAGCGGGTGACAATGAAAAATGAGAAGCAAACATCTACGTGTTATCATGCTGAACACTAAAAAGAAAGCACCAAATATATTCAAAAGTTGGGAGAAAGGAAAACGGCCGAGGAGCGAAAATCGAAATCAACAGGGTAAGAGGAAGGGCTGAGGAGATGGCTTTGACCACATGCATAAAAATAGACTTCACATTATAAAAACATCTTGTTGGCTGCAGGGTTCAAGGACATACAAAACTGGCATATTTTCAGCAGGATGGAGAATGAAATGGAGGAGAAATTATTCATCTAAGTAGATACAGCAGAAGAACAGTAACGGTGAGAGGTACATCAGGTAAGAGGGTAATAGAGACACAAACCCCATGAGTGACACCTCAGAGAGTGACTTGTGCTCCTTTGTGAATAAGATTAGAGGAGTAGTGGGGAAGGAGATGGCTTACAGAGGCATTAGCACACAGAGCACTCATTAAACCACATACAGTGTCAGTAAGGGGAGAGAGGTGTCTTGTGAGGCAGGCTCAATCTGAAAGAGATGGCGGAGTCACTTCTAATAAAGCAAGCTTATTATGCACATGGGGAATAAAAGCAATAGGGGGTTGTTTCCACAAACCCCCTATTGAGATAGGAGTCAAACACAAAATTTAGAAAACATGCATTCGTGTTAAACAGCCCACACATTATGTTCCACACACAAAAGTGTTGTCTATTAAAATTCATTTCACATGGAACATTACACATGGGCACTGTTCTATATCAGTATTCTTCTTCTGTCTTTATTTATTTCATTTTATTTTTTTCTTAAGCCTTTGAGGCACAGAGCTGTTGGTGAATTAGTTACAGTTACATTCAAAAACTTAAGACAAACAAACTGGCTGCACTCAGAAATACTGCATCTCGTGATCACCATTTTTTTTTTCTCCCTGCAACAAAGTACCACAAATGTGGGATCCAAGATGAGGAAATGTGATTGATGTATCTGTTGGTATAATCAATAGTCAGCACAAATTATCCGTACAGTTCCATAGTTCCCTCCATCTGTAAGGAATGATGAAAGATTTCTCTGAAAACAAACAGTTAGTGTATCTCTCTCCATCACACTCTTACACATGCACACACACACATATATACAATGCCCATATGGGATCAGCAGATGCTTGGCAAAGAGTGAAATGGCTATGTTAGATAGCATATGCTGTATGATGCCTCTCAGGCACTGTATGTCATGGAATTATTTCTGACAAATCCTGCAAAGATTACAGAAAAATACAAGAAAAACTGAAATCACGTTTACTGCCTCAAATTTGCCACAAGTAACCCTGAACTCTGGAGATTTCGTGTTTTAGCTCAAGTTTGTCATAAGAGTAACACATGTACATATACCATATTCGTTTTAATGAACTTGGTGATCACAGCTCCTGCCAACACATTATATAAGCTAATTAAAGTGTGGGCTACTTCTATCCTGACATATTCATATCGTATTCAGTCTGATAATGGTAGTAAAGTCCAAACTTGATGATATTGCCTTGAGAAACACTCATAAGTAGTGGGGGGGGGGGGGGGGGGGGGGGGGGGGGGGGGGGGGGGGGGGGGGGGAGGGGGGGGGGGGGGGGGGGG